>OX596373.1:6681714-7289142 GCA_951394395.1 Colostygia pectinataria | reverse complement strand
AATGATAGTAGGTATAACTGATGCATTGGCCGTTAGAACAGGCCGTTAGATTCAGTTTTGACTAAATAGCTAGAATCTGACCACCACAGTTCATGGACAAACTTGTAATGGAGGGTGCCGCTAGTTGGGTTCCACCTCAGCACAAAGTGCTTGATGATTGTTTAATAAAGATAGATTGTTATTTTATTAATTTCACAACATAACAAAAAATAACAGAAAATTACCTATAGCTGTAATTCATACTTGCATAACAATTATTTATTAAATTGTATATTTGTTTTCAATAGCGTGAGTGAAACACTGTTTGTTACACTCACTTTCACCTATGTATACTCATCATTGATTTTTTAGGAACTCCTCGCAAGTCCCAGCGTTTAGTGAACATTGTTTCAATATTGTTTTCATTTGATTTAGAAATAATAGCATGAGTGCAGTGTATCTTATTGTTTGATATCACTGGGTTTATGGTACCGGATATTATCCAGCCTAATTGAGAACTTCTTAATTTAGGATTATTGACTCCTAGGGAACATTGTTTATTGCCTACAATGTCCCAAAATAGATCGGCGCCTATAAGGACGTCTATGGGTGCTGACTGATAAAACGTAGGATCAGCCAACTGAATATTGTTTGGCAGCTTTAGAGCGCTGATATCGAAAGTGGTCTTTGGTAAACGACCTGTTAATTCTTTTAGAACAAGACAAGACAGTTTAGCACTGAACTTGCTATATAATGAATTTAATTGAATATTGCAGCTTTCAATTACATGATTAGAGGCAGTATTGCCGATCCCAATGATCTTTAGAGAATCAATGGGGCGAGATTTTAATGATAGTCTGGTCTTTAGGGACTCAGTAACAAATGACGATTGACTACCACAATCCAAAAGTGCTCGAACTTTGACCTTTTGATGGTCAAGTGGATTCGATACTTCAATCATGGCAGTAGCTAATAGAACATGGCTTGTATTTTGATTGGAATGGTTAACAATCACCTCGTCTTCATCGACTGTTACGAGGTGATTTGACGAGGACTGTGGACGATGGAGTAAACTATTGTGCCTCTGGGTGCAATCGTGCTCCCGGCACGGACCCAGGCGGCACTCACTTACTGAGTGACCCTGTCTGAGACAGTTTTCGCATAGATTAAATCTTTTAACATCCATCTCTCTTTCATCAATCCCTTTGGCCTTAAATGTCGGGCAATCATAGATTCTATGGGGTTCACGGCAAATTATGCATGAAAATACATTCGGCTTCTTAGAACCGTTGCCAGTTGTACCTTTACTAGTGCTTTTACTAGTGCTCGCAAATGATTTTACATGGTTATTCTGGCCTTGTTTGTGATTAGGCGCAGAATGCGTAGATTGTTTAGAAATATTGTTATCTGACCTATTGTTGTCGGACCTATTGTTACGATTTAAAGACTCGAGCACATCAGCCCGGTCTATCATGAACTTATAGAATTGTTCTAATGTTGGTACATCGCTTGTTAAATTGTTACGATATTCCTCCCATTTTAATAAAGTTTGGCTATCCAACTTGGAGGACAGCATGAATATTATCAATACGTCCCACTTATCCGTTGGCTGTCCTAGACTGGCTAAGGCACGCAAGTTCTTGGTCACATGGTCGACCAAGAAACGCAAAGATCGCTCTGTCTCACGTGGAAGCTGTTTGATATTGAATAATGAATTAAGATGATGATTGATCAATATTCTTTTATTATTGTATCGATTACAAACTAAGCTCCACGCCTCACTATAGTTTTTTGTGGAAACCTCTAAGTTGGCAATAATTCGTGCCGCGTCACCCTGCAGATAAGAAGCAAGGTAGTGAAACTTATTAATTTCAGAAATACGATCATTATTGTGTATTAAATTTTCAAATGTATCTCTGAACTCTAGCCAACGGAAATATGCGCCATCGAATTTAGCTATCTGAATCTGAGGGAGTTTCAGACCTATTTCTGAATGGTGATGATGATCATCTACGCAACATGAAGCATTGTGAACAGAATTGCGTCTCTGTTCGCACTCAAATTTCTTTGAAAACATTTCGGCTAAGTTCTTTGCAGTGGCTATGTTGATTATTATGTCTCTTTCGATATTATCGCGCTCATCAACCTCAGCCGATATGTTTTCAGGATCTAAAACCTCTATTTCATTTTGCAAGTCATCGACCCTAACTGATAATGCTTCAAACTTTGCTAGCTTTAAGTTTAATTCAGTTAATTGAACATTATCTAGTTCTTTTTTATGAGAAACATTTGTTAAATAGTTTCTAAATTTAGTGATTTGTCCTTTGGCAGACACTCTTTTTGTTAATAATTCTTTGTAACGTATTTTAATATCAGTTGCCATTTTTATAGATAAATGACAACGTTAATTTAAAATTGAATAGCAAATAGTTTGAAAAGTTTACTCTAATCAATCGTAAAAGGCTCACGTTCCTCGTTTCGGTGTCACCTGGTACTCGGGAAGGCCGGTTGCGCAAGCTCAGCTTAGCAGATAGGTAGTACAGCGCTCCGCCTTGTTGGCAGAACAGCCTGGAATGTAGCACAATAATGCTAATTACTTAATTGAAAGTTAAACGCCTTCTAACAGGTTACCTATGAATAAAATAATAAGGACCTCTATTGACAGGTTAATTATTTTACTTGTGAAGCACGAAGAAAGATTAGATAAATTCAGAAACAGTTATAATTGTATGTTACCCTAAAGTGCCTTGGGATCGCTGGGAACCGTGTATACGGGACCCAACGCAAGCTCAGCCCTGCAGCAGTTTTTCCCTTGGCATCCACTAGTGGGCTGAAGGCTCCACTAGGGCATCGAAGCCTACAGGACTGCTGCAGCAGTTTATAGCTACTGCTACCGCGAACCAACGAAAAAATCACCGGGACGCTTGGTACACTTTTTATAATGCGGGTATTTAAATATGGAAAAAGTTATGCAAATTCTCTGAAAAACTGAGAGTTTTGGCTATAGACAGCACAAAACAATGGATTTACACAAATGGATTAGTATTTTGAATAGTTAAATAGGATTGGATAGGTAAATTGGAAGTTTGGATGAGTTTGTGGAACAAAGGAAAGACACTTATCTTCGGGTGGGACGCGTCACTGCTCGATGTGATACTTTGGCGTATCACTGCTCGAACCCTGGCTCCCTGGATTGCCCTGGCATCAGTCTTCCATCCACTGGACCCCGTGGCTTTAGGCTGCACTGTAAGGCTCCAACTCTTGATCCAAATGGCTCGATTGATCGCCTTCTTTCTTTCTTATTTTGTAGTATGCTTGATGTGTAGGTCGCGGATTTATTGTATTTTCCCCTCATGGGCCACCATGTTACGTCTTTGGAGTACGTACCGGTGCAAAATAAAACCCAGTTTTTTGAGAATTGCGTATAATATTGGTAAGAGATGTTGCTTGTGTAAAGTCTGAATCAATGGTGGTTGACAATCGAATATTTCAAGTATAATGACAAGAACGCCTGACTAAAAAAGTATAATTTACATGAAACTTATTGCTATCTGTTTCTTGTAGTGAGTGAGAGCTAAGTAGGTAAGATAGGTAGCCAACGTGCGCTCGAACAACCCCTGAGTCTTCTAGGAGTTGAATTTCGAGACTTCTTTTTGCAATCTACTCATTGTCAGATAATCAGTGACGTGATTTTTTTATTTGAGACTAGCAACCCGCCCCAGCTTCGCACGGGTTAAACTATACGTATAAACATTAAAAACCTCTTGAATCATTCTATCTATTGATGAAAGCCCCATTATATTCAGTTGCGTAGTTTAAAAGATCTAAATATAAGTAGTATTGCCGACGGATCTGTGTCGTGATCTGAAACTGTTTGTTACTTATTGTTTGTAATGCGCATATATCATTATGAAAAAAGTAGTAGAAGAGTTGTAGAGTTCTTTGTGGTAGAACTCGTCTGAGGTAGGACTATCAACATACCTATTTCTGCCGCCAAGCAGTAATGCTCGCATTGCTGTATTCCGGTTCGGAGGGTATGGTTTATGAAGGCACACGAGACTTTCCATCTAACGTCTCAGAGTGGTAACACGTAAGTGATATCTATGATGTTGCAAGCGTACATAGGCTACGGTAAGCGCTTACCATCAAGTGAACTGTACGTTTAGCTGCCACTTTGATGATATATATTAAAAAAAGACATTTAATTTTCCCTAAAATAAAAACGGGATATTTACCATGATTTGTGAGTTTTATTGATTCCCGATATTTCGGCGCAGTTACATGCACCATGATCACGGGAGAACTGAAGTCTTTGCGGGTAGGTCTTATAAGTATTGACAGACAAATCCGTCCACCCTCTTTCTTAGTCTTTTATTGCGAACGATACTACCATCGCATCGGCTTCACTCGCACACACGACTCGATTTCGACACACGACACTAACAGTATCAGGGCGCACAGGCGGTACCACCGGTTTTTGTCTCCTACATCTTAAAAGCATCATGCATGCATGCGCATCGAAACGGCTAACTTATAAAATACTGTCATTTTAGATGGCACTAGTGTAAATAAACTAACCTATTTCGTCATCTTATCGCAGGCGCGTTTCATTTTTTAACTGGCTGTACAAAAATTTTAAAACTAAGTAGGCCCCCTTCTCGATGGACCGATGACATTAATAAAATAATAATAATAATAATAAATAATGCTGGACAATCCACACAGCATCATCTAGCCCCAAGGTAAGCTGCTGTTAAACAGAGCTTTATTATGGGTAATAGATGACTGATATATGTATATTTAATACAATACAATACATGGATATATATTTTTTATTATACATATTAGAAAACACCCAGAACACCCGGAACAAATATTTGCAGATCCTATAAACATTTGTCCCAAGGCGGGAATCGAACCCGCAACCTCTGCGTCGCAGGCGGACCTTCGCCCACCGCGCCACATTGGTCGTCAAATCAACATTAAAGCGGTCACAGGAAGTCGGTGGATGGTGAAGGCTCAAAATCGGTCATTATTGCGCTCTTTTGAGGTATATATCCAGTAGCATAGTGGACGTCTATCGGCTGATATGATTATGGTGAAAGATGGTAAATGGTAACTATTAGGTTTACCTTCTCCAGCGCCGATGACGGTGTGAATTAGCAGCACCACTATACACAGGCACCGCCGCCCCTCCACACTCATTGCTGCTGTCACCTGCATTAAAAAAAAAAACAATTTTAGCACCATATACCTTGACTAGCCTTAATGTTTTTAATAGCTTATTCCAAAGAAACTCCAATGATACCCTGCGAAAGAAATTTTTGTCTCTTCAGCAAAAATCCGCCATCGCAATCAAAATATAAATATTTAAGCATTATTGTGTTAAGGTTAAGGTACTAGCAATTGAAATTACTGGGCGAAAGAGACTTAAATTACTACATCTCAGAGTAATGAGCGTAGTTTAGTGCTTCGCAAAACTTTAATATTAAAGCTTTACCTAAATCATAAAATAAAGTCATATAAAATAAACTCATTTTAGCAACTTGCTAAGACGTATTGTCTTTCATTATCATTTATGAACAAAAACGATAAAGCTAACAGCTTATAGTTTGATAATGAATAACGCGCGACACACACAGAACGCGGGCGCGGGTCGGGTCAGATCCGCCGCGGGTGTTTTTTGTTTTAATTTGTATGGACGACAAGGATGACATCACACTGAACGCGGGAGCGGCTGCCGCGCTCACCCGACCCGCGCCCGCTTTCAGTGTGTTGTTATCCTTGACGTCAGTACAAATACAACAAAAAACACCCGCGGCAGAACTGCCGCGGGCCGCGCCCGCGTTCTGTGTATATTGAGTTTAAAGCCCATAGTTTAGACTGCTGTAACTTTTATGGTCAGGCGTGGCGCTTAACATAAGGCAGACGTGACAGTCATTAAATGCAAGCAAATTGTGCTAACATAAAAATAAAAGTAATTGAGTAACTAAGCCGCTGTTTTCCTTTCGATGTTTTCCGTACGATGTTTTTCTTAACCATTTGAAACGTTTAGACTAAGGTTAGGATATAAAATCCTACAACTTTAAGGCTATGTCACACGCAGGTGTTTTAAAGCAGCGAGAAACCTTGCTGCTTCTAGTCGCCTGTACAATTTGCCGGAAGAACTGAAGACTTTGCAAGGAAATATAATTTAGTTTGCTTGTTTAAAATAAAAATAAAACTTAAGACAGTGCTCCCAACATTATCATTAGCAAGGAATAAGGTGTATTCCCGATGTCCCCATTAACCGTGTCCCCGTTACTGGGACAGTGGGATTTTATTAATATTATTAAAAAACATTCCCGTTGTAGGTTTTTACTTTGTAAGCTGTTTACTAATAAAGTGATGCGTGCGTGAAAGGGTTTTTGTTAGCGAAAACATTTAGTTAAATAATAAATATAACATTTTTAAAATCTGTATCATCTTTCATTGAAATACGCTTTTTATATTCTGACTCTTGTATTAGACGGTGTGTACGAGCGGATAAAAAAAAGTAGCGTCAACAGTATTGACAGCAGGGTGTGACCGAGCGGGAATGGCTCTATTTTGAGACCGGCAGCTTTTAAAAGCCACGTGTGACTGAGGCGTTAAATACAAAAATTATGTAAACAGTACACTAGCACACCCTGGACACTCTAAAAACGAAATACACGTACCTACGTAGTGACCTTAGATTCAGCGCCTATGAAAGTGCTCTAGAACTCGATCGATCGACCCTCGATCAGGGTAAGGTAAGTCGAACCAGTAAAATGGGGGTATGAGTGGCAATTCTGTACGTTTGTTTTCAAATTTAAATATTTTTTTAATAAAATCACAAGAATCTTAAAACGTTTTAAAGCTATGCAAATTCACGGTAGTTCTACGCGCCCCAGCCTAGAAGAATCTGGCAACAAACTCGGATTTTGACACAGTGCTCGAACATCACACAAGTAGATTCCAAATTACATTCTTAAGCGACAGTTAAATTGGTTCGATTCTAACCTAATTTCACGTAACTAACCCTGTCTGAACCCAGCAGGCTTCGCGTTAGGTAATTGACAACCTAAAGCCTATTACACCCCTATTTACCGCCCCACTGACAAACCCACGACACGTCATATCATGTAAGTACTATTGAAATGTATCATCATCCTCATAACATTAGTAAAGTATTGTAAAGTAAAAAATATATTTATTCAATAATATCACAAGGATCATTTTGAAACGTCTTAAAGCTAGGTGAATTTACGCCAATACGCGCCCCAGCCTAGAAGATGTTCCATCCTTTTAATTTTCGACTGCTGAAACAATAAGGGTTAGTCTCAAAATCCCCTTTGAAAATCCCCTTTGAAGGGGATTTTGGGAGTTTTAGTGTCAAAATTCCCTTTGTAGCTTCAAGTTCAGTCTAAAGGGGATTTTGAAACAAAAAAGTAATTGGTTCTCGTGCGAGAGTAATTGGTTCTTAAGTTTAATAAGCAGATGCCATTAAATAAAGAAAATAAAATACAGAACCAATTTCGATTAAAATAAATGGGACCTATTCTGAAGTAGGTACTACATAACAAAAAAAACATCAAAATAAATATATTGCGTAACAAACATACACAAAAAAACATATAGTCGAATCAATTCCTCCTATTCCCACCTCTTTTTTTGAAGGACGAGTGTGCTTATTGGTTAGTTTTTGAACATTCCTGTTTTGCTTTGGGTGGATATCCGCCCTAAAATGTACCTTTATTTCCAAATTCGTTTTCATAAAATTTGCGAATGGCCGCATTTTGCCAAAGCAACAATGCGAAAGAGATTAATTGTTTGTTAAGCGCGAGATTTTCTAACAAATCCTTATATTTATGTTACGTCCGTTTTTAAAGTAATTTTTTTGTTTATTTAGTTTAATTTACTTACATTCAAATACGATTTAAAAATTGTTTATGAACAGAATAAATAAAATGAAATGAATGAATGATTACATATTTTTTTTATCAACCTGTCTGTCTCCCCCAAAGTTTCCACTCATCCCGGTTCGTTTCACACCAATAGTTTTCGTAAGAATATCGTCGAATATCGTAAGGCGTCATCCTAATAATATCTGTTCTGTGCCCAAACTAAAAATTCAATATTTAATACTAGCATAATTTATTTACATAAAGGTCATAGATGATGTGATGTTGACGTATCTATCGGCTAAAACCTTTGCCTATAGAGCGTAACGGCCGTTATAATGACGGTACACGTTCATCAGAAACCTGTCTTAATAGCTATCTTTCCAGTGAGTTTGAATCGCAATAAAAACTCATCGCTAAATTGATACTCGCTTTCAGAAAATTCTTTTGTTGTAATAAAATGTTAGCTGTGATATTTAGAATGAGGTCAAGTGTGATTATGAAGTCTCTGTATAGCTAAAGGTATTTTTTTTTTAATGGCAGTCTGGCGGTTTAGACAATGTTGCCATTGGTGTCGATTCTGTTGTAGCATTTTCTAATTTTAACTAACTAAAATTATCGCGGTCTTTTGTATTTGAATTCATTAGAAAAGGACGGCAATTATTTTAGTTAGCTTAGTTTAGAAAATGTTACAGCAGAATCGACACTATTGTCTAGTAATGGTCTATGTATACAAAAATAAGCGAATCAAGTTCGAATTGGAGATCTTGTCAAAACGACATGGGTCCTCCCGTTTTAATTACTTTTCTCGTGTTATTTTAACTTTTATTGCGCTGGTGGCAGTTTATACAATTTAACTTGTTTACTTAGCACAAGTGTAATAATTGAAATAGAGGGGTAGGTAATGTTGGTTGGTAATTTGTGAAAGACTATACAAGTGAATTTTGAAAGAAAAGTTTTCATTTCTTTCCAAATTTCGTTTGTTCACGTTGCTAAGCGACAATCAAACTAATACATTTGACACTGGCAAAATTGTGGCAAATAGTCCGCAGAGTCCATAAAAAAAGAAGAAGTTCGAAATTTGAATTAGGGTGAGTTTTACCAAGGATATTAGTTCCATGCGTTTTACAGAGCGATTCGGCAGCGATAGACGTAGTTCTCTCAACGGATCTCGGCCATCGTGAAGTTAGCCGTTTCGATGCGCAATGGAGCTTTTTCGATCTTTTCTTGCGCATAACAAAATATGACTTCACGGATGCCTAGATCCGCCGAGAGAACTATACAGAACAAGGGTGCTGCATGTCTAAGAAATATAATTTTAAAAACATGGTGCCAACCACCAATCCGCATTGGGTCCGCGTGACGTGGTACACTGCGCTTGTCACCCCAAGTTTGACTCAACGTATAACCTCGTACTGAAAAAGTCCTCATCATCATGATAGCTTTATAATGTGTTCACTGCTGTGAATACTGGTCTGATTTCAAAAATTCTTTCACCTAAAATGCTACATTATCCCTGAGTAACATAGGCCATATTTATTACTAGCGACTCGCCCCGGCTTCGTACGTATGCTTAGGTTTTCATTGCACCCGTGCAAAGCTGGGGCAGATCGGCTGGCGATATATAGATAGATAGATATAAAATACTTTATTTAACACCACGTTATAATCCTAATATATATAATATATAATATAACATTAACAAATATTTGTTCCGGGTGTTCTGGGTATTTTCTATATATAATAAAAAATATCTATCTATGTATTGTATAGTATTAAGTATATATCAGTCATCTAGTACCATAACACAGCTCTGTTTAACAGTAGCTTATCTTGGGGCTACATGATGCTGTGTGGTTTGTCCAGCATTATTTATTTTATTTATTTATAACAAATTTGACAAGAACAATTTTAATTACTAACAGGTTTTACAATGGGCGGCCTTATCGATAAATAGCGATCTCTACCAGACAATCTTTGTCGTTGTATAGGTACTTGTTGTATACTTGTGTCGATTCTGCTGTAACATTACTAAACTATTATTAATATTATTATATTTATTTATTTATTTAACTAGAACGGTGCTTAGCCAATTAGGTGTTGTCAAGTGTCCTTCCATCTCCTCCTGGGCCTTCCGAGCGGCTGAACCTTTTTCTAAACTAAACTAACTAAAATTGTTGCCGTCCTTTTCTAATGAATTAAAATACAAAGGACCGCGATGATTTTAGTTAGGTAAGTTTAGAAAATGCTACAACAGAATAGATATCTTTAGATTTAGATATCGGATCCGGTCTTTATTGGATCATGACACTTAAGCAGCTTAAATTAACAGCCCATTAAATCAATTACCTGTCACAAACGAAGCTTCACAAAGCTCGCCCCGTCTTAGAAATCAAGTTGTAAAGGACTTAGCGTATTAAGTAAACTAAAATATATTGCGATACGATTATCTTTATTGGAACTAGTTCAACCGACTGGTTAAGTATCAGTTAATTATCACACTAATATTGTTTATTTAGTTGAGCGCTTCCGTGCTTTGGAGAGCACGTTTGTTGTGTATCGAGGTTCATTTCAAGTATCAATTATCTTTTTTTTTTTTTTTATCTAGCCTATACTGTCCCACTGCTGAGCAAAGGCCTCCCCTGCATCCCTCCACTTATCCCGGTCCTATGCCATCTCCTGCCAGTCCTTGTGGAAGAAGTCTAGGTCGTCACGCCAGCGCTTTCTTGGTCTGCCTCGGCGTCGTCTTCCACCTTCCGGGATCCACTTTGTTACGACCTTAGCCCATCTATCCTCTTTCATACGGGCAGCATGACCCACCCAATCCCATTTTAGCTTAGCAGCTTTTTTGCCCACGTCAGCGATACCAGTCTTTGAGCGCAGCCAGGTGTTTCGAATCCTATCGATTCTCTTTACACCTAAGATGCTGCGCTCCATCGCTTTTATCATTAGTGAAGTTAATTATCACACTCATATTGTTTATTTAGTTGAGCGCTTCCGTGCTTTGGAGAGCACGTTTAATTGTGTATCGAGGTTCATTTCTGTATCAATTATCATTAGTGAAAATTATGTTGAGCACTTCCGTGCTTAGGAGAGCGCGTTCAATTGTTGAAATAAAAATGTGAGTTTGGTTTTTTTATATTTGTAGCAGTTAAACCCAATTCGACAAAGAAAAATGTTTTTGTATTTATTATTTTGATATGATGGCTTGATTGAAGTGTAAGTGCGGGTTCAATTCCCACTGTAAGCTGTTAATCAGGATCTGCACAGTAGCTTTTGGGCGCTCAGATTAATTAATTTCAAGATTTAAGTACTTATCTTATTTGCCAAACTAAAAGCATTGTAAATTAATCAAATAACATTTAGTTTAAATTTACTTAAAACTGTAATTATATTCTTATTAATTACCATTCACCGAGTATTTTTTGAACTTAGACTATTACAATATTTGATCATTTGTGAAATTAAATTTTAATTTAAAGTGAAAACTATAAAAGCCACTTGTTAAAAATAAAAAATCTATTTAAATATTATGACTTTGAATAAAAGTTAATTTGAAAGAGAAAATTATGTCGGCTAGAGGACACAAAGGATAGAAAATTATACGAGGTTTTCTTGTATGTATAAATCTATTAAAATATGAATTAATAGGTACAGACTAGACCGCGATAATTAGTGTGAGCGCGTGCTTGTCGGTCGGCGTGTCGCAGGCGAGCAGAACAAATATTAAAAAAAAATAGGAATTTCAGCAACTAGTACCGAAAGATCTTCTACCGAATTGTGCGAGTTCATAAACACAATATTATTTTTTTCCGTTTTACAACTGGTGCCTTACTCTTGAATCCAATGACAACTCCGATCCAATCCCAATTTTAATTTACTGTTGTCAATTTTTTTTACTCTTGAAAACAAGGTTGAATTTGGCGCTTGGTTTGCTGTCAAAAGTACGAAATGTCATATTCAAATAATTGTCCAATACCGATCGCGTTCAAGAGTAAGTCCCCTGGTATCATTTACGCGTAGAGGCGATGATTAACGTGCACGTATCAAATGCTTAGCTGGGGCTAGATGATGCTGTGGTTCAGCATATTTTTTATTATTATTCACACTTAGAATAATGATCACTATTTAAATATAGGTAGGTCTTAATTTCGTATGACGTAAAGATTTTCAAAATAAAATATACTGAGTGCTTAGCACGAAAAACTTGTTTGACAATCGTAAACGTAAACTTATCGTCCAGCTGTCAATTTGTATGGAATTTTGGTAGTTCATTTAACGCACTAAAGAGGCGCTGTTAAAAAACCAATACAATTGACAGCTGGAAGATACGTTTACATTCACGGTTGTCAAACAAGGTTTTTGTGCTAAGCACTCTGTACCTCATATTTCATACCAAAAGAACGATAGACGCCCTACGAGTCCAATATAAGAATCACGAATCATCCAACATAAAAAAAAAACTTATAATCTATTAAATCTTTAATAACATATGTACATAATTACATTACATTACAAAATATACAAAATACATATGAAACAGTTGAGCCATCTAAAGAGCGTAATAATTAATGAATATTGACGACTTGACGACCGATGTGGCGCGGTGGGCGAAGGTCCGCCTGCGACGCAGAGGTTGCGGGTTCGATTCCCGCCTTGGGCCAAATGTTTGTAGGATCTGCAAATATTTGTTCCGGGTGTTCTGGGTGTGTTCTATGTATAATAAAAAATATCTATCTATGTATTGTATTGTATTAAATATATATCAGTCATCTAGTACCCATAATACAGCTCTGTTTAACAGCAGCTTACCTTGGGCTAGATGATGCTGTGTGGATTGTCAAAAAAAAAAAAAAAAAACTCTTGTATTCTTGTATTCAATATATATACATATATACACATATATATTTTTATATAAAAAAAAAATTATATTGATCTATGATTCGTGATTAAATATATAAATAAATATATTTGGGGTGATGTTGCGACTGCCTCGTTTCTACAGTGCGTCGGGGATATTTGCGTACTACCACACTGACGGCTTTCATGATATCATACGCAAAAAAACAGTGTCTCTGATGCGTAGAGTACGGGACAGTCGCAAACTCGCAACAGTATCCTGAGGACTGTGGCAGAGTGCCTGACATCTCCACTCTGGAAGTATCTCGTGCAGAGGGTAATCAATGAAGGAAGTTATTTCCTTGATTGATTATCCTCTCCTTAGCATATCGCAGTGCCTATAAATATATTTTTTTAAGTTACCTTATTATTTTTATGTGTGTTTTAAATTTAAACTCGTATTACTTAACTTATAAATATTTGTTGTCTGAAATAATAAATAACTGGCTCAAAACCGAGATGACTGGAGAAATCAAGGGGAGGCCTTTGCCCAGCAGTGGGACACAACAGGCTAATCGTATTCGTATTCGTATTCGTCTGAAATAATTATTTTATTTTATTATTTATTTCGAAGGTCGGTACGTAATCCAATCAATTAATCTGACTCAGAACAAACTAGCTACGAAAAATGCTAAAGGCATTTTCTTTGACCACTGATCCATGCAATAATTGAGTTTAAAAGCACTGAGAAACTACAAAAGCTTTTATTAAACAAACGCATTGTTTGAGAATTAAGAAGCTAGAATTGAAAATGAAAATCAAAGTTTAAACACAGATTCCCATATTACTCTAAACAATGCTTCGTCCAAATTTCAATCAAAGTCTAGGCTAAGTCACAATACTTGTCAAGTACTCAAACGCCTGCTCAGATATAAGCGGTACGCCTAAACACGCGGTATGTTTTCAACTTTGTAACGCAGTACTAAGTAGTAAAGTTCTTTGTAATGAGTTTGTTTGGAAAGTAGTACTATTTCGTTGCCAAGCAGTAATGCTCGCATTGTTGTGTACCGGAACACAGCATTATCCGCTTGGCAGCAGAAATTAGGTATGGTGGCAGTTCTTCCCCGGACGAACTCTATCACAAAGAACTCTACTACCCTTAAAATCCACCTATATTTGTAAAGGCCTTAAGATGGTGGAATGGGGTCGACTTCAGGCTATTGTTGTCTTAACAATCTGGGCTCATTGTTGCTTGAGTGGTAAAGTCGACTAGGTACTGTTTGAACGATTGCCACTTTATATTTTACTAAAGTCATCATCATCATGGCCTTTAATGCTCCCAGTGCTGGGAACTGGCCGTCTCAAGCAAGACTGATTCGCAAACCCAATGCGAATGGCACTTGGCTTACAAACTTTCAGTTCTTGGATGTTTCATGTTCACGACGATTAGAAAATAGATCTTTGACCATATTAGAAAAAACTTATAATTTTTATTTTCCCTGGCATTGCTCATATATTTTATATTTATATTTATTTATTTATGAGCACCGGTGGTCTAGTGGTAGTGACCCCGCCTTCCGATCCTAAGGTCGTGGGTTCAAACCCAGTCGTGCACTAATGGATTTTTCTGTTCGAAAAATTTATGTGCGCAATGCCAGTGCTCTCATACGGTGAAGGAAAACATCGTGAGGAAACCGGCATGTCCAAGAACTAAAAATTCGAAAGACATGTGCCATCCACCAATCTGCATTGGGTCCGCGTGGTGGATTAAGACCCAATCACTCTCGCCTGAGAGTAGGCCAGTGTCCCAGCAGTGGGAACATTAGAAGGCTGTCATGATGATTTATTTATTGAGCGCCAACACAATGTACACCACTAAAATTAGATAGGAAACATTTCAAGTAAAACTAACCTTAGTTAATTAAAGCTGGATTCGACTAACTTTTAGAATAACTATTCCGCGGAATAAGAAATGTCAAATACAAGTAAACTGTCAGTTTACTCGCGAATAACTACGATTTACTCGGAGAATAGTGCTTATTCCAGTTTGGTCGAATTCAACCTAAGTGCCATTATAATTAAAGGTACAAGCATGCATGAGGTTTTTATAGCGAGTAGCAAAAAAAAATGTTGTTTTAACATATATATATATGGGTGCACGACTGGGTTTGAACCCAAAGCGGGATTCTCTACCACCAGCTAGAGCATCAGTGCTCTTAATTTAAAGTAAATAATAATTAATAACAGAACCTTTAAAAAGGAAAAAACAAACTTATTATAAACTCTAATTTTGCGAACAGTTTATTAGACCTCGGAAACACAAACTTATAAAAGTGAGCAATTTACTGCATTTTGAGGAGCTACTGCTCATCTCGCTGAAGATCCTCATCAGATCTTTATTAAATAGTATAAAGCTGACTTATGCCCGATTTCTGAGGTCGATTTGACGTTGGTTTATCTGTTTGATAATGCTATTGGTTCGATAACTTGTGTAAATGCGTTTCCGAACATCATAGTGACAGTTTATTTTCGTTTAAACTAAGTTTAACATAACTGACCAATCTGGCCCGTTTATTGGTTCCATAACTTTATTTGACGGTTATTTTTGAGGAATCTTCATACATTTTATGTTATTATTTTGAGTTATAGTTATTATGATCTATTTCACTCCCGAAGCTACATTTTTTTTGAATAAATCTACTTTTATTGTTGAATTATACAAATAAAAAGTATTCTAAGCTCGAATTTAAAAAAGTTCCATCTAGTGGTCAGATAAAGAACTAGTTATCGCTTCCATAATTAACTAAAAGCTCGTTGCTCGCTGTCGTTGTCGTTGCCCCTGTCGTTTATCCTATGGATATTTTTATTGAATCTATAGGCTATTGAGAGTTTATGTTAGATCTTCAGAAACCGGCCATTAATCTACTATCTTTCATATAAAAACCATCAAAATCGGAATTCATGAGACGAAATTATCTAGTATTATCGCCTGTATATAATCGTACTAATTATATAGTTATGTAGTCCTGAGTGAGCTGATTTATTAGTACTTTCTAAATTACATACGGCGAAAGTCAAAACTCAACGATAGCGCGATCTACAAAATGGTACCAATTTAGTCGCGCCACCTAGTTATAAATTTATGAACTAAACACAGTTTTTAACCTGAACAACGCCCCCAATCAAAAATCCCCGACGACAAACAAATTATTAAAAGTCGTAAAACCTGTGCAAGATTCGTTCATATCAGTAGTAAAATACAACCCGTAGAGGAGTAGGTACCTACCAACAACCTGACAGACAATAGCTAAATCATGATGACTGATTTGGAAAAACTGTTCTATTGTATTCAGAAGTATTGACTTTATGCAAAAAATAACCTATTATTCCAAAATTAATGGTTTAGTAGTAAAAAAATGCGATTGAAATTTGAATTTTAAAATTCACGCTAAAACGCGCTGAGTCGCGGAGTGACAGCGGTGACGTCAATATATCAGTTTTCAATATAAAATTTTAGCCATAAGGTTCAAAATTCTGCAATATTTTTGATGCCACCAATCAGAGAACCTAGATGCTCCTGATCGTTGTTTAACCTTTTAAGGCGGATTGCTGTATTATGTAGTTTTATTATTTTAAAAATATTATCAATCTCGCATCTAATGTAAAATGAAATATGGTTTTTTAATTCCTTGAATCCTTTTTCATAAGGTGAAGACGTGATTTTAATGATTATTGGTTACTGTCATCATGCCTATTTTGCCAGACTTGATGCCGCTCCGCTTGCTTCGCTCTCTCGGTCAAATTCGGTCAATAAATTAGATATGAGAAAAGGTATCCCAGACGGACTTTTTCTGAACAGTTCTAACTTACCAGATTAGTTTTTACTAAAAGTTACTTGTTAAAAATAAAACTAATTATGCACGCTCAAACTATCAACCAAAAGCTTTTGCAAACTGCAATTGATATAAATGGTCGTTAGCAATTTATCGTGTTAAATTGGATTCAAAAACCAGACGTTTGGATAAAGTTTCAGTGGTTAGTTTGATCATCGAAGTGCGATCGAATAATACCTATTCTTATGAATACCAATTAATTATAAGTCATATTTTACACCAATTTATAATTTGTATAAACTGTTTAAACATTTTTCATGTAATTTCATGTACATACTTATTCATTAGATCCTTGTGGTTTTATTGAGTTTTAGATGTAAAGATAGGATTCAAAGTAAGTTTTAGTAAACTAATCGAAGAGATGACATTTCAAATTGCCTTAGTTCCTCCCGTTTTAATTGTCTTTCTCGTGTTATTTTAACTTTTATTGGGTAAAGGTGGCAGTTTATACAATAAAACTCGGCTTAGCACAAAGTGTTGTACCTAATTGGAATTGGATGAGTGCATAATACTGCTGTGTGGATTGTCCAGCATTATTTATTTATGTAATGGATGATAATCTCAGGGGTGTAATAGAGTTCGGAACACGGTTATGCAGTTCTAATACTTTTAATAAACGACTTGTAACACACTTGGAAACATAAAACAGGATAAAAATACAGTAAAAGTAAAATAAAACACTAAATCATAGGCGTACGCTCACGGCGGTGAGCGGGTCCGTAGCCATCTTGCTTCCCTGGCGGAGGGGGACGAGGTAGAGTAAAATAGCGTGGTTAAGGGATCGTTCGCCTGTACTCTCTAAAATTAAGCCCGCGTTACAGCCTCCCCCTCTGACCTAGGCAAGCGCCCTCGCGTCTCGGTCAGTCAAGGAACCGTCTCGGCCTACCGCGCTTCCTCTTCTCATTAACTGGTGGTTGTGCATCACCTACAAATGGGGTCAGTTGAGAGACGTGGTACCTACCTAGAAGTTCGCTACTACTCATCCTCTCTAAGAGGTATGTGGTTGAACTTACTGCCTCTTTAACACGATAGGGCCCATCTCGCCGAGGTATAAACTTTGGCGTCTGGCCGCGGGTCGCGTCATTACTCCCCTGGGTTTTCAATAGAACCAGATCTCCAGCGGAGTAATCCGGTGCAGGGCGACGTCCTTCGTCAGCCAGACGTTTTTGGGTTGATTGAGCCTTCTCATGCACTTCCCTAGCTTCAAACAATACGGTCGAGATCCGTTGAAGGTAAGGGGTGAGACTCGTTATGATGTTATCGCTCTCGATAATACCGCGCATGTCAGTAATCATATCAGCTGGTGCACGTATCTCGCGTCCGAACGTCAGATACGCCGGAGAGTATCCTGTGCTGCTGGTCACGGCCGAATTCATGGCGAATCGAATCGCAGGTAAATGGACATCCCATGAGCTGTGGTCTTTTCCTACTAAAATGGCGAGCTGGGGTTTTAAATCGCGGTTCTTCCTCTCGACCGGATTGGCCTGGGGATGGTATACAGGTGAAAGCGATTGCGTTATACCAAAAGTATGGCACACCTGTTGCATTACCTCGCTGATGAATTGCACCCCATTATCGCTTATAATTCGCCTGGGTACTCCAAATCTCAGAAATATCTCTGATACTAGGATCTTAGCGCAGTCCGCGCTAGTGGCGTTTGGAAGGGCGAATAACTCAACCCATCGGGAACAGGTGTCTTCCAGGATCAATATCCATTTGTTCCCCTCAGCAGTCTCCGGTAACGGGCCAAATAAATCGACGGCGATGACTTCAAATCGTCGATTGGTTGCTGGAGTCTGCAACAAACCCGCCGGTTTCCTGTTGTCAACCTTGTATCTCTGACAGTCTATACAATTCTTTAGGTATGCGGTGATGGTTTGTCTCATCCCGGACCAGTAGTACTTGGACTTCACCCGATCAAGGGTTCGCTCTACTCCAAGGTGTCCAGCAGTCGGTGCGCTGTGGTATTCCACCAGGATTTTCTCGCGTTCGTGCTCTGGTACTACAAGACATGCGGTTTCCTCCTCGCATTCTTCAGGTCCGTACCTATATAATATGCCATCGGACATCATGTATCCCCGATCGGACCAACTTCTCCCCCTAAACGGATCGTCGGTTGACTCCAAATCTTCAACGATCTTGCGCACTTCAGGGTCCTTAAGTTGGTTCTCACGAACATCCTTAGGGCTTCTCGATGGGAAATCGACTTCAGCGTAACAGATGTCACAATCTGTTTCGTCGGCACAAGACGGACGTGAAAGCGTATCGGCAATGGCGTTCGATTTACCGGGTATGTACTCGATGCGTGGGAGGTACTCCTGAAGCGTGAGGGCCCACCTCGCTAAGCGTCCGCTGGGTGACTTAACGTTCATGAGCCATCGTAAAGGTTGGTGGTCACTCTTCACCACCACCTCCGAGCCTTCTATGTATCCGCGGAATTTCGTAACCGCCCATACCACTGCCAGTGCTTCTCTTTCCGTAGTGTTGTAATTTCTCTCTGCGCTATTCAACAAACGGCTTGCGTACTCAATTGGTCGTTCCTCGGGGCCCTCCCCCTGCATCAGCACTGCTCCGAGGCAATAGCCACTGCTGTCGGTTCTCAGCGTGAATGGCATTGAATCGTCGGCCTGACGTAATATCGGAGCTGAGATCAGTAGATGCTTGATGCGGTCGAATGCGTCTTGTTGCTTCGAGGTCCAGGTCCATTTGCTATCCTTCTTGAGGAGTTCCGTCAAAGGTCTGGCAACATCGGCGTAGTTGGGTATAAACCGCCGGAACCAGCTGGACGTCTGCAGAAAGGTCTTCACATGTTTAACGTTCATCGGGGGTGTCATGTTAGCAATAGCCGCGGTCTTGCCGGGATCTGCTTCTATTCCGCCCGGTACTATCACGTGACCTAAAAACTTTACTGACTCGCGAGCAAAACAACTCTTCTCGCGGTTCACTCGTAGGTTGTACATTTCAAGCCTGTCGAATACAGCGTTTAGGTCTTCTAAATGCTTAGGAAAGGATTCCGAAAGGATGATGACGTCATCCAAGTACGTCAGCAGAGACACCTTGGCCAGTTCTTTACCGGACTTGAATCTGTCCATCAATCTCTGAAAAGTGGCCCCAGAGTTCCGTAGGCCCATAGGCATCCTCTTGAAGCGAAAACAGCCAAGCGGACTCACGAATGCCGTCTTATCGCGGTCATCCGGTTCTACGCCTATCTGAAAGTAGCCAGATCGTAAGTCACAGGTCGTCATGAAACTGGTATTCTTGGCCGCGTGAAGGACATCCTCGATACGTGGGAGTGGGTAACGGTCAGGTTCCGTCACGGCGTTTAACTTTCTGTAGTCCACACAAAGCCGGACGCCTCCATCTTTCTTCGTCACAAGGACCACGTTAGCCGCCCACAGTGAGTCGCATTCCTCAATCACGTCTGTATCTAGAAGTGTCTTCAACTCCTGTTCCAGAATCGCCTTCTTGCCTGGAGACAATCGGTAAGGGGGTGACGCGATGGGCTCTTGATGCGCGTCTATCTTCAAACGATGCGTGGCGTATTCCGTCGGAGGACCTTCCTTCGCGAAGCGGTCAGCTCTTTTTACTAGCAAAGAGTTCAGCTGGGTCCTCTGGTCTGCCGTCAGTTTGGTGCCCTCATCATCCCTCAACTCGAGGTTTGATGCTTCCACCTTCATCAGCTCCATCTCGCCGGCGGTGGGTAAATTGAAGCAGGTGATAAACGGATACCAATGATTTGGTTCGTCGTTAAAACACCAACTACTCTGTGGTAAATCCAACAGGATACAAGCATTAATAATAAAATCCCTACCTAACAATGTTCGCGTTGGTGCATTGAGTAACACCAAGAATGTGGTAGGTATCGCATGACCTTTCAAGGTCACGGTAGTCTCGCACTCAAGTGCGGTGCAAACTTGCTGTGAACCGTCAGCAAGTCCTATTGTGCGTGACGTGTTTTTAAACTCTACGCCAGCGTCCACAAGTATACTGTAAAGCATGGGGCCTGCGATAGAGTGAGTGGCCCCCGTGTGTAGAATAGCTACGCCCGTACGGTCAACAACTTGAATTTCTAATAGCGGGAGTGAAACGTCACTATCAACTACATTGGCGCTGCAGAAATCCGACTTACTACTACTAGTCGTGCTTTTACACTTTTCGCACTTTGACCGCACTACTCCCAACTGACCACATCCGTAGCACCGTATCTGAGTACTATTACTACTCGATTTACTTGAATCGGAACTATCTACTTTACTAGAATCTTTTTTTTCTTTGTTACGGCATTCGTCTACGGTGTGCCCGAAAAGTTTGCAAAAAGTACATTTCGGTCGGGCGCGTTTCTGTTGACCCTCACTATCATTACGTTTCACGTTAGGCGTGCGCGACTCTGATATAGACTTTACAATAGGTTTCGGTAAACTCGGGGTTTCGGCCCCGGCGGCAGTAGTAGCAGGGTTAAGATTTGCACTCGAACGATCCCGACCGGCAGCGAACGGGTTAATACCAGAGCTTGTATTATTATTAGAAAGATGGGATAAACTCACCTCCGCCAAAGACTCCTCGACTAACCTGACCTTTGTGATCAGCTGTTCCAGCCCGTCCACCGTATCACGAGACACACGTTTTCTTATTCTACGGTCCAATAACCCGTACACTATATCTAACTGCATTACCTCCGATACTACGTAAGGTAATTTGTGTAATAACGCGCGCACTTTACACACAAACACATCGGCTCGTTCGACACTTTGCTCGGTAGCGAAAATCTCACGAAAGATTTTATACGCGGGACGCGGCACTCCGTACATTCCGCGAAGTCGCTGCAGGGCGTCACTCCACGACGTCACTGATGACTTGACGCCTTGCCACCAGACGGCGGCCTCGCCGGTCAGCAGCATCGGTAGACCCCGCAGCGCATGCTGCTCGCTGACGCTCGTGCAGTCCCGGTATATCTCGATAGCGTCGATGAATGCTTCAAGCTCGTCTGCATTTTGCGAAGTTCCGTCGAAGCGCGAAGTGCATTTGGCGAAGTTACCTCGGAGTGAAAGATTTTGCGACTCTGGTCTCGGTGATGGTGTGCACCGGTCACTGTTACTTGCCAACATGCTTTCCATCAGAAGTCGGTTCGCCTCCGCTTGACTCCTGGTGATGTTAGAGACAAGGTTTTGGAACATCTCTTCAGACATGGTGATGTTCGGTGAAGATATCACTGTTCTGTTCATCTCGTCGCCGTCGGTATCGGATCCCGATTCGTCATCTTTTCCGGTCCGTCTTGTTTTCGGTGGCATAGTGACACGGTTTGCCGTTTCTCACTCGATAAACAAACAGGTGGGATATAAAGTGGTCGTAGATATCCGATCCGTCTCGTATGACAAAGTTCTCGGCTGGCAGGTAGGTACCTATGTCTCTGCGATGCGATAACGCGTTTCAAGTGCCGCGTGCGCAGTAGACTTGCCTGTTCGCGCGCTCGGTTCAAGCCGCCGCGCGCGTCTCGCGTCTCGAGTTAGGTAGGAAGGTAACTACGCAGCGCTTCTCGGCCGGTGGTAGGTAGAGGGTATCCAATCCGTCGCACGAAGATTTACCGATGGTAAATAGGTGTCCCACTGTGTGTAGACGCGTTTAGAAGCCGCGTGCACAGTAAAATCTCCCGCGCAATCGGTCCGTTTCGACTTCGAAACTCAAATTTCGTGTAGCGGCGTCGGATAATGGACTCGCCCGTGTGCTACAATTTCCGTGTTTTGCACTGTTTTGAAGATGTTTCCGTGAAATGCACTATCGGAGAGTTCTCAATATTGTGTTAGCACGATAGATAACTGCACTTTTAGTTATAGAGTGTGTTTCGACGTAGTTTTCACTGATTTTAAACCGTGCCCCACGTTGGGCGCCACTGTAATGGATGATAATCTCAGGGGTGTAATAGAGTTCGGAACACGGTTATGCAGTTCTAATACTTTTAATAAACGACTTGTAACACACTTGGAAACATAAAACAGGATAAAAATACAGTAAAAGTAAAATAAAACACTAAATCATAGGCGTACGCTCACGGCGGTGAGCGGGTCCGTAGCCATCTTGCTTCCCTGGCGGAGGGGGACGAGGTAGAGTAAAATAGCGTGGTTAAGGGATCGTTCGCCTGTACTCTCTAAAATTAAGCCCGCGTTACATTTATTATTTATTTATTTATAATACGAGTATAATGTTCTCTCCTAGAAAATTATAAATAAATAAACAAATAATAAATAATATTGGACAATCCACACAGCACCATCTAGCCCTAAGGTAAGCTGCTGTTAAACAGAGCAGACTGATATATACTTAATACAATACAATACATAGATATATATTTTTTTATTATACAGGGTCATTCATTATCAACCTGACAAACTTAAGGGATAGGTTCCACACCTAAAAAAAAAAATATATGTACCTATAATTTTTTTTTTTTTATGTATGTTTTGTCTTAAAAATCACAAGTAAACAAAAAAAAAACGATTACGTTTTTCCGCTCAATTATTATTTATCATTGTTGGGAATCGAGTAAAGCGACGTAATAATGAAATATTCGAGTGTGCGCGCCCTGTAGCGGGTCAAGGACACGCGCAGGTCAAGGACGCGCGGGTTAGTGACCCGCAGTTCATTGACGCGCGGGTCACTAACACGTGCCGAGCGCTGCCTTTTCGATTTCTAACAAGGATAACTTATTATGAAGCAGAATTACGTAATTATATTTTTTTTAATTTTATAAAACAAAAACGTTTAGAAAAAAAAAAGAAAAGTACAAGTATTTTTTTTTTTATGTGTGGAACCTACCCCTTAAGTTTGTCAGGTTGATAATGAATGACCTTATATATAGAAAATACCCAGAATACCCGGAACAAATATTTGTAGATTGTACAAACATTTGACCCGAGGCGGGAATCGAACGCGCAACCTCTGCGTCTGCGCCCGCTGCGCCAGTTCGGTCGTCAATTCTTAGAGGGATCGGTGCCATTTCCTTATTTTTTTTATCAGGGCAGTCTGTCATTTTAGATATTTTTTCCAGTGAAGTTTCAAGTTTGAATCGATTGATTGAAACAAACAAATTTTTGATAGAAATGGTGGCGTTCTTTCAAACGAAATTCTAGGAGAATCTTCGACCAATTTATACACCAACATCACCCTTCCATTTCAATCACTTCAAAAAATTCTTTCTGCCACCAAATTAACACAACAAAACTCAAAAAAAACACGAGAGACCTTAAAATGAGAGGACCCTAACGTACCGGCAAAAAGACGAGGAAACCCCGCCATTTACTTCAAAAACTAGTTGACTTTTTTGGCACTGGTAAAATTATTTTAATAAAATAAATTGTCAGATACCAATAATACAAGTTTTTATTAAATCTTATTTTATGATACACTTAATTAATTACCTAAGTAATTACGTTCATTCTACTCATGGCCTATTCAGCTATAGTCCGTAGGCTACTGAATTTTCTTTTGTATAAAACAAAAAATCTTATAAACTCACGATTATACAATTTTACTGCCGAAAACACGTCATTATTTACGATAAGAACATTTTTACGTCGTAAGCTTATTAAGCCGTGACGTCACAACGAGATTACGAACTCATTTTGTAAGCGCGAAACAGGATATTGCTGTCTACTCCATTTTGTTTTAATTTTATATTTTGGAGGGGAATTCAATTCTCATCATATAAAAGTAGGACAGGGATAAACTGGTCCCATAAACAAAACGTACGCAACGTCTTGGTAGTTAGAGTACTGGGATAAAAAGCTTGCAATCTGTGACCACGCCGTATACGTTCGGCATTAGGCTGCGTTTCCACCAGAGCTGTGCGAGGATGTGTAGCGAGGAAAGTGTTTTTAGGAACCAATAGAATCACTTCATTAGAGCTGCCAGAACGAGGCTAGGTAAATGAAGTGATTATATTGGTTCCTATAGGAACTTCCTAACAAACACATCCCTCGCTACACATCCTCACACATCTCTGGTGGAAACGCTGCCTTAGACGTGATACGGACGTGTTTGTACAATGTGAATAATTACTCAAGTATCGATTTAGTGACAGTTTTAGATAAAAAAGTGACTCACTGACTCATACGAACTTACTCACTTAATATAAAAACTAAAATTAAATATACACCAAGTGAGGTTGACAAATTTTGTATTGGCAGGATTTATTGCTTGGCTAAAGTAATAAGACCTAAGTTACTAAGGGTAACGTTGGTTGGTATCTGTAATAAGAAACTCAAACGCCAAAATAGTTTAACTTTTCTGCTTGCGCACGTTGCGTATGTGAGACCAGTCTGTACTTTTCTAAGCGATGTTGCTTCATTAATTTTTTTTATGATTTTCAAAATACTTTTAAATGGAGAATAAATATAATTCCGAAAAAAGATGAGTCTTCATAAATATAGACAGTAATTGCTGGAGATTTTTTCGTGCTTGTTAGCTGTAAAGGTCTATGCAGATACACGATGCACTGCCTGGGTACGCGGTATCGTTTCGTTGTGATTGTGTACAGAAACCTTTACTATCTATTTGTAATTGAATGTAGGAAACGGCTGAAAATCATCGTCCTTCTCTTTTTTTTTCTTGTTGAAAATGTTGTTCTTAGTACGTCGTGCAAACGCTGAGCCGCTTTTAAGCGGTCAAGTCGCCAAAGTCCAGGAATCCCCTTCGCAGCGGATCATCGCAGGGGATTTTTGAAATAACACGGATAAAGTTAAGAGATACGATAAAAATATTTATTTTCAATATTGTAGGTACAATTTCTTTGTAACATACCCTAAAGCTACATATTAGATCCTTGATATACTTAATGCTACGAACTTTAATATTGCTCGCGAAGTAGGTACATAATATAGCGGTAGGTCATTAGGAATAGTTGCAAAACCTTACCCTCCGTGGTAGATTTAACTAGGTTAGGTTTGTTTATTGTATCCACCAATCTGCATTGAGTCGGCTCTTGTCATTCCTAATCATTTATTATGTCAACAAAAACGATGATACAATATAGCAGAAGTTTATAACGACATCAAGACATTCCTCCATAAACCTCATCATGACAGCCATTCTTGGTCATGCCGGTTTCCTCACGATGTTTTCCTTCACCGCACTGACGTTGCACCTTTTTTTTTATTAGAAAATACATTGGTTTACTACCGGGTTCGATCACTACCTTAGCATCGGAAACACTGGTGGTAGTAACCCAGCCTTCCAATCCTATCTTCTTCTCAGTCGGACACTCTTGACAGAGTGGTCGTAATAGTCTCCAATCCTATACAAGCTTACAAAACAACAAATCAGTCACTAGATTCCATCCTATCCTATATTCAATATCTAGCGCAGAATCTGCGTAGATAACAAACATTTTGAGTATATACCTACATAATTTATTAGATTACGTCGAGTAGTCGTAAAAGTTTATGGGTCTGCCTATATAATTATGACAATACGTTCCACTGACGCCAAATTGGAATTTGTTTACTTCGTAACACTGCGGTATTGTCTTTGGGCGACAGATTTGCCGCGGTATGTCTGCAGAATAACGTATGGTTAAGTATCATTATGAGGTTTCAAGCATACTTAGGCTACGGTAATCGTTTACCATCAAGTGGGTCACACGCTTGGTTACTACTTTAGTGGTATAAATAACATATCACCCCAAACATTCACATAGTTCCTATACCTATAGCACAGAATAGATATTAGTACTACGTACATTGGTACGCAGTACTAATATCTGGTTGTCTGGAAGAGATTGTGTTTGGACCTTCGACTATTCTACTCCGGTATGTCTGCAGAAATACTGATAGTATTAATCTATACGTAATCACACTAATCACACTATGTTCCTTGTCTCATCTTTAACTACCCAGTTAACACCCAAACTACCAGATAGAACCTAAGTTAAGTTATAATGTACTAGCAGTCTGTCCCAGCTTCGCGCGGGTGCAATGAAACCGCACCTCTGCGAAGTCGGGGCGGGTCGCTAGTAATAAATATAGCCTATGTTACTCAGGGATAATGTAGCATTCTAATAGTTAAATAAATTTTGAAATCAGACCAGTAGTTTTGAGTTTATTCATAACAAACAAAAATACAAATCCTTCCTTTTTATAATACTATTACTATTATACAAGATTAGGTAGTAATTAGATGGTACCTATATTTTTGTACAATAAACTATTCTTTTCTATTCTATCACACTAAATAGTTACAAAATTACTCGTCAATATACGAGCACGTTGCCATCAAAATTTTTGCAGTTCTGCGCGGTACTCTCTCGGTACTAATTTTCGCCCAGTAGTTTCTCTGCTACAGTGCCCTTAAAACCTTAACACAGTCGATGCACTACTGCTTGGAGGCAAAATATCTGGCACTGCAGTGGTACCAAGATGAACTCTTGCTGAAGAGACCTACCATCAAGTAAATAAGGGTAATAAGGTATATAGTAAGTGGCAGCGGACGAGGCTCTATCATAAAAAAATGTAATGTAATCTCGTTTCGAAGACGTATCGGAAATGGATGCAGTGAATAAACTGTATTTATGCCGTTGAGTGGAGTATTTTTGAAGTGGGCTTTTAGGTGATTCC
Organism: Colostygia pectinataria; assembly: GCA_951394395.1. NCBI lineage: Eukaryota > Metazoa > Arthropoda > Insecta > Lepidoptera > Geometridae > Colostygia > Colostygia pectinataria. The sequence continues at coordinate 7,261,923 of OX596373.1, read as the reverse complement.
AATCATTTTTATGTAGTGATCTACAGTACATAATAACTCTTCAGTATCGTTAAAAAACCTAAAATAGGTTAAAGTACTTAAAACATAGTACCCTAATTAATTTCACGTCCAATTAGAGCTAATGGCAATACTTTTTTTGGCATCTGGCCATTTTGGAATGAACTAGGAAATCTGGCTAAAATAACCGCAGAAAATAACCTAAATAAAGAGCTAAAAAGTTTTTTAGTATCTAACATAAATACTCAGTCAAGCGCGAGTCAGAACTTCCTGAGTTTAAAAAAAGCCTAAACTAAGCCTTTAAGAGTAGTAGAGTTCTCTGTGATAGAGCTCGTCCGGGGAAGGACTACCACCATACCTATTTCTGCCGCCAAGCAGTAATGCTCGCATTGCTGTGTTCCGGTGTGAAAGGTATGGTTTCCGGTGAAATTACTGGCACATGAGGCTTTCGATCTTAGCCTCAAGGTGGCAACCCGCGAGTGATACCTCTGGTATAGCAAGCGTCCATAGGCTACGGTAACCGCTTACTATCTTGTGGGCCGTACGCTTGGTTGCCACTTCAGTTGTATAAAAAAAAAAAAAAAACTTCAACCGCTAAACTCGTTTATAGGTCGCATTATGACGGTTTCTGTTTTATATCTTTTTTTAACACCTATATTACGTTAGCCTGTTGTGTCCCACTGCTGGGCAAAGACCTCCCCTTGATCTCTCCAGTCATCTCGGTTTTGAGCCAGTTGGACCCAAGCTCTATTAAAGTTGTCGAGATCGTCTCGCCATCTCTTTTTTTTTTTTTTTTTTTTTCTATACAACTGAAGTAGCAACCAAAGCGTACGGCCCACAAGATGGTAAGCGGTTACCGCAGCCTATGGACGCTTGTAATACCAGAGGTATCACTCGCGGGTTGCCACCTTGAGGCTAAGATCGAAAGCCTCCTGTGCCAGTTATTTCACCGGAAACCATACCCTTCACACCGGAACACAGCAATGCGAGCATCACTGCTTGGCGGCAGAAATAGGTATGGTGGTAGTTCTTCCCCGGACGAGCTCTATCACATAAAACTCTACTACTCTTCTCTGCCACGACTCCAATTTGTTGTCTCAGCGCTCCACTGAGTGGTGGTTTTGGCCCACAGCTCATTCGGCATGCGACAGACGTGACCAGCCCAGCTCCATTTAAGCGTCGCAACTTTGTGACCTTGACCTATATAGGGTCTTTTATTTCCTTTGTCATTTGTCAGGTTGATAATAAAAGACATATTTGTAGATCATGCAAATATTTGTCATTTAACATTTTTGCTAAGGCATTACAAAATGTAGCTGTGTTTATAGTTTTATTCAAAAATGTTTCGATGTTACATATAAATAATTAATGTTTAATGTTTTTGTTGAAAGTAATATTTTAGATTAACAAGGTTCCTTATTATTTTTAGACGTGACGTGTGCGAAGTAATGAATCTCAAAGAAGCAACAAATATTTGCAGATCGTACAAACATTTGTCCCGAGGCAGGAATCGAATCCGCAACCTCCGCGTCGCAGGCGGAACTTAACCCGCCGAGCCACATCAGTCGTCAATTACTTATGACACCTATTTGTCCCGCAGTGGGTATCGAACCCGCAACCTCTCGCCTCAACCACTTGTATCAGGAAACGGAATTATCAACCAAAGCCACAGTTCTTCATTACCTAATGGACTAGTGTCAGGATTTGATGGAAATAGTTCCACAACAACCCAAGCCCTTTCAGTTAGTTAAAAAACAGGTAAGTAAAGCCACACCTTGGACACTCAATGAAATCAAAATATACAGGGTCTTTCATTACTTACTTACTTTTTTTTTTTTTTACATTTTGTCTTAAAATGTGTAAAATGTAAGTTAATCTATTATCTGAACAATTATTATTTATCCTAATGGAATATTCGAGCGCGCTCAACCCGTAGCGGTTAATTAACAGTATTATAGAAACTTTATCGATTTACTAGAGATTTATAAGATAAAAGTTACATGTATTGTTTTTTATTATACGAAATTCAACTCCTAGAGGACGCAGAAGGTAGATGAAGTTTGTATAAAAAACTTAACGTGACAAAGTCGTGAAGAATTCCTCCAATAAGTAAGTAACTTTGTTTGAGTCAGGTGGCCAACTCTGGTGACAAAGTTTTCCACATACATTCCTCCAGTGTATGAGCGTCATAGCGCTTAGCTTCAGTGCCAACGAAAATGTCTACGAACTTATTAACGGGGGTGAGCGAAATAGCATGCTTTGCGCTCTCCCTCTGTTTATTTGTGTTGTGACTTCAAAAACAAATGGCTCGTAAGGTATAGCCTTAAGCTTCGATGCCTACGAAAGTACCCACGAACTTGCGACCGGGGTGAGGTAAATTGGATCGGTGGGAGGGGTAATTGGCCATTCTGTGTGTAGTACTAATATCTGTTCAGTGGTACAGCGTAGTTAATGTGCGTTGGTCATAATGGCGAAAAATCCCTTTCAATGCCGAAGGCATTATTTTAAAGCATAGTAATTTAGATATTTTTTGATAGAATTGAATGTCCATTGGTATCTTAGGAGCGCTCGTGACGTAGCTGGCTAAGTTGTTCTTAACAGATCAACGAAGTTAAGCACTGTTCCGCGGGGTCATCATTTGGATGGGTGACCGCCAGTGGAAATTTCAACAGAGCGCTCCCGTGCTTCGGAGGGCACGTTAAGCAGTCGGTCCCGGCTTTTTCCAAGTTGTTGGGCCATGACAGAGGCCTTCGGGCGGCCTAGAAACTCTGTCACCAGAGTAGGCCACTGACTCATACGAAGTTACTTTTTTTTCCATTGGTAAAAATTGAAAATCTCTTGCCCTGCCGTCACAATGTGCGTTGGCAATTAGTCGTTCATATTATCATAACATATTACCTCGATGTTCTGCGTGGTCAACATTACAGTTAGTTGGGTGACCGCCAGTAGAAAGTACCTAAAGGATGTCCCACACTTAGCAATTTATCGTTGCGTGTGTCGAATTAGACCAAGTTAATTTCGAATTGAAAAATCAGTCGCGTAGTACCAACCTGACTAAAGAAATAGGTTCCAATTTTTTTCTGTTTTGTGGTTCCACACATTAAAAAAATACATGTGGGTAGGCATCCTTTTTGTATACATATTGTTTTTTTTTTAGATTTTTCTTATATTCAGAAATAATAGCAAGAGAAATAGCGCATAAAATAGCCCTATTAAAGTAAACTAAACCCTGTTTTATGATCAAAAGCGCCTTTTGCAGGTATTGTGTGTCGTTTGATGTTTGGGTGTTATACTGTTTTAAGGTAAGCGCCCACTGTACCGCATTGTACGCATCGGACGCGTATCGCAGTATACCAATGATACATTAGTAAGACTCTTCAACAAAAGTCCATCTCGGTGGGTATCAGGTATTCACTACATTACAAATAGTAAAATACACATAAAATGTAATTATCTTAAATTTTTCGTGCGTTTTTTACAATTAATATTATATGTAATCATTATTCATCGAATTTTCGGGCGTTACAATTGCAAGAAATATACTTGTAGATTTTTAATATATTTATAAATTTTCTAAACAGCTTGCAATACCAGAGGTATCACTCGCGGGGAGGCTAAGATCGAAAGCCTCATGTGCCAGTAATTTCACCGGAAACCATACCCTTCACCCCGGAACACAACAATGTGAGCATTACTGCTTGGCGGCAGAAATAAGTATGTTGGTAGTCCTTCCCCGGACGAGCTCTATCACAAAGAACTCTACTATTCTTAAAGCTTTTGCGTTTAAAGTTTTTTCTTAAGGGTTTGATGGGAGCTTACCTTTACATTACAGTCGGATCATTTTACGACTTCTTGTTCTGTGGCCATTGATTTAGGATTCAAATTTCAATGACTCACGTGTCTTTGTGAAATGAAATAGCCATATCGCAGAATATCACCCAATGGCCAGCCACTGTTATTCGGTTTTCGATTTCGAATTACGGAAAGCGGCAAGCCAATTGAGATCTAAAGTCAGCAGGGATAAAAGTTATTTTAACTCGGTTTTTATTTGAGTTAGTCTGGATATCTATGAAATTAGAAGCGCTCTAAGCGTAGTTGTTATATTCTATACCATAAACAACGACTTTAAAGTCGTCGTCAAACGTATATTCCAAAACACGTACGCTGTCAACGTATTTAATTTCAAACTAAACATCATTATAGTTGAAATAATAATAATAAAATAAATAAATAATGCTAGGCAATCCATACAGCATCATCTAGCCCCAAAGTAAGCTGCTGTTAAACAGAGCTGTATTATGAGTACGAGATGACTGATATATACTTCATACAATACAATACATATATAGATAAATTTTTTTATATATAGCAAATACCCAGAACACCCAGAACAAATATTTGTAGATCGTACAAACATTTGACCCGAGGCGGGAATCGAACCCGCAACCTCCGCGTCGCAGGCAGACCTGCGCCCGTTGCGCCACATCGGTCGTCAAATTACTTAATGGATTTCATTGTATTTTAACTACAAAGTTATGTAGACTACAAAAACGTTACAATTATGTTAGCATTTAGCGCAATAGCAAAGTCAAGCCAAGGTAAATGTCAACGTCTGGCATCTTGGAAAACTGCCCATTAGTTGCTTAGCAACAATCAAATTATTTTACTTGACACTGGCAGAATTGTGGCAAATATGCCACAGAAGCCATAAACGAGTAAGAAGAGTCTCGATACCAGTGTTAAGGTACGAGTTGGTAGCCGACTGCAGCCAGCTGCAGGTGTTACGTCATAGCGACAGTGTCATCTACCACTCGGAAGCTATGAGGAAACGCGGCAAATCGCCTGCAGTCGGCTATCAACTCGTACCTTTAGCACAGAACAGATATTAGTACTACGTACAGAATGGCCACTCCCTCCGGTTTTACTTACCCCACCTCGAGAGCGAGTTTGCCGGCACCACACGGCACCTTTCGCCAGCACTGAAGCTAAGGGCTAAGGCACGCGTTTATTTTGGTTATGTGTAGGTCCAAGCGCGTGCATACCAGCGCGAGCGAAAGTGTGCTGTCTTGCTCTTGCTATAATTGGGTGGGGCCAACCATGACACTGACACATACAACGGCACCGTTTACGTAGAGAAACCATGCATGTGATGATTGCGACGCATTTGCTTCATACATTTTACTGGAAGTGTCCGGGGTGTGCCTTTAGTCACTTAGTCATACAAACTGTGTGGTCTATATAAACTTAGCTTTAGTGTTATACTAACAATCGTATGAGAGTTCTGACCTAGCTGATGTATTATTTATAACGTCTTGGGTTGCGTACAAGCATAGCTGATAATGATAGCGGCACGATCACTTGTTAATAAACTTTACTGTCACACGCTTGCACTACTACTAAATATTTTTATATTATTATGGTATATATATTTTTTTTACTTGGTAATACTAGTAGGTCTATTTATGTACAAAACATAGTGGTACAAACAAACTATTTATTAATCTGTGTTAATCTTTATTGTTTTTTCATTTGCTTTGTGGGAATCAATAAATATAAGTATTTCTTAATATTTTTCTTTCTGCACAAACGCTAGCGACACGTAACTTGTAACACCGGAGTTGACCTGTGCGTCGATTAATAAACTTCATAAAAAAAACACCATCTAGCCCCAAGAAAAGCTTGTAACAACTTGAAACAGAGTGATATATCAATATACCTTTTTTTTATATAATTAAATCATGAAATAAAAGTACTTTTTTTTAAAGTAATTATATTTTATAATATTAAATGTAACATAAAAACACCCAGAATCACACAAACATTGTCCCACAGCGAGAAACGACAACACAAACCCCTCGCTTTTCAACCGGACACTCGCCCACCGCGAGTTCGATATCGTCAAAGAATCCACGAAATCTAACACAGGCAACCAAACAAACTTTAGGAATATAATATTAATGACCCAATCTTGCCGTGGTTCACCTTCCACTTGGGTGTACCACCGGCTAATATATTTGCCAGTGGTTCACCCAGGTGTTCTAACAAGGAACACAGGTAAGGACCAAAATTAATCTGCCTGTGTTTTTTTTATTCAACTAAAGTGGCAACCAAGCGTACGGCCCACAAGATGGTAAGCGGTTACCGCAGCCTATGAACGCTTGCAATACCAGAGGTATCACTCACGGGTTGCCACCCTGAGTCGTAGTTCGAAAGTCTCACGTGCCTATAATTTCACCGGAAACCATACCCTTCTAGCCGGAACACAGCAATTCGAGCATTACTGCTTGGCGGCAGAAATAGGTATAGTCCTTCTCCGGAAGAGCTCTATCACAAAGAACTCTACTACTCTTATAAATGTGCCCGTGGAACACCTAGGTGAACTAACAAGGTGGACCACGGGTAAGTACCGACCCTACCTAGCCATTTTATTTATTGACTGTGTCATAAGACTGTTATTCTGGGATTTGGGAATACCACTGTTAGGTAAGACGTTGGTAAAACGTTGTTCATTTTATATGTGGACCGTTATCGCTCGTTCGCACGCTTTTACAACGTTATAATAATGTGGGAAACGTTTCATAGCGGTTACAGTTACTATTACAATGCGTGCATTTTGATAGAAGTATATTAAAATAAGTAAGTTGAAGTGGCAATGGGCAGGCCATAATCGGCAGGAAAAACGATAAAAGAGGAATAAAGATTTATAATTAGTGACCGCGAACTAGAAAACGAAGTATATTTCCAATGTCCCCATTAACCGTGTCCCCGTTAATGAGGACAGTGGGATTATAATAAATTTATTAAAAAACATGCCCGTTGTCCCCATTGTCAATAATCTGAATGGGGACAGGAACATTTAAATGAAATAATAAAAAATTATACCCTTTGTCCCCATTATATTTCAATATTATAATATAGGACGGCCATCAACTGATGGACCGATAACAAGTGGTCACAGGAAGTCGGTGGATGGTGAAGGCTCAAAATCGGTCGCTAAGGCACTCTTGGCACAGCTCTTGGGTAGGCATCCAGCAGTGGACATTATTATTGGCTGATGTGAAAATGATAATAATATTAACTAAGGCCGCTTGCCCACCATGCATGCACGCGTTATGGAAACGCGCCACTGCATCGCTACAATATTGCGTCAGTCTTGCTGGTCGAAAGTACACAGACACTGTCAGTAACAGAATCGCGACTGTATCGACACAGAACATCTATTCATACATCACTGTATGTACTACGTACAGAATGGCCACTCCCTACCTCCCACCGATTTTAACCTGACCCCGGTCGCGTCTTTGCCGGCACCTTTCGCCGGCACTGAAGGCTAATTAGACACGCGTTTATTTTGATTATCTGCAGGACCAAGCGCGCGCATGTCAGTGCGTGCGAAAGTGTGCTATCTCGCTCTTACTATAATTGGGTGGAGACAACCATGACATACAACAGCACCGTTTGTCAAATTATGCATGTGTGATTGCGACGCGTTTGATTCATACATCTTATTGAGTGTCCGCAGGATGTGGTATCGATTTGAACGCACGACAGCAATGCGCGTTGAACTGACGTAAATTCACCTAGCTTTAAGACGTTTCAAAATTATCCTTGTGATATGATTGAATAAATATATTTTTTTTTACTTTTTTACTATACTTTTTACAACGACACACGCACTGCACGACTTTTTGTAGCGACGGCATTGCTACAAAAAGTCGCCATGGGCGAAATTTAAAATAATTTGATGATTCATAATGTTTTAATTAACATTGTTTTTTTTTTATACAATTGAAGTGGCAACCAAGCGTACGGCCCACAAGATGGTAAGCGGTTACCGCAGCCTATGGACGCTTGCAATACCAGAGGTATCACTCGCGGGTTGCCACCTTGAGGCTAAGATCGAAAGCCTCATGTGCCAGTAATTTCACCGGAAACCATACCCTTCACACCGGAACACAGAAATGCGAGCATTACTGCTTGACGGCAGAAAAAGTTATGGTGGTAGTCCTTCCTCGGATGGAATGTTATTTTATTAATATTTTTCATCGATCGTCAACGGAATAATACCGTTTTCATAATCACTTCAAGAAATTGATATTTAACTATCTTGGAAAATGATAACCAACTTAGCTATCTACGAAAAAACCGTTTCTTAACCTATAGTTGCGAGGGAAACTAGAATTTAATATTACTAATACAATAAAAAAGTTTATACATCACCGCTATACAGCTGTCTCGGATATTTATCACTTTACCGAGATAATGTTATTGGGGCCCAGATGGGGCTAAACTAGAGATGAGACAGATGATAGAAGGCTAGTGTTCAATCTGCCCTGGAAAAGTTAGCCGAATTTCCGCACCATTAAATAAATAAATAATGCTGGACAACCCACACAGCATCATCTAGCCCCAAGCTAAGGATAGCTTGTGTTATGTGTACTAGATGATTGATACACACAATACATAGATATTTTTCATTAGACAAATATTTGCAGGATCGTACAAACATTTAGTCCCAAGGTGGTAATTGAGGTAGTATTGTCCAGTATATACCCGCTGGAAACTGAATAGAATAGATTAGAATAATTTATTAGCGTCTGGTCGAAGCGACGCGTGATCCAAAGGCTGGTTCACATCTGGCTCAACGTATCAGCATTGCCATTCAACGTGGCAATGCAGCCAGCATGTTGGGAACGCTTTCTACTGGTAGTGATTTGGATCAGTTGAGCTATCTAAAGACCGTTAGTCTTTAGATGGCTCAACTGTTTCATATGTATTTTGTATATTTTGTAATGTAATGTAATTATGAACATTATTTAATTTGGTTTAATAAAGACCTTTTATTTATTAGCAAAGGTGACGACACATTAATATATTAAGATTAACATTACGTATTATGTTATCTGTGACAGTACTAACATCTTTGATTCGTCAAGTATAGTCTATTTCACATAGAAAGGGTGCTGATTTGGTAAATAATGTAACAAAGATAAATAACTAAGTAGACAGGGTCATAACATAATATTACAATATAACAGTTGATCGATCAGTAAGCAAGTATTTTGGTTCAGCGCTGTAAAAGGGCGGCATTGCCGTTATTATCACTGTAAACTAGTTTTACACTCCTTCTAAGTGTCTATAGTCATTGTGTAAGTGACGAACGAAGAGTTTTTTTTTAATCATAATTTTGACCTATGAATAATTGACATACCTCCTTAATTACTGCAATTTTTACTTGATATTATTAATTTTACATACACATTTATAAAATTACTCGTGCCTAATTATAGTCAAACTCAAACTGCAGCGCCCTTACCGGGTTCATGTACCTGACAAAAAAATATTTAATTACTACTGAGAACTTATACAAGATTCTTACCATGATGCAATAAATTGAAATATGAAGTAATATGAGCTGATAGGATGATGTAGGTGCTGGGCAAGCCTTAGAGAAAACCTCATCATGAAGAAGAGCTTTTAAATAGCTTCGAAACGTCAGCATAAATAACAAACGCCAGTGGTAAATAGCCGTTAATTTATTTAAAAAATATAGAAAACCTGTCTCAGGCACTACAGTATCTACACTTCACACATCCAGTGTAAGCAAGAAGAGTAATTAGATTATAATATCCTAATAAATTACATGGCCTCAAGCGGGATTTGAACCCGCAACCACCGCTTGATACGCGGACGCTCTACCAATTGAGCTATCGAGACGAGAGCTCGAAGCGCCGATAGTTCAACCTACAGGGGAAACGTTGCAGTTATCCAAGCCTGTTCAATAACTAAAGTTAATTTAGTTCATTAACGAGAAAATAATTGAGGCAAAATATGTTTTGGGATATTTAATCTTTAATATTTCCCTAGTGTTTATCGGCGGCGATAAACAACAATGGACAAGTAGGGGGGAGGCCTTTGCCCAACAATGGGATGACCTATAACCATAATAAATATATAATAAAATAATAAATAAATACCTTAAAAATTATAACCATCTGTAAAAAAAACACATAAATAAATGAATAAGTTACTCATTATTAAGAATATTTTAGTATTAATAAAGATTATAAATGTAAAGATTAAGTATGTACCTAATAATAATTATAATATAGTTTAGGAAAAAAATTGTCATAAATTGGTTGTAGGAGGCTTATAATAAATAAATAAATAATAAAAATTCTCCTAGTGTGATGGTTAACACTATAAAAACAAAAATAACCAAGTTTTGCCACTAGATGATGGTATTAATCTTCTTTAATAAATGGCAAAGGCTTTTTTGTTTTTTTGTCTCAACGTAATAACACTCTCTGGTTGAAACTGTTCCAAAGAGATGCATTATTATTTACATTTTATTTCAAGTAGGTACAACATAGAGTAAATATGGTGCAGTGACAAGAAAGTGATTTATTATTATGAGGCTGCGAGTAATGGAAATATGAGTAGCTAAGTAAATTTTTACAGAAAATTCAGAGAAAATTATTTGGAGTTTTCAAAGAAATAGCTTTGGATGACTGTGCGTTATATAAATTTATGATAATCTTTATTGCTATGACCTTTGCTTTTCTAATAACACAATCTTTGAAATTAGAATGCATAAGTATCGCTGTACTTTATCACATCTTTTATATGCAAATAAATAAAGTAATTTTTGAGCTTTTAGCAGATTTTCGAAGGATTTTCGATAGACCTGTGACTGTAAGCCTACTTACACAAAACTTATGATCAAAATTACCCTGTTGTAAACTTTCTGTCACAGAATACAACCTTTAGTTATGCATGCAAAGTCCAAAGTGCAAATTAGACAAAACCATAACATTTTCGTTATGTTTAGGTATAATTTTAGTATTATTTGATAGAGGCGTACAACAGTCTATTTTTGATCCTAGTTTTCTTTGAGTTTTATTTCGAAGAGCTTCAAAAGCTTGCAGATTTGTTGGAATTCATCAATTTTAACTGTAACACATCTGTATTACAGTTAAAATCATACAAAATCTGATTGTTTCTCCACATCTGCTCTCTTTGTTAAAGTTGCGTGTTCCGACCAGAAGCGTTCGAATACCAGCTCTCTCTCTCTTTATGTTCCTCATTCTGCATCAAATTATAGAAAAAACTCATTCTTCGTTCGCGCGGCAAACTCCTACAATGAACTGGCTTGTTTCCCTGGGTTGGATTTGTTCAACTCAAAGCCATCTACATTTAAGCATGATCTATTTAACAGTTGGTTTGAGATGGTACTATAACTCTTTAGGCTATTTAATTAATAATGTTATCTACAGTAGGTATTTTTGTTGTTTTTCTGTCATACAAGTGTGTCACACTAGACTTTTATATGCGAAAACATATTATTGGTGTTTAGTTATTTAAGTTGTTTAATATTTAGTTTTTTATACTGTTTGTTTTCCGAACAAAATAAAATAAAATAAAATAAATAAAATTCTTCACAATATTTTATTCACTGAAATTCTGACGCATTCGAACCAAATTGTATTGCTTGATATTGCGTCTCCGCTTCGATTCGGTGGACAACTGCCTGTATCGTTTATATGTTTATAAGATGAATCTAAATACATGTAACATGTCTAAGGACAAATAAATGTTATTATTATTATTACTGGCCTTTTCAATCAACACAGCGGACAGTAATATTAATTTTGAAATATTGGACGACTATTTGCCGTTGTTTTTAAGCAACTTCAAAAAAGGATGATCAATTCGACTGGTACTGGGAAATTGCGTAACAAAATACACAAAAAAAATTTGTGTATTTTGTTACGCAATTTCCCCGCCTTCTTTTTTTGCTTGATAGGTAATAAATACTTCAGAAGTGGTCCCATATAAATTTTATAGAAATCGGTTCTGGGTTCTTTCTATGTAATAAAAAATATCTATCTCTGTATTATATCAGTCATCTAAAATAATTGATAGATTCATGCGTTACTTTGCGGAAATCCATTACAAGATAAAAAACAGACGAAAAACCTCTAGTACTACTCCGCTTAACCTTTTTTTTTATATACAACGCAAGTGGTAACCAAGCGTACGGCCCACTTGATGGTCAGCGGTTACCGTAGCCTATGTACGCATGCAACATCATAGATATCACTTGCGTGTTACCACCCTGAGACGTTAGATGGTAAGTCTCATGTGCCTAATTTCACCGGAAACCATACCCTTCAAACCGGAACACAGCAATGCGAGCATAACTGCTTGGCGGCAGAAATAGGTATGCCTAACCTAAGCTCTGGTTAAGCGGAGTAGTACTAGAGATTTTACATCTGTTTTTTATAAGTCATCTAGTACCTACCCATAACAAGCACTGCTTAGTTTGGAGCTAGATGACGCTGTGTGGATTTTTTATTGTTTAATGAATCTATTTTCTTTTTATCTTTTTATGTTATTCTTGGTATTTTCTATATATAAAATAAAAAATATATATCTATGTATTGTATTGTATTAAGTATATATCAGTCATCTAGTACCCATAACACAGCTCTGTTTAACAGCAGCTTACCTTGGGGCAAGATGATGCTGTGTGGATTATCCAGCATTATTTATTTATTATTTATGTTATTTATTTATTTATTTATTATGCCTTACAGCACCAACAATCAATTGTAATCATTATTCTTTTTGTCTTCTAATTTTCATTACTCGCTCGATTTAGTTTTTTATTATTGCATGCAGTCTGTCGTCTTCAAGTACAGTAGCACTAAGATTTAGTCCTAATAACTTGTATCAGTTAATTATTATGAGTGTATATTGTGTTGATGGCACTTAAATAAATAAATAAATAAATAAACAACAATATCAAAGACAAATACCATGGCGGTACAACATTATCAGAAGCACGTAACTACTCTCCCTCAGGACAGTATCGATCTAATACGGCCCGCGCCTAACATAATAAGGGCCTGCTAAAGTTGGCATTGGCTATTGGATGGTATTATGCTGAAATGCAACAGTAAGGGATAACTATTAAAATTGGTGTTGGAAGTACAATTAGGAATTCGGTGAATTTAAGAGTAGTAGAGTTCTTTGTGATAGAGCTCGTCCGGGGAAGGACTACCACCATACCTATTTCTGCCGCCAAGCAGTAATGCTCGCATTGCTGTGTTCCGGTTCGAAGGGTATGGTTTCCGGTGAAATTACAGGCACATGAGACTTACCATCTAACGTCTCAGGGTGGTAACACGCAAGTGATATCTATGATGTTGCATGCGTACATAGGCTACGGTAACCGCTGACCATCAAGTGGGCCGTACGCTTGGTTACCACTTTAGTAGTATAAAAAAAAATTACGCTTGCAACTTCATGATCTTCATCATGACAGCCTTCTAATGTTCCCACTGTTGGGACACTGGCCTACTCCGGGGCGAGAGTGATTAGGTCTTAATCCACCACGCAGACCCAATGCGGATTGCTGGAAGGTACATGTCTTTCGAATTTGTAGTTCTTGGACATGCCGGTTTCCTCACGATGTTCTCCTTCACCATATGAGAGCACTGGCAATGCGCACATACATTTTTCGAACAGAAAAATGCATTGGTGCACGACCGAGTTTGAACCCACGACCTTAGGATCGGAAGGGGTCACTACTACTATACCACTGGTGCTCTCATTTACCACTATTGACGCTGAATTAACGTTGCACATTGTTTATTGATTGTGTTAAATATTGATCTAAAAATCTTACTTCTACTTAGTATCTTGTTAAAGTTGATTAACTATTAGATAGAGTTATACTGAAGCGAAACAGTAAAGTAAGATATTGATGTTGAAGTTGCATTATGGTTTTTAAATGATGATGCTATAAAATACATACATACATACATAAAATCACGCCTGTATCCCGTAGGGGTAGGCAGAGAAATATAAAATTATATATGAAAATGTTTTAAGTTAGGAATAACTAAATAATGATTCAAATAAAAAATGAGATGTTGATCAAAATTTTACGAATAACATAACAAGACTTTGGTAAAGTTGATTGGCTACTGGTTTGTGTTATGCTGAAATGTGACAACAAAGAAAAAAAAATTTAAGAAGATATCAACAGAAAAATAGTTACCTACTAATGTATATTATTTAGAAGTTGATAATTTGAAAAAAAAAAAAAAAAAAAGACACAGTTCCTTTTATTATAATATTATTGTTAAGAGAGATGCTATGTTGAGACGCTATGTTTGTATCATCATCATCATGACAGCCTTCTAAGGTTCCCACTGCTGGGACACTGGCCTACTCTCAGGCGAGAGTGATTGGGTCTTAATGCTAGTATAGATTTCGCTATGTTTGTATAGATAAGAAAAAATTAATTTAGCTCAAACTAAAGTATAAGAACAGAACTCAGATTTGTCTACATGCTTGCTAAACGAATATGCGAACATTTCCAACTGAAGCGTCGAGCCAAAACTTGATTACCGTCGACACGTGGAGACTAAACTTAAGCTCAAAGAATAGAGCTTATCTACTTTACTGCATACAATTTCGGTAATGCACACCCAGTGGCGTTATCTTACTTTGTTATCATTTCACCTGTGCTTCGCTTCTGACTTAGTTTGCTTTGTCGAGCGAACGTTTTGCTATTTTTGGCGCTTCGGACTCAGGTTTAGTAAACGAGGCTTAGTACGATCGACAAGGTTTAGTTAATATCTAAATGGATCTGCAGCCAAGTGACATAAGTGGCGTTGATTTTTATCTATTTACTCAATGCCACGTTGAAATTGAAACTTTTTTTTTTATACCACTAAAGTGGCAACCAAGCGTACGGCCCACTTGATGGTCAGCGGTTACCGTAGCCTATGTACGCATGCAACATCATAGATATCACTTGCGTGTTACCACCCTGAGACGTTAGATGGAAAGTCTCATGTGCCAGTAATTTCACCTGAAACCATACCCTTCGAACCGTACACAGCAATTCGATTACTCTTAAAACTAAAATTTTTGGGCGATACAGGAGCTGGTTATGGTCTGTCTTACAGTCTCGCTACACAAGCCTCGAATTAAGGACTGGAACAGGGCGGCTGCAATAATTAAACCTAACAGGGTCAGGTGGGCTGTCAGCTCTTTCAAGCCACACAAAGCAAGTGGCGAGGATGACATACTCCCTATCTTACTACAGAACGGAGCTGACATCCTTTGTCCCTATCTGGTCAAAGTCTTCAGGGCGAGTTTCGCCTGGGGGACTATACCAGAACCTTGGACCACGGTCAAAGTTATATTCATACCTAAGGCTGGGAAAAAAGACTACAGCCAGCCAAAGTCTTTCAGACCCATTAGCCTATCTTCCTTTCTTTTAAAAACAATGGAGAAGGTAGTAGATAGACATATCAGAGATAACGCGCTAGTCGCATCTCCCATCCACCATAGTCAACACGCTTACTGCAAGGGTAAATCTACGGAAACAGCCCTTAGCAGTCTCATTGATAAAGTGGAAAAGACTATGGAGGACAAGGAAATCGCACTTTGTGCATTCCTTGACATTGAAGGGGCGTTTGATAATTCACCTACTTCACTCCTGGTAAATGGACTGACAAGGAAAAATGTCGATCCAACAACTACCAGGTGGATCGAGGCGATGCTCCTACAAAGAGGAGCCAAGCTTACCCTTCACAGTACAAAAATTGAAATAGCCACTGCTAGGGGCTGTCCTCAAGGTGGAGTTCTATCGCCTATTCTATGGACTCTAGCAGTGGATGAACTCCTTGTTAGACTGTCTGAGCTCCACATAGATGCGCAAGGTTATGCGGATGACCTTGTAATCGTCGTGCGGGGTTTTTGTCAGTCTACTGTCTCTGGCATAATGCAAAGAGCTCTCAACACTGTCAGCAAATGGTGCGAAACCAGTGATCTCTCCGTTAATGCGGAAAAAACAGTGATCGTTCCTTTTACCAACAAGCGCAGGCTAGACAAACTTGTCAAGCCCAAGCTCAATGGTAAAACTATTTCATTTTTCACGGAAGTTAAATATCTAGGAGTTACAATTGACCGTAAACTAACGTGGAACTCACACCTAGACAATGTCTTGAAAAAGGCTAAGATGGCTCTAGGTGCGAGTGGACGACTGATGGGCAGCAATTGGGGTGTAAAACCCAAGATTGCTTTATGGCTGTACACATCCGTTGTGAGGCCGATAGTAACATACGCCTCCATGGTATGGTATGACAAAGCCTCTCAGTCGACCACTGTCACCAAGATGAGTAGTTTACAGAGAATTGCTTGTCTTATCGCCACAGGCGCGATGTCCTCATCCCCTGGGCAAGCTCTCAATGCTCTGCTTGGAATACCACCCCTTCATGTGTACATACGCAAAGAGGCGAAAGCAGGCATGTATAGGGCTACCATTCAGGGCAGAAAGACTTGGCTGTCCCGAAAACTGAGATCTTTACAAGACTCAACCATAGAATCCTCTATACTGTGCATGACTTCTGATGTCATGCTTCCACGTCATGTGTTCGAGAAGCACTACACTGTGGAAATGCCCTCTAGGGAAGACTGGCAGAATGACCAGCTACCTTACAAGGCAGGGTGCCTTAAGTGGTACACTGATGGGTCCAAAATGGGACTGGCTGTAGGCTGTGGAGTTTACGGAGAGCGACCTAAGTTTAGAGAGTCTTTACTTGGGAAACTACGCCTCTATCTTCCAGGCAGAGATCTTTGCCATCCTTAAATGCGCGGGGGTCAATCTGCAGAGGCACTACACCAACCATAACATCTATATCAACTCTGACAGCCAGGTGGCACTACTGGCTCTGGACTCGAAGGTTATCACGTCCAGGCTGGTGGAAGACTGCCTGACGCGTCTAAATACGCTAGGTTCAAAAAACAGAGTTGTTCTAAGATGGGTTCCAGGGCACGCGGGAATCGAAGGTAACGAGTGTGCCGACGAGCTGGCTCGCGCTGGGGCTGCTGGTACTCAAATAGGCCTAGAGCCTTTCTGCGGTATACCAAAAAGCCTGGCACAAAGAACCCTCACAAACTCATGCTTCGAAGAATCAACCAGACTCTGGAACAATTCTTCTGGCATGAATCACTCAAAATCCCTAATAAAAGCCTTCGATAAACGGTATACCAACCAAATCCTAGCGCTAAATAGGAATAACCTACGCATTGTGGTCAGGGCCTTAACTGGACATTGTCGCCTTAATAAGCACATGTTTAAGCTAAGGCTGAGTGACACACAAACCTGCAGACTGTGCAATGAGGCGGACGAAACGCCTGCGCATCTGCTAGGAGAGTGTGGACCACTAATGCAAAAACGTAGCATACATCTGGGTAGGCACATCGTCAGCCCAGATGAGCTAAGAGACATCACCCCCAAGCAAATCCTCCAGTTCTTAGTATCGGCAGGGCTTGGAGGTGAACTGTAAACGCCCCCCTTAGGGCGACAAAATAAGTGGCGAACACAATAGGCCTGCATGGCCGCAGTGTTATATTAGCCGCACCAATTTAATAAAAAAAAATAAAAAATTATATGGTCTGTCTTATCGCATAACTTAACATCAATACTGCCCGGACACTCAATTACATGTATGAAGCAAACGCGTCGCAATCACCACATGCATGGTTTGTGTACGTAAACGGTGCCGTTGTATGTGTGGTTGTCATGGTTGGCCCCACCCAATTATAGCAAGAGCGAGATAGCACTTGCGCCCGCGCTGGCATGCACGCTTGTACCTATACAAAATCAAAATAAAGCGTTACCTTAGCTTCAAGATACAAAACAGATGAAAAATCTCTAGTACTTCTTTTAACTTTTTTTTTTTATGTCAGTAAGTGACAGTATAATCAAGGCGTCCACCTGATGTTAAGCACCACGCCTGACTATTACAGATACAGTGGCACCCAAAGTTTTTAAGTGTTTTCGTGGCACTGCACTGCGCTTATCACCCCGAGACATTGTTGTTAAGTCTCTTTCGCCCAGTAATTTCACTTGCTACAGTGCCCTTCAAACTTAAACACAGTAATGCTTGCACACTACCGCTTGGAGGTAGAATATCTGTCACTGCGGTGGGACCCACCAAGACGGACTCTTGCTGAAGAGTCTTACCACCAGGTTAATTACACTAATGAGGTTACACAGTTAACTAATCCGTTTGACGACCGATGTGGCGCAGAGGGCGCAGGTCCGCCTGCGACGCAGAGGTTGCGGGTTCGATTCCCGCCTCGGAACAAATGTTTGTATGATCTACAAATATTTGTTCCGGGTGTTCTGGGTATTTCTATATAAAATAATAAAATATCTATATATGTATTGTATTGTATTAAATATATATCAGTCATCTAATACCCATAATACAGCTCTGTTTAACAGCAGTTTACCTTGGGGCTAGATGATGCTGTGTGGATCGTCCAGCATTATTTATTTATATATTATATTTATTAATGAGGTCACACAGTTAACTGAGATTTTTATTTTGCTTTTGTTGAATTTCAAAATAATATTTATTTTAACACACTTAGGCATGAGACCATCCAGATCGCGCCTATAAAAATGGTGTGTAAGGAAAAGCGTCTTACTTAGATTTATATCAAAGTGGGAATAATACCAAAGCCTTCTGAATTTTCTTATTATACAGTGTGGTTCAATCATAGACTTACGAAAGCATAGACCCTGAAAGTTTTAAAGAACACTTACAAACTATGCAATATGGTCTATACAGGGTCATTCATTATCAACCTGACAAACTTAAGGGATAGGTTCCACACCTAAAAAAAATAATATATGTACCTATAATTTTTTTTTTAATGTATGTTTTGTCTTAGAAATCACAAGTAAACAAAAAAAAATCGATTACGTTTTTCCGCTCAATTATTATTTATCATTGTTGGGAATCGAGTTAAGCGACGTAATAATCAAATATTCGAGTGTGCGCGCCCCGTAGCGGGTCAAGGACACGCGCAGGTCAAGGACGCGCGGGTTAGTGACCCGCAGTTCATTGACGCGCGGGTTACTAACACGTGCCGAGCGCTGCCTTTTCGATTTCTAACAATTATAACTAATTATGAAGCAGAATTAAGTAATTATTTTTTTTAAATTTTATAAAAAAAAACGTTTAAAAAAAAAAAAAAAGTACAAGTATTTTTTTTTTATGTGTGGAACCTACCCCTTAAGTTTGTCAGGTTGATAATGAATGACCTTATATATTATTAGTTTAATTTTGAAAATTCTACTTTATGACAAATTCGTTTTCAAATATTTTTTTCGTAATATATAAAGTTATTTTACAAAAAAAAAATTGAAAAAAGGCCAAAAATTTTTTTATAGGTTTCAAACGTTTCGACCAAACATCTCTAAAACCATAATGAAATTAAAACTCGAAAATACACAAAAAATCGTAGAACATACCTACAACTACTTATGTATATTTCCGGAGACCCCTGGATATGAGGTTTTTTTTTCTTTTGACGTCTATGTTTGGACCAACTTGTATACAGGGTATTCTTACGCAGCTAAAATGAAATCATTCTGCACGATTATTCTCAGTGTCTTCAATGTTTTCCTGAATATAACAGTAAAAGACACTAAGTTTATACAACTTTGAAGACCTCTGTGATGAGTTGGGTGAGTGTCTTCAGAAGCGAAAGGTGGCTGGTTCCACCACTGCTGTACTTTTTCCTGGGAAAAATAACGCGAGCGAAACCGCGCGGGTTCAGCTAGTTTTTTTAAAAAGTAAATTATTAAGATAGAAAAGAAATAAGTAATGATTAATCAAAAATATGGTATCATGTCAATATTTGTCAATATGTATGGTGTCCGACACTGCAAAACTTCAAACATCTAGTGTGTGCTGTTGTATATCTAGATTTAGTTTATACCTACATACTATGAATACAGGGTAATTAATATTATTATTCCTACCTTCCATCATGTGCGTAATTGTGGGTACTCAATAAAAAGTCTGTCTCGAGAAAATGGTGGTATCATTGACAAGCAGTGTGTCCTTCTAAAAAACATTTACGAGAATAATCGAGAACGAGATTAATCAACTTGCCCCGCTGTATATCATCTTCAATAGAAGGAAAAGGACTTTCTATTAAACAAGGCCCTGGAAATGTCGGCGTCAACGTAAAATAAACACTCCCTTCAGAACAGTGCTTCCGTACCTAAACCTTTGTTGTCACTGCAATATACTAAATGAAAAGGACTTACGTACTGAGGTATTACTGTTTGCTACATGGAGTCTGTTGAAACAGAGTTTATTAGAAAACAGAGTTTAAACAGTTTATTAGAGATGGAGCGCTCTGACGTAGCTGGTTAAGTTGTTTTTAACAGATCAACGAAGTTAAGCACTGTTCCGCGTAGTCATCATTTGGATGGGTGACCGCCAGTGACAATTTTAACTGAGCTTCCGTGCTTTGGAGGGCACTTAAAGCAGTCGGTCCCGGCTTTTTTAAAGTAGGGCCATGACAGAGGTCTAGAACCTCTATCACCAGAGTTGGCTACTCATACGAACTTACTTACTTATTAGAGATTTCATTATCATCATGACGGTCTTTTATAGTTTCCAATGATGGGACACTGACCTGCTCTCAAGCGAGAGTGATAGCAAATGTCTTTCAAATTTTTAGTTCTTGATTATGCTGGTTTCCTTACGATGTTTTCCTTCACCGTATGAGAGCACTGGCATTGCGCTGTTAAATTTTCGAATAAAAAAAGCATTGAATAGAATAGAAAAATATTTATTTAACGCCACATAAACATAAAAATAAAAGTAACAATACAAATTAAAACTAATTGGTACATTTGTGCACGACCAGACTCAAACCCACGATCTTAGGGTCGAAAGGTCAATCCTACTAGACCATCAGTGCTTTTAGTATCCATTTAAACAACCCAGAATCAAAAATATAGGTTTTTTTTAATTATCTTAAAAGAATATTTTCTAACACAAATCATAGATTATTACAAATTTATGTTTTACCCGTAACATTTTCTTATCATACTCCGCTAGAAGGTTTTAAACCTCGCCTGGAGCGGTTTATGAGATCTATTCAGATAACTGCGGTAGATGTTTGTTTTAGAGGTTTGCTCGTTAGATGTTTTTTTTTTGTAGTTGCAACCAAGCGCCCACAAAGTGGTAAGCGGTTATCGCAGCCTATGGATGCTTGCAATACCGGAGGTATCACTCGCGGGTTGCCACCTTGAGGCTAAGATCGAAAGCCTCATGTGCCAGTAATTTCACCGGAAACCATACCCTTCACACCGGAACACAGCAATGCGAGCATTACTGCTTGGCGGCAGAAATAGGTATGGTGGTAGTCTTGCCCCGGACGAGCTCAATAACAGAACTCTACTACTCATTTTAGATGTGTACGCGGTTTGATCAGAAGCGATATAATACTGCGTATTGGTTGTAATCATGTTTTGAATAGTCCTCCAGTATGTGTTTTTCTTTCAAACTTAACCTACGTAATGGATGGTTGTTCACAACATACAAAGTGCTCTTTCAACCTCTTTAACCTTTTGAGGTCTCGTGATACTCTGTGAGATCGAAATAGATAGATAAATCATTTATTTGTATCTTCAAAACACACGTACATTTTAAAGTGCAAAAAGGCAAACAAGCTAGGCACCTACCTATGTATGTACCTAGGTATTTGAAACTAAAAAGCACGTGTGTGTTGCAGTTGACAAATATGTTATAGCTCAGCGATAATATTGCTCAAGGAGCAAAAACTGATTTTCAGCTATCACCTTTGCTTATTATGCTTTTGGCTTTTGAAATAATATTGAAAACAATATACTCGTATCGGGCCTTCTATCCCGATATGTTTCAATTGTTCCTTGATGTGAAGTTTAAATAAAATGTCTTAGAAACACTAAAAAGGCATTTATTATTTACGAGCCTTTCTATACAGCTTCCCAAGTTATATGCTAAGTATATTGCGAGAGTGATTGTGTCATAATCCACCACGCGGACCCAATGCCTATTGGTGGATGGCACATGTATTTCGAACTGTTAGCCATACATGCCGGTTTCCTCACGATTTTTTCCTTCACCGTCTGAAAGCACTGGCATTGGCAGATTTTTCCAAAAATCCACATAGCACGACCGGGTTTGAACCCACGAGCTTAGGATCGGAAAGCAGAGTCACTACCACCACCAGTGCTCTAAATACAGAAAACCAGCGCTATGGCATGAGTTGTTCTGTCATAGCACATGCTGAGTGGTGGCCATTTTTGTTACTCTATATTTTTAGTAATAGCTGATGTAATGTTTTTAGTTGGTAACGAAATAAACGTTTATTATTATTATTATTATTATAAATAACTAGTGCACCGGTGGTCTAGTGGTAGTGACCCCGCCTTCCGATCCTAAGGTCGTGGGTTCAAACCCGGTCGTGCACCGATGGATTTTTCTGTTCGAAAAATTTATGTGCGCAATGCCATGCTCTCATACGGTGAAGGAAAACATCGTGAGGAAACCGGCATGTCCAAGAACTAAAAATTCGAAAGACATGTGCCATCCACCAATCCGCATTGGGTCCGCGTGGTGGATTAAGACCCAATCACTCTCGCCTGAGAGTAGGCCAGTGTCCCAGCAGTGGGAACATTAGAAGGCTGTCATGATGAAATAACTAGTGTAAGGAGTACTGGTGTTGCTAGATGGCGGTGTGCTGTAAATACGGTAGTGTAAGGAGTACTGGTGTTGCTAGATGGCGGTGTGCTGTAAATACGGTGCAGCGCGCAATACGCATGCTCAGTTGTGTTACCTGGACAACGGAAGAACGAAGATGTCAGGAAGTGTGATCGTTGGCTCCGAATAATTAATAATAAATAAATAATAAATAATGCTGGACAATCCACATAGCATCATCTAGCCCCAAGCTAAGCTGCTGTTAAACAGAGCTGTATTATGGGTACTAGATGACTGATATATACTTAATACAAATACAGTACATAGATAGATATTTTTTAATTTATAGAAAATACCTAGAACACCCGGAAGAAATATTTGTAGATCGTACAAACATTTGATCAGAGGCGAGAATCGAACCCGCAACCTCCGCGTCGCTGGCGGACCTGCGCCCGCTGCGCCACATCGGTCGTCTTGTGGTCTTATATATCTTGTGTAATATTAACCTGATAGTATTTCTATAAAACCCCACACTAGGGACTAAAATACATTGTAAAATAAACATTAATGCAATTAACCATCGTTCCTTTTATTTCATTACATCACTTGCATGCCGATACCCCATTAAGTAAATTGAAAACGGTATTATTAAAACAATTTTACTGAAATAGCCTCCATCGTCAATATAGACGAAAAATATATTTTATTGACTCGTAACAATACGTCCAGTTACAACTGGCCAGGTGTGAGTTGGAATCGCTTATCAAGGGTTCTGTGCGGTATTTGTATTGTATTGTATTGTTTTATTCCAGAAAAATACATTATGAAAGATACCGTACACTTGGAAAAGTAAAAAAAATTGGGTCATACAAAAATAATTATCAAAACTAATTAACATTCATATAAAACAAATCAAAGGTACATATAGGTACTTATGTAGGTACTTAATTAAAACATTATTAATAACAATGATAACACAAACAAATTTATGTAAACTTCACTACTATTTCAGGACTTTGTAGAAAGAAGAACAGCATGATGTTTCAGGTACAGAAATACTTTTTCTTTATTCGACCAACGTAGGTACTTTTCACAATGTTACTTGTTCGACGATCCAAGCCAGAATGCATCTCCGACCTTTTCGTTCGTTCTTTTTCTATCTCAAAAAAACGGGCTCATCGTACCACCTTTTTTTCATTTGACAGATAAAGAACCAGCGACAACGTCAAAGTTACAAAACAGTTGCTAGCATTAAATAATATCGAGTATATCCATAGATATCGAGACTTGAGTAATTTATCCAAAAACGAAATACATTTATTTTCAACAAATAAGCAACCCTAACAATCGTCCATTCTGACAACGTGTGCGTCCCCGCACACGACCCCAGGTGGAACCCTAACAATCGGATATTTTTATACAAGCCAATATTATCGAAAAAATATTATATGAATCTAGCGTTACTCTTAAGATAGTTTCTAAATACATTAGCTCAGTTACTTAAATGTACGATAACAATTATACCATCTTATACATAATATTCATGTACTTATAAAACATATTTAAATGAGAACATATATTAACAACTTTAGTATTATTCAGTCCTGATCACTAAATTGCTAGTAGGTACATACTTTATCAATAAAAACAATTCAGGCCAGTGGACTACAAGACGGTCGATTTCCTGTGTGTATGATAGCGCTGATAACAAACTCAGACCGATCGACTCGGTTCCCCGTGGTCGCTAAAAAACTTAGTAAAGAAAAACAATCGAATTCGTCAAGTTGATACACACAGGATGATCGACTACCTGTGGTAGCACTGTAAAATAAATAACACAGACCGATCAATTCGGTTCCGTATTAAAAACTTAAGTAAAAGACGTCAAGTTAACGCTCACAGAAAGATCGATTCCCTGTGGACGTAACAAACGACGTAGAATAACATAAAAAAAACTGTTTGATTCAGTTTGCACGTTTACTATCGAATCATCATATCAAAAAACGCTCAATTCGTCAAGTAGACACACACAGGATGATCGATCACCTGTGGTGATCCTTTCATCAATCGATCGATTCCCTGTGGGAAAGCTGTAGAATAACAAACACAGACCGACTTATTCTGTTCTGTGACAGTTAAGTAACGAATTAAGTCAAAATACTATCGATTCATCAAGTCGTCGCTCGCAGGATTAGTGGCGCCTTCTTTCATCTGGTGCTCACAAGACGATCGATTACGGAGGGTTCTTCTCAGCATGGGCAAATCAAAACACGAACCGATCGATTCTCGTGTTTGATCTGAAACAACGAAATAACTTATCTGTAGTTAAACATGCTCAGTAACACAGTAACATTAAAGTTTAACAATCGCTAGTTCAAATCAATCAATCCTTTATATCAAAAACCTATTACTCTAAATTTTTCTTATCTACTTTGTTCAGAGTAAAATCCACTTCTGCATTCGTGACGGAACTGAATAACGATTCGAAGGAGTTTAGTTTCTTTTTTTTTTAACAACATTAAACACAGAGCATTGCCGTCAGTAAGCAAAACTATTTAAAATAACGTTTGAGCAACTTACCATGACCTTTTATCGAATCGGTGTCCAGTTTGGTTTTGCTACCCTATTGTACTCACATCACTAGAATTGGCCTATCTTCGACAACTCTCGAAACATCTCGAAACTACTGTATCAGACATTCGATTCAAGCAATAGAAGCAATCTTTAACAAGGCCAAAAACTGGGCATCAACATCAATTGAAGAAAGTCCAAGAACATAATTGTTACTTTGGATAAAACGCCACAACACGACATGTGTATGCTTGTACTATTCTAATAGCGTAGAGTTAAAAACTTATTTTCGCGATATTGTTGGCCAATAGAGTAACGATCGTTAGCAATGAATGTTAACGGAGAAAAAGACGAATACTTTTCGACTACTTTCTAACATGACGGGACATCGAATACAGTGTTACTCTTTCTTAAACACAAATAGAGAAATTACGAAGTAATGCGATTTCTAAATCTTTGACTTCCTCGACTTTATCGACTCCTTCGGCTCCCACGGCTCTCTCGACTGTTGATTTCCTCGATTTTCTCTTCTCTTTGACTTCCTACCTCGACTTCCTCGACTCGCTCGACTCGCGACGGCTCCCTTGGCTTTCTCGACTTCCT
Organism: Colostygia pectinataria; assembly: GCA_951394395.1. Taxonomy (NCBI): domain Eukaryota; kingdom Metazoa; phylum Arthropoda; class Insecta; order Lepidoptera; family Geometridae; genus Colostygia; species Colostygia pectinataria. The sequence continues at coordinate 7,236,169 of OX596373.1, read as the reverse complement.
CTTCTCCTAGACTTCCTCGATTTACTAGGCTTTCACGGCTTCTTTAGCTTCCTCGGCTCTCTCGGCTTCCACGGCTTCCACGTTTTCCACGGCTTCCATGTTTTCCACGGCTTTCATGTTTTTCACGGCTTTCACGTTTTCCTCTGCTTTCACGTTTTCATCGGCTTCCACGTTTTCCTCGGCTTCCTTGTTTTTCTCGGCTTTCTTGGCTTCCACGTATTCATCAGCATTCTTTGACTTCTACGAATTCTGTGATTTTTACGACTTCTGTGACTTCTGTGACTTCTAAGACACCTACGACTTCTACGACTTCTGTAGCTTCTGCGACGACTTCTTCAATTTATATGACCTCTTCGACCCGTGAATTCTGCGACTTTTGAGACTTCTTTGACTGCTAAGACTTCTACGATTTCAACGACTTCTAAAACATCTGCGACGACTTCTTCGATTTCTATGACCTCTTCGACCCGTGACTTCTGCGACTTTTGAGACTTCTATGACTGCTAAGACTTCTACGACTTCAACGACTTCTTAAACTTCTGCGACGACTTCTTCAATTTCTATGACCTCTTCGACCCGTGACTTCTGCGACTTTTGAGTCTTCTACGACTGCTACGACTTTTACGACTGCTACGACTTCTAAGACCTACGACTTTTTAACCTCTTCGACCTCTTTGACCTCTTCTTTCGACTGATTTGCTGATTCGCCTGACTCGGCTTATTCGATTGATTCGGCTTATTCGGCGTATTAAACTGATTCGGCGTATTTAACTGATTTGGCGTATTCAGTTTATTCAACTTATTCGATTTAAGACTATAACTTATCTGATTGATCCGACTTATCTGACTTATCCAACTGATCCGGCTGTACCGACCGATTTGGTTTATTCAGCGTATGATCAACTAATTCGGCATATTCAACTGAATCGGCGTATTCGGTGTATTCGATTTATTCGATTTACGATTATATAACTTTTGATTAATCCGACTTTTCCAGCTGATCCGGCTGATCCGACTTGTTTTATTCCTTCTCTGACTTATTCGACTCCGACTTGACTTTGACATTGACTTCGACTTTGACTGGACCTCGACTTCGACTTTGACTGGACCACGACTTCGACTTTGACTGGACCACGACTTCGACTTTGACTTTGACTTTGATTTGACTTTGAACTTGACTTTACTTTGGACTTGACTTGACTTCGACTTTGACTTGACTTCGTCTTTGATTTGACCTTGACTTCGACTTGACTTTGACTTTTACTTGAAGTCAAGTAAAAGTCACTTTGACTTTGACTTGACTTATAATTGACTTGACTTTTCGGCTTGACTTGACTTGACTTCGTCTTACTTCGACTTTGACTTCGACTTACTTCGACTAAGACTTACTTCGACCTTAACTTACTTCGACTTCGACTAACTCGACCTCGACTTACTTTGACTTTGACTTACTTCGACTTCGACTTACTTAGACTTCGACTTACTTAAGCTTCCGACTTACGACATCGACTTATTAAACTTTCGTCTTATTAACCTTCGGCTTATTAAACTTAGACTTATTAAACTTAGACTTATTAAACTTAGACTTATAAAACTTCGACATTATATCAACTTCGACTTATTAAACTTAGACTTATTAAACTTAGACTTATAAAACTTCGACATTATATAAACTTCGACTTATTAAACTTCAACTTATTAAACTTGGATTTATTCAAGTTTGATATATTCAACTTTGATTTGTTCAACTCCGATTTATTCAACTTCTATTTATTTAATTTCGATTTGTTCAACTCCGATTTATTCAACTTCTATTTATTTAATATCGATTTATTCAACTTTGATTTATTCAACTTCGATTTATTCAACTTCGATTTATTCAACTTCGATTTATTCAACTTCGATTTATTCAACTTCGATTTATTCAACTTCGATTTATTCAACTTTAATTTATTCAATTTTGATTTATTCAACTTTGATTTATTCAACTTCGATTTATTCAACTTTGACTTATTTAACTTAGTCTTATTTAACTTCTATTTTTTTTTCAGCTTTGATTTATTTAACTTTAATTTATTCAACTCACGACTTATTTAATTTCGAATTATTCAACTCCGACTTATTCAACTTCGACTTATTCAACTTCGACTTATTCAACTTCGACTTATTCAACTTCGACTTATTCAACTTCGACTTATTCAACTTCGACTTATTCAACTTCGACTTATTCAACTTCGACTTATTCAACTTAGATATGTTCAACTTAGACTCATTCAACTTTGACTTATTCAACTTCGATCTGTTCAACTGCGACTTACTCAACTGCGAATAATTCAACTGCGACTTATTCAACTGCGAATTATTCAACTGAGACTTAAAACTGCGACTTATTCAACTGCGACTTATTCAACTGCGTCTTATTCAACTGCGACTTATTCAACTGCAACTTATTCAACTGCGACTTATTCAACTGCGACTTATTCAACTGCGAATTATTCAACTGAGACTTAAAACTGCGACTTATTCAACTGCGACTTATTCAACTGCGACTTATTCAACTGCGACTTATTCAACTGCAACTTATTCAACTGCGACTTATTCAAATGCGACTTATTCAACTGCGACTTATTCAACAGCGACTTATTCAACTGCGACTTATTCAACTGCGACTTATTCAACTGCAACTTATTCAACTGCGACTTATTCAACTGCGACTCAACTGCAAATTATTCAACTGCGACTTATTCAAATGAGACTTACTCAACTGAGACTTACTCAACTGAGACTTATTCAACCGAGACTTATTCAACTGCAAATTATTCAACTGCAACTTATTCAACTGAGACTTATTCAACTGAGACGTATTCAACCTTCGACTTATTCAACTGCAACCTTGACCACGACCTCTACCTGTATCGTGACCTCGGCCCTGATCGTGACCTCAACCTTAAGCTCGACATTGACCTCGACCTCGACCAAAGTAAGACCATCTGGTAGGTACATCGATAATACTGCAGTTCTTCGTTTTGTAATATAACATAATGGTATACTTCAGAAATACCTGATAGACAGACACTCACGATTTGACATAACGATCTCGATAGAAAATCTGAAATCACTCCATGCAACAATATAAACTAACAGAGCGCGCAAGCAAGACACACTTCTAATCTGAGCAACGCCGCGTAAAAGCTACAATCGTCTATACTATAAACACAATGACTTCGATGGAAGATTACGATCGAGGAAACATTCGATGTTCCGCGCACTAAAGCATTAGAGTATTGGGATGGGTGATCGCTAGCAGCGGGAAAGCTAAACAGTCGGTCCCAGACATTCCTAAGTTGCTAGGCTATAACGGAGGCCTTCGGGCGGCATCGGCCGTCATCAGAGTTAGCCACTGACTTATAAAATTTATTTACTTTATGGATACAGTAGTGTCTCATCGTCCTATCAAACAACACTCGCTTGCCTTCCCAAATTCAAACATTATCAGCCTTGAAAAATCTCTAATTTCGAACTCTAATTTCTAAACTCTATTTTCGATTCGAAACCGTACATAAATAAGGAAAGACTACGTAACCTTTGCTTTTCCGCGTCGATACGCGGCTCAGAATTGTGGCGTCGCTGCCCTGACGAAACTCGCCGTCCATGGCTGGTGGCGCACGGCGATGCCGCTCCGATGCACGAAGTCGCCGGCGCAGTCAGCCCTTCCAGCAGCTCGACCAGCTCCTGACTCCGCACCCACTCTTGGTCCCGCTCAGCGCCGCCGACGCCGGAGCCGCAGACCCGAACACGGCATCGACCTCGAGAAAGCACACGGCGATGCCGACGATTCGGCAGCTGCGTTTCAAATCGACCCTGTGATCTGATTCGTTCGTCTGAAAAGGATTGCGTGGCATAGCAATCCCAGAAAAAACACGTTTTAGAATAAAACATTTTGAGGGTAGTTCTAAAATAAAATATATTTTAGAAAATCATTCTACGAAAAACAATATTAGCTAGGTACAGGATAGAATCTAGATAAATTAGCCTTATCTAGGCATCTTACGAATAATAATTTTATTAAAATCGATCATGACAGTAAACCAAACTTACGGTTACCGGTAAAGGTTACTCGAGAAAAATACGAATCTAAATCTAACAGCACAGACTACTAACAAAATTGGTGACTGTTTCAACATCAAAAATTCAAAATCCGAAAAGCTAAACAAAATTTAATCTTTGCAACGAAATGGGCGTGTACTTACTATTTATTTAAGTTAGTCTCGATCCCGGCTTCTGAAATGTAAACTTCACTACTATTTCAGGACTTTGTAGAAAGAAGAACAGCATGATGTTTCAGGTACAGAAATACTTTTTCTTTATTCGACCAACGTAGGTACTTTTCACAATGTTACTTGTTCGACGATCCAAGCCAGAATGCATCTCCGACCTTTTCGTTCGTTCTTTTTCTATCTCAAAAAAACGGGCTCATCGTACCACCTTTTTTTCATTTGACAGATAAAGAACCAGCGACAACGTCAAAGTTACAAAACAGTTGCTAGCATTAAATAATATCGAGTATATCCATAGATATCGAGACTTGAGTAATTTATCCAAAAACGAAATACATTTATTTTCAACAAATAAGCAACCCTAACATTTAAAAGTCACAGTAAAATTTTTAAAGTCACAGTAGGTACCAAAGGTAGGTTAGGTTTAGGTTAATATTAGGGTTGAATCCAATGAGAATTCCAATCCAGTTTTATTTGCAATCCAATTCTAATGTAATGCTGTTTTTGTTTGCTGTGTTTGGGACGCTAATGCTTATTTGCCAGATAGGAATTAAAAAAATACACATTCCCATTTAAATCCTAGTGTTATGTCTTTCATCATGACAGCCTTTTAACTTTCACACTGCTGAGACACTGGCCTACTCTCGAACGAGAGTGATAAGGTCATAATCCACTAAACTAATTGTCTTGACCTTGTATAGCTATACATTATCATCAAAGAAACTGATAGACGTCCACTGTTGGACAAAAGGCCCAAAAAACGCGATAAGAATTTTGAGCTTCATTATCCACCGACTTTCTGCACGCTCGGTCCTTCAAGTGGGGGGCCGTCCTATACTTTTCCAGTTTCCGCCATTTGAGAACCTTTAGGACGACCGATGAGGCGCGGCGAGCGAAGGTCTGCCTGCGACGAAGGTTGCGGGTTCGATTCCCGCCTTGAAATAAAATGTTTGTACGATCTGCAAATATTTGTTCCGGGTGCTCTGGGTATAATAAAAATATCTAGCTACGTATTGTATTAAGTATACCAGACATCTCGTACCCAAAACACAAGCTCTGCTTCATTATTTATTATTTATTTATGTACATCAGCTATATGGACTGCCTACTGCGAGTTAGTGTCAAAATCCACTACAACTTACATAAGACCTTTATCAAATTCAAAGTATAATATCTAAAGTGTTCCTTTTTTCTGTTAAACGGAACCCCAAACCCGAAAATAGTAGGTCGAAAACGACTATAAATCAAATCAATTGTTTCCGAGCTCAACGGCTGGTGATTGATGGAAACGTCGTTTCTTCGCTTGTTGTTTCGATCGTGTATAGTAAGCCTTATTGTTTAGTGTACTTGGTGTATATTAACCCTTATATAAGCATACTTGTAACGTGTTAGTTCTGCTGCAAGACAAATAAGTAAGTAAGTTCGAGTCAATATTTATTTGATGACAGCGATTTACAAGACAATCGTGACGTAGCTGGCTAAATTGTTCTGAACAGATCAACGAAGCTTAGCACTGATCCGCGTAGTCATTATTTGGATGGACCGCCAGTGCGAATTTCAACTGAGCGCTCCCGTGCTTCGGAGGGCACGTTATGCAGTCGGTCCCGGCTTTTTCAAAGTTGTAAGGCTATGACAGAGGCCTTCGGGCGGCCTAAAAACTCTGTCACCGGAGTGGACGCTGACTTACAGGAACTTACTTACATGACGATCAAATTGTTGATGATTTGACTGATGTTAAGCGCCACGCATGACTATAACATTTACAGTGCAACCCAAAGCTTTAAGTTCTGGCGCGTAGTATACCTCGACCCTAAGGTTCCAGACTTTGTAAGCTCTCTAGGGATAGGTTCTAGATTACATTACGACTTCCAGCCAAAGTACTTCTGCTGTTAGTTCTTCTAGAACTTTCGGGAGCTTTAGTTTCTTTCCACTGTCGTAGCTGAGTCGATTAAAATAGATCAACTAAGTTATGCAGTTTACACTGTATTTTGGTTGGATATCTTACTTTAGCTCGAATGTCTTTTTTTAGCCTTATCTTGGTTTTTGATGGAACCATAGCAATGTTAAACGTTATATGTTAGACGACTGATGTGGCGCAGCGGGCGCAGGTCCGCCTGCGACGCGGAGGTTGCGGTTTCGATTCCCGCCTCTGGTCAAATGTTTGTACGATCTACAAATATTTGTTCCGGGTGTTCTGGGTATTTTCTATAAAATAAAAAATATCTATCTATGTACTGTATTTGTATTAAGTATATATCAGTCATCTAGTACCATAACACAGCTCTGTTTAACAGCAGCTTACCTTGGAGCTAGATGCTGCTGTGTGGATTGTCCAGCATTATTTATTTATTTATTTAAGTAACCACGACAACAACCAATCGTACGGCCCACTTGATGGTCAGCGGTTACCGTAGCCTATGCACGCACGCAACATCATAGATTGCGTGTTACCACTTTGAGACGTTGGATGGTTGTAATTCCACCGGAAACCATACCTTTCGAACCGGAACACAGCAATGTTCACATTACTGCTTGGCGGCAGAAATAGGTATGAGTGGTAGTCCTTCCCCGGACGAGCTCTATCACAAAGAACTCTACTACTCTTATGTTAAGCGCGCCTGACCTTACCAGGCATTGTTACCTGTAAGTTTGAGTTTTAAAGTTATGCGTGGCACTGCACTGCGCTGGACACCCCGAGACGTAGGTGTTTTCCCCAGTAATTTCACTTTCTACAGTCCTCTAAACCTAAACTAACACTATTGCTTGGAAGCTGAATATTTTTCATAGAATCCACACTGACGTAGCTTATCTCTAAAGTCCGCGGTGTCAACCAAAATATGAAATCAAAGTGGTTTTCAAGTTTCCTACGACTCAATAATTAAGCTTTAAGTGGCACTGCATCTGTTATGGTCAGGCGTGGTGTTTAACATAAGGCGGGCGACTTGACCGTCTTGTCACTTGCTGACATTAAAAAAAAAACTCAACCAGATAGGCATAGTAGTTGTGCCGTGGGTCTGGGTTGAGTCGTAGAGAACTCAGTTGTGTAGAAGGGAATCCTTAATACCCACGGCACAACCAGTTGAGCACATCAGTTGAGCTTTGGGTCCGAAAGGGAAGAATATCGCTCGCTTGCCCACCACCAAGCGGTGTGGCCTGCGCTCAAAAACCTAGTTCCAATTGACAATTGAGTGCTTAGCACGAAAAACTCGTTAAACAATCGGAAATGTAATCGTATCGTCCAGCTGTCAATTTATATGGGATTTTTAACAGCGCCTCTATAGTGCGTTAAATGAACTACCAAAATTCCATACAAATTGACGTCAACGATTGTCAAACGAATTTTTCGTGCTAATCACTCTGGACAATACGTTTAATTCTACGGCTGTCAAACGACTTTTCGTGACTTGCCCTTTGAGCTTGGTGACATATGAGAATAATTTGTGTATTGCTGATTTCCCAGTTAATGGCTTTGTCCCCATTCACGGGGAAATCAGGAATACACAAATAAAAATAAAAAGGTTTTTAATAAAATAATTTAAAAACATTCCCGTTGTCCGTATTGCCTTTGCCATAATCTGATGGGGACTTCAGCAATTTTTGTAATAATGTGAAAGTAGCACAGTCTATGAAAAGAGTTATAAAACTCAATAGAATCCTATCAAGTCGGCAAACATACTGAAATCTTACACTGTTGACTCTAACGACATCTATTGCTTATACATGAAGCCTTCCACCTCTCTACAATGTTTGAATCGAACAAACTTTATGTTCCAAGTTTGAATCGAATCAGTTCGTTTTTAAAGTTAGTATGAGGTTTCTATCAAAATATTATAGACGAAGGGTTTGTTCTTAGAGCCTAGAATAATCCTTTTTACAATCGTAAACGTTAACTAAGACTAAGCTGTACGGGTGGTTAGTTGAGAAATGTTTTTTTTTGGATTGAGGATTTTATTTATAAAAAAGTAGTGGTTTGACAATTTATTTAATTGAGTTATATAATGTTATTTAATTTTTATTTTAAATAAATAAATAAATAATGCTGGACAATCCACACAGCATCATCTAGCCCAAGGTAAGCTGCTGTTAAACAGAGCTGTATTATGGGTACTAGATGACTGATATATATTTAATACAATACAATACATAGATAGATATTTTTTATTATACATAGAAAACACCCAGAACACCCGGAACAAACATTTGCAGATCCTACAAACATTTGTCCCGAGGCGGGAATCGAACCCGCAACCTCTGCGTCGCAGGCGAACCTTCGCCCACCGCGCCACATTGGTCGTCATATAATTATATATTTGATTTTTTTAATAAGTTACTATTTGAATATTGATAAATCAAAAAATATTTGTAATAGGTATATTAAGTAGTATTTTTTGCACGCCGATTTATTGGTAAGGTATGTGGAACCAATTTATTATTGTAAAAACAATTTCATTTCATTTCAATGATAGCGTATCGTCCAGCTGTCAATTTGTATGTGAACGTTTACGATTGTCAAAATAAATATTTAGCACACGGCCCCTTATTCATAAAATAAACCGTAATTTAAGCGTCTTAATAAGTATTGCCTCTTTTCTTGTCAATGAACAATAATGACGCCATCATTTAACGCCATGTTAGCTAGCAGAGGTTAAAAAATGTGAAATAAAGTCTTTTATACCAAATTATGGTAAATAACATCAAAATTATTATAGTTAACTTAGAATAAAATTATCGTTACAAAAACAGACGCCTTTTTGAGAAAATAATATCACAAGTACTTAATCTTAGCGCGAAATTATCGGCCATTAAACTCAGCTTGGCATCCTAATTCACAGATATTTATTTTTTATGTAAATATTTAATGCTACAGACTCCTTGCGCGACTTTCTGTATAAAATAAATAAGGTGCAATTTTGCGGGCATCAAATATTATTTGTAACATGCTGTTGCCCGCGACTTTGTTTGCATAGAAAACTACCAATGAAATATCCTTACATTTAAAAAAATCATTTTTAATGAATGAATTGTTAGATGAGTAAATAGTACAGTAAGTTTCGATGTTGTAAATTTTTTATTATATTTTTATATTCATCTTTTAAAATAGTGTTTATGGTTGTACGAACACGTACATCGACCCACATCATTTGTGACTTCGGTGCACTTTACGCCAGTAATTGGAATCATCAAATCAGTTCGCGATCGGCAATCTATCAAACCACGCGTCTTATATCATTTCTAATCAGCATAATTTTATCTACAAATTATATCAGTTAAAATTTACCATAGTGTTTTTACTGGTATAACCTTATCTCATCCCAGGGTGTACGGACCGTACAATGGTTATTTAGACAGAGAGAATATTATATAGTGTTTATTCATACATAATTAAATTTTCTTTTGCCATATCCATAGGTTAAATATTGGGGAATCAACTGGCTTTCTGTAACACAGACACCAGTGAATCACTTCTGTGTATCAACATTGTATTGATTAATAAAATATTTTTTTGCTTGGAGGTAGAATATCAAACACTGCTAACGGAAAAAAAAATCTAGTTACATTAACCAGAATATCGCACGCTCAACTAGAATGTCTTGCTATATATGTGACGACAATCTATTTTGTAACCACTACAAGACTGTTCTAGTTAAAAAAATATTGTAGTTGCAAATAGTTATGTGGTTTGAATTACTAGACTACAATACGTATTGAATTAATGATGAATAAATGATGTGCTGTACTGTAGTAACTAGACCTTTAATACAGATTACCGATTAGAACACTTAGGGTTTGTTGATGTATTATTTAAAAAATATGTTACTTTAGTAAGTAAGCGAACCAGTGGAGTGGTATGGTATGTATGACACTAATACACACACAAGGCTATGGAATCATATATACACAATATAAATATACCATTAGATATAGGTATATTGACCTTTGCTTGACTCAAATTTCATCAATAACGAAATGGGTTTTGTAATTAGGCAGAAAGTTTTCGTCAGCGCGATCTAGAAACGCGACGTTTTACACTGCGACATCTAGTGAACATTTTCGAACTAATTCCTGCTTAACTAGAATAAAATCGTTTGCATTACAATATGATGAGTTTTTAGTTCCTTCAAACAGATTCTGGTTTCATTAACACATTTAATTTTAACTCAGCGTTCTGGTTGTATTTTAGAAAATTATTTTTTTCCGTGCGGTGGTGCCTACCAAGACGGACTCTTGCTGAAGAGTCCTACCACCAGGGAAAAGGTCACCAGAATTATGTTTATTGGTTTTAATTGTACTTTCTAAATTGACTCAAAACATTGACGATGTCTACTCTACCCTATTACTCTAATATAATCACCGGTACGTGATAATTACCGTTTTTTAAAATAAGTCTTAATAATATAAGAGTAGTAGAGTTCTCTGTGATAGAGCTCGTCTGGGGAAGGACTACCACCATACCTACTGCCGCCAAGCAGTAATGCTCGCATTGCTGTGTTCCGGTGTGAAGGGTATGGTTTCCGATGAAATTACTGGCCCATGAGGCTTTCGATCTTAGCCTCAAGGTGGCAACTCGCGAGTGATACCTCTGGTATTGCAAGCGTTCATAGGCTGCGGTAACCGCTTACCATCTTGTGGGCCGTACGCTTGGTTGCCACTTCAGTTGTTTATTTATTATTTATTTATTTATGTGGACTCCCTTTTCCGCATTTGGACGCGCATTTGGTCCGTTGTGCGTGGGGAGCTGGCTATGCGCGAAGCCAGCCTAACTCCTCCCAGAAGCACAGAAGTTTCCTGGGGTCTTCGCAGGCTTCGAGGAGTGACCTTGGTGTTCCAAGGATTTGTGTGCGTTGAGTGGCTACTCCCACGCATTCCAGGACTACGTGGGCAGCTGATTCTTCTTCGGCTAGACACCCTCTGCAGAGTGGGCTGTCTGTGGCACCTATGTTAAAGAGATGTTTATTCAGGGGACAGTGACCTGTCAAGGTCCCCACGATGGTTTTGAGTTCTATCCTAGGTAGTTGGAGCAGACGACGTGTCAGTCGTTTAGAGGCAGTTGGTATAGCTGTCCTTGACTGTCTGCAGTCCGTCGTCCTTGTCCAGCGTTCGTTGTGCAGGGTTTGGGTATGCAGCCGCATCCAAGAGCGTATTTGGGAGAAAGGCAGGGGAAGGAACGGATTCGGTCCCTCTGTTTTTGTTTCTGAGCCCTTTCTGGCTAGCTTATCCGCGGCGTCATTACCCAAAGATCCGCTATGCCCCTTTATCCACTGTAGAGTTACCCTGTTTCTTAGGGCTATGGTCTCTAAGGCTAGGTGGCATTCGTGTATGAGTTTGGAGGTGCAATTATGGTTCTCCAGTGCTTTAAGTGTTGCTGTGCTGTCCGAGAGAATTCGTATGTCGTAGTCAACGACCTCTCTCCTTTTAATTGCGTTGGCAGCTTCAGTTATGGCCACACACTCACATTGGAAGATGGAGCTGTGTTTGCCTAGAGTTGTTGTTATGTTGATGTTGAGATCTAGCGAGTGAACTCCGGCCCCTGTTCCCTGGCTAGTCTTCGACCCGTCAGTGTAGATTCGGATCTCACTGTTTCCAGATTGATCTCTATGGTTCTCGTATGTTTGTATACGGTAGTGTTTCTGAGATATTTGTTGTTTGGGAATTTTATCACAGGGGGCAGCTACGAGTGGTTCATGTGATGTCGCTCTGTCCAAAATGGTTGCATGCGGACTTCTTGAACTTCCCCAGAGGTGTAAGTGTTTTAGTCTTATAGCTGCCATAGTTGCCTCCAGTTGTATGTGAAGGTCAAGTGGGGTTAAGCCCAGGATGATTTCTAAGGCAGCTGTAGGCGTTGTTCTCATACAGCCCGTTATTGCAGAGCATGCCAGTCTCTGAAAACGTTGTAGCTTGGTGATTACGGTGGTTAATTCGGTTCTGTTCCACCATACGATGGCTCCGTATGTCAGTGTAGGTCTTATTACGGCTGTGTAGAGCCATAGGGCTATCTTTGGTGATAGCCCCCATGTTTTTCCGAGCATTCTGCTGCACTGGAAGAAGATTGTGCATGCTCGTTGCAGTTTGTTGTCAAGGTGCTTGTTCCATAGTAACTTGCTATCTAGTATGACCCCTAGATACTTGACTTCGTTGGTCAGTTTCAGATCAGTGTTGAATAGCTTAGGTAGTCGTTGGCTACCGAAGCTTCTTTTGTTTGTGAACATAATAAGTTCTGTTTTATTGGGGTTGACTGATAAACCGTGGTTGTTGCACCAGTTCTCGATTATTTTGAAGCCTGACTTCATGAGGTCACTTCAGTTGTATAAATATATATATATATAAATAAAATTCACGATGTATTTTGAGGGAAAACGTATAACAGGCATTTCTCTTTCAAAGCTCTCAAATAGCTTAAGCTTAAAAAAGTTTATGATAAAAAAAATATATTGAACTTGTTTAAGTTAATTCTAGTTAAATCGGACAATCACACTTGAACAAAACCCAAAACACATTTAAACTATTCTACCCCTGTTAAGGGGCAGTAACTTTTGCATCGAGTTAAACCAATTTTCGTGGAAATGTCTAACCGAGAACTGAACCCGAATTCATGCCATTCCCCGTCTTTATTAAAGCAATTAGGGCCTGTCCGAACGGTCTCAGTCGGTCTTATTGACAATGCCCTTAGGGGTGGGTTTCTGAAACGGTCATAGTAACGTGAATGTCCTTACAACCGTAGCAAAAACTCATCAATCATTGGTAAAATAATAAGCGGGATTTGAACCCGCAACCACCTATTCCCTTAGTGTGATGGTTAACATATTATAAGTTATTTTTTTATAAATACTCACAGTGTATTCTAAACAGCACATACACAGTGCCCGTTCAACCCACAATTTTTCTACCCAATATTGTTTTTACCCGTTCTACCCAAAACTGTTGTTTGAACGGGCACTGTGTATGTGCTGTTTAGAATACACTGTGACTTAGATTTTTGGAATGGGTAGAACGGAGCATATGTTTTGGGTAGAACGGGTAAAAACAATATTGGGTAGAAAAATTGTGGGTTGAACGGGCAAGCACTCTAATTATTATCACACATTATATCTTACTACTACACATCCTACAAGGACTCTAAAACGCACTCTGGTTACTAAGATTTACAAATCTAAATTCATGGAATAACCACACAAAAAGTAGCCTATGTTTTTTCTCAGACTTTAAACTATATCTGTGTTAAATTTCATCCAAGTGGGTTCAGTGGTTTAGCCGAGAAAACGTAAAAACAAGGTATTATTGCATTAATTATTTTCTTTAGTACTTAGTACTACTATTTGGGTCACGTCGTAACTCAAAACATTTTTGTCAAATTTCGTATTTCATATACATATGTAGACAATAAGAGCCAATGAACAAAACTCCTGTTTATTGTTTAGATATTCTGTCAGTGATATTACACATGACATCTGGCAACATTATGCTATTGTTGCAAGGTCCTTTTGTGTCCCAGATACCTGTTCAAAAGAGTTCCCGGTAGAAAATTCTCCCGATTTCCAGGGAAATGTCCGCATTCCTCTTTATTTGTGACGTGGACTGTGTAAAGGTTATTGCGGTGTGTTTGTCCTACCCTCATGAGGCAGTCTTTGTTTGAATGTTTACATCAAAAATGCTATAGAGCAAAAGATAACGGGCATTAAGCTCACACCCAACTGTTATAATAATGTAATTGTAATAAATTGTAATTTAAAAATGCATGACTCAGACTAAACTGCAGTGCCCTTACTGGGTGCTTGTACTTACTTGCTAATATTTAGATCTAAGCTGTACAAATGTACACGTGAGCAATACATAAATTCTAAATAAAAAAATCTAATGTTTAGGTTAATGTAGTAGGTAGGACAGGTAAGGTCCATAATTTTAGTTATTGTGTTATTGGTGCTTATGTATAAAGACACGTGGAGGTACGAGTATATAAGAAAGGCCTACGTTGTGAAAGCGACAATGTAGTTTCTGAACAAATATGTATAGAAAGATTAGTACAGATAAAATAATTAAATAGGTATTAGTGAAGGATATTTTAGACAATTAAGACGCCTTTCCAAGATTTAGCGATATAATTCATGAAAGTCGCCTGAATGTGTCTTTATATATTATAAGTAATAGCGCGCGCGACGAGGAGCGATACGTCCTCCCTCCATAAGCGCTCAACGCGGTTTGAGAGTCGGTGCATTGATCGATAATTATGATTATAAGTGCGCTAAGGTGTGATTTAATAAAAAATCGTATTAAAAAAAATCAATGCTATTAGACTATTTTCTTTGTTGTATTTATTTAATAAAAACTTAAACTTTAATTTAGTAGGTGTATTTTTATTGTAAACTCCTTACTTTAGCAGAAATAACATGCGTAAAATTGGGAAAATTACGCGTTTTTTAGACCGTCTTTTTTCAGCTAACGTGTTGTATTATTCTCTGTTCACTTAAATTTTAAAACTGTTTATTATAATTGCATTTTTAGAAATATGTTATTTCATAGAAAAAATGATCGAAAGTTGATTGGAATTGCTCATTTTACGAAACGTGCGTTACTAATTATTTTTTTAATTAGTTGTGTCTTGAATTAATTAAAATTTATTCTGTTGACTTAAATTTTAAGGAATAAAGCTTTTATTTGTTTTTATTTTTGTTAAAATATCTTCAACACACGAGCCACAATAGTGTTCGATTCTTCACGGGCTACAAGAAAATTCAAGGATTGTCAAGAATAGGTCTTAAGATAAATAGTTTATATAAAGGCTATTTTATTTTGGTATTCCTGGACTCACTGCATAACAAAATACAAGTTCATGATACGCTTTGATTGGGGAATCCAAAACTCCCGACGACAAACAAATTGGACAAAAGCATTTTTAGCCAACTTGAAAGGAAGACGCTTCGCCCGTTTTGCTCGCTCGGTCAATCAAAGGTATAAAAAAATAAAGATACCAAAATCAAAAAATCAAAATCAATAATTATTTATTTCAATTGAATCACAAGGAACACTTTGAAATGTCTTACAAGCTAGGAAAATTTACACCAGGTCCAACGCTCCCATGCCGTAAAAGAACTGGCAACAACACCGTCTGGGTTCCTATCGCTTTTTTGGCATGACCCTTGCTATTGTTATGGATGCCGAGTAGAGTTGGAGCACATTCGTCCCAAGCTTTTTTATCATCTAAGTAATCGGTTGTTTTATAGTAAGCTTTTTGAGACAGTTTTTGTTTAATTAAGTTTTTAAATTTGCCAATTGATAAATTTTGTATGTCGCTTACCACAAATTACACTTATTAAAAAAAATGGTGTCTATTTGCTTTTCTATGTCAGCATTATGTCAATTGTTTGTCTGTAAATAATCATGTGATAAAGTGCCCGTGGTCTCTCTGACTTTCTTTGCCCACTCATGTGCACTTCTCGGTGTTTTGTTTGTTTGATTTGTACCGCTTTAGCCGAGTTTTGAAGAATGATGGAAATGTGAATTTTTCCATCCACAGCTTATATATATGTTAAGTGCCTATTAACTGTGTATAAAGAAATAAATCACACCTAACTAACTAAAATAAATGCGAAAGTTTGGGTGGATGTGTATATTGGTTTCTCTTCGATCACACCGTTCGTTCGTACGTTCGTATGAGTCAGTGGCCAACTCTGGTGCCAGAGTTTCTAGGCCGCCCGAAGGCCTCTGTCATGGCCTACAACTTTGAAAAAGCCGGGACCGACTGCTTAACGTGCCCTCCGAAGCACGGGAAATTGCCACTGGCGGTCACCCATCCAAATGATGACCCCGCGGAACAGTGCTTAACTTCGTTGATCCTCAATCACATCAATCACACCAAAATGCATGTACCGATCTGAATGAAATTTGGCACACATGGAATCACTTAATTTACCTAGCCTTGCTCTGACAGCTTCAAGTGATTTTATTGGTTCCAACAAACACTCTCTCGCTACACATCCTCGCTTAGCTCTGGTGGAAACGCAGTCCTAAGTTATCATACTGTTAGTAGCATTGCGCGGTACGCCCCTGTGTGACGCCTTTAAGCTGTAGTGGTGTAACTACGTTAGGTCACCTCCAACACATATTTGTATATGAAGCTCCAACCACCGAAGACTTTGAAGGTCTACCTGAAGTCACACTGAAGACCACACTAAAAATAAGTTTGAATGAGTCAGTGGCCAACTCTGGTGACAGAGTTTTTAGGCCGCCCGAAGGCCTCTGTGAAAATTACCTTGACCTTTGAAAAAGCCGGGACCAACTGATTAACGTGCCCTCCGAAGCACGGGGGCGCGTAGTTGAAATTGCCATTGTTGATCGCCCATGGTTGGTAATATTTGACATTTCTGTCAGTTACTCGTAGTTTCACTAGATCCTACCAACTGGCGTACAAATTATGACTAATGGGAGCTTTCATCACATAAACATACTAAAAAAAAAATACAAAAATAACAAAATATTTTAGTACATGCAAAAATATAATTAAAATGTGGCTCTTCTAGGCTAGGGCGCGTGGAAATGGTAAATTCACCTAGCTTTAAGGCGTTTCAAGATCCTTAAGATTTAAATAAAGAAAGGTTTAGACTAATAGCGATGAGGCTGCAATATAGTATTTTATCAGCTGGCTTCCATGGCACAAGCTTTGTATAGTTTTGGGCTAAATGGCGTTGAATGAAATGCCCGCCAATTCATTAACTAAACGAATCAAAAATGGTTTATTTCAGTAATATCACAAGGATCACTTTGAAACGTCTTACAACCTTTTTTTTTTTTTTTTTTAATATCTAAATATCTTTATTTTGGAACAGAATACTTAATTAGCACGATAACAGTAGTGTGTGAACCGATGACGTCTGTGAAAGTGTAAAACTGTGTCACAGATATCAACGCCCACCTCCGAATACAGATTATACAAAATTCCAATAAAAACAAATAGAATATTTAATAATATAAACTAAAATTAATAACATCTAAGCATAATATGTAAGTGTATGTGAGAGCGTGTAAGAGTGGGGTGTGATTGTAGGAGGGTGTGTGCATGTGGATTTCCTTGTTCCTCCCAGTCTCTTAAGAGTCTGGTTATCACAGCGGGAAATCAACAACGTGTGTGTGTGTAGGGTGTGGGAGTGTGGGTAGTGAGGGAGCGTGTGTGTATTTGTGGGCTTCCTTGTTCCTTCCAGTCTCTTAAGAGTCTGGCTATCACAGAGGGAAGCCCACAGTGTGAGTGAGTATGAGGGTGTGTATGTGTGAAATATGTATTGTGAGTGTGTAAGTATGTGTAGGATGTGTAGGAAAATTTACGCCAGTTCCAACGCGCCCATGCCGTAAAAGAACTGGCAACAACACCGGCTGGGTTCCTTGAGCTTTTTTGGCATGATCCTCGGCTATTGTTAATATTTTGTTTAGTTTAGTAGTTTAGTTACTTAACTTTAAGTATTAGTACTTAGTTTAGTTAATGCAACAGCAGAACCAACACCGTTTTCTAAATCTGTCCATACCATTTTGGGGTCCAACCATGAACTCTTATAGCGATTCAAATGAAGACCTAAACTAAATTGTCCAATAATGTTATACCCATGACATGTTTGTCTAATTGATTTCATTATACAAAATTTTTTGACAATTTCTTTAGGTCTTCATTTGAATCGCTTAAGAGTTCATGGTTTCAGTGCTTAAAAAACGTCAGGTAAAAGCTGTAAAATCAACTTTAAATCTGTCCTGTGCCACAAAGTAATACCTGTGCCTCAAAAAACGTCAGGCAAAAGCTAACTTTAAAAAACAAATCCCTTCTTTTCGATGGCGATAAACGGTCTACGCTCCCGTAATCCGGAGCATCCGTTTTTTGGGCAGTTGAGTAAATTTTGATAAGGGCCCGACGTGTTTTTACAGGGTAACGATTTATTAAGGCCCCGTTTAGACAGCGGGGTCAGCGCTGTCGCAGATTGAAATATAGTTCTTAGTTCTAATCGAGTCGTGGTGAGTTTGTAACTATTGAAAATACATACCCGGTTTTTAGATCGCAGGTCAACGCAACCAATGGTTAAAGTTGGCGTGGTGAGATTGTAACTTTTGAAAATAGGCATGGCAGATCGGCTTGATCCCATAATCCGTTTATATAATCCAGAGGGGATTATTTATGCCGGGTTTTGGATCGCTAGTCAACGCAACCAATGGTTAAAGTCAAAGCAAGCGCTCAGTTTTCTGGCCTACGTTGGTATACTGAACCGCCATTTAAATAATTGAGATCGTCGTTATAGTTCTATTTGTTATCATCGAATAACGAGACTCATCAAATCGTTAATAATCTCAAAATCGTTTGCCTGATGTTAAGCGCCACGCCTGACCGTGACCATTACCGTTGCCAACCCAAGTTGTAGTGACAACCAATTATTAAAATTTTAAAGTTCTGCGTAACGCTGCACTGCATTCGTCACCCCGAGCCATAACAGGCATGATGACTGATTTTGAAAATCTGTTCTATTGTATTCAGAAGTATTGACTTTAGACAAAAAATAACTTATTATTTCAGAATTAATTGGTATAATAGTAAAAAAAATGCGATTTAAAATTTTAAAATTCACTCCAAAACTCACTGAGTCGCGGAGTGACAGTAGTGACGTCATTATGTCAGTTTTCAATATGAAATTTTAGCAATAAGGTTCAAAATTCTGCATTTTTTTATGCCACCAATCAGAGAATCAAGATGCTCCTGATCGGGGTTTAACCTTTTATGGCGGATATTGTAGTTTTTTTTTTTTTTTTTCAATATTATTAATCTCGCTTATAATGTAAAAATAAATATGGTTTTTAGATTCCTTGAATCCGTTTTTATGAGGTGAAGTGATTTATGTGACTCTTGATTACTGTTATCATGCTTATTACTACTATGCCTCTTTCGCCCAGTAATTTCACTTGTTAGCAGTGCAGTATAACTAAACACAGTTAAACGTTCACAAAACTGCTTGAAAACAGAATATCTAACCGCCTGCCATAATCATAAAAATACGTGATTAGGTCAAATGGTTGTCTAGAAGAGATCGCTTTCAGCGATAAGGCCGCCCACTGTACTTCCGCAATTTTTAGTTTTTAAGCTTTTATTTTCTTGTTTTCAGTGTGATGTACAATAAAGTGTTTTTTTATCTATCTATCTAATAATTAAAACATTTATGAATTAAAACTTTATGGGTGCTGCGAATCAGCACTATAATTAATTTAAGTACCTAGATAGGTTGTTTTGACAAGATTGTTTGGGTCATTGATACAATTTTAACTAAGATACGATTCATCATGATCATGACAGCCTTCTAATGTTCCCACTGCTGGGACACTGGCCTACTCTCAGGCGAGAGTGATTGGGTCTTAATCCACCACGCGGACCCAATGCGGATTGGTGGATGGCACATGTCTTTCGAATTTTTAGTTCTCGAACATGCCGGTTTCCTCACGATGTTTTCCTTCACCGTATGAGAGCACTGGCATTGCGCACATAAACTTTTCGAACAGAAAAATCCATTGGTGCACGACCGGGTTTGAACCCACGACCTTAGGATCGGAAGGCGGGGTCACTACCACTAAACCACCGGTGCACTAACGATACGATTACCTACTGCATATATATATATTTGACGACCAATGTGGCGCGGTGGGCGAAGGCCCGCCTGCGACGCAGAGGTTGCGGGTTCGATTCCCGCCTTGGGACAAATGTTTGTAGGATCTGCAAATATTTGTTCCGGGTGTTCTGGGTGTTTTCTATGTATAATAAAAAATATATATCTATGTATTGTATTGTATTAAATATATATCAGTCATCTATAGTACCCATAATACAGCTCTGTTTAACAGCAGCTTACCTTGGGCTAGATGATGCTGTGTTGATTGTCCAGCATTATTTATTTATTTATTTATATGTATACCTACGTGCATAGCGATGGATAGGTCTATATACTTACCTAGACTAAAGTACCTGCACCGATCGAACCACCAACTTTACATTTTAAGCTTAATATTATATAGCTCATAATAATTAATAAGAGTAGTAGAGTTCTTTGTGATAGAGCTCGTCCGGGGAAGGACTACCACCATACCTATTTCTGCCGCCAAGCCGTAATGCTCGCGTTGCTGTGTTCCGGTTCGAAGGGTATGGTTTCCGGTGAAGTTACAGGCACATGAGACTTACCATCTAACGTCTCAGGGTGGTAACACGCAAGTGATATCTATGATGTTGCATGCGTACATAGGCTACGGTAACCGCTGACCATCAAGTGGGCCGTACGCTTGGTAACCACTTTAGTAGTATAAGAAATAAAATAAAAAAATAAGTGAACTGTAAAGTTTTTCATGAGTCTAATAAAGTTTTTTAAACCAAATTATTATTCTTTTTATCTAGCTTATAATACCGCTGCCCACCCGTGGTCCAACAGCTTTGTCCAACAGTTGTATCACGGGTAAATAAAACTATCCGTAGTCCAACTGTCAGATTTTTTTTCGGCACGTTTTTGTTATGACCCGAGGTACAACAGAGGGGCTATTGTCTAACTGGTATTATGAACTGCTATCTCACTACTGGGCAGAGGCATCTCCTGCACCCCTCCATTTAAATTACTCAGTTAGTTTTTAGTCACTCAGTTAAATCTAGCACGGATGGTAAGGTTCTGTAACTATTTCCTAATGACCTACCGCTATTATTATGTACCTACTTCGCGAGCAATATATGTAACAAAGAATTTGTACCTTCATCTTTGAAAATAAATATGTTTTAACTTTTTTTTTATCACAATTAAAATTAAAAAATAAATTAAAAGCTTATAAAAATAAATATTTCATCGAATTGAAAACCTCCTTCGACATTACGGTTAATAATGTGTCTGTCGACTCTGAATAAAAGCACGAGTCTCAAATAGATTGTAGAATATTACGTTGTTACGTTTTTTAAAGTTCAACGTAAAACCTTTTTTTAATGCACTGATAAAAAAAACCCGTAAACGAACTGAATTTTATATTCATTTTAAAAAACAGTTTTTTTTGTAGTATTTTTTTCCCACAGTTAATTGCTTACTTTTATTACTAGTCTACGGGTATTTCTATTGTGAAAGCGTATATTTTATTATATGAATAATCATTGATTTATGAATTTTGTTTATATTAAAATTATTTGCCGTTGCCATAAAAAACTGTTTTATAACTATTAGATATAAAATCTTTCGTTAAAATTTTCAGGATCAGTTTAAAAATTTACAAATTGCCAGTTGCTACATTAACTAGAATATTCTATTTAAGAAAAAAAATATTTTTTTTAATATTTTTTTTTTATTTAAAAATTAAATTATGATAAAACTTACCGTAACTTCTATCTGGCACACATTCCACAGCACTTTTTTTTAATTCAACCCACGTTCACTTCACTCAACATATCACTTTATTCACTTCACAGCATTTTTACTCGCGATCGGGTTATTCAGGTCTAGGGGGTTGAAACGACCACCCGGTACGGTCCACGGGTATATCTAACCCCCACCCTGAGATACGAGAGGGGTTGATAATGCGCATGCGTGCTCCGCGAATATAAATTTGACGTTTATACCGAGATAATTTTTGCATTTGCAGCGTTTTATTCGTAATACTGATTAGGTTTTTGTATCAAGTCTGAAATTTTTTGATCACAATCATCATCATAATAGTATTAAAAAATACCTTACTCATCACGTCATGATAAAAAATCGAAAATAACCTTTTTCAATTCAAATTAATTTAAATTTAATATTTAAATTCAATAAAATCACATGAATTATTTTTAAACGCCATGCTTAGAAGTATCTGACAATATACTCGGCTGGGTTTCTTGCTTTTTTTTAATGATCCCTTTTATGAATCAAATGCCATAGTATATAACTGGTTTTAAAGGATTCTCAACTTGAAAATGCATCAAAAACCAAGCTATTTGATAAAAAATAACTTAATAAAAAATATCCGCAAAAGTTTTATATATTAATAAAACTATCGTAAATTCATTTAAAATATACACTACTACACTAACTATATTTGAACTATATTTCGCCAATATCTTTAAAACTACTATAGTAACGTCCAAACTCAAGTCTCTGGGAAGCATCGACCGTCATAAAGCGGAAAAATATGTTACATTACTCGAGCTGTTACATTACTGACAGACTAACTGACAATCATCATCATCATAATGGCAGCCTTTTAATGTCTCCACTGCTGGGACACTGACTTACTGACTATCATCACAGCCTAAACCTGTTTGAAGGGTATTTTCATAAGAAATTTTAAAACTTCAAATCGTCTAACGGTGGGAGTCAACGTAGGTCTGAGTTTTTTTTTTATACAACTGAAGTGGCAACCAAGCGTACGGACCACAAGATGGTAAGCGGTTACCGCAGCCTATGGACGCTTGCAATACCAGAGGTATCACTCGCGGGTTGCCACCTTGAGGCTAAGATCGAAAGCCTCATGTGCCAGTAATTTCACCGGAAACCATACCCTTCACACCAGAACACAGCAATGCGAGCATTACTGCTTGGCGGCAGAAATAGGTATGGTAGTCCTTCCCCGAACGAGCTCTATCACAGAGAACTCTACTACTCTTATGTAAAAAAATACTTATCACTTACCTAGTGCCATTTTGTAATATTGCACAAATGATAACATTTTGAACTAGTTTTAGCATGTGAATTTAAGTACCCGCGTGCTATCGTTAATTATATTCTTTGAATTGGATTGCTGTAATATTATGTTGTGGTAAATTTTATTTATGTCTTTATTATTTACGTCCGTATTGTGACGGTCAGGAGCTTTTCGGAAACGATAGCATAATAGCTAGCGCAATGCAATAACCTAGGGTAGTTTGAATGAATGAATGAATGAAAAATGCTTTATTGTACACCTTAACAGTATTAAAAACATAAAAACAAAACACATTTTATAGTCTGAGTACAATGGGCGGTCTTATCGCTTAAAAGCGATTTCTTCCAGACAACCTTTGGATGGAGAGAAAATAAAATAAATAAAAGAATGGTTGGGGGTGTACTTATATAGGATCACAAATAAATTGTGCAACTTGCTACATATGAATAAATGAATACAAATGAATAATACTAATATTTAAACATAAATACCTACTTAAATAATCACAATAAAATACATATGAATACATAGACATACTTAGATATAATAAATATAATAATGATAAACTAATACATATTAATATTGAACCTAAATATGAAATTATAAAATAACTATTCAATAGGCGATATTTCAGATAGGTAAAAGCTTTTCACGTTTGAATTTTATTTAATACGGAATCTTTTCCATAGTCTGTATATACTTCTTGGCTATCTTTTTTTTTTTAATAATATTGCTGGACAATCTACACAGCATCATCTAGCCCCAAGGTAAGCTGCTGTTAAACAGAGCTGTATTATGGGTACGAGATGACTGATATATATTTAATACAATACAATACATAGATAGATATTTTTATTATATATAGAAAATACCCGGTGCACCGGTGGTCTAGTGGTAGTGACCCCGCCTTCCGATCCTAAGGTCGTGGGTTCAAACCCGGTCGTGCACCAATGGATTTTTCTATTCGAAAAATTTATGTGCGCAATGCCAGTGCTCTCATACGGTGAAGGAAAACATCGTGAGGAAACCGGCATGTCCAAGAACTAAAAACTCGAAAGACATGTGCCATCCGCCAATCCGCATTGGGTCCGCGTGGTGGATTAAGACCCAATCACTCTCGCCTGAGAGTAGGCCAGTGTCCCAGCAGTGGGAACATTAGAAGGCTGTCATGATGATGATAGAAAATACCCAGAACACCCAGAACAAATATTTGTAGATCGTACAAACATTTGTCCCGAGGCGGGAATCGAACCCGCAACCTCTGCGTCGCAGGCGGACCTGCGCCCGCTGCGCCACATCGGTCGTCGGTTGATGAACAGCTAAGTAAGTAAGTTTTTATGAGTCAGTGGTCAACTTTCGTGACAGAGTTTGTATGCCGCCCAATTGCCTCTGTCATGGCTTAACAACTTTGAAAAAGCCGGGACTACTTAACGTGCCCTTCGAAGCACAGAGGGCTCAAATGAAATTGTCATTTGCGGCACACCCTGGGCTTTCTCATAAATTGACCCCACCCAATTACGAGTATATAGAAGGAACGAGATAGCACACTTTCACTGGCGCTGACATGCTCGCGCTTGGACACAAAATCAAAATAAACGCGTGCTTTAGACCTTAGCTTCAGTGCCGGCGAACGGCGCCGGCAAACTCGAGACCAGGGTGGGGTAAGTACAACCGGTGGGAGATAGGAAGTGGCCATTCTGTACGTAGTAATAATTAATTGATAGCTAGACGATACGTTTACGTTTACGATTGTTAAATGAGTTTTCCACCAATCCGCATTGGGTCCGCGTGGTGGATTAAGACCCAATCACTCTCGCTGGAGAGTAGGCCAGTGTCCCAGCAGTGGGAACATTAGAAGGCTGTCATGATGATGATGAAACGAGTTTTTCGTGATAAGCACTCTGCTCTGCGCACGACCGAAGTTATGCGAACTTTGCCGTTACGTTAAGTTTTAGCGCAATAAAAAAAAAAAAAAAAAAAATGCTGGACAATCCACACAGCATCATCTAGCCCCAAGATAAGCTACTGTTAAACAGAGCTGTGTTATGGTACTACATGACTGATATATATTTAATACAACACAATACATAGATAGATATTTTTTATTATACATAGAAAACACCCAGAACACCCGGAACAAATATTTGCAGATCCTACAAACATTTGTCCCAAGGCGGGAATCGAACCCGCAACCTCCGCGTCGCAGGCGGACCTTCGCCCACCGCGCCACATTGGTCGTCAATAAAGCCCTAACATGATAAACGAACTAACAAGTTTTTGGTTTACAATCTATGGTTTACCAAAAGCTTTATTAGCAAACCACTAACCCGAAAACTGTTAGTTAAATTAACCTTTGTTTGTTTATAGCACATAAACAATGGTGGTCTGGTGGTAGTGACCCCGCCTTCCGATCCTTAGGTCGTGGGTTTGAAACCGGTCGTGCAACAATAGATTTTTCTCTTCGAATGTACACAATGACAGTACTCTCATACGGTGAAGGAAAACATCGTGAGAAAACTGGCATGTTCAAGAACTTAAAATTGTAAGGACATGTGCCATCCACCAATCCGCCAACCTCGTTGATCTGTTATGAACAACTTAGCCAGCTACGTCACGAGCGCTCCAAATCACCAATTTGATTTAAGTTTATGTCACCAATTCGACTAGACTGTCGTTCACCACGCCTGTTTAACGGCTTCAGTGTCACCCAAAACACCGCACTGCGCTCGTGATTAAGACGTAGTTATTAAGTCTCTTTCGCTTTTGCCCAATAATTTCCCTTGCTGCAGAGCCCTTTAAACCTAAAAACGCTAGCACACTACTGCTTGGAGGCAGAATATCCGGCACTGCGGTGGTACCTACCAAGACGAACTCGTGCTGAAGAGTCCTACCAAGGTAAACTACAGCTTAATCAGCTCTATTAGTTTACACACTGTAAACGCCCGCATCGCTGTGACCCGGTTTAAAAAAGAAATTACAGGAACAAGAGACATTTCAAATGAATGTTTTAGACTTAAATAAAGAAAGGACTTGAAATTGAATTTCATGTTTTAAAATTGCTTCTTCGCTAAATAAAATGTTAAAACGTCTAGGCATGTACAGTTGAGGCGTAAAGTGGATTCAATTGTATGCGAACCCCGGACACTCAAAAAAGATAAATTTGACGACCGATGTGGCTCAGCGGGCGCAGGTCCGCCTGCGACGCGGAGGTTGCGGGTACGATTCCCTCGGGTCAAATATCTGTACGATCTACAAATATTTGTTCCGGGGTATTTTCTATAAATAAAAAATATCTATCTATGTATTGTATTGTATTGTATTAAGTATATATCAGTAATCTAGTATTCATAATGCCATAATACAGCTCTGTTTAACAGCAGCTTACCTTGTGGCTAGATGATGATGTGTGGATTGTCCAGCATTATTATTATTATTAAATAAAGATAAAGATATTTATTTGCAGTGAATATGGTAGATGATACAGTTGTTATGTATAAACATAGGTGCTAACCAATTCAGCCATTTGTCATGATGTACAAATATTTACACTTATTACTCAAAATTAAATGTTAATAACATAACTAAGAAAATAACAGAATTTAGTATGAAATGAAAATTTATGCCATTTTCGTCCCGAGCTTACGGCCATCGTTAATTAAAAGTTTGTATTCGTCTCGCACGATAATATTTGTCGATATTCGTCCCAACCCAAAATTATCGTAAGTAAAAGTTAGCAATATAAGTATAATTTAACACCAGAACCAATAAAATGTATGTGTCGCTACATAAGATAAGATAAGATAAGTTTATTTGTTCCATAAAAACATTTGGCTGCACCGCCATTTCAGCTACTTTCACAGCATTATGTCTTACGGTATTTTGTTGTGGGGGAGTGCTGCAGATATTAACACCATATTCGTGTTGCAGAAGAGGGCTGTTCGCGCAATTTATAACATGGGTCTCAGAGAATCACTTAGAGATAAGTTCAAAGAAATCAATATTATGACAGTACCCTGTCAATATATTTATGAAAATCTTATGTATGTTCGCAAAAATATTAATCTGTTTAAAAAAATTGTGTTGATCATAATGTTAATACTAGAAATAGAAATAAACTCGCTGTTCCCACAGTTAGGCTCACTAAGGTCAGTAAATCTTTTAAAGGGCAATGTGTACGCTTCTTTAACAAAGTCCCAAGCGACATACAAAATTTATCAATTGACAAATTTAAAAACTTAATTAAAAAAAATCTGTCTCAAAAAGCTTACTATAATACAACCGATTACCTAGATGATAAAAAAGCTTGGGACGAATGTGCTCCAACTCTACTCAGCATCCATAACAATAGCAAGGTCATGCCAAAAAAGCGATAGGAACCCAGCCGGTGTTGTTGCCAGTTCTTTTACGGCATGGGCGCGTTGGAACTGGTGTAAATTTTCCTAGCTTGTAAGACGTTTCAAAGTGATCCTTGTGATTCTACTGAATAAATAATTTTTGATTTTGATTTTTGATTTCGCCAAATAGTAATAACCTACCTGTGCACCTGAGGTAACTCTGTCCCCCGCACTAGGACTCTAGTGAGCCTGTTTAGCGAGGTCACAGCGATTCTCCTCTTCGGTCCTTATCGTTCGTTCGTTCGTTCGTGTGAGTCAGTGGCTAACTCTGGTGAAAGAGTTTCTAGGCCGCCCGAAGGCCTCTGTCATGGCCTAACTTTGAAAAAGCTGGTTTTCGGTTTTTATTAATAATGGTCTCGTTTAGATATCATCAGCAACAAAATATACGTCAGCATATTTTAAAGATGACGTCAGAACAAAATTTGACATAATAAAATGTTCTGGCACGTTCTTCGTAATTTGTTTTATGCTTTATTTTTATCCCAAAAATTCATAATTCCGTTAAACATCTCTCTCATTTATAGGTATACTTTAGAGATCGAAGCTTAGTACGGGTGACGACAAAAGCTTTAGGTCAAAAAAGCTTGATAAAAAAGTAAATGTCATTATGACAGCATTCTAAGGTATTACTGCTGGGAAACCGGCCTGCTCTCTACCGAGAGTGATTGGGTCACAACCTACGCGGACCTATTGATTGATGTTCGACATGTCGGTGTATTTGTGTAAACCTCGGTAGGTAGTTAAGTACCTATGTGTACGTAGTTCTAGAATAATATTTGTAAAACTACTACTAAATGATTGTAACACTTTCCTATGATTTCAAATAAACATTACTTACTACTTACTTACTTAAGATTATTTATTTATTTAACACTTTCACATAAATTTGAATGCTAGGACTTAATGCTAATAGTATTCTCTACCAGTCATCCTGAACGTGCAGAGATGATGGTGAGAAATACATTTCAAATATACAAATATGCTAAATGCTAATAAATATACTTACTTATAAACATAATACTTAATACAATATTATAAAAAAAAATATTTAGGGACTAGTAAACTCTAAGTTATCCGGTTACACTTATTGTATATAATCGTACATTATATAGGAAGGTAGTCCTGAGGGGAGGGGGGAGAGTTCAGTAAATCAAACCACTCCTTGAACTAAGTGAGCTGATTTATTAATACTTTCTAAATTACATACGGCGAAAGTCAAAACGCAACGATAGCGCGATCTAGAAATGTTACCAATTTAGTCGCGCCACCTAGTTATAAATTTATTAACTAAACACAGTCTTAACCTAAACACAAGAATACATAAAAAGGAAGTTCTATCAGTGTTACTATCTGATCGTCAGACGTTGACAAAGCGAGTAATCTGATATTCTTCGTGTTACGGATTTCATCTAAAAACTCTGTTTTATACGGTAAGTTTACGATATAACTTAAACGACTAACTTTGATGATACTTAAGTTGGGACAAAGTTCTATGAAGTGGTCATTATGATACTTTTATCACTTTATTTTTAGTTTCTTGTAATTAATTTGTTTTAGTAAATTAAAAAAATTCTTGTATATTACGAGTACGTAGAGTATTTTATTATAAGTGCATAACTATTCAAAGAGTATGTTCCACACACAAAAAAATACATGTACTTTTTTTTTACATTATACTCGAAATGGTATAGAGTTATTTATATACTATATACATAATGTAGTATATAGTATAATGAGTAAATCTAAAGTGTCTTTAAAATATCAGATAATATGATGTAGTTTGCGTTAAGGATAAAGAATTTAAAAATTAATATGTAATTCGCAAGAGTATTGTAAAAACAGTCTAACACAAAAATTACAAAAAAAAAAAAAAAACACATTTCTACCTACATGTCCAGTCACACGTGCGTGTCACTGCGTGAAAATGACACGGTATTTTACACCATAAAATATAACTCCGCCCCAATTCATCAGTCTTAATTGAGCACACAGTATTGCGCAGTCAAATGTGATGGATCGAACAAGAACATTAAGATTTCTGGGACCAGGTGAGGACATTATAGATTTTTGCTGACAAGGGATTCCAATTTGTGAATTGTTTTTATTAAGGTAGTAACAAAAATATAAAATAAAACATTAATTTTTAGGCATAATGTTTTTCATCATCATCCTCATCATTTTTCACAGCTTGACATTACCCACTGATGTTTATTTTAGGGCTATGTTTATTTTTATTATTTATTTTTTTATTTGTATTTCTTTATTCTTTATTGTATGTACACAAATAATACATTAAATTTTTTTATAGAAAAGACATATACAAAGGCGAGCTTAACCCTAAAAAGAGTTTTCTTCCAGCAAACCATTGAGGCTAGAGAGAGGTGATTATAGTGGTAGGTACGTGTACAGAAAATAGAAATAGTAATATACCATAAATAAATCAGATTAAAATTAAATACTTACTAATAAACTTACATAAACATTCATTAGATATGCCTACAATATTATAATATACTTACATAAACTACTTTTACTAATACTTACTGCTCATATAATAAACATACATATTATAGCAAGGTAAAATTTACATAGACATATAGTGCCTTTCTACTCTTCCTTTGAAAATATTGAGGGATGAACTGGAACAAATAGTGTGTGGAAGGGCATTCCATAACCTGACAGCGTGAACTGTAAAGGAGTCCCCGAAACGAC
This sequence comes from Colostygia pectinataria, assembly GCA_951394395.1. Taxonomy (NCBI): domain Eukaryota; kingdom Metazoa; phylum Arthropoda; class Insecta; order Lepidoptera; family Geometridae; genus Colostygia; species Colostygia pectinataria. The sequence continues at coordinate 7,206,132 of OX596373.1, read as the reverse complement.
TGGAAGAATGTACAGGAGTTTTAAGACGAAGAGACTTAGTAGATCTGCAAGGCTCACCACGTGGAACAAGAAATTCAAAGCGCTCACGGAGATAAGAGGGATCATTTTTCACAGCTTGACTTTACCCACTGATGTGTATTTTAGGGCTATGTTTATTTTTATTATTTATTTTTTTATTTGCATTTACTTTATTAAAGTTGTAAAGCCATGACGGAGGCGTTCAGTCGGTCTAATAAATTTCAAAAAGCCGCGTCCGACTGCTTAACGTGCCCTTGAAATTGCCACTGGCGGTCACCCATCCAAATGGCGACTACGCGAAACAGTGCTTAACTTCGTTGAACTGTTAGCAACAACTTAGCCAGTTACGTCACGAGCGCTTCTTATTCATAAACTGTCATTTTAGAGCTTCTTATGTAGTCAATGAACAAAAACGATGATCAAAAGACACATTAGCTACCAGAGGCTCAAAGTACGTTTATAAACAAGGCCCATAGGTTTTACTACATCATAGTCAGCCTTTTAATGTCGCCACTGTTGAAACACTGGCTTTATCTCGAGCGAGAGTGATTGGGTCATTATTCACGCGGACCCAATGCGGATTGGCGGACGGCACATTTCTTCTGAAATTCTAGTTCTTGGATATGCCTCAATTACTAAGATATAAACATGTCATTCTTACAGGGCTGACATAAACATGTTTTTATAATTCCTTTTAAATATTATTGAGTAAAAAAAACATCATTACATTGATTCATCACAGGACACAAATTAATTTATGATAGAGTTTGAATAACGTTGCTAGAACACCAGGTAAAATATTCAAAATAAATGCTCATTAGAAAATAGAAAAGGTTTATTACTGAATGGTAGGCATACAACTATGTTGCCAGCTTCGAGCATAAAAACAAATTTATCAATTACAGACAATATAACAAATTCAAGATTATTCTTAATTTGGTTGCCGGTATGAAGTAAACTTTACTTTTTTTTGGCTTACAAACTCTATCGAGATTCTTCTAGACTAGGGCGCGTGGGACTGGCTTAAATTCGCCTAGCTTTAAGACGTTTCAAAATGATCCTTGTGATATTATTGAATAAATATATTTTTTAATTTACTTTACTTAATTTTACTTACTTGATCAAATCTTTATAAGATACAGTCATTTTAGCAACGCGATAAGTACTGTCTATAATTGTGACAAGAACGACTCACACATACAACGGCATCGTCTAGTTACACAAACGAAGTATGTATTGATTGCGACGCCTTTGTTTCATACATTTTATTGAGAGTGTTCAGGGTGTGCCGAAAATTATCATAATTTTGCTCTAAATCAAGACTGAAATAAAGACCGATAAACAAGGGTTCTTCCTAATATAGCCTTTGGGAAACTCTGTTGGTTCAAGAGTCGACAAACATCGTAATAATTGCTCGCCCTGATTCCATCCTTATAATTAAGGGCACGAATACGAAACTCAATGTTATGACGCAGTGAAATGTGACGGATCCAACGACCTTGAACTTGTTTACATAAAAAGCAGGTTTTAAGTAACAGGATCAAGTGTCCAAAACCTGTTGTAATATTCTAAATTATTGTAAATTTACCTCAGAACAGATATTAGTACCTACTACGTACAGAATGGCCACTCACTACTTCCCACCGGTTTTACTTACCGCACGCCGGTCGCGAGTTTGCTGGCACCATTCGCCGGCACTGACGTGAAGGGGTAATAATGCACGCGTTTATTTTGTTTTATTGTAGGCGCAGTGCACTCTCTCCACATGTGCGAGTGGAACTCACAATACAACGGCACCGAGCAAACTATGCATGTAGTGACTACGACGAGTTTGTTTCATATATTTCAATGTGTGTCCGGGGTGCGTCTGCTTAAACGTAAACGTGAGTCGTTCTACAACTGCAGGTACTAAAAGTACTGGTACCAAATAGTGCGAGTTGGAAAACACAAAAATATAATAATATTAATAAACGTTCATAATATTATGCCGCTGAGTTGTAATATATGGAACTGACATGGCATACCTGATTGATTGACTAGTAAGTAAGTTTGTATGAGTCAGTGGCCATCTCTGGTGACAGAGTTTCAAGGCCGCCCAAAGGCTCGAAAAAACCGGGACCGACTGTTTAACGAGCCCTCCAAAGCACGGGAGCGCTCAGATCAAATTGCCTCTGGCGGTCACATATGACTACGCGAAACAGTACTTAACTTCGTTGTATTAAGAATAACTTAGCCAGCTACGTTACGAGCGCTCCATTGACTGATTTGGTGTAATGTCGGGCGCCCGCTTTGCAACACCCGATTCAAGGTTTTTATGCGGATTAGGTATTTTAGGTTAACCGGTTTTATGTGTGACTGCAGCCCAGCCCAATTTCCGACAGGCTGATTTCAGATTTTTGCCATAAAATCGACGCGTCAATTTAGACGTATGATTGACCTTTATTTTGATTGAATTGTAATTTAACGAGATTTATCCAAGGTTTCTGATTAAAATAAGTACGTAGACTGCTAGCTAAAATTAGAATTAGCTAATAAGACTGGTATTTTGATCTCTAGTCAACGCAATTAATCCAATAAATTCTGAATCAATAAGAGCCTAGATGAGTGTTCGCGGGAGGAAGTTAATCAATCCAATGGATAATCCACACAGCATCATCTAGCCCCAAGCTAAGCAGTGCTTGTTAGGGTACTAAATGACTGTTGACTTAATACAATATAATACATAGATATATTTTTTATTCGCAATAGGCTTGCGCTTGAGCACTATCTCGCCTGATGTTAAGCGATGATGTGGTCTACGATGAAGCACGCTTGCCTAAGAGCAACCTATTCACTCGTGACTTGCAGGTACCCAAGTTATAAGTATCGGAAACACAGACTCCGGCAAAGAACTCCATTTTTTGGCGGTGCGCAGGATTTACTTATAGAGAGAAGGCAGACCAGAGGCAAACGCTCCTCAAATTTAAGGGCTACCACTAGAGTTTGAGAAAGTCAACAATTCTCAGAGCACGTCTTGAACCAAGTCAAGATGTGTGGCCTAAGCATGTAAAATAACAACCATTTCTTACAAACCACGAGAACGCACAAACTAATGCAATTTGAATCTTATATCAATGTCTTAGATGTCATCATATGGGCAGTCGTAACTATACCAACTTGAGCGTTTCAAATCAGCAAACAATAATATTTTTCACAATATTTTCGTTTCATCCACTTCCGTTGAATCAGACTACACAAGATGCTGTTGTGATGGATTTATCTCTCGAGATAAAGGGATGGGGACATTGCTGTATTTCTATAGATTATGTTAGTCATAGAGCAGAGCTCCTAAAGATCATGCATTTTTAATGATATAGGTTACAATCATTTCAATCATCATAAGTTTCGTAGCACAAATAAGTGTAAAAAATTCAAATAATAAGATTTTTTTTTCCAGTTTTAAACCTTACAATATATATATATAAACAACAATACTGATTTGATGACCTTGGTGGCTTGGTGGCCGAGTGCCTGGTTGAGAAGCCAGAGGTTGATTCGACCCCTGCAACGATAAAAAAGGTTTCCATAAACTGCAAATATTGGGTCATAAATTAAAATATTAATTTATTGGGTCCTCACTATACTGCTATATGTATTACTATTACTATTTACTACCATTTATTCCGTGTCTCGGGTCTGGGCTATGGAAGTATGTATAATGGGTACATACTGTATGTACCCATAATAAAATTGTAATTCAGCAATAAATATACTTTGACTTAAAGTATACTTTTTATACTTATACATAGAAACACTCAGATTTAAGGGTTGGAGAGATCTATAACATTAAACATCATTGGTCGCATGTTAGTTTTTATGATATTGTTGACTCAGCCTTAATTCCCGAATGTAGGACAATAAGGGCGTGCGAACTGAACTGTTTTATTACTGAGTAGGCTTTTTTCTAAGTTTTCCTTGAGCTGCGTGTCTACGGCGCATATGACCCGCGCGAGCAATTGTGAGCTTATTTGTCTCAGATACATTTTATAAATAAAATCACGCCTGTATTTCGTAGAAAGCACTGGTAGTCTAGTGGTAGTGACCCCGCCTTCCGATCTTTACGTCGTGGGTTCGAATCCGGTCATGCACCAATGGATTTTTCTATTCGTAAAATGTAGTGCGCAATGCCAGTGCTATGGTGAAGGAAAACATCGTGAGGAAACCAGCATGTCCAGGAACTAGAAACTCAAAACATGTGCCATCCACCAACCGTGGTGGATTAAAACCCAATCGTTCTCGCTCGAGAGTAGGCTAGTGAGCGTGCGAACATTAAAATGCTGTCATAATGATGACATATGTACATCATACACAAGTACCTACCACCTACTTTAGAAGGATATAGAACGCGAAATTGTAAAGAGAGATTGCCGTAATACAATTTCTAAAGCCATTGATTCTAAAAAGACCAAACCGCTACATAACAGTAATAATAACTCTTGTCCATTTTAACCATTGCACATGGCTATGGTATATTTCTAATAAGATCAACGGAGTTATGCACTGTTCCGCGTAGTCAATATTTGGATGGGTGACCGCCAGTGGCAATTCTAACTGAGCACTGCCGTGTATCGGCCACGTACCCTATAAACTGGAACACAGCAACGCGAGCATTACTGCTTTGCGGCAGAAACGTATGGTGGTAGTACTTCCCCGGACGTGTTCTATCACAAAGAACTCTACTACTCTTTCAGTTGACATAAAACTTTCGCATTTTGACACTACCTTGCCTAATACCTATATATTAAACTGGCAGCAGAGTTTGTAAAACCGCATCCAAATTTATCCTGAATTTTACTTTTCACAGCGTATAAAAATACCGCTTAATCTGAATAGACTTTTACAACTGTAATTCCCATGTTACCGCTATATTACAAATGTTGTGACGGAGCCCGTTTTTCGGAAAATAAGGCTTTAATAGAAGGAAATTCATGGAATTAACTGTCTTTTGTTTTTTCGGGTGCCTCTTTGTGATGGAATTGGAAGGGCCTTGAGCTTAGAGCACTAGTAACTGACGCTATCGAGGGGGTTCGTCGAAATTAAATAAGTAGTGGTAGCGCGGTGAATAAATCGCCTGTTGAGAAGAGAGGTTGTCAGTTCGATTCTTACTGCAGGACAATTGCTTATAGGTTTGCGTGCATTCTTGGAATAAGCAATGACGTTTTTTTTGTGTATTGGGGTGTTTGGGGTTTGTGGCACTATTTATCTTAGCTAAATATTATAAATGCAAAATTTGATGGAGGAATGTTTGCTGCTCAATCACTCCGAAACGGTTAAACGGATCTGAATTTAATTTGACAGAGACATAGGTTATAGTCTAGAATAGCACATACCTGTAAAACACATTAAGACTTTCAAGCGAAAGAAGTTGCAGGCAACATCTAGTTATTAAGTAAAAAATATGATAGCAAATAAGGTTAACAGCCACTACCATGATAGTATTAACATTCTTAGTTGATCTTTATAGTTGAACATTATCGTTGGTCTACAGAGCACTGTTTTACTCGGCGGGTTGATCACATAACTCAGATAGCGACCAATTTCCATTGATCTCTGTGTGATTTAACCTACGTACAAATATTGGTTTAAGTAGGTATATATCATACAGTTTCAATGATAGACACCTTCAGACACCAATTAAACGCAACGATAGCGCGATTCAGCATCGTACATCTTAGAGTGGCGACATCTAGTGGCAAAGTCTAAACTAATTTTCGGATAATAATCGGACGACCAATGTGGCGCGGTGGGCGAAGGTCCGCCTGCGACGCAGAGGTTGCGGGTTCGATTCCCGCCTTGGGACAAATGTTTGTAGGATCTGCAAATATTTGTTCCGGGTGTTCTGGGTGTTTTCTATGTATAATAAAAAATATCTATCTATGTATTGTATTGTATTAAATATATATCAGTCATCTAGTACCCATAATACAGCTCTGTTTAACAGCAGCTTACCTTGGGCTAGATGATGCTGTGTCCAGCATTATTTATTTATTTATTTATATGTATACCTACGTGCATAGCGATGGATAGGTCTATATACTTACCTAGACTAAAGTACCTGCACCGATCGAACCACCAACTTTACATTTTAAGCTTAATATTATATAGCTCATAATAATTAATAAGAGTAGTAGAGTTCTTTGTGATAGAGCTCGTCCGGGGAAGGACTACCACCATACCTATTTCTGCCGCCAAGCCGTAATGCTCGCATTGCTGTGTTCCGGTGTGAAGGGTATGGTTTCCGGTGAGAGTACTGGCACATGAGGCTTTCGATCTTAGCCTCAAGGCAACCCGCGAGTGATATCTCTGGTATTGCAAGCGTCCATAGGCTGCGGTAACTGCTTACCATCTTGTGGGCCGTACGCTTGGTTGCCACTTCAGTTGTATAAAAAAAAAACACAAAGTTATGACTAACCCATATTTACAAGAAAACTAGTGCTCAGGGCTCAGAGAGAATTTGTTAAACCCAGCTTCTACTCATGCTAAAGCTTGCTTTTAAATGTATTTTTAAGTGAAACCATTTTTATTAGAGCATTGGTGGTGTGGTCTTTTTCTTTCGATCTAGGTCGTGGGTTCCCAGTCGTGAACTAGGGTTAATTAAGTTTTTTCTATAGTCAAATTAATCTGAAATATTCAACATGACAGCCTTATAATGTTCCCACAGCTGGGACACTGGCCTACTCTCGGGCGACTAATCCACCACGTGGTTTCAATGCGGAATAGTGGATGGCACATGTCTTTCGAATTTTTAGTTCTTGGACATGTCGGTTTCCTCACGATGTTTTCCTTCACCGTATGAGAGCACTGGCATTGCGCACATAAATTTTTCGAACATAAAATGCATTGGTGCACGACCGGGTTTATGCCCACGACCTTAGGATCGGAAGGCGGGGTCACTACCACTAGACCACAAGTGCCCTCACTTCGTGGAAACAATAAATCAGTATGTTGTTTGTATGCATTTTGTTTTCATAATTAGAGAGATTCAAGATGTTGGCCAAAAGTATGTTAGATGAACGAAGTCGCAGGGAACAACTAGTTCACTATAGTTTATCAATTGGCAAATTTAAAAACTTAATTAAACAAAAACTGTCTCAAAAAGCTTACTATAAAACAACCGATTACCTAGATGATAAAAAAGCTTGGGGCGAATGGGCTCCACATTACTCGGCATCCATAACAATAGCAAGGGTTATGACAAAAAAGCAATAGGAACCCAGCTGGTCTTGTTGCCAGTTCTTTTACGGCATGGGCGCGTTGGAACTAGCGTTAATTTTCCTAGCTTGTAAGACGTTTCAAAGTGATCCTTGTGATTCTATTGATATAAATAATTTTTGATTGCTGATTTTGGATTTCTATAAATTATTGCTGTAGATAAAAAGTTACCGTATTCCGATTCAAAAATCGTGCTTGTCAGTGAAACTACTGACCGCCAGTGGCAATTTCAACTGAGCGCTCCCGTGCTTCGGAGGGCACGTTAAGCAGTCGGTCCCAGCTTTTTCAAAGTTGCTAACTATTTTGCTCATCACGCTGAAGATCCTCATCAGATCTTCATCAAATATCAGACATATTTAAAGTTAATACTTACCTATCAAATAAAATAAAAACCATCGAAATCAAATCGCATTAGGCGGAGATATTCAGCAGCCCCCTTTTTACCTTTTTTTAGAGAAAGTACGCCCCCTATCAAAAATCCCAGTCGACAATCAAATTCTATAAAGTCATAAAACCTGTATACCAAGTTTCAACTAGATTGGTTGAAAAATGCGACCTGTAGGCGAGAACACAAAAAGCCCGGACAAACTGACATCCAAAAGCATTTTTGGCCAATCTCGAAACTGAGACGCTTCGCTCGCTCGGTCAACTAAGACTGGAATTCAAGATCTTAAAATGTATACACATTACTTAAGCATTATTACTATCTTAAATTACATGAAATGATAATATTGATAATATTGTCCTGTAAGACCTTTCTGAAATAAAGTTTTTTTTTTTTATCTTTTCATCTTCGACCTCACATAGGTTGCAATGCGTGAGTTATTCCCCCTTATATTAAACCACTTAATAGTCTGACAACGCTCTACTTCTACCAACATTCATTATACTAACTACACACACGTTATGTAATACGTAACTCGATATTGAAGAACATCGTTGCTAATGAACGATTCTGTGTCTACTATTTGGGATAGTTTAGGACTTTTTTTTGCATTCGAAAGATAAAGAAAATTATACGTTATATGCGGTTAATACAGTTCAATTTGGCAACTTTTTTTTTAAAGTTCTTTATTTAACATAAACACAGTAACATATAAGATAACTAAACACAGCTTAGCACATTACGACTCCAGATCGATGTGACTAGCAGGCTGTAGCGCCTATAAAAGTCTTTTAAATAAACATATTATGACAAATACACCACTTTTTTAAATTGAATTTAAATATTTTGCATAATGACTATAATGCATGAATAAACATTAAGTACATAACATTATGAACACTCTATAGAGCGCTCATTTTTAATATAGCTATATTTTGAATAGAACTTGGCGACTGATGTGGCGCGGCGGGCGAAGGTCTACCTGCGACGCAGGAGGTTGCGGGTTCCTGCCTTGTGACAAATGTTTGTACGATCTGCAAATATTTGTTCTGGGTGTTTTATATGTTTAAAAAATATATATATCTATGTATTGTGTATTAAGTATATCAGTCATCTAGTATCCATAACACAAGCTCTGCTTAACTTGAGGCTAGATGATGCTGTGTGGATTTTCCAGCATTATTTATTATTTATTTCTTAATTAATGGGTTAGGGTATTAAACGTCTAAAGTCAAGATGTCAATGAGTAACATTTAAGGGCACTTGTTTGTGACAGGCTTTTATCTAAGCGCCGGAACGCCACTGATCTGAATTTAGCCAGCTACGTCACAAGCGCCTCGCATGCATGAAACACTACGGAGCTTTGTATATAATATCAGTTTGATAACGTGCTGTACGCGGTAGCTAAGCTTCATGACAGCCTTCTAATGTTCCCACTGCTGGGACACTGGCCTACTCTCAAGCGAGAGTGTCTGGGTCTTAATTCACCACGCGGACCCAATGCGGATTGGTGGATGGCACATGTCTTTCGAGTTTTAGTTCTTGGACATGCCGGTTTCCTCACGATGTTTTCCTTTACCGTATGAGAGCACTGGCGTTGCGCACATAAATTTTTCGTAGCGAAAAATCCATTGGTGCACTGGATTCGAACCCACGACCTTAGGATCGGAAGGCGGGGTCACTACCACTAGACCATCAGTGCTCTTTAGCTAAGCTTGCTGTATAAATATTTTTACCTGATTGTAGGAGTTTTCAGGAAGAACTCGTCTTCGTGGATACCACTACAGTGTTGGATTACAAATACAATTTTTTTATTGCACTTATGTTGCTAATTGGTCTTCTATTAATAGTAGGTAGTTTCAAACATAAACCCTGTTAGAGCACAGCAATATTGCACTAGGATTTCTGCCTCCAAGCAGTGTGTGTGCAAACATTTGGGTTTTGTTTTGAAAAGCACTGTAGTTATTGAAATTATTGGACAAATTATGTTTTAGGGTGATGAGTGAAATGCAAATTGCAAATGCACTTTGGAATGTGTTAAATTATTTGGAAGACCAATCGTTTCTTTTGGAGTTATGGGGAAGTCTATACAGCAGTGAACGTCTATTGGCAAATATGATGTTAATGATGGTAAAGCAAGTTCTTGTAACTTCATCATGACAGCCTTCTAATGATTCCACTGCTGGGACACTGGCCTACTCCCTACTCTTACTCTTGTAATTTATAATAATAAAACTCATTTCATAATATTATGATCATCATCTTGTAATATTATGATGTTTAAAACCCTTAGTCATGTATTGTCATATTAACCTACATAATAACGATAAAGATTAATCCTAACTGCTATTCATAATCCTTTTTTTAGGGCCACCAACATTTAAACACAATACTTCATTAAAATTAATTGCCCGGAATATCCCGTTTCTCTTTCAAACGTGGTCATCTTCACATAAGCCAACACTTACGGCCGCAGCCAGAGAGTAGATAAATAAATATTGCTGTTATATAGAGAATGCTTAATCAAATCAAAGACGACTTGACGACCAATGTGGCGCTGCGGGCAAAGGTCCACCTGCGACGCAGGAGGTTGTGGGTCTGTTTCCCTTTGAATAAATGTTTGTACGATCATACATTTTTTTTTTGTTTTACACCAACTGAAGTGGCAACCAAGCGTACGGCCCACAAGATGGTAAGCGGTTACCGCAGCCTATGAACGCTTGCAATACCAGAGGTATCACTTGCGGGTTGCCACCTTGAGGCTAAGATCGAAAGCCTCATGTGCCAATAATATCACCGAAAACCATACCCTTCACACCGAAACACAGCAATGCGAGCATTATTGCTTGGCGGCAGAAATAGGTATGGTGGTAGTCCTTCCCCAGACGAGCTCTATCACAGAGAACTCTACTACTCTTGTTCCGGGTGTTTTCTGTGTATTATAAAAAATACCTACTTATGTATTGTATTGTATTAAGTATATCAGTCATCACCCATAATACAAGCTCTGCTTAGCTTGGGGCTAGATGATGCTGTGTGGATTGTCCAGCATTATTTATTTATTATTATAGAAACATGCTTGATCAAATGACGACACTAAATCAGTAGCAAGAAGTCGTTGGATGGTGAAGGCATGTCATGGTCATCACGCTTTTGGGGGATGATTTGATAAACCAAATTGAATGCGTTTTATTATTTTTCGGTTTTCTAGTGATGGCTCTTAAAAATTATTTATTAAAATCGGTTCAGCCGTTTTAAGGTCATCAGCAAAGGAGTGACAGATGTATTTCAAGTTTTTAATTTATGGTTGTTACTGGCCTTTCGCACATTTTTCGAATGGAATAAATAATTCATTGTTGCACGACCGGGCTTACCCAGGAGAAGGCTCAAAGATTGTGATGTGATTATTTTATTACGACTTATCTATGAATGCGTCGCGAAAGTTTTTCGTAACTCTGTTCAGCCCACTGTCCTCTAATGAACAAGCAGCGGCTACTTATCTTATCAATTACTTTCCTTTTCGTTAAACAATCATCATTTTCGGTCCAGTAATTTTGCGAAATGGGTACTTTACGGAATATAACCATTGTCAGTAATGTATAACTAGCGACCCGCCCGGCTTCGCACAGGTACACAGGGAAACCAAGCGTACGGCCCACAAGATGGTAAGCGGTTACCGCAGCCTATGGACGCTTGCAATACCAGTGGTATAACTTGCGACCTTGAGGCTAAGATCGAAAGCCTCATGTGCCAGTAATTTCAACAGAAACCATACCCGTCACACTGGAACACAGCAATGCGAGCATTACTGCTTTGCGGCAGAAATAGGTATGATTCCGTTTAATAAGTACGGCATAAAATTATAGTCAATGAAAATCACACCCTAATTAGCATAAGGTTGAATTACACCTCCAAGGTCTATTTTAACAACTGTTTATTTGGGTTAATACTGTTGTGTTTAGTTAAGCTGGTCATAGTTTGCTTGTATTTGAAATGAAAATAATTTTATTATTTTAGTAATTATTTGTGATGAACATATTTTTTTTATGTGGCAAGGCAACCAAGCGTACGGTCCACTGGATGCTAAGCGGTTACCGTAGCCTATGTACGCTTGCACCATCATATATATCACTTGCGTGTTACCACCCTGAGACCTTAGAAACAACACCCTTCGAACCGGAACATAACAATGCGAGCATTACTGCTTATTGGCAGAAATAGGTGTGGTGGTAGTCCTTCCCCGGATCAGAAATAATAGTTAGGATAACCACAATTAACTCTAGAAACTCCTAACTGACTTTTGACCTAAAAATTTCACCAAAATCGTTCACAATATTGAAAGCCCTATCTTTTCCTCGTCAATTTAGACATTTTCAATGCATATTGAAAACGTGGATTGTGGGAATATCTGTAGAGTGCCGCGCATTCGCAATATTGTGTATTCTGAATCCACATCACGTACCCAAAGCTGCTGGTGCCAAATGCACTTCAATACATGTCCAGCATGAGATACGTGGTGGCTGAAATTTACGCAGAAGTTTTATATTTATTTAAAAAATAAACTGCTATCAATATTGCTAGCGACACTACTTTTATTTCAGGACTGTAAATCAAAGAGCTTTAAACAAATATTTTTACATGTAAAATGAATCGCTGTGCGTTAGTCTCGCTAAAACTCGAGAACGACTAGACCGATTTGACTAATTTTGGTCATCAAATGTTTGTAAAAGTTCAGGGAATGTTTATGCGGTGAGAAAATATACAGGGTATAAAAATTAGCTAAAAAAAATAACACGATTGAAACCGCGCCGGGATTACTAGTTCAAAATAAATTTTTAAGTTCGTCCAAAAAATTTAGTTTTCAGTTTTTCATTAGTCATTTTTATATATTGAAATTTTTTATATAAAATGAAAAAGAAAATCCTCGTTTGCCTTAATGAAGCATTATATAAGTCCAATCTTTGTGTTATTACCTGGTGTTACCTGGTGGTAGGACTCTTCAGCAAGAGTCCGTCTTGGTGGGTACCACCGCAGTGTCCGATATTCTACCTCTAAGCAGCAGTGTGCAAGCATCACTGTGTTGGTTTGAAGGGCACTGTAGCAAATGAAATTACTGGGCGAAAGAGACTTAACAACAATGTCCCAGGGTGATAAACGCAGTCCAGTGTCACGCAAACACTTAAAAACTTTAAGCTTTGGGTGGCACTGCATCTGTAATAGTCAGGCGTGGTGCTTAACATCAGGTGAGCGCCTTGATTGTCTTGTCACTTGCTGATATATAAAAAAAAAATACTAATAAACAAGAATGGAATTCGTATCTTGGATTCCAAAATGTTAGTTTACGCAGAGTACAATATCAGTTTCAATGTTTTGTTTTCAACTCTGATGGACTGTGATGTAGTACGTTAGTTTGTAGCAATATCCACTGTTCTGAGTATTGGCTATGATTTTGAACTCAGCTTTAGTAGATACCAGCTCTTATGCAATTTCAGCTGAATACACACTGTTTGATAGTTGAATTAACACCACATAAATAAATAAATAAATAATGCTGGACAATCCGCACAACATCATCTAGCCCGAAGGTAAGCTGCTGTTAAACAAAGCTGTATTATGGGTACTAGATGACTGTATACTTAATACAATACAAATGCATAGATAGATATTTTTTTTTATTTATTGAAAATACCCAGAACACCCGGACCAAATATTTGTAGATCGTACAAACATTTGATCCGAGGCGGGTCGAACCCGCAACCTCCGTGTCGCAGGCGGACCTGCGCCCGCTGCGCCACATCGGTCGTCATAAACTTTACTGTCAACAGCGCAACCAAAATTCAACCGAACTTTTTAAAACTAACAGATTTATAGACCAAACCTATCGTTTAAAATATTAAAAAAAGAAATATGCACTCTAACTTACACGCAGCCAAAACAATTTGAACTTTTCGACTTCATGTTAAACGTGATATTGGCTTGTATGTTTTCTTGAATAGTGAAAAATGACCTGCATTGCTGATAGCAGGGGTTTTGGCATATTTTTATACGGCTTCAATATGCTAAGTAGAATATTTCAGCTTCAGTTCCTTGTAAAATATCGTTTAACACGGTAATACATCACAAAAGGAAAGCTGTTAGGTGTAGTCGATCTTGTGGTACGGTAAAGGTATGAGCAGTGCAGGTTCAAGTCTGATAGCAAGGTTAATGCCAAATATGAGATAGAAACCCAGTCGGTGTTGTTGCCAGTTCTTTAAAGGCATGTGCGCATTGGAACAGGCGTAAATTTTCCTAGCTTGTTCGTTTCAAAGTGATTTTATTGAATAAAGCATTTATGATTTGATTTGATTTGATTTGTCTGCATTACTGATGACATACCATAGCAGTCGGAGGAAGTCTGTGGATAGTTATAATAAACTTCCAGTTAATGTAACTGAACATTCTATACGAAAATTTAAAACCTTCTCCTAAAAAATGCGTACTATACAGGGTCATTCATTATCAACCTGACAAACTTAAGGGATAGGTTCCACACCTAAAAAAAAAATATATGTACATATGATTTTTTTTTTTTTTTATGTATGATTTGTCTTAAAAATCACAAGTAAACAAAAAAAAATCGATTACGTTTTTCCGCTCAATTATTATTTATCATTGTTGGGAATTGAGTTAAGCGACGTAATAATGAAATATTCGAGTGTGCGCGCCCCGTAGCGGGTCAAGGACACGCGCAGGTCAAGGACGCCGCGGGTTAGTGACCCGCGGTTCATTGACGCGCGGGTCACTGACACGTGCCGAGCGCTGCCTTTTCGATTTCTAACAAGGATAACTAATTATGAAGCCGAATTACGTAATTTTTTTTTTTATTTTATAAAAAAAAACGTTTAGAAAAAAAAAAAAAAAGTACAAGTATTTTTTTTTTTGTGTGTGGAACCTACCCCTTAAGTTTGTCAGGTTGATAATGAATGACCTTATATATATCTGGCCGCTCTGCTCCCCGACAGCTAGCAAAATTAGTATAACTGCAATGTCTATGCTATTGTATCCTTGTTTTTGTTTAGTATTCCATTATTTAGAATTATTTAATAATGTGTACTCATCAAGCTTAGCGTGTATTGCTAAGAACTTGGCTCTTATATTTTTCTTTTTTTTTTTCTTTTTTTGTACATACCTACCTACTTATATTCTTGGCATGAGCATCACCTAGTTCGATTGGCACCACACTGAAGCTTTGTGATGAAGAGGGATCATCAAAAAAAAACTAGGAACCCAGCCGAGTTTGTTGCCAGATTCTTCTAGGCTGGGGCGCGTGGAACTGGCGTAAATTCACCTAGCTTTAAGACGTTTCAAAATGACTGGCTGATATGATGATGATTTCACAAACTATGGTGATAATGTCACGTTCATTGAGTGTCCAGCGTGTGACTGAACTACAAAAGACATCGGCCATAAAGCTCGCTATACATCAAATGGCCACGTTATCCGCGCGTTCGTCCATTTAGACTAATTACCGTTGCGATAAATCCTAGTTCAGTACGACATTAACAAGTTTAATCGTGTGTACGGTATAAATCGAGCTTAGGCTGAATTCCCACGAGGCGATTGTCGTAAGTTTGCTTGTTAACCAAGTACTGGCAACAAACGCGGGTTACGATTCATAACATTTTAGCATAACAGTAGAAGAGTATTAGAGTTCTTTGTGATAGAGCTAGTCCTGGGAAGGCCTACCACCATACCTATTTCTGCCGCCAAGCAGTAATGCTCGCATTGCTGTGTACCGGTTCGAAGGGTATGGTTTCCGGTGAAACTACACATGAGACTTTCCATCTAACGTCTCAAGGTGGTAACACGCAAGTGGTATCTATGATGTTGCATATGCGTACATAGGCTACGGTAACCGGTAACCATCATGTTGCCGCCTGGTAGTGGTATAAAAAAAAAACAGTCATATACATTTATAATCCAGCATAAAAGGTTGAACTCCTATCAGAGCATCTTGGTTCTCATTGGCATCAAACAAAATTGCAGAATTTTATTGAACTTTTGCTAAAGCTTGCACCTCACTTGGCTTATTTGCTCAAATATTTGCGTTATTTCGTCAATACAAAGTCAGCTGTGAAAGTAATAAACAAAGATAAGATTGTATTTATGAGATAACGCAAACATTTGAGCAAATATGCCAAGTGAAGTGCCAGCATAAAATTTTACACTGTCATGCATGACTGTCATGCCGTGACTTAGACGCGTTATATATAGGAGTTCGCGGCGTGCGA
Source organism: Colostygia pectinataria (assembly GCA_951394395.1). Taxonomy (NCBI): domain Eukaryota; kingdom Metazoa; phylum Arthropoda; class Insecta; order Lepidoptera; family Geometridae; genus Colostygia; species Colostygia pectinataria. The sequence goes on along the minus strand of OX596373.1, from coordinate 7,190,208 downwards.
TATAAACTGAGAGAACATTGAAAGTTGACACAGATGTATCGGCTCAACTTCGCCTCGTAGAACGTACCTACTTTTTTATTTTACTTATATTTTTCATTTATGCTACAGTACTACATTGACCTGACGACAATCAAATTCTAGTATGTCTAGTAAGTCACCTGTATACCAAGTTTCAACCAGATTGGTTGATAAATGCGACCTGTAGGCGAGAACAGCCGGAGAGACTGACTGACAGACAAAAGCATTTTTGGCCAATCTCGAAACTAAGACGCTGTGCTCGCTCGGTCAATTATAATATAAATATAAACTTGCAACCCAATACGTACTTAACTGTTTTGTGCCAATACACTAAGGTCTATCCTGCTAAAACTAGCAGTTCTCCGAACAGTAGACCTCGCAAACACAAATTTGTAAAGTGAGCTATGAAAGTGAGCAACATACTGCATTTTAAGGAACTATTTCGCTCATCACGCTGAAGATCCTCATCAGATATTCACCAAATATCAGACATACTTAAAGTTAATACTTACCTTTCAAATAAATTAAAAATCATCGAAATCAAATCACATTAGACAGAGATATTCAGCAGCCCCCTTTTTACTCTTTTTTAGAGAAAGTACGCCCCCTATCAAAATCCTCGTCGACAATGAACTTTTACAAAGTCATAAAACCTGTATACCAAGTTTCAACCAGATTTATTTATTTATTTATTTATTTATACACACCAACGACAGTTACATAAAACATTATTAATTAGGTACAGTAAAAGGTATTAGATTATAAGTAACCAGCGCTTACAGGTGTATACAGATTGGTTGAAAAATGCGACCTGTAGGCGAGAACACAAAAAGACCGGGCAAACTGACATCCAAAAGCATTTTTGGCCAATCTCGAAACTGAGACGCTTCGCTCGCTTGGTCAATAAGTTCCAATCCGAACCCCATATCCGGATTCTGGTAAATAAACAGTAATAACATAAAACAAGATCGTTACAGACGATTCGTAAGCATTGGGCGCTCAAAAATATTTTACAATTTCATAAAAATATGATTATATAAGAACGATATCGGAAGGAAGGGTAAATACTTATTTTTCTTTTATTCGCTCGTTAAATGCTAGTTTATGGAGCGGTTTTATTATTATGAATAAGGGGGCTTGCTGTAATTGATTGGCATTGAGATATTGGTATTACGTTAACCGCTGGGCTTCAATCGTTTTTTGGCATGATGCTTGCTATTGTTATTAGAGCCGAGTAGTTGGAATCGTCCCAAGCTTTTTTGTCATCAACAGTTATGCATAACTTCAGTTTTTTTTGAGGATACCTCATTTTTTTTTATGTCAGCAAGTGACAGGACAATCAAAGCGCCCACCTGATGTTAAGCACCACGCTTGACTATTACAGATGGAGTGCCACCCAAAGTTTAAAGTTTTTAAGTGTTTGCGTGGCACTGCACTGCGCTTATCACCCTGAGACATTGTTGCTAAATCTCTTTCGCCCAGTAATTTCACTTGCTACAGTGCCCTTCAAGCCTAAACACAGTGCAGCTTGCACACTACTGCTTGGAGGTAGAATATCTGACACTGCGGTGGTACCCACCAAAACGGACTATTCGGCTGAAGAGTCCTAAAGTCTATAAGTACTACCTAAGTGGAAAGAGCTAACTTGTACTTAGAACTAAGTCACAAGGACAATTAAAAAGTGTTTTTTTTATGTAAACGAGTAGGTTTATAAATCTAGATCATTTTTTGATGAACTTGATGAACTTGTCAACGATTGATGAAAACTATTAAGAGTTTGCGTAAAATTCAGTAAATTCATTCATATTATTTAGTACATACATACATACTAGACCGGGCATAGATGCTAGGCCTAAACCAATTAATATTCAGAATACTGGATCTGGTGGCACAGCTCCGATAAGGTACAGAGTGACTAATAGGTTTGATCTAATAGGAAACCAGGAACTCCGTAAGATTAGGTGTAGTAATGAATGAAAAGATAGCTATAAGATTTAAGAGTAGTAGAGTTATTTTTGATTAAGTAAGAGTAAGTAATTATTTTATCATAATATTGACCCGTGAATAATTGACATACCTACTTAATTACTGCACTACTCGAGCCTAATTTTAATCAAACTCAAACTGCAGCGCCCTGACAGGGTTCATGTACCTGACAAAAAAACATTGTATTACTAAGACCTTAAACAAGATTGTTACATGATGCAATAAATTGAAACCGTCAAACAGTAATGTTTTGCATTGCTGTGTTCCGGTTTGACGGGTATGGTTTCCGGTGAAATTACAGGCACATAAGACTTTTAAAGTACATCTCAGGGTGGCAACCCGTGAATGATACCTCTGGTATTGCAAGCATCCATAAGCTGCGGTAACCGCTTACCATCTTGTGGGCCGTACGCTTGGTTGCCACTTTGTATAAAAAATAAGATGGGACGGTGGAAAAGGTATATAGGTTAGAAAATTTTACTCAAATACTAACATAAACTTAGTTATGACTTTTAATGTTCCCACTGCTGGGACACTGGCCTACTCTCGAGCGATAAGAATTGATTCTAGTCTCTACCCTGAACACTTGTTTTTTAAATATAAAATCCTGTTCTAAGTCAATTTTAAAATAAAAGAATTTATTTTCCAATCAATTTATTAGATTTTCTAAAAGTGTTTTTCTGATAACATTTGTTTTTTTGGATTTTTTCTTACACATGTTGGTCTGGTTACTTCACAATGTTTTCCTTCACCGTATGAAAGTACTGGCACTGCGCACATCATTATTTTGGAAAAACCCATTGGTACACGACCTTAGAATCGGAAAGCGGGGTCACGACCACCAGCCGAGTTTGTTGCCAGATTCTATTAGACGGGGACGCGTGGAACTGGCGTAATTTCATAATGATAATGACCACCAATGCTTTTGAAAGTAATGTTATATTGCATCCTAGAATTTTTGAAATATATCTGTAATCTAACCGACACAAATGCGAGACAACTTTTAACTAAAATTGTTTAATTTTGGATTTTAAAATCTAAATATATTAATTAAATGCAATCACAATTACTTTGAGGTATTATTACTTTAAGTACTACCACACTAAAAAAACTTCAAAGGTCTTTGAGGAGTCAACGAACTTAGAGCTTTTGTGTGTTCACGCTTTTTACGTAACTTAGCTCTAAGAGAATTTTACTAGTGCACGTTTTTTAGGTCAACACTATTAAGTATACTTGACTTTTTGAGTTGTCTAAAAGGAAAAAGTTTTTCTTTACACTGGCTAGGCATACAAGCACAGCATACAAGCATTCGGCCCATCTGTGGAGTAACTACAAAGACGCGCAACACATACAGCGAGCGGGCGCGGGTCGGGTCAGATCTGCCGCAGTTGTTATTTGTTTTAATTTGTATTGACGTCAAGGATGACATCACACTGAACGCGGGAGCGGCTGCCGCACTCCACCCGACCCGCGCCCGCGTTCGCGGCCAAGTCGCAATTCGTGGAGTCAGTGGCCAATTCTAGTGCCAGAATTTCTAGGCCGCCCGAAGGCCTCTACAAAAAATTGACGTCAGTACAAATACAACAAAAAATACCCGGGCCCGCTTGCTGTGTTTGTGTGAATTCACAATATACGAAATGGGAAGGTGAATATTTTTGCCAGATTTGTAGTTTCTTTCATTCTTCGTCGGCAAACATACTACAACATCATGCTATCCTACAGGAACATTAAATTTATCCTGGATAAAAATTAGCCTCATGTGTTCGAAAATAACTCAAAATTTTAAATTTGAAATTTAATTAGTCACGAAGGTACGTGGTAACAAACATACACACACAGACTTTCGCATTGATTAATATAACTAGCTGTTGCCCGCGACTTCGTTCACGTGGAACTCAGGAAACGTTCTTTTTTCGGGATAAAAAGTAGTCTATTTCTTTTTTTTTATATACAACTGAAGTAGCAACAAAGCTTACGGCCCACAAGATGGTAAGCGGTTACCGCAGCCTATGGACGCTTGCAATACCAGAGGTATCACTCGCGGGTTGCCACCCTGGGGCTAAGATCGAAAGCCTCATGTGCGAGTAATTTCGCCGGAAACCATACCATTCACACCGGAACACAGCAATGCGAGCATTACTGCTTGGCGGCAGAAATAGGTATGGCGGTAGTCCTTCCCCGGACGAGCTCTATCCCAAAGAACTCTACTACTCTTAAGTCTTATGTCTAGTAGTATTTGAATCACTTGCGGGGCAAATCGCCGAAGGACCCAGTTTATAGCAGAACAACTGCCTCAAATGGGCAAACAAATTAGAAAATTGCAGCCAATTTTAAGCGAGTCTCGCAATTTTCTCTCCATATAAACGCTGCTTAGAATATTTTCTGCCGCCGAACGAATATTTAAAGCAGAGAGTGAACGAAAGAAGCCGAACTAAAAAGGCTTTTAAGTTTTTTTTCTAGTGCTTGACCCGGCCTTTTTACATGATTCCTAGTTGCTTTGCTTAGGTTTCTAAAGATTTTACTGATTGCTTGTAAAATATTGTAGATTTTTTAACTATTCATATTTTTAACTGACTTAAGAGTTTTTGTTTGTACTTAATTTTGCAATATTTAGCATTTACCTACTACAAAAAATGCCAATGAACTCATGATTTTCTTCGCTATATTATTGACAGGTGATCGTGGTAGTCACTTCAGTGAGCGGTGACTCGCTTCACAATTCGACGTCACTTATTTCGAACCGCAGATATTCTGGTATCTCAAACCTGGTGCCTTACTCTTGAATCCAATGAAAATTCCGATCCAATCCCAATTTCTATTTTCAGCTGTCAAATTTTTATACTCTTGAAAACAAAGTTGAATTTGGCGCTTGGTTTGCTGTCAAAAGTACGAAATGTCATATTACAATAATTGTCCAATACCGATCGCGTTCAAGAGTAAGGTATGGTACCTGGTTTTTCGAATCTCGAGCTTTTCTGGTACATTCATGCAGCGGCCACTCAATGCAGTCTTTATCTAGTCAGTCCATCTCAGAAGTGATCTGCCTCGCGCTCGTGTGCCCTCCACTCTTTCCTGAACGAGGCGTTCAATAGACTTCTCATGCCATGAGATATGTCCAAAGAAAAGAAAGATAGTAAAGTAAGTAAAAAATTCGTTTATTCAATCATATCACAAGGATCATTTTGAAACGTTTTAAAACTAGATGAATTTACGCCCGTTCCACGCGCCCCAGCCTAGAAGAACCTGGTAACAAACTCGGCTGGGTTCCTAGCTTTCTTTTCGATGATCCCTCTTCATCATAAAGCTTCAGTGTGGTGCCAATCAAACCAGATGAGGCATGCTAAGAATAGAGTAGGTATGTAAAAAGGGGGAAAAAAATTAAGCCAAGTTCTTTAGCAATAAACGCTACGCTTGATGCAAACTCAAGTTAAGAGTGTGGTAAGTCTGAAAGTGGGAGTAAGTTGCCATTCTGTACGTATGTAGTACTAAATATCTGTTAGATGCCGATGTGCAGACTAGCAATGTAGCTGTTTCGTATACAATGAAGTCAAACATAATTTCCCAACAAAGCAATCTAGGAGCTCGGCTGTTTCAAACAATTGTCACTGGTTCCACTGTAGCCTAGGCTGTCTCATTTCCTTGTGAGATTCAACCTTGTGCCTTTGTAATAAGAGTCAAGCTGTTGTCAAAACAGAAAAAACGGTGCTCTGATTATTACTGTAAGTTTTTTTATCGTTAAAACTACATGCGAAGTTATAGAACTGCTTCGGAGCAAACTATCTTGCACTGAGATCTCACCAAGACAGACTCTTGCTGAAAAGTTCTACCATCAGGTAAAGTAAGTTCGTGTGAGTTAATGACCAACTCTGGTGACAGAGTTTTTAGGCCGCCCGAAGGCCTCTGTCATGGTCATTTTGCTCACAAGCAACTGCAATAAGTCATAGACTCTCGGAAAGTAGAAAAGGTAGTAAAGTTCTCTGTAATAGAGGAGAATCTCGTCCGGAGAAGGACTACCACCGTACCACCGTATTACTGCTTTGCGGTAGAAATAGTTCTGCCGCAAAGCAGTAATGCTCGCATTGCTGTGTTCCGGTGTGAAGGGTATGGTTTCCGGTGAAATTACTGGCACATGAGGCGTTCGATCTTAGCCTCAAGGTGGCAACCCGCGAGTGATACTTCTGGTATTGCAAGCCATAGGCTGCGGTAACCGCTTACCATCTTATGGGCCGTACGCTTGGTTGCCTCTTTAGTTATATAAAAAAAAAAGTAGTTAAATTGCTGTATTTAGCAAATGTGGTAAATATGAGTATGTACAAAAACCGCGTACCGTCAGAACTACAACAGAACATCCGGAATACAAACAAGAAGTTGTCCAGTCCAAGCGCTGCCGAAATTATTAATCCAGCCCCCTTATTCAACAACAAGACGCGCCTAAACCACGCCTGAATCGCTTTACGCGGAAATCAAAACTGCTGGAGGCGGTAACTTTACTTTAAATTATTTACTTTTAAGTGAAGTTACCGCCCTGAGCAGTTTTGATTTCCGCTTAGCGAACTACAAACTCAAAGCAACATTAATTTTTTTTAAATTTTTTTTAAAATAATGCTGGACAATCCACACAGCATCATTTAGCCCCAAGATAAGCTACTGTTAAACAGAGCTGTGTTTTGGTACTAGATGACCGATATATACTTAATACAATACAATACATAGATAGATATTTTTTATTATATATAGAAAATACCCAGAACACCCGGAACAAATATTTGTAGATCGTACAAACATTTGACCCGAGGCGGGAATCGAACCCGCAACCTCCGCGTCGCAGGCGGACCTGCGCCCGCTGCGCCACATCGGTCGTCAATTATTATATCATTGATATTTCGTACCATAACTTTATCTCCCTGTCAATAATTTCTTTAACGATATCGATTTCAGAACAAAATGTTTGACATTTTGCTTAAAGCAATTTTTTAAATGCAGTTATTTAACCGTGAGAATGGGGTTTAATAGTAGCTAAACACGATTTAGTATGATTCAAATTACATTTTTCAATGCACATTTTGAGACAAAGGAACAAAATAGAACAGCATTTTTTTCTTTTAAATTTTTTTGATTCTAAATGCTAAATGACTAAAATGCTTCTACCATCAACCGTTGCCTAACCTAAAAGTGCTTGGGCAGCTAGATGCAAACGATCGACAAAGTTAAGAGTTACAAGAGCAGTTAGTGGGCAACAGTTGCTCGTTGGCGCTTAGCCTTACAGAGCTTCATTGACACTGAAGAGTTTGAGTACTTAGTACTACTGGTGTAAAGTAAAGTAAAGTAAGTAAAGTAAAAAATCTCTTTATTCAATTGTATCACTAGGATCATTTTGAAACGTCTTACAGCTAGGTGAATTTACGCCAGTTCCACGAACCCCAGTATAGAAGAATCTGGCAACAAGCTCGGCTTGGTTCCTAGCTTTTTTTTGACGATCCTTCTTCATCATAAAGCTTCAGTGTGGTGCCAATCAAACCAGGTGAGGCTCATGCCAAGAAAATAATGTAGTTCTGCTTAAATGGCCCGTTCGCCACTTGCTCCTTTTCTCAATTCGTTAATTCGTGATTTAGCATTTTTGTATACTATTCTTTATCCTTAGTGAATAAGGGGAGTGGGAAAGTTTTTCGGTGTTTTGCAATATATTCGAGCGTGGACGAAAATCATAAAGATCCCAAATTACTTGAAGTTCCACTGTAATCTTATTGTTTGGACGCCGTTTATCTGCTGCGGTGCTCAAACTGGGTTATATCTTATCTTATCTTTACCTACCTTTTGTATTGTAAAGTCGCTTTCAGAAGGCTCGTTTGCACGAGCGTAAATTATCCGTCGCGTAAAAATTAAAAACCATACAAAATCTTTATTTTCTAAAAGGGTCATAAACAACATTATTTTATATGTAATTTTATATGTAAAGTAGAGTAAAATAACAAAATTAATTATAAAATCGATAAATAAAAGGATCATTTTGAAAGAACTTACGTCAGTTCCACGCGCCCCAGCCTAGAAGATGAAACAAGAACAAATATTGTATGTTCTCTAAGTAAAATGATGTGTGAAAAGACCTCTGTGCCAGTAGTTGCATTGAGTTTCTCGCTCTAACTAAGTGGAGACTTGTAAGTAGATGCGAAAGAAAAGCTCGACGTTGGAGGATTCTCGTTGTAAGAGCGTTACTATCCAACTCCTACCCAACGCCCAACGCTACAAATAGAACAATATAAATAAGTCACGTTTTAAAAACGCTGATGTGCAAACAGCTACTTGGAAATACATTTGTTCTATAGGAGCGGATTTTTAACGCGCGTAAAAATACGCTCGTGCGGACGAGGTGTAAGGGTTGACATAAACGAATGAGATTAATTTACCCAAACGACTAGCTATCAGTGTGACGCAAATACGTCAACGGCGTCTGACGTTTATTTAAACTACTTATCACTACGTCATACGTCAAAGCTTATAGGGTTTTTTTTTATAAAACTGAAGTAGCAACCAAGCCTGCGGCCCACAAGATGGTAAGCGGTTACCGCAGCCTATGGACGCTTGCAATACCAGAGATATCACTCGCGGGTTGCCACCTTGAGGCTAAGATCGAAAGCCTCATGTGCCAGTAATTTCACCGGAAACTATACCCTTCACACCGGAACACAGCAATGCGAGCATTACTGCTTGGCGGTAGAAATAGGTATGGTGGTAGTCCTTCTCCGAACGAGCTCGATTACAAAGAACTCTACTACTCTTTTTTAGTGGAAAACCTTTAGTGTCCAAACAGTTTAGCTAGCTCTGCCTAGCTTGGGGCTAGATAAAGCTGTGTGGATCGTCCAGCATTATTTATTTATATATTTTACACGTAACATAAGAACTTTTATAAAAAGATCTAACCGCTTATTATACCAGCTGATAAAAACAAAATTAATTCAACCCAACTTTTGAGAAACGCTTGCCAACTTTTGAGTTAAGTAACTCAATATTTGAGTGGTCGATTTTGTGGATTTAATCTCGCTTCCTTTACACAGCTTCTGATATTACTTTAGGCTGCAACTCGCATTATAAAGCTTTGACGACCGATGTGGCGCAGCGGGCGCAGGTCCGCCTGCGTCGCGGAGGTTGCGGGTTTGATTCCCGCCTCGGGTCAAATGATTGTACGATCTACAAATATTTGTTCCGAGTGTTCTGGGTATTTTCTATATATAGTAAAAAATATCTATCTATGTGTTGTATTGTAATAAGTATATATCAGTCATCTAGTACCTATAACACAGCTCTGTTTAACAGCAGCTTACCTTGGGACTAGATGATGCTGTGTGGATGAAATGTCCTTCGAATGTTTAGTTCTTCAGGCCGGTTTCCTCACGATGTTTTCCTTCACCGTATGAGAACATCGGCATCTTACTGGCACTTAACACAATCACTAAAGATTTGTATACTATATCTATTGGAGCACGGCCAGATTTAAACCCGCGACTTTAAGATTGGAAGGCTGAACCACTGGACCACTATACATACTAATACTTTAGTGATATTTAAAAGTAAGTCTTAGCTATGTAGAGCATTCATATTCATATTCATATTATTTATTTACCTTAGGGACCTTAGGAACACTTGGTTTCGTTATACAGTCATGTTTTGCAAAGCAGTACAGAGGCCTTGTCAAATCTCAATAACATTATTTATATTTTTATAAGTATGTTTCTATTTTACTCATAAAACTATCGTGAACTATATCATACTATCATACATTTTTACAAACGGGTGTTTTCACGTACCGGTATATCGGTGAAGAGGTACCGACACTGTTTCGACTCAATTTCGAGAGTCTTCATCAGGGTTGAGTGACACGGCGAGCGTCTTCCTCCCCGTCGCGATATGCACTGCGGGCTGCGGCTCTAGCCTGTCGAGCCGCGCTGCTAGAGCCGCAGCCCGCAGTGCATATCGCGACGCGGAGGAAGTACGTGAAAACACCCGTTTGTAAAAATGTATAGTATGTTTCTATTCTATTCATTTCTCTAAATACCACATTTTGAAAGCTAATTAACAATTGAAGTGTACAGAACCCAAGTTATTTATTTCACTGGCACATGTTTCATTACTCTCGTTTGAGGCTCAAATTCTGTGCGGATCCCTAGGTCTCCGTCTTGTTATTCAACTATTTCGAGTTCGTACCTGCTGTCATATTATTTTGGTAAACGTCGGAAAAGAGCCACGCACACATTAACAGTCCCACTCACACATTGCTATATCGGGCCCTTTATTATGTAAGTCTATCGCTGTTCGCCCTTACACTCTTATAAAACGCACTGTAGTTTTTTTTTAATACAACTGGAGTGGCAACCAAGCGTACGGCCCACAAGATGGTAAGCGGTTACCGCAGCCTATGGACGCTTGCAATACCAGAGGTATCACTCGCGGGTTGCCACCTTGAGGCTAAGATCGAAAGCCTCACGTGCCAGTAATTTCACCGGAAACCATACCCGGAACACAGCAATGTTCACATTACTGCTTGGCGGCAGAAATAGGTATGGTGGTAGTCCTTCCCCGGACGAGCTCTATCACACAGAACTCTACTCTGTGTTGTGGGTATCAGAGCCTATGAGCACTGTGGTACCACAACATCCAGACCGGGAACAAAATATGTATATTATGCAGACTAGTATAACTTTGAGCTTTTTGCACAGAGTTCATCTTCCCGTTGCGTCCTCTGGGAATTCTGGGAATTTAATTTCAGGAATTATTTTCTTAGTGCACCACTACACCATTAGAGCATCGTACCCTTCAAGTTTCATTTATTTATTTATTTACTTATAACAGATGGTCAAACTTACAGTTTACACCAAAGCGTTTGATGAGCCATTATTACAGTGTTTACAACAATGTTTCAAGGGAAGATACACATAACCTGTGATTGTAATTGGCTCTCCATAGCTACCCAAGTGTATATTTAAATGTAATTTGACGACCAATGTGGCGCGGTGGGCGAAGATCCGCCTGCGACGCAGAGGTTGCGGGTTCGATTCCCGCCTTGGGACAAATGTTTGTAGGATCTGCAAATATTTGTTCCGGGTGTTCTGGGTGTTTTCTATGTATAAAAAAAAATATCTATCTATGTATTGTATTGTATTAAATATATATCAGTCATCTAGTACCCATAATACAGCTCTGTTTAACAGCAGCTTACCTTAGGCTAGACGATGCTGTGTGAATTGTCCAGCATTATTTATTTATTTAAAAAAGCTGTTGGTTTTCCTAAAAAAAAAAAAAAACTATTAAACTGATGTATGGTCATGTGGAACAGATCGACATAATATTGTGGCTGATTGGCATTCATGTTTCTATGACATGTGGTTTAAGCTGTGCGTGCCCTGCGTTATACTGTGTTTCTACTACAGATGTGCGAGGATGTGTAGCGTGTGTGTTATCGTTAGAAACTAATCATCATCATCATCATGACAGCCTTGTAATGTTCCCACTGCCTACTCTGAAGCGAGAGTGATTGGGTCTTTATCCACCACGCGGACCCAATGCGGATACGTGGAAACTGTCATAATTAAAAATACTGGGCAGAGCGAGGCTAAGTAAATGAAGTGATTACAGTGGTTCCTTACAAACACAATTCTCTTTGTTCTTTATTCTTTATTGTACACAATAAACATATAAACATTAAAACTTATACAAAAGACATGTACAAAGGCGAGCTTAACCCTAAATAGAGTTCTCTTCCAGCAAACCTTCAAAAGAGAGAGACTTTAATTTCGTGGTGGGTACATTGTGTACTAAACATATATCTAATATTAATATTTAAGCTATTTTACATAAAATACTTAGACTTAAATGGATTACAAAATACCTAACTTTATTAGATTCTAACATACATACATATTTTAAAAAATATTCTACTTAAACAGATACAACCAATACATAATTAATATAAATACTTAAATACCTTACTAATATACATACATACACATATTGATATATATATATATATATATATATATATATATATATATATATATATATATAAATATATATAATAAAATAAAATAAATTCTCGCTACATATCCTCGCATATCTCAGGTGGAAACGCAACCTTAATCTGTTAGTCATTAACGAAAGCCTTTCATAAATTCTGATGTACTTTTAACCCACCCTGGGAATCAAACCCGCCTCTCGCTTCATACCCAGGCTTGCCTACTACGCCACCGAGGTCGTCGTATTATCCTCAACGTCTGAGAATACGTCCTGGTTATTGGGAGCAGCATTTTTCCACACAGTCTGCCAGTTTCCACGACCTAGCCAGTTAAATAAACTGTTTTGAGGGTTCCGTAAATGGTAATGACAAAATGAGAGCCCGAGACAAAAATTATAAGCTCCCTATAATCTGAAGCACTTATTATCTTCTAAAAATATATTGCTTGTTTCCATCAATTTAGAGAAGTATAAAGTTCATTGTTAGTTTGTGTAAAAACACAAAAAACTTAACATTACAAATATTATTTGTAATATCTCGTTATCAGTAAAATTTCTTGAGCCAGAATTTTTTTTAGTTAAATTACATATTATGTTGGATTCGACTAAACTCAAATAGGCACTATTCTCCGAATAAATCGTAGTTATTCGCGTGTAAACTGACAGTTTACTTGTATTTGAATACTTATTCCGCGTAATAGCTATTCCAGAAAGTTAGTCAAATCCAGCTTTAGTTGGTAGTTGTTTGAGAAATTAGTGACATAGAAAAATTTGCAAAATTGCTAATTTACTAGAAAAGTTTAGATTTCTAAAAGAAAAATTATAAAAATTGAAATCTAGTAAGAACCATAGATTTGACCTCAAGAGTCTATATAATTCAGGATAGGTTAGGTTTTTAAGGGCTCGGTCTGAGCTTATGTGCGGAGCCCTCAACGTGCAAACCACACTCACACTTAACCATCTTTATTTGCCTTCCTCCGTTCAAACGGCGCGCGTTTCATTTTCCGCCCGAATACTTTCGGGTTGACGGAGTGAAAAATAACTCTTGGTCGATATTGCGACAGTTGGTGGAGATAAGGTGGTTTGATGGACTGACAGCGGGTAGCTTAGTCGTGGCGTAGTCTCCAAGGCATTTTTGATATAAGTACGTAAAATCACATCACATCGAACTATCACACTAATATTACTTTTTTTTTTTACCACTACCTCACCTGATGGGAAATGATGGTGTGGTCGATGATGGAGCACGCTGGTCTAGAAAGAACCTGTTCACTCTAGACTTGAAGACCCCCATATTGTAACGGTCCGGAAAAACAGAAGCAGGCAACGAGTTCCATTCTTTACATTCGTATTACAAATACAAAGTTTGGATGCTTCGTCTAGTTGCTATTATTGCGCATGCACTATGAAAACTTTTGGAAAAGATTTTTGTGTGTATGGTTCTGTGTTGGGTGTCCGTAATAAAAATAAAATGTTTGTTTCTGTATAACTTGATAGCAACCACTTATATATTTTTTTTATTACGGACCAAATACGAAGTATATAGTGCACCGGTGGTCTAGTGGTAGTGACCCCGCCTTCCGATCGTAAGGTCGTGGGTTCAAACCCGGTCGTGCACCAATGGATTTTTCTGTTCGAAAAGTTTATGTGCGCAATGCCAGTGCTCTCATACGGTGAAGGAAAACATCGTGAGGAAACCGGCATGTTCGAGAACTAAAAATTCGAAAGACATGTGCCATCCACCAATCCGCATTGGGTCCGCGTGGTGGATTAAGACCCAATCACTCTCGCCTGAGAGTAGGCCAGTGTCCCAGCAGTGGGAACATTAGAAGGCTGTCATGACGAAGTATATTTTTTTATGCAATTTATCATACCCGTGGTCCCAAATAAAGTAAAGTAATATTATAAAGTTAAGAAATCATTTTGCTAGCTACTCGAACTAAAATACTAGACTAAAATACCTAACTGCACCGATCGAACTATATAGGTTTTAGTTAGATACTATTTCTTTTGTTATCATAAGCACCTACTTAATTTAGTTGTATTATGATTATGTTGTTGTGTATTGTTGCAAATAAAAATAATTCTATTCTATTCTATTCTATTCTATTCTATTCTATTCTATTCTATTCTATTCTATTCTATTCTATTCTATTCTATTCTATTCTATTCTATTCTATTCTATTCTATTCTATTCTATTCTATTCTATTCTATTCTATTCTATTCTATTCTATTCTATTCTATTCTATTCTATTCTATTCTATTCTATTCTATTCTATTCTATTCTATTCTATTCTATTCTATTCTATTCTATTCTATTCTATTCTATTCTATTCTATTCTATTCTATTCTATTCTATTCTATTCTATTCTATTCTATTCTATTCTATTCTATTCTATTCTATTCTATTCTATTCTATTCTATTCTATTCTATTCTATTCTATTCTATTCTATTCTATTCTATTCTATTCTATTCTATTCTATTCTATTCTATTCTATTCTATTCTATTCTATTCTATTCTATTCTATTCTATTCTATTCTATTCTATTCTATTCTATTCTATTCTATTCTATTCTATTCTATTCTATTCTATTCTATTCTATTCTATTCTATTCTATTCTATTCTATTCTATTCTATTCTATTCTATTCTATTCTATTCTATTCTATTCTATTCTATTCTATTCTATTCTATTCTATTCTATACCAACTTTAAATTTTAAGCCTGATTATACTTAGCTCATAATAAGCAAACTGTAAAGTTTTTCATGAGTCTAATAAAGTTCTTTTCAACACACTTGCTTATAAAGTGGCTCTATGGTCATCGCAATTAGGCACAGAATGACACCCAATAATCAAACTACATGTATGTATGACTTTTTCATTGCTATAACTTTAGATTAGATTTTATTTTATTATTTTATTATGAGTTTTTTTTGTTATTTTATTCACAAGTGTGTTGAAAAACGTCGTATGATACACGTGTGTATTGATGATTACCGTCCTCGGCCTCCTCAATGGCGCCTCAGCGGTAATCACCAATGTTACACACTAGTACCATAATGTACTACTAAACCGAATACCTTTGGCTTTTCAACCAGATACTCGGTCACTGCGCCACCGAAGTCGTCGAGTTATGAATCATTTGAAGGGTCTGTCCGGTGATATAGTACAGTCATTCGACCGTCCTTTCCAAGATTGCAATGTATTTTTCTCAAAGGAGTATCACAATTTCATGGGACCCTCGTAGATTTTGTTCAGGACTGCAATATTTTTGAGTTACCGCTGTGACATGACTTTTAGGACGGAATGTATGATATTTTGTCTTTGTTTTAGACAACTGTAATTTAAGATTTAAAAAACGATCTCTCCTCGCACCTCTTTAGTGCGTTAAATTCAAAATTCCATACAAATTGACAGCTGAACGATACGTTTACGTTTAAGATTGTCAAACGTGTTTTTTGTGCTAAGCATTCTGATGTCAAAAACGATGTCCTATTATTGTTGATCGCGAATTGTGGAAGAAAGAGAGGGACAATAATATACAAATATTGTGTTGTGATTGTGAGCCTGTAGGACAAATATACTTTCTTTCATTCTTTCTAGATTTGAGAAGTGCAACAGACCAGAAGCAAAAATTTAATCAAAAATTGTTTTTACTCCTTGCTAGATATCCTAAATAAAACAATTCAATAAAATGTTGTTTTATTCATAAAATTTATTTAATATAGGTATTCTTTGTTGTTGTGTTAAAAATAAGGATAGGTTTAATAGAGGAAAAATGTTTTGTTAAAACTAGTGTTAGATTATTACTTATTACCTAGACCATTAGATTATTTAGATTAAGTACCTAGACATAAAGCGCCTCCTAGTGCAATATTGCTGTGCCATAACAGGGTATATGTTTGAAACTACCTACTATTAATAGAAGACCTTTTAGCAACATAAGTGCAATAAAAGATTTGTATGTGAAGCTGCTGGTTCCTAGGTAACTACAGAAACTGTCCTAACGACGACCAATGTGGCGCGGTGGGCGAAGGTCCGCCTGCGACGCAGAGGTTGCGGGTTCGATTCCCGCCTTGGGACAAATGTTTGTAGGATCTGCAAATATTTGTTCCGGGTGTTCTGGGTGTTTTCTATGTATAATAAAAAATATCTATCTATGTATTGTATTGTATTAAATATATATCAGTCATCTAGTACCCATAATACAGCTCTATTTAACAGCAGCTTACCTTGGGACTAGATGATGTTGTGTGGATTGTCCAGCATTATTTATTTATTTATTTATTAACTCCCAAAGATGATTCGACGGTACCGTCGTGAAATGAAACTTAAAAAAGCCTGCATAGTTTAACAAAAGAGCAAGTTTGAAAGCCTTCTTAAGCAAGTTGTTTTCATCACAATGCAACAGTATAGGTACTTTACTTTGTTAAGTAAAAGAGCCCAAGGTAACTTTGTTTTGACATTTAATTAAACTATTTTCCCCTTTAGCTTTGAGCTTAGGCTAGAATAAGAGTAGTACAGTTCTCTGTGATAGAGCTCGTCCGGGGAAGGACTACCACCATACCTATTTCTGCCGCAAAGCAGTAATGCTAGCATTGATGTGTTCCGGTGCGAAGGGTATGGTTTCCGGTGAAATTACTGGCACATGAGGTTTTCGATCTTAGCCTCAAGGTGGCAACCCGCGAGTGATACCTCTGGTATTGCAAGCGTCAATAGGCTGCGGTAACCGCTTACCATCTTGTGGGCCGTACGCTTGGTTGCCACTTCAGTTGTATAAAAAAAAATATTTTTAACCTAGACGAGGACTATCTAACCTTAAAAAATAACAACTCTAGGCTTTCTTTTTAGTAGAGACAAAGGTAGAAAATAAGGTTAGAAAGCTCGTATGAGCAATTCTACCTTTCGCCTTCCGATCCTTAGGTCGTGGGTTCAAACCCGGTCGTGCACCAATGGATTTTTCTGTTCGAAAAATGTATGTGCGCAATGCCAGTGCTCTCATACGGTGTAGGAAAACATCGTGAGGAAACCGGCATGTCCAAGAACTAAAAATTCGAAAGACATGTGCCATCCACCAATCCGCATTGGGTCCACGTGGTGGATTAAGACCTAATCACTCTCGCCCGAGAGTAGGCCAGTGTCCCAACAGTGGGAAATTTAGAAGGCTGTCATGATGATCTAGCTTGTAAACCTTGATTTTATATTTAACTAAATTTGTTGACTATTGTGTCAGAAGTTGGCTTTTCACTGATTATTTAAAAAACATTTTTTTTTCACACTATCGTGCATTGTATAGTTCGCACAGCGGATCTAGGCTTCCGTGAAGTTAGCCGTTTGTGTTGCGCAAAGACAATTTAGTTTGAAAAAGCTCCATTGCGCATCGAAACGGCTAATTTCACTACGGCCGAGATCCGTTGTGAGACCTATACATCACTTTTTTTTCTTTTGCTATCGTAGGTTAATATTTTTTGGCATAAGCCAAGCTCTTGCACTAAAAGCCAGTGTTTGGGACGGATGGCGCCATCTAGCGATTAATATATTAATTTATAATTGATGAAACTACCGAAGTTATCTGACAGTTGCTTTGATGCGTCAATCAAATATCAATGTCAACCTGACAGATATGACTGCAACAATCAAGAAGACGACGATGACCAGCACAATAAAAAAAACTATTCTACTCGCAAGAGCTTCCTAACTGTTCTAGAATATAAAAAAGGCAAATATTGTAAATTTTATAATAAACGATTGAAAATACTGGATTTCTACTGTTCCTGCCCCAAACATTGGTCCTCCGAAGCCGGATCAAGAACAAAAGCCGTAAAACGTCGCGAGTCATCGCCAAGCGAACGGTCAGGAAATCCTATCTTTTTCCCATCCATTCCCGAATTTGTGTTAAAAATTACGTGTTTGTGCTTCCAGTTGCGTGACCTAGCGTGAGGTAGCCGGGTGAACGGTGTTGTGGTGTTGCTTACACGTGAGTACCCTTTCCGTTTTCTGTTGAACCACCATTATGTCTCAGGATAACCCCAAATTAAATGTGCCTTCGTCTCATTCTCCTTCTAGAAAAATCACTAGAGATGAATATTTGTCCGAATTGAAGAAACAAAGAGGTCATGTAAAAGGTCGGTTGACTCAATTCAAAAGGTTCGTTGACTCATTTATTGACGCTAGTTTATCAAAAATGCAAGTTGCTGAAATGAAATTGCGATTGAAATCAGCTAGTGAATATTTTACGAAATTCAATAGTTTAGGTAGCGACATAGAATTATACTCTGATGTAGAAGATATTCCCAATCAGTCTGAATATATTGAATCGGTAGAATCACTATATTTCAGCACAATGGCCTCGGCTAATTGTTTAATCGAAAGTTTTGAGACTAGTGATAATTCGAAAATTGCTAAATGTTGTCATGCAGCCAGCACGGAAAGTTCAGCACTGTCACGTGTAAAACTTCCTGTTATCAGTTTACCCACCTTCAGTGGGATGTACGATGAATGGTTAGAGTACCGTAATTCTTACATAACAATGATACATACACGTACGGATCTAGACGCAATTCATAAGTTTCATTACTTGCGGTCATCACTTACTGGTAGTGCATTGCAGGTGATCAGTGCATTAGAGTTCACTGCATCTAATTACAGTCACGCATGGGAGCTATTAGAAAACAGATTCCACAACCATAGGTTATTAATACACAATCACATTAAATCGCTGTTCAATATTGCTTGTTTAAAGCAGGAATCTGCAGTACAAATTAGGAAGCTGATAGATACGATTTTGAGAAATCTTCGATCTCTGAAATCATTGAACGAACCAACAGAGTCGTGGGATACATTAATAATTTATTTAATAGTTTCTAAACTGGATTCTTCCACGGAACGCGAGTGGGAGAACCACAAGGGTTCTCTTGATTATACGCAGGGGTTGAAGTTAGAACAGCTTCTAACGTTTCTTAGGAACAGAGCGGATATGTTAGAAATGATCAACGCAAATCATTCTAAAGCGCAAAGTAAGCCTAATGCATCAAACGATAATAAAAACGCGCATCAAGTTCACAGCTATGTGTCTACTAATGACGGCGCCGGCGCCCCGAAAGCCAATCATAAAGGCAAGCCAGTTAGGACAGACAATAATGCGAAACGTAACTGTGCTATGTGCAACGGCAAGCACAAGCTTTACACATGCTTTAAGTTTCTAAACATATCTGTCAGGGATAGAATTCAATTCGTAAACGATAACAAGTTATGTTCAAATTGCTTGCGGTCAGGACATTCAATCGGTGATTGTCTTTTCGGTCCGTGCATGCAATGTAAGCGAAAACATAACAGCTTACTTCATATAGAAGAGCAAAGCGAGGGTAGTAGCAATGCGAATGCGTGTGCGGAACGACTTCCTACATGCGCTACTACATCGACAGCTTTGCATGCATCAGCTGACTGCGCCGCAGATGCGATTGAAAACACGGGCAGTTTAAGCTTATCAAACCAGGTTTTGCTTTCTACAGCTTTAATCGAAGTAGCCGATGATAACAATCAATTCCATATTGCACGCGCTCTTCTCGACAATGGCAGTCAGCATAGCATAATTACCGAAAATTTAGCTAAACGATTAAATGCGACTTATTTACAGTCCACAGTACGTATATCAGGTGTAGGGCGTAGCCTCACACACTCAAATAACTCATGCGAGATTTTCATACGCTCTAAAACAAGTGGTTACAAAACGCGAATGACTTGTTTGGTGCTGCCTCTAATAACATCTTGCTTGCCGTCAACAAGCATGACATTCGATAACATAAGTATACCTGACAATATACAACTCGCAGACCCTGATTTCGCCGTGCCAGCCGAAATCGATCTATTAATTGGTGCGGATAAATTTTGGGAACTTTTAGACGAAAATAGGATTCGACTGCCTAATGGACCATTCTTGCAAAATTCTAAATTAGGTTGGTTAATTTCAGGTCCTATCAATACAAAAACTTTCATCGCAAGCGAAGTTCAGTGCAATTTCACTGAAACAATAGACGACCAGCTTCGTAAGTTTTGGGAAATCGAGAACCTGCCTCATAATGTAGATAAAGTCTTCACACTAAACGAACGAAAATGTGAAGAACTATTTATTAATACCACTAAACGCGAAAAAGACGGCAGATTTTCGGTTCGCATTCCGCTAAGTGAATCAGCTGATGCGCTCGGCGATTCATATACGTTAGCGAATAAACGATTTTTGGCGCTAGAACGGAAACTCGAACGCCTACCACTTTATAAACAAATGTATTGTGACTTCATGCGCGAATACGAAGAGTTAGGTCACATGACCCGCATAGGTACCTATAGCGATCCTAGTTTTTTCTTACCCCATCATGGCGTGTATAGGGAAAGTAGTAGTACCACAAAGCTTCGTGTAGTATTCGACGGCAGTGCAAAAACGACATCACAAAAGTCGCTAAACGAAATTCAACTGCCAGGGCCCGCACTACAAAATGATATTTTTTCCATTTTGTTACGCTTTAGGCAATATAGGTACGTAGCGTGTGCAGATGTTGAAAAACTTTTCCGACAGGTACTTATACAACCTGATTTAAGATCACTGCAAAATATTCTGTGGCGCGCTAATCCTACTGACGCGATAAGTATATTTCAACTAAATACAGTTACCTATGGAACTACGTCCGCTCCTTATCTTAGTATGCGCTGTATACGACAGTTAGCGATCGAGTGTAACGATGTTGATATAGCTCGGATTATCAAAGAGGATTTATTCGTTGATGATTTGATCACAGGAAATGATAATTACGAGGCTCTGATAGGTATTTGCGAGAAAACGTCAAATGTATTGCAGTCCGGCTGTTTTCCTTTGCGTAAATGGACCTTTAACTTTGATCCCATACAAAATTCAAAGAAACTTTTTATTGATGGCCTTACGCAGAACAAAACACTCGGATTGGGCTGGTATAACGATAGCGACCAGCTACATTTCACGTCAAAAATAGATAAGAGCTATAACGAATCGAATTTAACTAAACGTGCCATGTTATCGATAATCTCGCAAATATACGATCCGTTAGGTATTCTAGCGCCGGCAGTAATCATTTCAAAAATATTGTTACAGAAGTTGTGGTTATGTAAAATCGATTGGGATACTCCTGTGTCAAAAGAAATCGCTTTGACCTGGAGTCATTTCTTGAAAACATTATTTTGTTTAAACGAGCTGCGAGTACCTCGTCAAATCCGAGGTCCTGATGACGAGCACTTTGAATTACATATTTTTTCCGATTCCAGCCAACACGCTTACGGCGCGTGCGCGTACGCCCGTACTTATACGAAAGGTTCGGAAATTACCGTTAGATTGATATGCGCTAAAAGTAAAGTCGCTCCTATAAAAACGATAAGCATTCCACGCCTCGAGTTATGTGGTGCATTAGTTGGAGCTAGGCTGTACAATAAAATAATAGATTCATTAAGGCTAACCTTCACCAAAGTATATTTTTGGACGGACTCCACTATAGTCATGGGTTGGGTACGCATGTCACCGCACCTACTTAAAACATTTGTGCAAAACCGTGTCACAGAAATAAACGAGTTGACCGGCGATTCCGTGTGGTTACATGTAAACAGCAAGGATAACCCCGCTGACTTGCTATCGAGAGGGTTAAACCTTGACTCATTAATAAATTCTGAACTGTGGTGGACCGGCCCTAACTTTCTAAAACAACACGATTTTTTAGATACATACATAAAAAATGCGAATAATGTCGAAACTACTAGTTCCGATTTACCTGACTTACGTAATGCAACGCTCAGTCATGTCATTAATTCACCGCCAACAAACGTAGATATATTTACTTTCGAACGTTATTCTAGCTTCGATAGGTTAAAACGTATAGGTGCGTATGTACTTCGTTTCATACACAACTTACGAGTGAATCGCAATAGTACAAATAACCTACCCAAAACCGGTTATCTATCTGTGGCAGAATTGAACGAGTCACAGCGCATGCTAGTTAGATTCGCACAAACGCATTCTTTTCCTGTCGTGCATTCGAGGTTAATAAATAACAATGTTTTATACGATAGTAAAGAATGTAAGCGTGTTCTAGGACTTAATGTGTTTTTAGACGAGCATAAGTTAATTAGAGTCGGTGGTCGTATCAGTAACTCTTCTAGTTTTGATTACGATAAAAAACATCCGTTGTTGTTGTGTAGCAAACATCATTTAACGCTTTTGTTGTTTAGACATGAGCACAAAAGGTTATTACACGCAGGTCCACTGCTTCTTCTTGCGAACATACGTGAGTGTTGGTGGCCATTGGGTGCAAGGAACTTGGCAAAGAAAGTGATACATGAGTGTGTGACCTGCAATCGATTTAGAGGTAAAACTTTCTCACCTATAATGGGGAACCTACCGAATGAGCGTTTAGATCCCGGTTTTCCATTTATACGAACAGGTGTAGATTACGCAGGGCCAGTTTATATTTTAAATCGAAAGGGCAGAGGTGCTCAACTTTCTAAAAGCTACATTTGTTTATTCATTTGTTTACTAACTCGCGCTATTCATTTTGAACTTGTAACTAGTCTCACAACAAACGATTATCTCCTAGCTCTCAAACGATTTATAAGTCGACGGGGTAAACCTGAAGTTATCCTATCAGATAACGGAACGAATTTCGTAGGTTCCAAAAGGGAACTTACTTCATTTTTATCTAAAAATACACAAAATATAACCGACTCCCTCGCTAACGATGGAATCAAGCTATGGTTCACACCTCCCTATTCTCCTCATATTGGTGGTTTAATGGAACGAGGGGTTCGCTCCTGTAAGTTTCATCTTAGACGCATAGTTGGTAACGCTAGGTTAACGTACGAGGAGTTCAGCACGGTTCTAACACAAATCGAATCCGTCCTGAATTCCCGTCCTATATCTCCTATGTCCACAGACCCAAACGACTTGACTCCGCTTACTCCTGCTCACTTCCTGATCGGACGGACTTTGGTAGCACCTGCCTGCGAAGACCTGACCGACAAAACGACGACGGCGCTGACGCGATACCACAGAGTCGAACAATTGCGACAACACTTTTGGCAGCGCTGGTCTAAAGAGTATGTGGCGGAACTACAGACAAGGACAAAGTGGAAGACCAACAAAGGCGACCTTGCTACAGACACGCTGGTCCTAATCAAGGATGACAACTTGCCTCCCCTCAAATGGAAGCTTGGCCGCATTATTAAAGTTTTCCCAGGCAACGACGGCGTCTCCCGTGTTGCTGATATACGAACAGAAACTGGCATCATTCGGCGGTCATTTGCGAAGATCTGCCCGCTGCCACAGGAACCTGACGACCCTGTTGGCCCGACGATGACGACTGCTGTGTTGGAACCTGCAGCTTCCAAGGCCGGCGGTATGTTTGGGACGGATGGCGCCATCTAGCGATTAATATATTAATTTATAATTGATGAAACTACCGAAGTTATCTGACAGTTGCTTTGATGCGTCAATCAAATATCAATGTCAACCTGACAGATATGACTGCAACAATCAAGAAGACGACGATGACCAGCACAATAAAAAAAACTATTCTACTCGCAAGAGCTTCCTAACTGTTCTAGAATATAAAAAAGGCAAATATTGTAAATTTTATAATAAACGATTGAAAATACTGGATTTCTACTGTTCCTGCCCCAAACAGCCAGTCTGTGCTTATTTGTATTCAAAATTAACTTCACTCTATTTGCTGGTAGAATCTGAGACTGAATGGAATTCTTTTAAGACCGCCCTTTTGTAATTTAACTCTGTTTAAAAAACAGGAAAGGAACAAGCAAGACAGACAAATAAATAAGGCCAAATAAAAGGTCAAAATAAATAGTTTGCATAACAGCAAACTATTTATTTATATCTAACTATTTATTATGTAAGTCACCAAAAACATACGTGCTTTGAATAGCATTGTTAATTAAAAAGCTTTATTTTGCATTTTATAAACATCGCTACAGGTCCATGGATAACGAGAGTAGTTTCGAAATTCACGAAAAAGCTTCCCGTGTTGGCATATACAATCGCACATAATGATATAGTTTTTATACTATTATAATTTAGTATACCTACTTCATCATCATCATCATGACAGCCTTCTAATGTTCCCACCGCTGGGACACTGGCCTAGTCTCCAGTGAGAGTGATTGGGTCTTAATCCACCACGCGGACCCAATGCGAATTTGTGGGTGGCACTTTCGAATTTTTAGTTCTTGGACATGCCGGTTTCCTTTTACTTACCATAAACTTATCAGTATAAGTAGGAATAGGTAGGTACATTAAGTTCTTAAATATAAATATCTGACCTGTAAACATATATTTACAACTAAATTTGATTATTCTGATTATAGGTATGATATTAAACAACACTAAATATTCTCATTCTAATTTGAGCCGTATTTCTAGGAGACTTTGCATACATAATGCATTATGAACGGTTCAAACACAATGGTTCTTGTGTGAATGCGAAGGAAAGATAATAAAGAAAACCCTATAAAATTGCAGTTTTATTGATCAGCTTGCGGCGTTTTTGCGCCGCGGACGCAAAAACTAACCTATGAACAAAGGGCCTACTCTTGCGGACAAAAGCTATCGTACGATATATCTATCGTGACAGTTTTTGTAGTTCAGATTATGTCCGTAAATGCTCCGAACACCGTGTCACCGGCATAAGTTGAACTACGATAATTGCCACGATTGTGGTTTGTCGGTTCCAAGATTCTCTCTGATTCGCGCGCGAGTCCGCTCATAGGCATACATAAATCAATTTGGATTTTGTATGCAAAAGGTTCTACAATAATATTTAGTTTATATATATTTGTTTTCAGTCAGTCAAATAATCAAAACTATCATTTTACTAAATACAAGATGTTTGTGTGATATTATATTAATTTCTGATATTTAAGTTTTTATTTAGATACATGCACCATGATCACGAGATTCTCCTCCCGTGGTTGAACTCACAAATCTAAAATAACCCGTTTTATAATAATAATAATAATAATAAGCCTTTTATTTCTTGCAATCTTACAAAGCTAACTTAATAATTAGTTTTTATTACATTTTATCATATTTTTTGATTAAATTGCATAGTATTTCTATTAGATTTGCTTAGATTGTATTACATAATTATAATTGTAATCATTTTTCAAATATACCTACTTTTTTTAAGTAGTATCAATATATTTTGTAATCTTATTCAGCAAGAACCCCTGCACAGGTGAAGGCCTCCTCCAAAGATAGCCATATCCCGTTTTAGTGAAAGTTAAGTTGGTTGGCTGTTTCTTACGTAAAGTTTCCCTGATTGTGCTCAGTAGACAAACATTCCCTAAAGTGCCGCTAAAGGGGTATTGCGGAATGCAAATGGTACGAGCACGTGACGGTATCAGAATGGTTGATTGAGGCTATAAAACCAGCAAAAATATGCTGGACAATCCACACTGCATCATCTAGCCCTAACCTAAGCAGAGCTTGTGTTATGGGTACTAGATAACTCGTTGGTTTGTTCATTCATATGAGTCAGTGGCCAACTCTGGTGACAGAGTTACAGGGCCACCCGAAAGCCTCTGTCATGGCCTAACAACTTTGAAAAAGCCGGGGCCGACTGCTTAACGTGCCCTACGTTTTGCGTTGCAACGTTTTTATACATTTTGCGGAGCGCCAAGTATTCTGATCGGTAATCTGTATTAAAGGTCTAGTTCCTACGGCACATCTTTTTTTTTATTATACAAACTGAAGTGGCAACCAAGCGTACGGCCCACAAGATGGTAAGCGGTTACCGCAGCTATGGACGCTTGCAATACCAGAGGTATCACTCGCGGGTTGCCACCTTGAGGCTAAGATCGAAAGCCTCATGTGCCAGTAATTTCACCGGAAACCATACCCTGAGCACCGGAACACAGCAATGCGAGCATTACTGCTTTGCGGCAGAAATAGGTATGGTGGTAGTCCTTCCCCGGACGAGCTCTATCACAGAGAACTCTACTACTCTTACTACATCATTTATTTATCATTACAATACACTTCTAGTAAATTCTAACAACACATATTTGCAACTACTATATATTTTCACAATGTTTTTAAACGTAAAAACCTCTGTTAGCTAATGTATCTTTTAAATCTCATCGTCTCTGTTCATTGACATAAGAATGACAAGAAAAACAATACTTACTTATCAAGTATGTATGGGTGTTTTCTATGTATAATAAAAAATATCTATCTATGTATTGTATTGTATTAAGTATATATCAGTCATCTAGTACCCATAATACAGCTCTGTTTAACAGCAGCTTACCTTGGGGCTAGATGATGCTGTGTGGATTGTCCAGCATTATTTATTTATTTATTTACTTATCAAGTCAACAGACAGTTTTTTTATGAATAAAGTTCCACTCGCAAGTTTGGTGGCCACGTGCGATGCAAATGCCCGCAGTTTCCAAGTTGTTGTTATCTTTCAGTTTTGAAGAGATTTACGTGTTTAGTTCGCGCCCGTTACGTTAATGTGTCATCGGGTGTGCTGAGAGATGTGTTTACAAAGAAAACCGGTAACCGTAAACCAGTAAACCGGTAATGTTTACTGGTGCCTTCATCATCATCATCATGACAGCCTTTTAATTTCCTACTGCTGGGACACTGGCCTACTTTCGAGTGAGTGTGCATTTACTGGTGCCATACTTGACAAAAACACACTTGGTTTTCTAATGCAAATGAAATAGAATGGATAATTTTATAAATTAAAAGTCATTTTCATTTTTTTATAAATTTTGAATGCAATTTTACAAGAATTTATAACGTGCTCGAAGTCAAATGAAATTCTGATCTAAAAAGAATATCTTCTATAGAAATACTTTAAGCCCTAAGAAAGAAAATACACAATTGTAAATAGGTTATGGCGCATGGAACTGGGTGTATATAATAGAGACGTTTCAAAGTGTTCCTTGAAGTTATATTGTTCGAAACAATTTCGTAATTTAATTAGAATTTTTGTCTTTGACTTGTAAAGATAAAGATAAAGATAAAGATAGTTTATTTGCAAAAAAACATGTGTGTATGTACAGATTGTTTTACAATTATTATTATTATTTTTTTTATACAACTGAAGCGGCAACCAAGCGTACGGCCCACAAGATGGTAAGCGGTTACCGCAGCCTATAGACGCTTGCAATACCAGAGGTATCACTCGCGGGTTGCCACCTTGAGGCTAAGATCGAAAGCCTCATGTGCCAGTAATTTTACCGGAAACCATACCCTTCGCACCGGAACACAGCAATCACACAGACGAGCTCTATCACAGAGAACTCTACTACTCTTGACTACAATACTTGAGCTAACACACACGCGTTACTACCTCAAGACATTTAAAGTCATCTAAATTTTTATTTGCCTCTAAAACCGGTAACGGAACACGCAGTAATGCGACCATTTAAAAATAAGTATAATTAGTTAGTACTTCCCTGGAAGCTCTATCATCAACCACTCTACTATTCTACTAATTTGTATTGAACCGGTAAGCGTTGCGCCGGTTTTCAGCACCAAACGATTTTCTATGTAAATTCAGCCATCGGTTGCACTCAGGATTTATCGATACAAAATGTAGATACTGAAACTAAAGCATTTTCGGATTTGGTTTCACTTAAAAGGGTTTTGGTGAAAGTTTACTATAAAATCTAGGTTTTTTAATTTTCTTGAAAGGGTGCCCGACACTTGGTACAAAACAGATATTAGCACTACGTGTACAGAATGGCCACTCCCTCCCACCGGTTTTACTTACCCCAACCCGGTTGCGAGTTCGCCGGTACCTTTCACCGGCGCTGAAGCTAAGGGCTAAGGCTAAGGCTATAAGGCTAAGAAGCTAAGGCTTGCGTTTATTTTTATTTTGTGTTGAATCAATCGCGCGGCGCGCATGCCAGCGCAAGTGAAAGTGTGCTATCTCGCTCTTACTATAGTAGTGTTAAAATATTAGTGTATATTATAGTGCTATCAAATAATGAAATAAATATTTATTGAGTAACAAAATCAGTACATTAACAGTTATGTACAGATATGTTAGATACAGATGAGTACTCTCGACCGCCCTCTGTGAGTGAATACTAAACGGCTAAAGTTATGCAAATATGTTGTGTAAGTTATGCAAACTGCATTTAAAAATACGTAAAAAGTTTTTTTTGTATTTAAACAATTAAACTACAATATTATAATTTTAAATTACAATAAAGTTTTCTTTCTTTCTTTCTATTATAGCAGAATTATATACACAATAGTATAAAAGGGGTGCATAGAAGTCGGACAAGACTGTCTTTATTGACTATACATAAATTGGTACCACAATATGCAAACGCAAATATTTGCAGATCATGCAAACATTTGTCCTACAGCGGAAATATAGCCTCTAGTTGGCTTTATTAATCTTTTAATTGTTGCACCCATGTTGCACCCATGCCGGTACAAGTTGGGAACGACATCGACGTTGTTGACCACTATGTCTACAACACTATGTGTACGCTTCTTTAACAAAGTCCCAAGCGACATACAAAATGTATCAATTGGCAAATTTAAAAACTTAATTAAACAAAAACTGTCTCAAAAAGCTTACTATAAAACAACCGATTACCTAGATGATAAAAAGCTTGGGACGAATGTGCTCCAACTCTACTTGGCAACCATAACAATAGCAAGGGTCATGCCAAAAAAGCGATAGGAACCCAGCCGGTGTTGTTGCCAGTTTTTTTACGGCATGGGCGCGTTGGAACTGGTGTAAATTTTCCTAGCTTGTAAGACGTTTCAAAGTGATCCTTGTGATTCTAATGATATTCATAATTTTTGATTTTGATTTTGATTTTGATTATGTTTAATTAGGACAGGTGATTCAGTTAGGTTGGTCCAACTTCGATAAAGAGGTCAGCCGACGAATCCAACTCGGATGGGCAGCGTTCGGGAAGTTACGGCATATTTTCTCATCACAGATACCGCAGAGCCTCAAGACGATAGTCTAGAATCAGTGCGTGTTGCCAGTGATGACTTATGGCACTGAGACGTGGTCGCTAACTATAGGTCTCGTTCAAAAGCTCAAAGTCGCCCAACGAGCTATGGAAAGAGCTATGCTGGGAGTTTCACTACGCGATCGAATCCGTAATGAGGAAATCCGTAGAAGAACCAAGGTCACCGACATAGCTCTTAGAATTAGTAAGTTGAAGTGGCAATGGGCAGGCCATATAGCTCGCAGATTCGATAACCGTTGGGGAATAAAGGTTCTCGAGTGGCGACCACGAACTGGAAAACGAAGTGTAGGACGGCCCCCCACTTGATGGACCGATTACATTAAAGCGGTCGCAGGAAGTCGGTGGATGGTGAAGGCCCAAAATCGGTTGTCATGGCGCTCTTTGGGGGAGGCCTATGTCCAGCAGTGGACGTCTATCGGCTGATATGATGATGATGATGATGATGATCCTTTAATTTAAATAAAAGTGTATTAGAGAAGCAAATTAGTGTATTTTCCTTAATCCTAGACTTTCAGTTATATTGCGCCGCGCCGTCAAAAAGTAATTATATTTCAGTTTTTCCCGGGAGTGTTAAATTTTAATTGTAACTTCACGAACTCGTTAGGATAGGTACAAAATATTCGCTTTAATCGTATTGCTTTTAAACTTTTTAGTTTAAAAGCAATAATGTTGATTTTGGCTATGTTTACATAGCCATCATTATCACAATCTGTCTAATTTAATGTAATAATGTCTCAGAGTGGTAACACGCAAGAGATATCTATGATGTTGTAAGCGTGCATAGGCTACGGTAACCGCTTACCATCAAGTGGGAAGATCGAGATATTCTGCCTCCAAGCAGCTGTGTGCAAGTATTATTTTTACGACGACCTCGGTGGCGTAGTGGGTGAGTGCCCTCAAGCGAGAGGTTGCGGGTTTGAACCCCGCTGCGGGACAAACGTTTGCATACAAATATTCCAGACCCCAGAGCAAATATTTATGTATGTATTATACATCTATACTAATATTATAAAGAGGAAAGATTTGTTTTTTTGTATTATTGTTTGTTACAAATAAACTCAAGAACTACTGGTCCAATTTCAATAATTCTTTCACTAATAGAATGCTACATTATCTCTGAGTAACATAGGCTATATTTATTACTAGAGACCCGCCCTGGCTTTGCACGGGTGCGGTTTTATTGCACCCGCGCGAAGCTGGGACGGACTGCTAGTGTATTATAATAAGGATTATTCTCAATGTCTTTGATAATAAGTACTACCTAAGTAGGTATTTAAAAAAATATATATATATTTTTGATTGTTCCATCGCCATCTATGGCTTTACAAAATGTCCCCCAATATTTATTTATTATTATTTATTTACAAAAGCAAAAGAAAACAAATTAAATTACTTCTAACTGACGAGAACCGTTCGATCTCTTTCTAATTTCGAAGAAAGTGTAAAGGAAGAGTAGGACGGAAGAACACAGTTCTGGTCAAAGTATAAATTCTAGGTCGTCAGCGTGGTTTTAGTTTCAAGTCACGTGCTACCGCTATGCTTACCAGCACAGCATCGTTGAATCTTACAGAGGTGATGCTTATGTACCTACCTAGTTAATAGCTTTCGAATAGCACAAAAACTGCAACGCTATGTGTGGAAAAATTTACAACGCACATTAAAAACCTGCCTCTAAATAAATTTATTAAAGAATTAACACGTTGGAAAGATTTTAAATTTAAAAGAACATCTTGGTTAAAATCTTTAAAAACAAAATTGGTAATTTTTTTAATAATTGGTTTTTATTTTTATTTCTTAACATCATAAAGATATTTTTTTATAGATTCGGTAATGGGTATTGAATTATACTACCAAATTACTTATTCAAATACCATTAACTTATACTTATGCATACTTTGGCCTTTCTCCATGTTGCCATACTCTAATACAGGGTTTATATTAGATACACCTATTCTGTAACAACTACACTACATTACATGTACTGTCTCTACTGGTTATCAGATAATGTGCCCAACATCATGTGATGTTGTAAACGACCCAGCATTTACTCATTTGTCAAACTTACCAGAAGTTCAACCTCTGTTCTGCCTCTACTGGCTATCGGATAATGTGCCCAACATCATGGGATGTTGGAAACGACCCAGCATTTACTCATTTGTCAAACTTACCAGAAGTTCAACCTCTGTTCTGCCTCTACTGGCTATCGGATAATGTGCCCAACATCATGGGATGTTGGAAACGACCCAGCATTTACTCATTTGTCAAACTTACCAGAAGTTCAACCTCTGTTCTGCCTCTACTGGCTATCGGATAATGTGCCCAACATCATGGGATGTTGGAAACGACCCAGCATTTACTCATTTGTCAAACTTACCAGAAGTTCAACCTCTGTTCTGCCTCTACTGGCTATCGGATAATGTGCCCAACATCATGGGATGTTGGAAACGACCCAGCATTTACTCATTTGTCAAACTTACCAGAAGTTCAACCTCTGTTCTGCCTCTACTGGCTATCGGATAATGTGCCCAACATCATGGGATGTTGGAAACGACCCAGCATTTACTCATTTGTCAAACTTACCAGAAGTTCAACCTCTGTTCTGCCTCTACTGGCTATCGGATAATGTGCCCAACATCATGGGATGTTGGAAACGACCCAGCATTTACTCATTTGTCAAACTTACCAGAAGTTCAACCTCTGTTCTGCCTCTACTGGCTATCGGATAATGTGCCCAACATCATGGGATGTTGGAAACGACCCAGCATTTACTCATTTGTCAAACTTTCTAGAAGCTTAGCCTCTGTTACTCTTATCGGGTGCTGTGCTCGCCAGCTCGGGCACCGAGAATGACCCGGAATAAATCCAGGACGCGCGAGCGACTGCTTGAACAAGATTTGGTGAA
Source organism: Colostygia pectinataria (assembly GCA_951394395.1). Lineage (NCBI taxonomy): Eukaryota > Metazoa > Arthropoda > Insecta > Lepidoptera > Geometridae > Colostygia > Colostygia pectinataria. Next base: position 7,158,260 of record OX596373.1, on the reverse strand, counting down.
TGTGACAGTTTTTAAATGAAGTTTTTGAGCGTATTAAGGAGAGCACACTAGCGATTTGCGAAGGCTTTCGAGCGATGCGATTACGCAATGTATGTTTCGTGTACTAAGCGTTTTAGGAGGAGCGTCTAAGGCGTACTAAGCGTCTTTGTGATAGAGCTCGTTAGGGCAAGAACCACCACCATACCTATTTCTGTCAAGCAGTAATGCGAACAATGCTGTGTTTTGGTTCAAAGGATGTGTTGTTCCGTGAAATCACAGGCACATGAGACGTTCTATGTCTCAGGGTCAGGACAGGGTCAAATGATATCTAATGTTGCACTCGTACATAGGGTGGGGTAACAGCTTTGCTAAAGCATTTTCTACCAGGGCTGCTAAAACTAGAGACGTTCGTATAAGTCAGTGGCCAACTCTGTTGACAGAGTTTTTAGGCCGTCCGAAATGAAATGATTGTAGAACAGGCGCATATAGTTTGATAATTTTATCAATTTATTTAGGTTCCCGTCTCCATTATGGACCATAGAAAAACTCAGTTACCAAACACACTTTATAGGTCATATGAAATCTACAACCGTTTTATTGCTTTTACCGAATATTATCATGAGAATATATAAAATATATAATATACATAAAAAATAGAATATATAAAATACTTCGTGACTGACTGACAGATCAACGCACAGCCTAAACCAGTTCTAGGAACATGAAAGGGATTCCCGAAATTCAACTCCCAGAGGACGCAGCTGGAAAAAATAGTTTTTTTTATACTAATAAAAGGACAGTAAAGCGTAAACGGCCTACTTGATGGTAATCGATTACCTACTGTAAGTACCATGCACACTTGCAACATCAGATTATTATTTGCGCGTTGCCTCAACACGGACAAAGTCGGGGGATGTTCCAAGGTAATATTATATTTTATTGTTGGGAAATATTAATATTTATTTTATTGTTGACCAGGTAGCTGTATTACTTACGTTATTGATAGTTTTCGGGCTCACAAGCCGTGCGATTGCGGACCGTTGATAATGATTCGGTTGAGTGATTACGGGTGATTCGGTCTGTATGTTGTGTAATATTGTATTTGATTGGGTATAGGCCTACCACGAGTTACTGACTGATTGAGTTGATAACGAGTACGCTAAAACGTGGTCGCTAACTATAGGTCTCGTTCAAAAGCTCAAAGTCGCCCAACGAGCTATGGAAAGAGCTATGCTGGGAGTTTCACTACGCGATCGAATCCGCAATGAGGAAATCCGTAGAAGAACCAAGGTCACCGACATAGCTCTTAGAATTAGTAAGTTGAAGTGGCAATGGGTAGGCCATATAGCTCGCAGAACCGATAACCGTTGGGGAATAAAGGTTCTCGAGTGGCGACCACGAACTGGAAAATGAAGTGTAGGACGGCCCCCCCACTCGATGGACCGATGACATTAAAGCGGTCGCAGGAAGTCGGTGGATGGTGAAGGCCCAAAATCGTTTGTCATGGCGCTCTTTGGGGGAGGCCTATGTCCAGCAGTAGACGTCTATCGGCTGATATGATGATGATGATGACGCTAAAACTTCATCATCATAACAGCCTTCTAATGTTTCCACTGTTGGGATACTAGCCTACTCTCTAGTGAGAGTGATTGGGTCCGGACCCAATGCGGATTGGTGGAGAGCTTTACTTAGCGACTCACGTCACGACCACTATGCAAGCGCTTTGGAGGTGATTGCGCTAAACATCAACGTAACGGAAACGTTTTGGTTTATGCCTTGATCACACTGCGCAGACCTAAAGTTCACGATAGATAGATAGATGATAGATTATATCTTTATTGCACACCTTATGATCATCATCATCATCATCATGACAGCCTTCTAATGTTCCCACTGCTGCGACACTGGCCTACTCTCAAGAGAGAGTGATTGGGTCTTAATCCACCACGCGGACCCAATGCGGATTGGTGGATGGCACATGTCTTTCAAATTTTTAGTTCTTGAACATGCCGGTTTCCTCACGATGTTTTCCTTCACCGTATGAGCACTGGCATTGCGCACATCAATTTTTCGTAGCGAAAAATCCATTGGTGCACGACCGGATTCGAACCCACGACCTTAGGGATCGGAAGGCCTTATGATAATAAAAGAAAAATAAACAAAGAAAAATATAACAAAAAAGTGTTACAATGGGCGGCCTTATCGCTAAAAAGCGATCTCTTCCAGGCAACCTTTGGATGGACTGGATAGGTTAGAACATTATATTGACGATTGTATTTTTTTAAAAAAAAAGCAAGTTTTCGTGACGAGTAGGTAATTGCAATGTTTTTGTTATTCAAAGCATAGCTAACTAACTAACCCCATTGTGCAAATATATGTTTAATCTTCAACGTTTTCTTGCAGTTATTACAACTACTGCTTATTCTTTAGAATCAGGTCATGTTCTAAGTAAAAATCTATAATTTCTATGAAACTGCAAATGAAAATAGCGGGGTATGTTGTTTTCCCATTATTAGCTGCAAAATCAATCGATTAAGTTCACGGAACTCAAGTAAAGGTGTTGTCCAAGAGAAAGCGTTAGAGCGTCGTGTAAGAAAGAAAGAAGAAAGAAAGAAAACAGGTTTATTGACCCACACACATTTAAGAGTAGTAGAGTTCTCTGTGATAGAGCTCGTCCGGGGAAGGACTACCACCATACCTATTTCTGCCGCCAAGCAGTAATGCTCACATTGCTGTGTTCCGGTGTGAAGGGTATGGTTTCCGGTGAAATTACTGGCACATGAGGCTTTCGATCTTAGCCTCAAGGTGGCAACCCGCGAGTGATACCTCTGGTATTGCAAGCGTCCATAGGCTGCGGTAACCGCTTACCATCTTGTGGGCCGTACGCTTGGTTGGCACTTCAGTTGTATAAAAAAAACACACCCTTACAAGATATTAACATAGCATAGGCAAAGTAAGTAAGTAAGTTCGTATGAGTCCGATGCCAACTCTGGTCACAGAGTTAGCCACTGAGCATAGGCTAGGTAAGTACACCAGTATAAACTAAGTAGGTAGGAATGAAGTAGATTTTTACGAGAAATACTGTAAACTATTAGCTAATAATATAATTTAGTATTTCTTAGTATTAACACGTAAGGTATGTAAGCTTGTCGCTGTCGTACATCTGTCATCGTGTCAGACCATCCCTTACACATGTAAGGTACGCTATAGGCATGTAGGTGTGAAAGAGACAAGCAGAAACAGGCAGATGACTGTATATTGCTCTAGACAAAAATAAAGGTGTTCTCGCTCTCGGTATGTCATTAAAAATATTAACAGTTTTTAAAAACAAATAATTAAAATAGTAAAATATGTTGCCAGTGATGACTTATGGCACTGAGACGTGGTTGCTAACTTTTGGTCTCATTTACGAACTCAAGGTTGCTTAACGAGTTAATAGTTTTACCATACGATAATATCTGATTATGTGGAAACCTGTAAGAGAACCAAGGTCACTAATACCTCAAAATAAACATAGAAAAGGCAGTGGGCAGGCCATATAGCTCGCAGAATAACCGCTGGGAGATACAGGGTCTCGAATATAATCAGTGAATGTAAATAGAAAACGAAGTGTAGGACGGCTCGTCACTCGATGAGTCGATGACATCAGCGGTCGCAGAAAGTCAGTGGATGATGACGATACCTACTCATGATCGGTCTTCATGGCACTTTTATATGTGATATACTTAGGCTATGTCTAGCAACCAGACGTCTATTGATTATCATATAATAAATATTTAAAAGCATTGTTAAAAATTTTAATTCAAAATCAAAGCAAACCAAACCTAACCAAACTCATATATTATTTCCTATTCAACTGCGGAATATCTATTTCAGGATTCTACAATATGCTGTGTACTTAAGAATCCTATCCATGATAGCCCGTGAAGATCGAACACGATTGTGGCTCGTGTGTTGGAGATATTTTAACGAAAATAAAAACATATTAAAGCTTCATCCCTTAAAATTTAAGTAAGTAGGACAAATATTAATAAACTCAAAACACAACTGATTAAAAAAATAATTAGTAACGCACATTTTCGTAAAATGAGCATTTTCAGTCAACTTTCGATCATGATATCTATGAAACAACAAGGTCTAACATATTTCCAAAAATGTAATTCAAATAATCATAGTTTTAAAATTTAAGTAAGTAGGTAAAAAACATCACCTTAGTTCAATATTTTTGAAAAAAAAAAGGTCTAAAAACGCGTACTTTTCCCAATTTTACGCTCGTTGTTTCTTCGAAATTAGAAAGTTTATAATAAAAATATACCTACTACATTAAAGTTTTGATATTTATTTACAAAATAAAATTTTAAAAATGGTCTAAAAGTTTTAATTTATTTTTATACGATTTTTTAAAGAATCCTCCGAATCCACTTTATAGCTTGATGCAAAACGCGGCTGCTCTCACTACGCGCTAAGCGCTCGTGGAGGGAGGACGTATCGCTGTTTGTCGCGCGAGCTGTTACGTATAATCATAGGGAGCTTATACAAATTATAAAGCGATCGTGTGGTTTTGATCCGTGATAGTTAAATCTCTAAGTAAGTACCTATGATATAATAATGTAAGTAGTAAACCACACTGGTTCTAGAGAACTAGTGATACGAGTAAGTAGCTTAGAATGTTAGTAGTAGTACATAGTAGTAATACATAGTATTATTAGTAGTAAACTTTTATGACATTATTAAAATTACCTTCTTCGTGGTAGGTACATAATCTAGCACTAAGTAGTAGGTAAAATTTCTACCTAGATACAGATACCTACCTACGTACCTACTTAGTAGCTAAATCGTGGGTATCAGAAACTCTAGTACCAACCTACCAATGTGGCGCGGTGGGCGAAGGTCCGCCTGCGACGCGGAGGTTGCGGGTTCGATTCCCGCCTTGGGACAAATGTTTGTAGGATCTGCAAATATTTATTCCGGGTGTTCTGGGTGTTTTCTATATATAATAAAAAATATCTATCTATGTATTGTATTGTAATAAATATATATCAGTCATCTAGTACCCATAATACAGCTCTGTCTTACCTTGGGCTAGCTAGATGATGCTGTGTGGATTGTCCAGCATTATTTATTTATTTATTTATTTACCATGGTAATACAAGACCCAGACAGAAGAAGCAATTACGTGTCAAGTAAAAGTATTTATTTCATTTCAAGTTCCTAGTAAGTTCCTAGGTGTTTGCAGGACACGTAAACATTTTTACCACTGCAGAATTCGAACCCGCACTTCTTGCATCTCAGCTCAGTTCAGCTGCTCAGCTGAATACTTGCCAGCCACGCCACCAAGATCGTCAAAGTACCTAGGCTCTGTGACCTAGATCAGGTACTAGATAAATTGTTTTACGTAAGCTTACAAACGGCACGGATGTCCCTACGTATATGGGTACCTATACCATAGGTACTTACACAATCTAGCTACCTACTAAGTAGGTAGACACTAGACCTAAACTAAACTTACCAGACCTACTTTGACGATCTCGGTGACGTGGCTGGCGAGTGTCCAGTTGAGACGCATGAAGTGCGGGTTCGATTCTTGCAGTGGTTATTATGTTTGCGTGTTCTGCAAATAGATACCTAGGAATTTGAAATGAAATAAGTAGGTACCTACTTTTCTATTTGCGATACAATTGCATTTATCGATTTATTAACTAGAATCTAGTTAGGAGAGCTGGTACCAACTTTATATAAGTATAGGTAGGTGTATCTGTAGGTAGGTATGCAAAATAATGAACCTACCGTAACTATACAAGTACCGATAGGTATGATGAATAACACGTTATTCGAATGTTAGTTTTTAGACATAGGTACGTACCTACTGGTTTCCTCACGATGTTTTTCTTCACCGTGTGAGATAGATCATTGAGAAGCGATTCTAAGTTTTTATCTATATATGGTTTTTATCTTTTTATGGTAAGTAGGTAAAGATAGACAATTAAATTCAATGTCATTCCAGCACCGCTGGACTTAGGTTGTCTTTCAAATTTGGACTCTATTGTCACAGGTTATGGTATGTTATTATTTGCACTTACCGAGCTCGCTAACTCTTGATAAAATCAAAACTTGAACTTGAATCGCCTCTTTGACCTGATGGCATTGCGCACATTATTATTACGAATAAAAAAATCCATTGGTGTGCGACCAACCGTCTTCAAACCCACGACCTTATGGTCGTCGGTCGGTTCGAAGCGCAGCGCAACTCTGTGGCGCAAGCCAGAAAAAAGCGACCGGCGCGCATCGGGCGGGCGCGCCGCACCACTTCATACAAAATATAGGAGAGGGACGTGATGCAAAACAGATAGAAGAATAATGTGCGCTGGCCGATGGCGGGGCGCGCCCCCGCGCGCCCGCGCGTCTTCTATCTGGCCTGCGCCTTGATCACAAGACAGGGTCACTCACTACCACTAGAACACCAGTGCTCCGGCCAAATTCTATGTAAAAAAATGTAAACATAGAAACGACCACGGAATGACAAACTCGGGTCAAACCCGTTTTTTTTCACTAGCTGGGGTCTCTTTCCCGTAAATCATGTAGGTAGGTATTTATTTATTATTATATACTTACTAGTAGGTACCTACCTACCTATTTAATTATTATTAGACTTACCTACCAAAGTAACAACTTATGTAAGTATCACCCTCCCTATGTACTTACCTAGGTACTAATAAAATTATTGACAGGATAGATGAAGCAGTTGTATAAGTAGATAGCCTCAATTTCTTTTGAATCTAATAGAAAACAGAATCCTTTATGGTAAAATGCGAAAGTTTGTGAGTTAGTGAGAGTGTATGTTTGTCTGCGCTTACTCCGTAACGGCTGAACGGATTTGGCTGATACTTGAAATACACATAGTTTATGTCTTGGAATAATACATAGGTTATGGTATGGTATGTTTTGTTTTATGATGGTGTATGGTATGGTAGAATGAATGAGAACACTTACTTAGTTAGTTTAAAAAAAACATAAACATGACGGTATGGTACGGTATGATCTAGTATCATAGACGTGTAGGTAACAAAATGTCCCCATAAACCCGAAAGGGGGATATCCCGCCGAAGCACGTATAATACACGTCGTCCTCGTGTATACTTTGACGTGTGCAAAAGTTGAATAGGTACATCATAAATTCGTAATTCGTTCATTACCTTACAAAAATTAATGTAACATTATTAATTAACTTGGAGTTTACACAGATAATTTATTTATTATTAATTTATGAATGAAAAATCGACGTCGTCAAAAGTCGTTGAAAAAACATGTTCACCAAGACCTGTGGAATAGCCTCTTTTCGAGTTTATAGGCACATTATGATACACCGTGTATGAAGTAAATACCTACTCTCGAACGCCCTTTGTGAGTAAAATCTAAACGGTTTAAGAGTAGTAGAGTTCTCTGTGATAGAGCTCGTCCGGGGAAGGACTACCACCATACCTATTTCTGCCGCCAAGCAGTAATGCTCGCATTGCTGTGTTCCGGTGTGAAGGGTATGGTTTCCGGTGAAATTACTGGCACATGAGGCGTTCTTAGCCTCAAGGTGGCAACCCGCAAGTGATACCTCTCTGGTATTGCAAGCGTCCATAGGCTGCGGTAACCGCTTACCATCTTGTAGGCCGTACGCTTGGTTGCCACAACAGTTGTATAAAAAAAAAAAACGGCTATAGATATGGAAAAATGTTGTCGTTTAGATTTTACCCTCAGCGGGCGGTTGAAAGTACTCACTATGTAGATAGTAAAGCAATAAAAGCAAAAAAAGTATAGCATAGTAGTGCATCAAGTAGTAACATACCTATAGCATAAAATATTAATATACATAAGTACTTCTTTCAATAAAGTACAAAGCAGTTGGTATAATGGATATAAATGAAAATGTAATAATATAATGAATATATATGAAAATAATTGTCTATTTCGTTGTGAAATTATGTAATTACGTAAATAATAACATATTTATGTTTGTAACTTTCAGATTATTCCGAAAAATTCGGTTGCGTTAAAAGAAAAAAAAGGTTTGAAAAACATATTGAAACTTTTTTTTTATTTTCAATTTATTTGTTATGTACTTTTCGATAATAGTTCGCTGTAGAAGTAGTAGCACTTTGGTGAAACCTTTGTAGTTCAATAAAGTTTATATCAACTTCACAAAAAAAATATGGATCATCATCCAAAGCCCATAAACCACAGCTGAGCTTCCCCATTCATTCTTGGTCTAGTGAGTGCCCAATGCACTTAAAAGCTGTAGTGACCTCCGATCACTTCCAAATTTTCGGAATTTCAGATATTGTACCTAACATTTCTGTAGAATTATAAAACGAATGTTCCTTTATAAAATGCTACTTGTATTACAGACTCTTGGCCCCTGATACTGTGAACTCTATAGCCACAGAAAATGTGCGCATATTGACAAATGAAAACGTCGATAGATTGATTATTCATGAGAACAATGATGGAATGGTTTATGAGGACGACAGTGGATTTATTCACCATAACAATATTGGATTAGTTCAGGAGAAAGATGATGAAATGATCGATGACACGGATGATTATGACACAGTTATTTCGGATGAAGTAATAAAATATTGCATAATACAAGTTGATAGTTATCTGTAATCAGTATATTAAAATCCACTAAGCAAAGTTTTTTTTCGTGTCCTCGATAATATTTTCCAACGTTTAGGTTTCTTCAAGAAACCAACATAATATTGCGTTTTAATAAATACGTTTAATAAATACTCTGTTTATATAAATAGTCTGCGACACAGATGAGGGGTTATTTGATTTTTTGTTTTAGTGTAAAATAACCTTATGAAAGTACAGTCAAACTGTTCTTGTTTATTTATTTTTGCAAGAAAAAAATTCATAATTATTAAAAACCTACTTATTAGAAAAAGAAAATACTCAAGATACAAAATACACAGCGTGTAAAAAAACGACTAGAGATAATTATAAAGTTGTGATCTTATTTTGTTGTACTATGTGTATGAAACTAGAAAAAAACGAAAAGGACGTAAACAAGACAACATTATTTTTTGCGTTTTTTCCGCTAAATATTTTCAGAATCATGGTCTGATCTTTCACACCTGATTAATCACGGTAGAAGTCTTTTTACACCCTGTATAAGTACATGGTGTAACCTAATGTCCCTCTATGCCCGAAAAGGGGGTATTCACAGGTCTTGCCAAAATTTGGCAAGATCTGTGGAATACTCTGACAGCTTTTGATCTGGACAGCTTTTCACTCTATACAAAGCACAAGTCCGGTCAGGTATGGAGTATTGCTGCCACCTATGGGATGGTTCAGCTCAACACCAGCTGTCTTAGACTCGATTGAGCGAAGGGCTTTGAGACTTGTGGGTGAGCAACAAGTTGCGGACACTAAGTTCCAGAGTCTCGAGCACCACCGCAAAGTTGCGTGCCTATCTATCTTCTACAGATTGCATTTCGGTGAATGTGCCCAGGAACTGCATGATCTTATCCCACCATCTCCTTTTCATCAAAGGAGTAGTAGACGTACGGCGCAGTACCACCCGTACCTTGTCAGCATACCACCCATTCGCACCAAGCGTTACAGCTCAACATTTATTATGCGAACTGCCAAGGTGTGGAATACTCTGCCGTTTTCTGTTTTTCCTGACAATTACAATCCGGGCCTCTTCAAGGCTAGAGTGAATAGGTGTCTCATAGACCTTCGTGCTCCACCGTCGGCCACATCATCGCTTTCTACCAGGCGAGATCGTGGTCAAACGAAGGTCTATTCTCGATAAAAAAAAAAAAAATACCCCCAATGTTATTTCAATTACTTTTTTTTTTATACAACTTAAGTGGCAACCATGCGTACGGCCCACAAGATGGTAAGCGGTTACCGCAGCCTATGGACGCTTGTGATACCAGAAGTATCACTCGCGGGTTGCCACCTTGAAGCTAAGATCGAACGCCTCATGTGCCAGTAATTTCACCGGAAACCATACCCTTCACACCGGAACACAGCAATGCGAGCATTACTGCTTGGCTTCAGAAATAGGTATGGTGGTAGTCCTTCCCCGGACGAGCTCTATCACAAAGAACTCTAATACTCTTTTATGCACTATGACTTTTGAAATTTCAAAGTTATCCTTCATGAAATGCGTACTGTATGCGTAGGTAAATGAAATGAATACTTACTTACTAATTGGACTTTTTAAATACGATATACCAATTCAACTTTTGCACCGTCAAAGTGTTCACGTGCATGGGTGGAATACCCCCCTATCGGGATTATAGGTACATTATGTTACACGTTTTAAATAATTAGATATCATACATCATCATACCAGATTAATTAAATTATTACTAGCATCCGTTCGCGTACCTACCTGGTTTATGTGTTCTTCCAAATCATAAATTATGGCATGTGTATTGTAAAACATTAGTAGGTACTTAGATAATAATCAGTACGATTTTGTTTTTATCAAGCGCATCATAAAATAGGTAGGTAGGTAATGAAAAACACTAACTCAAATATTTCATGACCATGACTAAAACTGCACTCTCTCAAGAATTGGACTACCAGCGATTCCAAGCTCTATCACAGTTCCCCGAAAGTTTATATTGCTCCGCTCGCATAGTACGGCGGCTATAGCACTCGCGCTTTTCAACCGCACTTATTTACTATGCTGCCGCCCTGGCAGGCTTCAATCAATTTTCAATGCGCTTCAAACTATTTTATCTCGTCTCGTCTCGTCGAGATAAATAGTTTTAGGTAACTACCTAGGTACTTACTGTTAGTGTGATTTCAAATTAGCCGCAAAGTGCCGCGCGGGCACTTTCATCAAGTCACCCTTATTTGTACCTCTAACCACAGAACAGGTATTAGTACTCTCCAACCCCAGCCCTGCCTGTATGGTAGCCGCGCGCTACACGCGCTAATACAATCAAAAGTAGGTAGGTATCATGTGCTTGTAATTTCACCGGAAACCATACCCATCGAACTAGAGCATCGAACTAGAGCACAGACGCGAGCATTACTGCTTGGCAGCAGAAATAGGTACTACAGGGTATTACCTACCTACCTACCTACCATGTAATGGTTCCTGTTTGAGGACAAAACTGAGAGTAGGTAGGAAAAGAGCGTGTGGTCCCCAGTCATAATAATAGGTAAGTAGGTACCTAACCTAGCTAGAGTAGGTACCTAGGTTTTAATAAAAAAAAGTAAGTAGGTAGGTACTTACATATATATTTAATATGTATACCTACCTACCTATTTTTATTCACGTCATTATCTGTTCAACAAGTAGAGTTAGGTAGGAACATAAGAGTATGCAGTAGACACCTATTTTTAAACATAATCACCCAGTCGACATGACAAAGGATCAAATGTATTTGTCCTTTACTTAGTTGTGTAAGTTACTAACGCACACAACGGTGAGCCGCGCACACGTAGAGCCTCGCGTCGCGCGCCCGTAAATACCTAAACTTGACAGCGCTGGATCTTGGAACGGACTCTTAATAGCTTTTAAGTTCGAATATTATTGATTCGTGTGAATCAATAATCGACGACCGATGTGGCGCAGCGGGCGCAGGTCCGCCTGCGACGCGGCGGTTGCGGGTTCGATTCCCGCCTCGGGTCAAATGTTTGTACGATCTACAAATATTTGTTTCGGGTGTTCTGGGTATTTTCTATATATATTATAATAAAAAATATCTATCTATGTATCGTATTGTATTAAGTATATATCAGTCATCTAGTACCATAACACAGCTTAAACAGTAGCTTACCTTGGGGCTAGATGATGCTATGTGGATTGTCCAGCATTATTAAAAATAATAATAATAATAATATTCAGTGAAAATCAGTGGCTAACTTTAGCGTTAGTGTTAATATGCTTGAAGGCTTCGGTCATGGCTTAAAAACTAGCTAAGCTAGCAATTTACAATACCAAAAAAAGCTGAAGCATCTGGTGGGCGATACGCAACTCGGTTGCAATCCGATTACAATCAGCGAACTGTCAATAAGCTGTTATTATCATAAAAAAAAGGTCAGTTTTTGATTGAGACCAAGCAAAATCGATTGCAATCGAATTACATAATCCCCCTCGTTAATATGTTTTTTTTTTTTTTTTTTTATACAACTGAAGTGGCAACCAAGCGTACGGCCCACAAGATGGTAAGCGGTTACCGCAGCCTATGGACGCTTGCAATACCAGAGGTATCACTCGCGGGTTGCCACCTTGAGGCTAAGATCGAAAGCCTCATGTGCCAGTAATTTCACCGGAAACCATACCCTTCACACCGGAACACAGCAATGCGAGCATTACTGCTTGGCGGCAGAAATAGGTATGGCGGTAGTCCTTCCCCGGACGAGCTCTATCACAGAGAACTCTACTACTCTTAAAATTATTAATGTATTGGTTCTTTCTTTACCTATATTATATCGACAGAAGTGCAGCATTCAGCTTACAATAAACAATAAGATAAACTTGAAGAAACACAATCTGAAAACGTTCAATTGATAGAAAATGTCCCAATATTACCAAATTGGATAAATTTTACACATAAAACAATCTCACGCAATATTTTATTACATTACTAGTAGACGCGGTTTCACTCCCGTTATTATTTCTTTAGCAAATTTTTACACCCTGTATATTTTCTTACCGTTTAAACCTTCCCTTAACTTAAAAACATTTCAAGACCAAAATTTGCCAAATCGGTCCAGCCGTTCGCGACTTTTAGCGAGACTGACGCACAGCGATTCATTTTTATATCTAGGAAGATTTTAAAGAACTAAACATTAATCAAGAAATAACGTTAGCTACATTTTTAAGCATAATACTGAACTTTTCTCTTATTTCGGACAGCACTGACATCATATTTTCCCCGCACTACAATTTAAACTTTAATTATACTGTTGCTAGTACAGTTTTGATAACAAAAATGCGTCGACGTGCAATAGGTTTTCACAAAGTTGCTGGGCCATGACAGAGGCCTTCAGGCGACCTAGAAACTTTGTGACCAGAGTTGGCCACTGACTCATACAAACTTACTTACAAAGATACCGTTTTGTCAATCTTGCTACGGAACACTATACTGAAATTGAGCTATTAAGTTCGTAGAAACTTAAATAAATGCCAATCAAATTATAAGTTTCAAGAACTGCTAGCAAATTGGTTTGAATGTCTATTTTATCAATTAGGGCTGTGGATTCTAAAGAATTGTATTCAACTTTAGCCTTCGTACTAGAAGTCGGGTATTCAGGTACTTATTTAATGTTTTATTCAAATCTAAGCGGTTACTAGCTTTTTTTGATGATCCCTCTTCATCATAAAGCTTCAGTGTTGTGCCAATCGAACTAGGTGAGGCAGGTGAGTTTTTTACTGAAACTTTACAAACACAGCACTGATCAACGTAATAGTTTACCGCATCAACACGTAAAATATCGTTTTGGTACCTGAAATACCGGACAGATATAAATCAAACTCAAACCCGGTCGTGCACCAATGGATTTTTCTGTTCGAAAAAAAATATGTGCGCAATGCCAGTGCTCTCATACGGTAAAGGAAAACATCGTGAGGAAACCGGCATGTCCAAGAACTAAAAATTCAAAGGACATGTGCCATCCACCAATCCGCATTGTGTGTGTGTCCGCGTGGTGGATTAAGACCCAATCACTCTTACCCAAAAGTGGCCAGTGTCCCAACAGGGAACATTAGAAGGCTTTCATGTTAAATGTGCTCTAACTCTACTCAGCATCCATAACAAAAGCAAAGGTATTGCAAAAGAAGCGATAGGAACCCAGCCGGTGTTGTTGCCAGTTCTTTTACAACGTAGGCGCGTTGGAACTGGCGTAAATTTTCCTAACTTGTAAGACGTTTCAAGGTGATCCTTGTGATTTTACTGAAATAAACCATTTATGATTTGATTTGATTGGATTTGATAAACTAAATCTTATTATTATGATTATACGACCTTAGAAAAACTTAATTAAGTTTCAGTTAGTCAGTCTGATTAGTACGTATCCGTTACGCTTAGAGCATTGGTCTCCCAGCTCAATGTACAAAAAGAACAGAACCTTTTTAAAAATAAAAGCAATCTTTGCGGTTAGGTTCCCTAAAAATACAACCTTTTCCCTCATAGTGAAGCTTGAAATATCGACTCCCTTAACCCCCTCCAATTAACCGAAGGGTTAAAGCCACAGCTTACAGAATACCGCTGGTTTCCACTGATGTGACTGGTTTTACCATGAAGCTAGGAAGCAGTTTTGTTTCCTGTTGGTAGGACTCTTCAGCAAGAGTCTGTCTTGGTGGGTCCTCTGCAGTGCCAGATATTCTGCGTCTTGATGGTCTTGTCGTTTGCTGACATTAAAAAAATATATATAAAAAAAAGTGGTTTAAGCAACTTAAGTAGCAGGACGAGTGGGCCAAGATGGCCACCTAGTGGAGCCCTAAGACATTGACAGCTCTTTTTAAGAAACAACAAGTCCATAAGGCTGTGTTTCCACCTGGGATGTGCTTGTTGAGAACCAAAAGAATCACTTCATTTACCAAGCCTCGCTCTGCCAGAAAAAAATTAATAAATAAATAATGCTGGACAATCCACACAGCATCATCTAGCCCAAGGTAAGCTGCTGTTAAACAGAGCTGTATTATGGGTACTAGATGACTGATAATTTAATACAATACAATACATAAATAGATATTTTTTATTATACATAGAAAACACCCAGAACACCCGGAACAAATATTTGCAGATCCTACAAACACTTGTCCCAAGGCGGGAATCGAACCCGCAACCTCTGCGTCGCAGGCGGACCTTCGCCCACCGCGCCACATTGGTCGTCAGTAATGAAGTGAATCTATTAGTTCCTAATAAACACATTCTTCGCTACACATCCCCTCGCAGATATCTGGTGGAAACGCAGCTTTGTCACACAAGCTGAGTCTCTCCCCCTGTTCGGTATACCATATCTTATACCCTTGTTAGTGTCAAAACGTGAATTTGGTTTATCCCGAAATCGATACTCGTTGATCCGGCAAAGACACGGGACAAGTTGGATCAGTTAGTTGTATCCAGTAAGTAACTGCCTGGTATGAGCACTGGTATTTTAGTGGTAGTGATCCCGCCTTCCGATCCTGAGGTCGTGAGTTCCCTGGTCGTGCCCTAGTTTTTTCTATTAGAAAAATGTATGCACACTTCTCTCATACGGTGAAGGAAACATCGTGAGAAAACCGAGACATTTAAGAACTGAAAGTTCAAAGGACATGTGCTATCCACCAATCCGCATTGGGTCCGTGTGGATTAAGACCCATCACTCCCACTCGAGAGTAGGCCAGTGTCCCATCATCGGGAACACTAGAAAGCTGATGGTGAAGTAACTGCCTTTAGTGTTTTTGCTTTTTGGCAAAGCTTACGGCCGACTTAATGGTAAGCGGTTACCGTACCCTATGAAAACGATTAGAAACACTTGCGATTCTCTAACCGTTTCTCAAAATCAAATCTAAACTCAAGTAAGTATATTTGCCAACTAAGAAGCATAAAAAAGTTTTCACTATCTTCTAGCTTTTGTTATTTTGAACTAATAAAGTAAATCATAAAATTTTATTATATAACTAGTAGACCCGGCGCGGTTTCACTCGCGTTACTTTTTTTTTAGCAAATTTTCACACCCTGTATATTTTCTTAAACCTTCCCTGAACTTTTACATACATTTCAAGACCAAAATTAGCCAAATCGGTCTAGCCGTTCTCGAGTTATCACGAGACTAACGCACAGCAATTCATTTTTAATATGAAAAGATGGTGTCGATACTGTTGTAGCATTTTATAAAATTAGCTTACTAAAATAATTGCGGTCCTTATTAATTCATTAGAAAAGGACGGCATACATTTTAGTTAATTTTGTTTAGAAAATGTTAAAGCAAAATCGACATCATCATCATCATCATCATCATATCAGCCGATAGACGTCCACTGCTGGACATAGGCCTCCCCCAAAGAGCGCCATGACGACCGATTTTGGGCCTTCACCATCCACCGACTTCCTGCGACCGCTTTAATGTCATCGGTCCATCGAGTGGGGGGCCGTCCTACACTTCGTTTTCCAGTTCGTGGTCGCCACTCAAGGACCTTTATTCCCCAACGGTTATCGGTTCTGCGAGCTATATGGCCTGCCCATTGCCACTTCAACTTACTAAGTCTAAGAGCTATGTCGGTGACCTTGGTTCTTCTACGGATTTCCTCATTGCGGATTCGATCGCGTAGTGAAACTCCCAGCATAGCTCTTTCCATAGCTCGTTGGGCGACTTTGAGCTTTTGAACGAGACCTATAGTTCTCATCAATAGTTAAGTTAATCGACATCAATATCATCATAATATAATAAAATATAATAAAGCAGTGTGGCCTGACTAAAACACTTTTGTAAATTAAGTTAGACCAAAAGGAACCCAAAACACTTGAGAGAACTTTCAAGCGATAACAGAAAAGCTTCCAAAGAAAAGCTCCTAAGAAGCGGCGACGTTAAAATAAATGAGCTATCAGTGGCCACAGGTTAGGTTGCAAGTTTGATTCCAGCTGCGGGACAAACTGGTTTAAGCGGTGTGTAAAAATGTCCGCCAAGTATCGTGAAAAATTAAAGCATTTTGAAAGAACTACGAGTAATCTTTTATTCTGTCTAGCAAATTCTTGTTTTGACGACCGATGTGGCGCAGCGGGCGCGGGTGCGCCTGCGACGCGGAGGTTGCGGGTTCGATTCCCGCCTCGGGTCAAATGTTTGTACGATCTACAAATATTTGTTCCGGGTGTTCTGAGTATTTTCTATATATTTTCGATCGTATTTTTTTTTTATATAAAAAAAAACGTTTAGAAAAAAAAGGTACAAGTATTTTTTTTTTATTGTGTGAAACCTACCCCTTAAGTTTGTCAGGTTGATATTTAATGACCTTATATACAAAAATCTAATTTTGCAATGTTTTTTTCTGACAAAACTTTAATGCTTAAAAGTAACGTGCTTTGTATGCAAGGTTATTTTCTCTTTGTATGATTATGATTACTGTAGAGGAAATTCTTAGATTTTTGTAAATCTTGTTCGTTTACTTTTAATTGTTATGTGACGTCCACCGTTTTTTAAGAACAATAAAGCGTAGAAAGACCAATCCAATTCGATTTTCGGAAGCAGAGATTCGTATGCCAAATAGTTTTTATCAGAGAAAGTTTCGATTCTTCGTGTAAGGAGGAAAAAGTTTTAAGTGAAACTTTTTATTTACAGACTACTAGCTCCTGTCTGCGGCTTCGTTCGCGTTCACGATAAAACGTATCCTATGATCAGCCTTCTTATATTCCCACTACTAGGATATTGGTCTATTCTCGAGCGAGAGTAATTTAGTCATCAACCACACGTGGAATCAATGCAAATAAAAAAAATTAAGTCTCTTAAAATTGCTTGTTTTACAATAACAGATAGTAGACACAGAAGCATTAATGCTTGGCGGTAGACAGGTATGATGGTAGTACTTCTTCGCACGAGCTCTCTCACAAAGAACTCTATACTTTTAGTACTAAGTGCAAATGATTACTTGTTAATGATAAATTTAAATATGTTTGTTTAGGTTCTAATTAGGTTTACACAAACCAGGATGAATTATTTTGCTGTTTTGTATTAAATGGCTAATAGCGTTTTGAGTTGAGTACATACCACACTACATAGGAGCGCTCGTGACGTAGCTGGCTAAGTTGTTCTTAACAGATCAACGAAGTTAAGCACTGTTCCGCGGGGTCATCATTTGGATGGGTGACCGCCAGTGGCATTTTCAACTGAGCGTTCCCGTGCTTCGGAGGGCACGTTAAGCAGTCGGTCCCGGCTTTTTCAAAGTTGTTAGGCCATGACAGAGGCCTTCGGGCGGCCTAGAAACTCTGTCACCAGAGTTGGCCACTGACTCATACGAACGAACGAACGAACTACATATTACGCAAACTGCAAAAAATACTTCAAGTAGCTAAGTAAATCTTCATAACATTTTTTATGTCAGCAAATGACAATACTGTCAAGTCGATATGCTTGATACTAAGTGTCCGCTGGACTTTACGTTAACGTTTACGATTATAAAACTAGTTTTTTGTGGCTCTCTTTATGGATTGTGACTCAAGCATCGATTTGTCATAATTTTTCTATGTAGAACTGTCAATAATCGATGCTTGAGTCACGATAAAAAGCAAGTCAGTTCGTATGAGTCAGTGGCCAACTTTGAAAAAGCCAGGACCGACTGCTTAACGTGCCTTCCGAAGCACGGGAGCGCCCAGTTGAATTTACCACTGGCGGTCACCCATCCAAATGATGACTACGCGGAACAGCGCTTAACTTCGTTGATCTGTTAAGAACAACTTAGCCAGCTACGTCACGAGCGCTCCTAATAGTAATGAATACGTCGATAAAGGTACTACTATTTAGAAATACTCAGACTTTAACTCATCATATCTAAGATCATGACAGCCTTCTAATGTTCCCACTGCTGGGACACTGGCCTACTCTCAGGCGAAAGTGATTGGGTCTTAATCCACCACGCGGACCCAATGCGGAATGGTGGATGGCACATATCTTTCGATTTTTTATGTCCATATCTAAGATAACAACGCAAATTAATTCGTTTCTCCAATATCGATGTATAAATAAAGTAAATGGAGGCTTAAATCATTTCTTATCGCGACTTTACTTTGAACCAATTTAAACTTTGTTTGCTTCCAAAAGAGTTGGTTACAGCATTTTTAGTACAGCTGGTGCTAAAACTTTGGATAGTTCATTCATTAGAAATAGTAGCAGAGTTCTTTGTGATAGAGCTCATTCAAAAAAAAATACCACCATACCTATTGCAGTTAAGCAGTAATACTTACAAGTAGAGCACCGGTGGTCTAGTGGTAGTGACCCCGCCATCCGATCCTAAGGTCGTTCAAACCCGGTCGTGCACCAATGGATTTTTCTGTTCGAAAAATGTATGTGCGCAATGCCAGTGCTCTCATACGGTGAAGGAAAACATCGTGAGGAAACCGGCATGTCCAAGAACTAAAAATTCGAAAGACATGTGCCATCCACCAATCCGCATTGGGTCCGCGTGGTGGAATAAGACCCAATCACTCTCGCCAAGAGTAGGCCAGTGTCTTAGTAGTGGGAACATTAGAAGGCTTTCATGATGAGTAATACTTGCACTTATGTTCCGGTTCGAAAAGGTATGGTTTCCAGTGAAATTGAAACTTGAGATTTGACTTGAAATTAAGCACACGAGCCACATCTTATAATGGCAACTTGCAAGGGATATAATTATCTGGTATTGCAAGCAAAAAAATCAAAAAAAAAACAAAAATTATTTATTCAGTAGAATCACAAGGATCACTTTGAAACGTCTTACAAGCTAGGAAAATTTACACCAGTTCCAACGCGCCCATGCCGTAAAAGAACTGGCAACAACACCGGCTGGGTTCCTATCGCTTTTTTGGCATGAGCCTTGCTATTGTTATGGATTCCAAGTAGAGTTGGAGCACATTCGTCCCAAGCTTTTTTATCATCTAGGTAATCGGTTGTTTTATAGTAAGCTTTTTGAGACAGATTTTGTTTAATTAAGTTTTTAAATTTGACAATTGATAAATTTTGTATGTCGCTTGGGACTTTGTTAAAGAAGCGTACACATTGCCCTTTAAAAGATTTACTGACCTTAGTGAGCCTAACTGTGGGAACAGCGAGTTTATTTTTATTTCTAGTATTAACATTATGATTATCACGCATAGGCTACGGTAACCGTTTGCCATCAAGTGACGACGAAGACTTGATCGTCTCGTAATTTGCTGATAACTATAATCTTTACTAATGTTATAAAGAAGATAGGTTTGTATGTTTGTAACGAATAAACTTATAACTACTGGTCCGATTTTTTTTATACAACTTAAGTGGCAACCAAGCGTACGGCCCACAAGATGGTAAGCGGTTACCGCAGCCTATGGACGCTTGCAATACCAGAAGTATCACTCGCGGGTTGCCACTTTGAGGCTGAGATCGAAAGCCTCATGTGCCAGTAATTTCACCGGAAACCATACCCTTCACACCGGAACACAGCAATGCCAGCATTACTGCTTGGCGGCAGAAATAGGTATGGTGGTAGTCCTTCCCCGGACGAGCTCTATCACAGAGAACTCTACTACTCTTCAAAATTCAAAAATGTTTTCACCATTAGCATGCTACATTATCACTGAGTAACATAGGCTATATTTTATGTCTAGCCGTTCAAAGCCGGGTTGGGTTGCTAGTATTTATAAAACAAAAAGTGGAATTTCTCTTTTCAAAGTTCTCTTTGATTGCTTTTTTATTGTCTCGTAACTTGCTGATATAATAGTCTTTTTTAAACTTTCGCGATCAGAACTCATAGTTTTTAATAATATTTGCGGTATTTTATCGCGTAATTACCTTTTTATTTCCCCGACGTTTCGGTTGTGTTGCAACAACCGTGGTCGCGGGCAGACACTGCCCTCGTCTGCCGTTAAAAACTATTTGCTGATATAAAAAAAAATAGTGAAAGGTCTACAAAATAGTCTCAAAATAGATGGTCTTTTTTGTAACCAACTCTACGATTGTATAAAGTGGTCCAGCTGTTTAGCAAGGCTGCAGAGTTGTGGGTACACGTGGAATTGTTACGCTTCCATATTTGTACAATGAAACTGAACGGATCTATTTGCTTTTTTTACTTTCTTTGAGTAAGCTATTGGTGGAAGATATAGGGTATTATCAGCACTCGCATGGTTAATGTAGCTGATGCAATTACATAGGCTATGGTAAACCGCTTACCATCAAGTGGGCTGTCCGTACGCTTGGTTGTCATTTTTAGTGGTATAAAAAAAGTTTTAGTAATATATTTTATCTGAATTTGAAGATATTTTCATGCTCATTTGTTCTCTCATTATTTTTTACACATTCCTGACTTGTTTGTCCCAACTTCCAAAGCACCTAAAGTCAGATAATCGTTCAATAAACTGTTTCAAATTACGCTTTCCAAGTTCCCATATTTTGTGTATAAAATTCGGATAATCCATCTTTATTGGCGAAATCCGGGAAAATTGAATATCGAGGAAGAAGATGATCCACCTTTTAAGTTCGCAAATTGTTAGTAATCTTTTGTAACAACTGTAGGTATTGCTTGGAAAATGTGAAATTTTGAGGTTTTTCACGTGTTACCAAACAATTTTGTTGAAGATTTTTAAGTTATTTGCTAATAGATACGTGTTTCTTATTGAAACAAATACTGGCACAATAACAAGGACATTATCTAACGGGATTCATTAAAAAGTGATTAAAAACACACTGTCGTACTAATTATGCATGCAAAAGTTTGAATGTATGTTTTCATGTTCAAAACTCAAACCTGCTACAGATTTTTCTAAATACATTTTATACTAGAAGTGGCCCGCGACTTCGTTTGCGTGAAACTCGGGAACCGTACTTTTCTGAGATAAAAAGTAGCCTAAGTC
Organism: Colostygia pectinataria; assembly: GCA_951394395.1. Taxonomy (NCBI): domain Eukaryota; kingdom Metazoa; phylum Arthropoda; class Insecta; order Lepidoptera; family Geometridae; genus Colostygia; species Colostygia pectinataria. The sequence goes on along the minus strand of OX596373.1, from coordinate 7,136,760 downwards.
ATATAACAAAACAGACCAGAAACCTATTCTCGGTCATTATCTATCTATGTTTTAAATTTCAATCTAATCGGCTGGGAACCAACATACTTACATTCAAAGTTACTCAGTACTCAATTCATTTATTGCTCTCGTATGGTTGGTTTATTTACAGTTGTTATATAATAAGTGGTAGTATCACATAAGAACCCTGTATGGGTATGACAACATGGAGATAGGCCGAAGTTTAAATAAGTAGGAAGTAAGTTGATAAATTATGTAGATAAATAAAAAAGGTTGTTAGCATTAATTCTCAGTAGGTCGAATACAAATACAACTACAAGTTAGGTATAGAAGGTAGATAAGAGTAGTAGAGTTCTTTGTGATCGAGCTCGTACGGGGAAGGACTACCACCATACCTATTTCTGCCGCCAAGCAGTAATGCTCGCATTGCTGTGTTCCGGTTTGAAGGGTATGGTTTCCAGTGAAATTACAGGCACATGAGACTTTCCATCTAACGTCTCAGGGTGGTAACACGCAAGTGATATCTATGATGTTGCATGCGTACATAGGCTACGGTAACCGCTGACCATCAAGTGGGCTGTACGCTTGGTTGCCACTTTAGTGGTATAAAAAAAAAAAAAAAAAAGGTATTATTATTATTATTATTTTTATATTGAATTTATTTTTATTTCTATTATTTATATAACAATATATATTTTAAAAGTAGGTACCTAGGTAGGTATGTAGTTTTGCATTTTTAATATTGGCGGGATAGTGTGAAGTGTGATAATAAATGTGATGTGATATAAATAACTCCAAGAACCAGCTAATAAGCTTAATTTATTTTTCGTCAGCAAAAATGTGTCAAAGAGATGAATTCCAGAAGACTTCAAGAACAAGATTAATTAATCAGTCGTGGAGATCCCAAAAGGCACTCCCGTTAATTTATACCTCACCTTTATTCATTAATTGAGCTAATTTCTATTAGGTTGAACGCACATGGGCTGTTGTCTGGGCGACTTTATGGTTTATACTTTACTCAGCTTTTTATACAATAAATAAATAAAGCTAGACAATTCACACAGCATCTAGCCCCAAGGTAAGCTGCTGTTAAACAGAGCTGTGTTAAGATGACTGATATACACTTAATACAATACATACATACAATAGATTCAAAAAACTGGGTTGTCTGGGGTGAACAGCTATAGTGCACCTTTCACTTGCTAGATTTTGAGAGTACCTTCTTTATTTTATCAATAATATAATTTTCAATAGGAAATTATTCAATCAAGTCAAATCAAATATCTTTTTATTCAATCATATCACAAGGATCATTTCATTATAACATTATAACTATCTACTTAACTTACTATTTATTACTAAAATATATATGTGATTGTTCTGATAAGTAAGTATATAAGTATTTATTAAGTACAAAGTATGTTTATTATTATATTATTATTACTTTTCGTAATATTTAAGTATTTTGCTTAGTTAAAAACATTATTAATTTATTTAACACACAACACTACACACTATCTCACAGGGTCTATTGGCTAAAGGTATCGACAGAATATCAGCGCCTAGCTTCTTCCTAGTGGCAAGGCACAATGCTGAGTCGACGCCTTTTTGCTGTTGTGGCACACAAGTACATGACAGCGTCAATTGTTGCTGTTACGAGTACTGCTGATTTTCTTCTTTTTTTTTGTATGTACTGTATATGTGTGTCTTAATAGCAAATAAAAATATGTCTATGTCTATGTCTATGTCTATGTCTATTCATATTTTTTATTATATATAGAAAATACCCAGAACACCCGGAACAGATATTTGTAGATAGTACAAACGTTTGGCCCGTGGTGGGAATCGTACCCGCAACGCAACCACCGCGTCGCAGGCGGACCTGCGCTGCGTCACATCGGTCGTCAAATCGTTGGTATAATTTTATACTTACGACTTATTGTTTATAGTTTACTCAGCTTTTTATACTGAGAATATTTATATTTTTAAAACTAACAAGTAGTGCGTTTTTTAGTAAGCTCGTGTGAGTCAATGGCTAACTCTAGTGACGGAGTTAGTAAGCCTTCGCCATGACCTAACAACTTAAAAAACCCGGGACCGGCTGCTTAACGTGCCTTCCGCAGCACAAAAACGCTCAGTTGAAATTGCCACTGGCGAACACAAGTTCAAATTGTGACATATATTTTAAACAACTTATCTAGGTACGTCACAAGCGCTTCTTGCTTAAGTTGCTGTTAAGTAAGGAGAAGCACAGTATTACTCTGTGGCAGAAGCCCATGTGCGGGCAGCCTTACTCACTTATTCGACGATTGTGACAGGTTTGAAAATGGATCCAGTTTTGTTTTTTGTATGAGATTGTGTAGATAAAAGATAAATAAAACTACTGAACTACGCGGTTTTACTTGCGTTATTTGTCTACATTTTCTCGTCGTTTAAGAGGCCTTTCCAAGATTTAGCGATATAATTCATGAAGTTCTCGTTAATGTATCTTTATATAGTAGAAGTAATAGCCCGCGCGACGAGGAGCGATACGTCCTCCCTCCATAAGCGCTCAGCGCTGTTTGAGAGTCGCTGCTTCGATCGATATGATTATACGTGCGCTAACGTGTGATTTAAAAAAATTCGTATTAAAAAAAGTCAATGCTATTAGACTATTTTCTTCGTTGTATTTATTTAATAAAAACTTAAACTTTAATTTAGTAGGTGTATTTTTATTGTAAACTCCTTACTTTAGCAGAAATAACAAGCGTAAAATAGGGAAAAGTACGCGTTTTTTAGACCGTCTTTATTCAAAAATATTGAACTAACATGCTGTATTTTTCTCTATTCACTTAAATTTTAAAACTGTGATTATTATAATTACATTTTTAGAAATATGTTAGACTTTGTTATTTCATAGAAAAAATGATCGAAAGTTGACTGGAATTGCTAATTTTACAATACGTGCGTTACTAATTATTTTTTTAATCAGTTATGTCTTGAGTTAATTAATATTATGCTCTGTTGGCTTAAATTTTAAGGGATAAAGCTTTTATTTGTTTTTATTTTCGTTAAAATATCTTTAACACACGAGCCACAATAGTGTTCGAAACTTCACGGGCTACAAGAAAATTCAAGGATTGTCAAGGATAGGGCTCTTAAACCTTTTCTCACACAAATATTTCAAAACCAAAATTTGCCAAATCAGTCCAACCGTTTTTGAGTTTTCACGAGATTGACAAAAAGCAATTAATTTTATATCTGATGTTGCGAGCGTACATAGGCTACGGTGACCGCTTACCATCAAGTGGGCCGTACGCTTGGTTGCCACTTAGTTAAATTTATAAAAAAATACAAAAAAATTGCAAAAAAAATGTGCCAATATACAGGGTCATTCATTACCAACCTGACAAACTTAAGGGATAGGTTCCTAGATATATGACGACCGATGTGGCGCAGCGGGCGCAGGTCCGCCTGCGATGCAGAGGTTGCCGGTTCGATTCCCACCTCGGGACAAATGTTTGTACGATCTACAAATATTTGTTCCGGGTGTTCTGGGTATTTTCTATAAATAATAAAAAATATCTATCTATGTATTGTATTGTATTAAGTATATATCAGTCATCTAGTACCCATAATACAGTTCTGTTTAACAGCAGCTTACCTTGGGGCTAGATGATGCTGTGTGGATTGTCCAGCATTATTTATTTATTTATTTATTATAAGAAAAAGAACTGTTACTTTGACGAAAATTGACTGTAGTGTAAGATAAAAGTAAAATGAACAGTTAGCAACCTTTATAAATTATACTACACAAGGGTATTACCTAACACCGTAATTACATAGATCAATGACAGGTACATAATCCCCAGTAATGAGGAGGTCATTAGACGGCGCGTGACTCGAGTCCTGATGCCAGGAACCCCTATTACGCAGTTTTTAAAGTCTTCTGGGATCGATAATGGTAAGGACTTCACTTGATGGGGAATGTACAAGCTAGAGGTTGCGGGTTTGATTCCTAATAAGAACCTCATGATGACGATTGAGTGAGCGTGAAATCTAGTCAGTTTTTTGCCCCATTTTGGAGAAAATACCAACTTCTACAATCAAAAATCCTGAAGATAGCAAAAATCCATAAAACCGTCTAATATTAGACAAAGTTTTCTCCTACCTTAAGAGTAGTAGAGTTCTTTGTGATAGAGCTCGTCCGGGGAAGGACTACCACCATACCTATTTCTGCCGCCAAGCAGCAATGCTCGCATTGCTGTGTTCCGGTTCGAAGAGTATGGTTTCCGGTGAAATTACAGGCACATGAGACTTTCCATCTAACGTCTCAGGGTGGTAACACGCAAGTGATATCTATGATGTTGCATGCGTACATAGGCTACGGTAACCGCTGTCCATCAAGTGGGCCGTACGCTTGGTTGCCACTTTAGTGGTATAAAAAAAAAAAAAAAACCCTTCAAACACTAACAGAAGAAAGCTTTTGCCAGACTTAAAACGCTTCGCTCGCTCAAAACATTGAAGTGCATTGTATCGGAAACGCTGTCGCTTCGCTGTTGCCCCGCCTCCGCCCGCTCCCGCCCCGCTCCCGCCCCGCTCCCGCCCGGCTTGCCGCTGTCAATAACGTGCCCAGGATCTAAGTTAAAGCTAAGTTCAAAATTAAAACACGCAGCAAGTTAAACAGCGAACATTTATACAACTTGGCTTATCTTGGGCTGTTGTAACTTGGAAGCAACATAAGTATGCGCAGTGGGCTAAGGTGCGTTTACATTAGTCGAGAACAGCCAGAACATTAGTAGAGAAGAGTAGTAGAGTTCTCTGTGATAGAGCTCGTCCGGGGAAGGACTTTAATAACGTTTCTGATGGTCTGTACATTTTTTTATATTTTTATATAGCTACGGTACGAAATTACTGGCACATGAGGCTTTCGATCTTAGCCTCAAGGCAACCCGCAAGTGATACCTCTGGTATTGCAAGCGTCCATATGCTGCGGTAATCGCTTACCATCTTGTGGGCCGTAGGCTTGGTTGCCACTTCAGTTGTATAAAAAAAAAAAAACAGCCAGACAGCTTATAACCTACGAGCTGACCCGTGCGGTTTAACCGCGTATTTGCAGTTTTTATGTTATCCCACGGTAACAGTAAATTTTTCCGGGATAAAAAGTAGCTTAGGTGTTATTCCAGAACTTAAATTTCTATTTATTTCTATAGAAATAGAAAAACATTTATTTGACACGAGCTACAAGAAGATTAAAAATAAAAAACACCATATAATAAAAAAAAAAAAAAAAAAAGTTATTTATTTCAGTAGAATCACAAGGATCACTTTGAAACGTCTTACAAGCTAGGAAAATTTACGCCAGTTCCAACGCGCCCATGCTGTAAAAGAACTGGCAATAACACCGGCTGGGTTCCTATCGCTTTTGGCATGACCCTTGCTATTGTTATGGATGCCGAGTAGAGTTGGAGCACATTCGTCCCAAGTTTTTTTATCATCTAGGTAATCGGTTGTTTTATAGTAAGCTTTTTGAGACAGTTTTTGTTTAATTATGTTTTTAAATTTGACAATTGATAAATTTTGTATGTCGCTTGGGACTTTGTTAAAGAAGCGTACACATTGCCCTTTAAAAGATTTACTGACCTTAGTGAGCCTAACTGTGGGAACAGCGAGTTTATTTTTAGCTCTAGTATTAACATTATGATTATCACAATTTTTTTTAAACAGGTTAATATTTTTGCGAACATACATAAGATTTTCATAAATATATTGACAGGGAAAACAGGGGGAAAACCTTTGCATTGATTTGTCCAAGCCATACAAGCCATACATTTATTTTTGCCTTGTGCCGAAAACGGGTTTGGGGTTACATAAGCCGTCTACATTTCAAATTTCATCACAATTGGTTAATTCGTCACTTAGATACGTGGTAACCAACCTAAACACAGACTTTTGCATTGATAATATTAGTAGGATGCTGAATGGTTTTAGATAAGTTTTTTTTTTTTTTTATACAACTGAAGTGGCAACTAAGCGTACAGCCCACAAGATGGTAAGCGGTTACCGCAGCCTATGAACGCTTGCAATACCAGAGGTATCACTCGCGGGTTGCCACCTTGAGGCTAAGATCGAAAGCCTCATGTGCCAGTAATTTCACCGGAAACCATACCCTTCACACCGGAACACAGCTATGCGAGCATAACTGCTTGGCGGCAGAAATAGGTATGGTGGTAGTCCTTCCCCGGACGAGCTCTATCACAGAGAACTCAACTAAACTTTAAGTAAGTTTGCTAATAATTTGTTACAGAGCTATTACAGAGCTGACATAAAATGTTGTTTTTTTTTTTAATTTATTTATTTAACATATAAACGTTGTTACAGAGTTGTTTACATACATCTAAAAACCGTAGTAGGTTTGACTAATATGCAATATAGCAAAAAAAAGACAATGACATTTTCATCATCATCATGACAGCCTTCTAATGTTCCCACTGCTGGGACACTGGCCTACTCACAGGCGAGAGTGATTGGGTCTTAATCCACCACGCGGACCCAATGCGGATTGGTGGATGGCACATGTCGTTCGAATTTTTAGTTCTTGGACATGCCGGTTTCCTCACGATGTTTTCCTTCACCGTATGAGAGCACTGGCATTGCGCACATAAATTTTTCGAACAGAAAAATCCATTGGTGCACGACCGGGTTTGAACCCACAACCTTAGGATCGGAAGGCGGGATCACTACCACTAGACCACCGGTGCTCTTGTCTTGACAATGACATTTTAAAAATGTATAAATACTTGGGTGTGAATATTCTTTTAACTTGTGGCTGAGTGTGAATCGTAACACAAGCATCGATTTTGGACAGTTCTATAAAGAAAAATTATGTCAAATCGATACTTGAGTGGCCTAACTTTGAAAAAGCTGGGACCGGCTGCTTAACGTGCCTTCCGAAGCACGGGAGCGCTCAGTTGAAATTGCCACTGGCGGTCACCCATCCAAATGATGACCGCGCGGAACAGTGCTTAACTTCGTTGATCTGTTTAGAAGAACTTGGCCAGCTACGTTACGAGCGCTCTAGTCACGATTTTTTTTTTTTTTTTATTGATTATAGTCAAGCGTTTGACCACCACCTCACCTGATGGTAAGTGATGGTGTGGTCGATGATGGAGCACGCTTGCCTAGAAAGAACCTGTACACTCTAGCCTTAAAGACTCCCAAATTGTATTGGTCCGGAAAAACAGACCCCGGCAACGAATTCCATTCTTTACTCGTGCTAATGAGAAAAGATTTTTTTATTTATTATTTATTTACACTCATGCATGGTTTTTGAATACGGGCCATGGTATCTAAAGCAAATTTTATTTTATGCAAAACCTTTCCTGCGTATTTTCGCCCGCACGCGGATCTTATCCGCATGCAGCTGCAGGTGACAAAAGAAAAAGAACAGCACCAAAAAAGAGCAGCATCAAAAAAGAACAGCACCAAAAAATGAACAGCACCAAAAAAGAACAGCACCAAAAAAGAGCTGCACCAAAAGTAACGGTAAGTTTAAAACAACGTTATATTGACAAACGAGCGTAACAACCATCAAAAGTTAAAAGTTAACTGAAGCAAGTTAAACTGGACAACAGTTTAAAATGTACTAAACAGTAGCAGTTAACAAGTTTCGACCGCACGGCGATGTTCATTTCCCAGTGCACAACTTTATAGTTTGGCGGCAGCGGTTTATGATGTTATCGAGTTTCTAGCGAATTCGTTTGAATATAACATACTAGTTGTTGCCTGTAAATTTGGTTGCATAATATACGTAAACCTTCCTCTTGAATCATTGTATCTATTGATGAAAATTGCATTAACATCCGTAGCGTAGTTTACAAGATCTAGGCTTATACAGCGTCATTCATTACCAACCTGCCAAACTTAAAGGTTATGTTCCACAGATAAAAAAAAAATTATATATAATTACGATTAATTAGAATTTTTAAAAATAAAAAATAAATGTTTTTAAAAAAAAATAACCAACGTGTATTTTTTTTACGTATGGAACCAATCCCTTAAAATTGGCAGTTGATAATGAATGAATATATACTAGGAAGCGACTTTGCTCATTATTAAGATTTTCATTTTTCATTTCTTCAACTCGGAACCGAATATGAACCTAAAGAGAGTTTTAATAATTGACGACCTAAAATTTCCGGCTCTTTAGTCAACTCATCTCGCTGTCAACTCATCCTACGGGATGAGAGACTACATCATTATTTTATTTTATTGTGATTGGTTAACTAATCCCGCTCTTAAAAAAATAATAAAAGTAGTGTATTATTTGAACTATATCATCATCATGACAGCCTTCTAATGTTCCCACTGCAGGGACACTGGCCTACTCTCCAGCGAGAGTGATTAGGTCCTAATCCACCAATCTACATTGAACTATATGTAAAAAAAAAAATTTGCACACTTGAACAAAAATGTGTCCACCTATTAATTAACTGACTATTCAGTAAGTAAATTAGTTACTAACAAGACAGTGAATGCAAACGAGCCCCAGTAAAGTTCTGAACCCACCAAGATAACGGAAATGTTTCCACCTCGCTCACGCATTCCGTTCTTGTACACTTGCTTAAGTAAACACAACTTAGCCCTTTTACCTAACTGTGGGGAGGAAAGAAGTTGTATTTGTACAGTCGACATAAAAAAAATCAAGAAGAAAGTCGTGTGAAAAAAAAATTTTGGCAAAAAGTCTACTCTTCTTCTAAATTGCTGTTTATGGACGACCGATAGGTTCCACACATAAAAAAAATATATGTACTCGCAACTATTTTTTTTTTTTTTATATAATATATTTTGTCTTAAAAATCCCAAGTAAACAAAAAAACATCTCTCAATCAAGGATTTTTTCTTAGGATTTTATTGTATTGTATTAAGTATTATTAGTCATCTAGTACCCATAATACAGCTCTGTTTAACAGCAAGCTTACCTTGGGGCTAGTTGATGCTGTGTGATTGTCCAGCATTATTTATTTTTTTATTTATTGCTGTTCGTTAGTCTCGTTAAAACTTGAGAATGGCTGGACCGATTTGTCTATTTTGTTGCTTCAAGATTATTTGTTAAGTCCAGGAAAGGTTTAAAAGATGAGAAAAATAACGCGAGTGAAACCACGCATGTCAGATTATTAAAAAAAACTCATTGTACGATGACGTATTTAAAAAGAGATCACCTTATCCCATAATCCACCTTAGGAAATATCCTCAATAAGGATTTTTAAACTTTTTCATTTTTACACCTTGCAGCCGAAAATCACCTTTAGGTATTATTGTTATTAAATTAGTAAAACGTAAGAAATGATGACATCCCAAAACCAAGTAAAAATACCACTTTGAATTTGGCTAAGCCCAAAGCACTTTAGGGGCCTATGTCGGCAGTTGTCGTCTATGATGATAATGATGAGACAGATTTTTGTGAGAATAGTGCGTTTTACTACGAATACTCACTTGATAAATGGAGTTGACTGTACAAAAGGAAATGACTTATAAGAACCCTTAGAAACGCTTGAGCTAATGGTTGTTGTATCGAACAGAGAACTTAAGTAAAGCAATTTAGAAAGCGGCTACCATTTGGATGGGTGACCGCCAGTAACAATTTCATCTGAGCATTTCTGTGCTTTTGCATTTAATTTTATGCAACTGAAGTGGCAACCAAGCGTACGGCCCACAAGATGGTAAGCGGTTACCGCAGCCTATAGACGCTTGCAATACCAGAGGTATCACTCGCGGGTTGCCACCTTGAGGCTAAGATCGAAAGCCTCATGTGCCAGTAATTTCACCAGAAACCCTTCACACCGGAACACAGCAATGCGAGCACTTTTAAAGGGGACGTGGAGAGATGAAACATGTGTCGATATTTTTCTTTTGAGGTTAACTATGTGACCTCATTAGTTAAAAGGTTAAGCGGAGTAGTACTAGAGATTTTTCGTCTGTTTTTATCTTTTAATGGATTTCCACAAAGTAACGCCTGAATACAGGGTCATTCATTATCAACCTGACAAATGTACCTATAATTTTTCTTTGTATGTATATTTTGTCTTAAAAACCCCAACTAAACAAAAAAAAATCGATTACGTCTTTCCGCTCAATTATTATTTATCATTGTTGGGAATCGAGTTAAGCGGCATAATAATGAAATATTCGCCCCGTAGCGGGTCAAGGACACGCGCAGGTCAAGGACGCGCGGGTTATTGACCCGCGGTTCATTGACGTGCGGGTCACTGACACGTGCCGAGCACTGCCTTTTAGATTTCTTACAAGGATAACTAATTATACGCTATTAAAACAATCAAGCAAGCTGTTCCTGGGGACTTACTCTTGAACGCGATCGGAATTGGACAAGTATTGAAATATGACATTTTGTACTTTTGACAGAATACCTAGCGCCAAATTCAACCTTGTTTTCATGAGTAAACATTTTTGACAGCACTAAATCGAAATTGGGATTGGATCGGAACTGTCATTGGATTCAAGAGTAAGGCACCAGGAGGGCAATTCTCGTACCATAGATAAATCACATGTAATATTAGGTTGGGGAAAAAGTCTTTTCGCATTATAGTAGTTATGTATGAACTTGCAATAAAATCTCTTTGGCTATATACTATTTGTATCTGGCAGGTTTTGGTATCATTAAAAGTTTAAATTTTAAAGAACATAGATGTAATATATAGTCAAAACTGTCAAATATGGAAATTTTGTCAGTTTTGACGATATATTATCACATGTGACCATTTATCTATGCACGAGAATCGCTTTCCTAGAAGCTTTATAGTAAACTGTTATCTAAAACACTAACTAACATAAACAAACACAGCCATTAACAAAACCACACTGAACAAAGCTTTTATTTCTCAAAAGTTGGTTGACGTATTATAATTACTGCGACGGCACTACTGGAGCGCTCGTGACGTAGCTGGCTAAGTTCTTAACAGACCAACGAAGTTAAGCACTGTTCCCCGTACTCACCATTTGGATGGGTGACCGCCAGTGGTACTTACAACATTTCTATTTCAATTAAATTAATGCTGTAGTGTATGTAACAGTAGTGTTCAGGTTAAAACTGTGTTTAGTTCATAAATTTATTACTAGGTGGCGCGACTAAATTAGTACTATATTTTGTAGATCGCGCTATCGTTGCGTTTTGGCTTTAGCCGTATGTAATTTGGAAATAATTAATAATCAGCTCACTTATTTGTGGAGTGTTTTGTCTTACTAAACGCTCCCCCCTCTCTTCAGGACTATAGGTCTCACAACGGATCTCGGCCGTAGTGAAATTAGCCGTTTCGATGCGTAATGGAGCTTTTTCAAACTAAATTGTCTTTGCGCATCACAAACGGCTAACTTCACGGAAGCCTAGATCCGCTGTGCGAACTATACCTATCTATATAATTAGTACGATTAAATACAAGTAGGTTCTTGCTAAAACCAGTGAAGACCAAGGACGGCAGCAATTTTATAGCCATTAAGGTTATTAAAGTTACAGGACAAAAACGCCCGTATCTTAACGGCTACAGTTTCCACCAAAACACTCGGCAACGCGCAGTTGGTAACTTTTCAATTAATTTTATCTCCCGGGACGTGGTTCTAATAAATTTGGAGGATAACGTAACGCGGCCCTATTGCGTGAAATACGAGCGCGGTCGCGGCTCACACGAGTTGTATCATGTTTGCAGTTTTAGAGATCGCTGATACTCACTAAGCCCTTCATTTATAGAAAAACTGTCTTTAAAATCCAGTCAAATAAAGAAGTATATGCCCATGCCTTATGATGCCCAGTGAACCGAGAATTGTGGTTCTCGCAAGTAGATGCCAGGGTAATGGGTTTATACCCGAGGCTCTAACCTACAGCTCACTACTAGAGTTGCAGCAGTAGAAGCAAAGTTGTACTTATTAGTTCCATAGGTTTAGTAAATATTAGTTCCATGATTAGAAGACCCCGGATTGATTGATGTAAAAAAGAAGAAGAAGTATTCTTGTCAACAAAGACGATGACACGGAATAATGACTTGAGACATGTTTTAAAAAAAAACAGCAGGCACTTAGTTTACGAAGCACACGCGTTAAAGTTAAATCAAGTGAGACAGACTTACAAACCAAAAATAAAAGACTTTGTTAAACGAATATTTCCTAAGATTTCACCAGAATAAGCCCTGCGTTTACTAAGCATACCGCAGCGGCAACTTCTACTTTGATAGAATTTCTGCTTCTCGGAAGGGAATGATTAGACTTATGAATTACAATGATTTACTTTTACTTTGCCCTTTTTGGTAACTTTTACTTTCAGCCATTTAAAAGTTTTTTCGCGACGTGTAAAGTTTATTTAGACTTCTGTACTTTATACTGATTTTTACAAAAATGATGCTTTCATATTTTGAGCTTTGTAGAATCGAGACTAAGCACAGAACAGATAGAAGTCTGTGGGGTACCAAAGAGCAATCGTAAACTGACGTCTTTCGTCTTCCTCTTCTTCTTTTATGGACACTGTGGCTTATTTGCCACAATTTTACCAGTGTCAAGTGTATTAGTTTGACGAACGAAATTTGGAAAGAAATGATGACTTTTTTTTCAAAATCCCTTGGAAAGTCTTTGACTAAATTACCAACAAATAATACAATAAATTAAATAACATTACCCCTCCATTTCAATTACTTAGACTTGTGCTAAGTAAACAAGTTAAATTGGATAAACTGTCACCAAATTTACACAATAAAACTTAAAATAACACGAGAAAAATCATTAAAATGGGAGAACCCATGTCGTTTTGACAAGATAGCCAAAGACAATGTCCAATCTTTCTTCCTTTGACTATATTATAGAAATGTTTGCTTTCTTCCTTATAATGTTTAAATAATTCTTGAAAATGTTTACACAGCTGGAACACTAGCCTACTCTTGAGCAAGAGTATTGGGTATAATCAACCACGCTGACCCAATGCGGATTGGTAGATGGCACATGTAATTACATTTTTTTACGTTCTCCGGACATGCCGTTTCTTTACGATGTTTTCCTTCACCGTATGAGAGCACTGGCTTTGAGCAAATATTTTTTTTTATTAGAAAAACTCATTTGTATCAAACTCATTACCATAGGATCGGAAGGCGGAGTCACTATCACTAGAACACACAGTGCTTTAAACCTAAAACTATCTAAAGATCGTTACATACAATCTTAGATAGTTCAACTGATTTAAATCAGTACCAGAAGAAGCTTTCTCAACTTACTGGTCATTTTTTGATAATACAATGAGCGGTTTTCGATTCGAGATTAAAAAAAAAAGTAGTTCCGATTGCTTTGACAGATGGCGCTATCTGCCCTACTGCCATACTGGGAAAGGTTATCAAAACAAGAAAAAAGTTGGTTCGTCTCGTGTCAAGCGGAAAGTTGTGAGTTCATGTCCTGCTTGAGGCAAAATAATTTAACTCCAGTACAACCAAAGTTAATGTACTATGTAGTACGTACTATGACTTTGACACCAGCCAGAGGTATGACAGACAGTGATAGCAGGAGCAACCAATGTTGAATTCCCTACACATTCACCATAGCTCGCCAAACGTAGTGCTTACATTCTCTTGGGCTCGCCAGTTGAGCTACCGCCATCTAAATAGACAGCTTTTTTTTTAAATACTTTGAGACGAAAACAGCTCATTATAATCCTAGTTACTCACTAAATAAAAGCTTATTATGTAATATCAAACAAAATTAATTTACCGAGCCCATAAACTCACAATATAAAACTTTTACGAGACGCCTTACAAATTTTTTCTTAAGATTGCTGTACCAACAATATTCGTAAGTACAATTACGACATCAATAAAAGTTCAAGTAAACGATGTAAGTACTTGAGTTATAAAGTTCTTACGTACCAACTGGTATTCAGAGCCGAGAATAAAGTGCGTTTTTTTATTCACCAATGATATTTTGAGTAAGCTAACTGTCAAGCTGAGCTTATGAAATCCGCGGATCCAGAAATGTCTGTTAGCGATCAATCTCTATTGATCTCTATCTCAAACTGTCTAAACAGTAGAGCTATGGTCAATGAGATGGAGATCATGCCCGTAGCTCATCTCTGCCGCGAAACCATAACAGCGGAAGCTCAGGAATTTCGCCATGTTTTTTGTGCTTCGAAGAGCCATTCAGAGGGCTTACGAACTTTGTTACCACGAAATAGTAGAGTTCTTAGTGATAGAGCTTGTCCCGGGAAGAACTACCACTATTACCTATATCTGTCGCCAAACAGTAATGCTCGCATTTATGTGCAAGTGATATTTGTGATGTTGCAAGCGTACATAGGCTACGGTTACCTCTTACCATCAAGTGGGCCGCACGCTTGGTTACCACTAGTAAAAAAGATAAAGTAGTATTATAAAAAAAAACAATGTTTCAATAATTATAAAGGTTTATACAATCGTGTGAAGCCGGGGCGGGTAGCTAGTTTCATATGAAAATAAAATACAACGACCAAATCACAGATACAAAATAAAGATTGTACTAGAAAAATATTTACCAATCCCATATCTAAAACTACTTAGGAACATGTCCTTCCGAAAAGATAACAAAAAAATACTCATAAAATCTCTTCAAAATATCTCAGAATGAAAGTCTTAAGGTTCTGACACACTAGGACACCGTAGACGCGCCACCGGGTCGGGCCACAAACAAAATATAAGTCAGCGGGTATAATGTAAAATGTGAACCACCCTGTTTGAGGCTCAGTCTAAAAACCAGAGTCACTTCGTTACTATATTCGAGTGGCATAAGGCAGAGACTGGACCAGTTTGACCGCACTCGCAAGAACACTAAATGACATTACAAGTCTTTTTTTTTGTATACCTATGTGTACGTTATTTTAACCTTAATTTGCCTCTTTTACTGTACTACTCTCCTATTGTGTGTGTAAAATAAACAAACTCTTATTATTTTTGGTCGTCGTCACCAAATCGATTGCGCTGTACCCTCTATATACAGCTATATACATTTTGTTTGTGGCGCGATCCGGTGGCGCTACCTAGTGTCCTAGTGAGATAGAGCCTTTACTAAATACCATCTTACAAAATACCACGCAAAAATAGACCCTGGCACTTTTGATATAAAGGTTATGTATCTGATGAAGAAGTTTGCGAGTTAGATTGTCATTGTGATGTAATCTGAAATCGATAGCATGGTTCATTGACAGTAGAAAAGGACAGTAGGTAGACCGATTTGACGTAATTGAAATGTAATGGGCTTAGTTGAATTAGTCCTAATTGAAAGACTTTGATGGTGTGCCGATTTTATTGTGTTTATTTATTGAAACTTATTTTTTATACAAATTAGATGGCCAACACAATATCGGTAAATATTTAAATTTAAATTGAAAGTGTCATTAAGACTGAATCTGTCGACATTTTTGGTCGAAACGTTGCTTTGCTCGACTTAAAGTTCGGCACTGCACTGTCACCCCGAGACGCGATTACTATGTCTCTCCTAGTAATTTCACTTGATATAGTGCTCTTAAACCTACCTACAGTGAAACAACAGGACTACCACCATACCTATTTCTGCCGCCAAGCAGTAATGCTCGCATTGCTGTGTTCCGGTGCGAAGGGTATGGTTTCCGGTGAAATTACTGGCACATGAGGCTTTCGATCTTAGCCTCAAGGTGGCAACCCGCGAGTGATACCTCTGGTATTGCAAGCGTCTATAGGCTGCGGTAACCGCTTACCATCTTCTGGGCCGTACGCTTGGTTGCCACTTCAGTTTAATTAAAAAATATGCTGAGTTGACGCAATTTTGCTGTTGTGGCACACAAGTACATGACAGCGTCAATTGTTGCTGTTACGAGTACTGCTGATTTTCTCTTTCATATTGTTTGTACTGTATGTGTGTGTCTTAATAGCAAATAAATATATGTCATCATCATCATCATCATGACAGCCTTCTAATGTTCCCATTGCTGGGACACTGGCCTACTCTCAGGCGAGAGTGATTGGGTCTTAATCCACCACGCGGACCCAATGCGGATTGGTGGATGGCACATGTCTTTCGAATGTTTAGTTCTTGGACATGCCGGTTTCCTCACGATGTTTTCCTTCACCGTATGAGAGCACTGGCATTGCGCACATAAATTCTTCGAACAGAAAAATCCATTGATGCACGACCGGGTTTGAACCCACAACCTTAGGATCGGAAGGCGGGGTCACTACCACTAGACCACCAGTGCTCTATATAATATATGTCTATGTCTACTTTATTTACACCATTCATTAACATGATATTCCTAGAGCTAAAGTAAATGGATGTAATAATTCATTCAATATTGTCTGCAAATTTCCACCTCAAATATTCGGTGTAATTTAATAATTATTCTACTGATTCTGTGTATTCTTATCCAACTATACAGTAGCAAATAAGCAATTGATATCCAACTAGCTGTATGTGAGTAGCGGTTTCACTCGCGTAATTTTTTTCTTAAAATTTTTCAAAAATTTTCTAACCGTTTAAACCGTCCATGAACTCTTGAATATTTCAAGATCAAAATTAGACAAATCGGTCCGGCCGTTCATGAGTTATAGCAAGACTAACGCACAGCAATTAATTTTTATATATAGGACTAGCTGCTGCCCGTGACTTCATTCGCGTAAGCATTATAGCCCCAGGATAAGCAGAGCTTGTGTTATGGGTACTAGATGACTGATATACTTATTAGAATACAAAACATAGATAGATATTTTTAATATACATAGAAAATACACAGAACACCTGGAACATAATATTATATTTGCAGATCGAACAAACATTCGTCCCGAGGCGAGAATCGAACCTGCAACCTCCGCGTCGCTGGCGGACCTTTTTTATGTCAGCAAGTGACATGACAATCAAGGCGCCCACCTGATTTTAAGCACCACGCCTGACCATTACAGATGCAGTGCCACCCAAAGCTTAAAGTCTACAAGTGTTTGCGTGGCACTGCACTGCGCTTATCACCTCGAGACATTGTTGTTAAGTCTATTTCGCCCAGTAATTTCACTTGCTACAGTGTCCTTCAAACCTAAACACAGTAACGCTTGCACACTACTGCTTGGAGGTAGAATATCTAACACTGCGGTGGTACCCACCAAGACGGACGGACCTTCGCCCGCCGTGCATATCGGTCGTCGTATGTACGATACGGATTTCAATGCAGTTTTCTTTAATAGGTAGAGTAAAAAAAATGGTGCACTAGTAAAAACACCTGAGCTGAGCCGGGGGTTTCTAGTTCCATATAAATTTTAACAAGAAATCCCAGATTTTCCTCTCTTCAACGACAAGTATTGAAGTTCGAAATAATCCGGAACTCGAAGTAAGATGAACAAACTTGCGCGAAAAAACTGGCTTTAAATCTTAACTTCTACGGTTTAGTTTCAAAAAGACTAGTAAAACGCATGTGGATTTGTTTGCAACGTATACGTACGTGACAGCCTTCTAATGTTCCCACTGCTGGGACACGGCCTACTCTCAGGCGAGAGTGATTGGGTCTTAATCCACCACGCGGACCCAATGCGGATTGGTGGATGGCACATGTCTTTCGAATTTTTAGTTCTTGGACATGCCGGTTTCCTCACGATGTTTTCCTTCACCGTATGAGAGCACTGGCATTGCGCACATAATTTTTTTCGTACAGAAAAATCCATTGGTGCACGACCGGGTTTGAACCCACGACCTTAGAATCGGAAGGCGGGGTCACTACCACTGGACCACCGGTGCTCTCATTTTGTTTGCAAAGTAATTGTTAAAAAAAATCGTTGGGTCATAAAAACAATAGCCGATAAATACGATTGCCCTATACTTCACCATTGGGTGAAGCCTATAATAAATAAATAAATAAATAAATAATGCTGGACAATCCACACAAGCATCATCTAGCCCCAAAGTAAGCTGCTGTTAAACAGAACTGTATTATGGGTACTAGATGACTGATATATATTTAATACAATACAATACATAGATAGATATTTTTTTATTATATATATAAAATACCCAGAACACCCGGAACAAATATTTGTAAATCGTTCAAACATTTGTCCCGAGGCGGGAATCGAACCCGCAACCTCTGCGTCGCAGGCGGACCTGCGCCCGCTGCGCCACATCGGTCGTCAAATAATTTGAGTTTTGTTCCATTTTAATTATTTTTTGTTATGTACGATGCAATGTGCAAGTTTTAACCTGTAATTTTGTATGTTTTTACTATGGACCGCGATGTCGGAAAATAAAGAATATATTATTATTATTATTAACGGGCCTCAGAGAAGCCTTCGGAGGATGAAATTGTCCATACATTTCCACCACGATCAATAAATTAAAAATTATTATTGTGAATAAAGCGATTTTTTTTTACTTTACGTTGAAAACCTGAATAATTATGTAATCCACATTAAGATAATGCGAATTGATGGATGGTACAATGTAGTAAGCATATTAAGTTCTTGGACTTTTTTCTTTTTTTTTTATTCGTTTTCCTCGCAATGTTTTCTGCACCGTTTGAGAGCGCTAGCATAATAACAGAAAAACAAAGTCACTACCAGAAATAAACGAAATTGCAAGAAAACCTTATATATTTTTTTTCGATACAAACTTAAGCCTTATGTGTCCAGAAAGCTGAAAATATATTTCTAAGTAAACTCAACTCACATCAAAACGAAGATACGCTCCAAGTAATACTTTAGGCAAGGACTTTCCATTAGGCTTTGCATTGCTTGACCACCAGACGGTCAGACAGTCACGTAATAACTTTATATTATAGAAACTCCGACCTCTAGATTTATTATTTGGCAGCTTAGCTTTTCAACTCAAAAACGGCGAAGTTTGTCGACACTAAGTTTTTAACCAACGAAAATAGTATATTTTTTGTACGATTTCCAAACGAAAGTTTGGCCAAGTAAGAAAGTACTAACTTTTTTTTTTTTTATACAACTGAAGTGGCAACCCAGCGTACGGCCCACAAGAAGGTAAGCGGTTACCGCAGCCTATGGACGCTTGCAATACCAGAGGTATCACTCGCGGGTTGCCACCTTGAGGCAAAGATCGAAAGCCTCATGTGCCAGTAATTTCACCGGAAACCATACCCTTCACACCGGAACACAGCAATGCGAGCATTACTGCTTGGCGGCAGAGATAAGTATGGTGGTAGTCCTTCCCCGGACGACCTCTATCACAGAGACCTCTACTACTCTTAAGCTTAAAACTAAAACACTTTACTTTGGCAGAATGTAAGTAAAAGTTTTGTTTTAAACTAGCAAATGACGAGATGATCACTAGTTTTAAGCGCTATGCCTCACCTTGATAGCTACAGTCATATATATATAGTCATAGTAATAGTTTAGTAGCCACTTTGAATGCTAGTTCAAAGTAGCCTTAATGCTGAGACAGGGACCTTTTGGGCCTACATTCATAACACAGCATTGCCTATCTAAATTTTATGTGTACCTGCCTATTATGGTTTTTATTTTTATTTTTTAGTATGGTGTACCTTTATTAAAAGGACTCCAGTTAGACATAAGTAGATACGTACAAGCACTGATGATCACTGGTGATGATGGTGATGGCACTGGTGGTCTAGTGGTAGTGACCCCGCCTTCAGATCCTAAGGTCGTGGGTTCAAACCCGGTCGTGCACCAATGGATTTTTCTGTTCGAAAAATTTATGTGCGCAATGCCAGTGCTCTCATACGGTGAAGGAAAACATCGTGAGGAAACCGGCATGTCCTAGAACTAAAATTCGAAAGACATGTGCCATCCACCAATCCGCATTGGGTCCGCGTGGTGGATTAAGACCCAGTCACTCTCGCC
Organism: Colostygia pectinataria; assembly: GCA_951394395.1. NCBI lineage: Eukaryota > Metazoa > Arthropoda > Insecta > Lepidoptera > Geometridae > Colostygia > Colostygia pectinataria. The sequence continues at coordinate 7,116,931 of OX596373.1, read as the reverse complement.
TGAGAGTAAGCCAGTGTCCCAACAGTGGGAACATTAGAAGGCTGTCATGATGAGATACGTACAATTAGTATGTAAAAATGTACCCAATAAAGTGTTCTTTCATTCTTTTCTTTCTTAGTTTCACACGCACCTAGTCAGCAGAGCAGCTTTAGGTAAACGAAATGTATGCAAAGTCTCGTAGAATTACGGCTCAAATTAGAATGAGAAAATTTAGTGTTGTCTGTTAACACAGCTTTATCATTAAGTGCGATTTTATATGCCAACACGGGAAGCTTTTTCGTGAAATTCTAATTATCAACTCTCGTTATTCATATCGATGGCTACAGTGTCAAACTTATGATAAAGTTTGCGTGGCACAGAGCTTGACTTATTCGCCCAGTAATTTAATATGTTTCAGTGCCTCTCAAACCTAAATACAATAATGCTTTCACACTACTACTTGAAGGCAGTATATTGAAACCCACTAAGACTGAATATTACTGAAGACTATATCTAAACATTTTAGTTTTTAATTAACAAAAATATTTTAGACTGAAAATATAATTTACAAAGGTCGTATTTGAAAGGTACGTAGCTCCTTATTATACGTCCAATTTGGCAATTTTTTCAGCAAAAAGGCAACAGGATGGTCAGATTATTCTCTTAACCAATTTCCGCCGCCTGGTTTTTTAGGGAACGTTAGCAGAGACGAAGCTTAGGCAGTTACTGTTTGTTACCAGTGGCAATTCCGCTCCCGTGCTTCGGAGGGCACGTTAAGCAGTCGGTCCCGGCTTTTTCAAAGTTGTTAAACCATGACAGAGGCCTTCGGGCGGCCTAGAACCTCTGTCACCAGAGTTGGCCACTGACTCATAGATCTTACTTACTAACTTACTGTTGGTACAGATTTATTTTATACTTCGCAGAGATAAAATACATGTGACTCACAGAAATATCTAAAACTTCTGTAGTAGTACTACTAGGATTTTTTTGATTAAGCAAATGCTGATCAACGCTTGCTTGAGTAAATCCATATTTGCAGTTTTGATCAAAAAAACATCAAAAGACGTTTATTCAATAAAGTCACAGTGATCACTTTGAAACGTCCTAAATCTAAGTAATTTACGCCAGTTTCACGCGCCATAGCTTATAAAACGAAAAAAGCAACCAAGACGCAAACACTTAATCTTTGAGCTTCGGGTAGCACTGCATTTGTAATAGTCAGGCGTGGTTCTTAACATCAGGCGGGCGTCTTGATTGTCTTGTCACCTACTGAAAAAAAAAAAAATCTTGCTTGCTTTTTTCGATGATCCCTCTTCATCATGCTGCTGTCCGATTTCTAAAAGGCCGTAAGTTATACTAAACTCACATCACTTCACGGTTTTTTAGAAATCGGACGGCAGCATAGGTTCCAGTGATGTGCCAATCAAACTAAATAGTTCGAGCCAATTAAACTTGTTGTTGATAAAAATGATGATGATGATGATGACCCAGTTTAATATATTCCAGTGCCTTAATCCATCCCTCCTTGTGTTCATAAACTCTGACCATTCCGACAGCTTCTCGCTACAACAAATTGTTTTTGCTACCTCTAAATCGAAGCCTCTACCGAATTATTTTCGGTAAAAATTGCGGATAGGATGAAACGCGGGCAGGCAATCATTTCGTTTATTTATCGCTTTTGGTGTTTCTCAGTTTGTTTTATGGTTTTTGAGAAGCTAATTTCGGGAGTTATTGAGTGAGTCCTTTTTCGAAGTTGAAAGACAATTGGTTGAGTTTGAATTGAGTTTTTGAATTCGATTGATTGTTTTATTAACTAAATTATCTTGTGGTTATATAATACCTCTGCTTAGTTCTAGAGGTTTGAAATTCAATTATTGTCTAGCTACTTTTAATTTATTTATATTTTTTCCTCCATGCAAATGACGACACGGTCAAGTAAGGTCAAGAGTAGTAGAGTTTTTTGTGATAGAGCTCGTCCGGGGAAGGACTACCACCATACCTATTTCTGCCGCCAAGCAGTAATGCTCGCATTGCTGTGTTCCGGTGTGAAGGGTATGGTTTCCGGTGAAATTACTGGCACATGAGGCTTTCGATCTTAGCCTCAAGGTGGCAACCCGCGAGTGATACCTCTGGTATTGCAAGCGTCCATAGGCTGCGGTAACCGCTTACCATCTTGTGGGCCGTACGCTTGGTTGCCACTTCAGTTGTATAAACTAAGTAGTTTATCTGATGTTAAGCGCAACGTATGACTATGACAGCTACAGTGACAAAATTCGGGTTCTGCATTTTACTTACTTCATTATCCACCAATCCGTATAAGTCTGCGTGGTGGATTAAGACCCCATCAATCTCGCTCCAGAGTAGGCTAGTGTCCCAGCTGTGGGAACATTAGAAGGCTATTCTTCCTCGCGTCGTACTCCTCATGACTGAGGGTCGTGATTCCCCCTTTGAATTATCTTCCAAACAAAAAATATAAGACTAGCAGTAACAAACAATTTTATTTTAAAGTAGACAAACAAAGTTCTAAAGAAAAAATGTTTGTTGTGTTGAGATTCCTTAAACGGGAACACTAGAGGTCCGCCATGACAGCTATTAGCCAATGATCGTGACGCATCTTGACTTTGACAGTACCTAACAACTCAGTAGTTCGTTAAACCCGCCATGTTGTTTTGCATTGTGTTGCACTCCTTCACAAAGATAAACTTACTTAAGATTATGAAAAAAGCCAAAATAAAATAAATAAGCAGTGATAAATGGTTTCTTTAATTATTATCTAACTATCTAGACCCCTACAAAAGACCAAGGCCCGGCTCCATACTACGTGAAGAAACTCCTTTGGTCGGACCACCTTATTTTGCTCCGTCCTAGAGGTCGTTTACCATCTATCTTCCCGGTAACCATTAGTTTATAGAGGTTGTCACCGCCTTTCCTGGCTATGTGACCAAAAAATTCCAGGACTTTGCGGAGGGAAGACAGTTTAGTTTTCACCTTAAGCTCACGTAAAATGGACGTTGGAAGAAGAAGAAAGCTATTGTGATGAAAATTTAATGTTAGTTAAAGGCTCAAAGGCGCTAAGATTTTAATTTTATTTATTTAAAGGTGACTGATATATTAGAGAGGAAATTTTTGAATTTTCGTATTTTTGTTTTTGTTACGAATAAACTCTGGTCCGATTTTAAAAATTCTTTCAACATGCTATATGCTACAATAACTTTAAGTAACGCCCCGGCTCCCGGCACGGGTGCGGTTTCATTTCGGCCGCGCAAAGCTGGCATAGACTGCTAGTATAATAAAAATAATAGCATAATATAAAAGCCGTAGTACATTCAGGTTTACACAATAAAAGACGTAGACGTAGTAAAAGACTTTTCATAAACCTTCAGAAGTGTAACTGCTTTTGATCTTATGTTCTAATTTCCGGGAAGCCACTCTGTCTTGCGATCTTTCCTTAATTTTCGCGCGTAAAATTATTTTCTGGCAGATGTCCGACTTTATCAGCGTCTTTATTTTTTTCCGGCGTGAATAATGGATGACAAGTTTGTTAATAAAGTGTTTTTTAATTTGATAAGCAACGGATTTTCGTTTGGAATTTCAAACAATGGTATTTACTTGTGATGTGTATACCATCTGCAAGTCGTTTTATTGAGTGCTTCCGTGTTTTGGAGGGCACTTTAAGCAAATAGTCTCAGCTGGCACTGCAATGGTACCCACCAAGACGGGCTTTGGTAAAAAGTTCACCAGGTAAAATATAAATCTTAGTACTGACATTCTAAGTTGGAAATTTAAGATATCTTTTGAGTAGTGCATCCTAAGTTATACTGGAGGCGTTTGAGATGTGGGTTTACCGACGTATATTACGCATAAGTTGGACGCATAAGGTCACAAACAACGTTCTAAAAAGGATGAAATTAAAGAAGCCCAATCTCGTGCGAACTATAAAGCAGAGAAAAGTTGCCTACTTAGGACATGTGTTACGGCATGAGCGTTACCTGCTCCAGCTTATTATGATGGGCAAGCTGATGGGTAAAAGAGGTGTCGGAAGGAGAAGAACTTCCTGGCTTCGTAACATCAGACAGTGGACAGGAATTGTGAAAGTGGAACAACTGTTTAGACTAGCTCTAGACAAAGAAAATTTTAAAAGGATGACTGCCAACCTTCAGTGATGGAGCACTTTAAGAAGAAGAAGAAGATCCTAAGTTAGGGTGATATTACCTTTCTGCTAGCATTTAATTTAATAAAAAGGCAGTGACATATTTTATAACGCTTTAAAATCATTTGCCAAAACAATCTCTTGTATTTTCACTGCATTTTCAGCGAACCTGGTTTTACGACACTCAACGAGGTAGTAAAGTACGCAAAGATGTGTGGATAACTACATGATTAAATAATTTAATTTCTTGTAACGTGTCATTTATTAACTTAACTAAATTTAACTTAACTTCATTTTTTGATTATGTACCTACTAAGTAAGTACTTATAATCATTTATTTCACTTACTTGGAATGTTTTCTTATAGTTATATAATTACCTACCTTGTGCAAAGCTTATATTTATGTGAATAGTGTGAACTGAGAACGGGAGTTATTTAATTATCTGGACATAGGAAGTGTAGCAGCTGTAATACAGGTTTTACCCAGCACAGCTGCTAAAATACTTTTAATCGCTCCTTATTTAATTTAAAATATATTTGTGTGTTACTTGTTTTTGGGTGTTTTTAATAATAAATTTAATTAATTAATTAATTAAAAAATTAAAATTCATGATTGATTTATGTTGACAAAATAATTGTAGGTTTTAATATTATTATTACTACTAATAATATTAAAAACTATCTATCTATATTATATCTATATTATATATTAATAACTATCGTGAACTATATCATTCATATTAAAAACGGGTGTTTTCACGTACCAGTATATCAGTGAAGAGGTACCGACACTGTTTATAGATACAGAATAGATAATATTATGGTTGTGTATAAATAAAATATCTTTCACGAGCTAGCCGCGCGGCTTCACCCGCGTATTTGCAGTTTTTATGTTATCCCACAGGAACAGTATTTTTTTACGGGATAAAAAGCCTATGTGTTATTCCAGGACTTATGCCACCTACATTAGCGGGCGCAGGTCTGCCTGCGACGCGGAGGTTGCGGGTTCGATCCCCACCTCGGGACAAATGTTTGTACGATCTACAAATAATTGTTCCGGGTGTTCTATTTTTTATATATAATATAAAATATCTATCTATGTATTGTATTGTATTAAATATGTATATATCAGTCATCTAGTACGCATAATACAGCTCTGCTTAACACCAGCTTACCTTGGGGCTAGGTGATGCTGTGTGGATTGTCCAGCATTATTATTATTATTATTCCAAATTTCATCACAATCGGTTAAGCCGTCACGGAAACACGTTGTAACAAACATACACACACAGACTTTCGCGTTTATAATATTTTTTATTGTGATTCTCTATCTGGAACAAAATAAGATAATTTCTACCCGGATTTCATCTGTCACTGGCGAGCGTAGCCGTAGGCAGCAGCTAGTATTGAATTAAAGCATAAACAATCTCATTTACAGGCAAAATTAATTTACTCTGTTTTACTTTGGCTTAAAATACAGTCAGCGGAAACTGTAGCCAAATACAGTTTGTGAAATACATTTTGTGAAATACAATGCAATGAATCAAACCATAGTGTCCTACTGTAATTAATTCGGTCATGCAATCAGCACTGGTGGTCTAGTAATAATGACCCCTTCCGATCCTAAGGTCGTGCGTTCAAACCCGGCCATTCACCAATGGATTTTGTGCTTTCATAAAGGAAAACATCGTGAGAAACGAAAGACAATCATCATCATCATCATGACAGCCTTCTAATGTTCCCCCTGCTGGGACACTGGCCTACTCTCAGGCGAGAGTGATTGGGTCTTAATCCACCACGCGGACCCAACGCGGATTGGTGGATGGCACATGTCTTTCGAATTTTTAGTTCTTGGACATGCCGGTTTCCTCACGATGTTTTCCTTCACCGTATGAGAGCACTGGCATTGCGCACATAAATTTTTCGAACAGAAAAATCCATTGGTGCACGACCGGGTTTGAACCCACGACCTTAGGATCGGAAGGCGGGGTCACTAGACCACCGGTGCTCTACGAAACGAAAGACAATGCCATCCACCAATTCGTATCCGCGTGGTGGATTTAGAGCCAATCACTCTTGCTCGAGAGTAGGCCAGAGTCCCAGCAGTGGGAACATTAGAAGGATGTCATGATGTTGTCGAATGTATTATGGTATTTAAATGGTAGTGTGACTACCACTATTTTAATTAGTCGTTTAACTTTGCGGGTGTGTTATACACCTTAAGACATGTAGGATAGACATTTTGCAACTGCAACATTATTTTGTTGATTTGGCAACTTTCCGGACAATAAACTTAATAAAGTTATTTTAGGCCCAAATGATTTAGATTTAATAGTTGCTTAGTCTCTATTTTGGACCTGGCATCTATCCAACGTAACTCACTACACCGTGACAACCCTATTATAGCTTCAAAGCAATTGGAGCCTTATTGTTTTTGCTTAGGATACAAAATTATCTGTATCTTTTTGGTTTATAAGTTGTTTTACGTTTGATTGATAATGGTAGGCTCATAGGCTCTGATTCATATTTGAGGTAGTTTTATACATTCATTATGAAAAACGGATTTGCTACCCATTAAGTGACTATGACTTATTCACGCATACAGTGCCTCATCATGACAGCCTTCTAATGTTCCCACAGCTGGGACACTGGCCTACTCTCAAGCGAGAGTAATTGGGTCCACCATGTGGATCTAATGGATTGGTGCAGAGCCTACATGCTTGTAGATACAGCAGGTATTTACCAGTTAAGTTTGTCTTTTAAGGACTTTTCGATTTTTTTTCATTTCCACGAACAGCACTTCTATACTTCTATACTAATAAACTCAAAAACTACTAATCCGATTTCAAAAATTCTTTCACCATTAGAATGCTACATTATCCCTGAGTAACATAGGTTATATTAATTACTAGCGACCCGCCCCGGCTTTGCACGGGTGCGGTTTCATTGCACTCGCGCGAAGCTGGGGCAGATCGGCTGGTATATTATACTGTAAAGTGAATGAAATGTTTGCACTAAAAAGGGTGCACTAGAAAACTGTGCAGTTCGCGGGAATACCTCAATCTACATAGTATAAAACAAAGTCAAGGAAAGGAAATTAAATAAGGAAATTATGTAGCATCAATCGAATACGAGAGCACCGGTGGTCTAGTGGTAGTGACCCCGCCTTCCGATCCGAAGGTCGTGGGTTCAAACCCGGTCGTGCACCAATGGATTTTTCTGTTCGAAAAATTTATGTGCGCAATGCCAGTGCTCGCATACGGTGAAGGAAAACATCGTGAGGAAACCGGCATGTCCAAGAACTAAAAATTCGAAAGACATGTGCCATCCACCAATCCGCATTGGGTCCGCGTGGTGGATTGAGACCCAATCACTCTCGCCTGAGAGTAGGCCAGTGTCCCAGCAGTGGGAACATTAGAAGGCTGTCATGATGATAGAATCGAATACGGTCGCGATCGGAGCTCATGAAGAAGAGCTTCGAAATAGCAACCGATAAACGAGAAACCATTTAAATAAAATAAGTCATATTTAGATAAGTATCTAGTATATATAACCGTAAAAAAATTACGTATTTCCCAGAATGCTTAAAGCTATATTTCGTAGACAGAGGCTTGCGCTAAAACTGAAACGATAATCATTGTATATATAACCCAAACATTCAAAATAATAATAATTATTCATGAAACCGTCAAAGTGTTCATTTGAGAATATTTTCACGGTGAAATGGTCACAAGTACACAGCTGATAAACAGAACAGCTGGTAATTGATAGATTCAGGCGTTACTCTGCGGAAATCCATAACAAGATAAAAAACAGACGAAAAATCTCTAGTAAGAATAAGAATATCTAAATAAGAATAAATATATTGATACCAAGTGCCTACCTATAGCTTCTATCTTATCGTACAAAAAATGAGATGTTTTCGATTCGAGAAAAGTAGTTCCGATTGCTTTGACAGATGGCGCTATCTGCCCTACTGCCATACTGACTGGGAAAGGTTATTAAAACAAGAAAAAAGTTGTTAACTCCGTTTTTGTTTGGTCTCGTGTCAAGCGGAAAGTTGTGGGTTCATGTCCTGCTTGAGACAAAATAATTTAGCTCCAGTACTCCCAAAGTTAATGTACTACGTAGTACGTTCTATGACTTTGACACCAGCCAGAGGTATGACAGACAGTGACAGCAGGAGCAACCAATGTTGAATTCCCTACACATTCACCATAGCTCGCCAAACGTAGTGCTTACATTCCCTTGGGCTCGCCAGTTGAGCTACCGCCATCTAAATAGACAGCTTTTTTTTAATAACATGAGACGAAAACCATAAAAAAATATTAATATTATTATTATTAATGATGTCCCGTGGAGGGATGAAACACGTGTTGATATTCTTCTTTTGAGGTTAACTCTGTTAACTATGTGACCTCATTGGTTAAAAGGTTACGCGGAGTAGTGCTAGAGATATTTTGTGTATTTTTTTATCTTATGCAGTTGGTGCCGTTTTAATAAACCAGAATGGTTATTATATAGTTTGGTTGACTTTTGTGTTAACGACCTGCCGGCTTCGCACGGGTGCAATAAGTTATTAGCTTAGCAGCATAAACTACCTAGCTATTTTTTTTTTATTAATGAGGAGTAATCTGCAAACAGACATCCTTTCGCATGAGGGTGCGAACAGGGGTGTGTGAGGTTGTCCGACTAAAAAACGTCGGACGACTCACTAAACCTCCTCGGTTGCCAGCCTCGTTTGTAAAAAAAACGTCGGACGACTCACTAAACCTCCTCGGTTGCCAGCCTCGTTTGTAAAAAAACGTCGGACGACTCACTAAACCTCCTCGGTTGCCAGCTTCGTTTGTAAAAAACGCCGGACGACTCATTAAACCTCCTCGATTGCCAGCCTCGTTTGGGTCAAAGGGATCCCCGAACTCCTAGGATCTCTGGGGTTCCCCTCTCACAAACTTGCTGCGCTGCAGCCCATCCCGGGAGTGGCAAGCCACTCTGGCACATCCTCGGATGCGACGGCAGAAACACGCAACTATGTTACTGCCGCCCTCCCTGGGTTTGGGTGTAAACGAGTGACCGGGAGCCCTCATAAACTACCTAGCTGTTTTAACTCGTCCTTGATTTCACTCATAATTATGGTGTATTTTAATTGGAACAGCTACCTGCATTAATTTAACAATACAATTTTAAATAAATTAGTGCATCTAGCAGTCATAAAATTTATTTTAATCATTGACCCCACACTATTTTTGTCGTGGTTATAAAAAAAAACTATACTATAATACTGCAACAGTAACAAAACAAAGTATTTGCAGGTCATGCAAACATTTGTACCGCAGCAACAGTAATGATACAATACTATTTATGTCTCTCTCAAGTTTCATACAACTTCTTTATACGGTGTTGAGTGTGAACAAACAAACTCATTTTATTTTATTGTATTATGTTTGGCTTTCTTGATTTTTAAACTTTAAGCTAATTTTTTTTCTTGCCTTTTTACCTTTTTACTGTTACTGCTCTCCTAATTGTGTGTCAAATAAACAAATTCTTATTCTTATTCTTATTTTCTTTGTAATGTCACTTTGAGTCAAAAGTTACTCGAAATAAACAGTTTATATAATAAATATGTGATTGTAAATCATAATAAAGGTGATAGAAAACACCATGAGATAACTGGCATGGCATCTGCACGACTGTCATTCGAACCCCTGACCTTACGCTTGAAAGACAGGAAGCGACAACTACACTAGTGGTTGAGGAAAATCGCCAAGTAAAATCTACAATCATTGATATACAAGATTATATGTAATTAACAAAAGTAAGTCATCGGTATAACACGCTTGTCTATGATTATTTCGTAATTATAACGACAGCATTATTTAATTTTAAAAGTAGTGTTATGCCACAAAAAAAATATTTTATCGATATTTTTATTAATAAAATAGCATAACGGTAATGACACTGCCTTGCGATCCTAAGACACTATCCAAGATGGATTCAAGCCCGATCGTACACCAGAATTTTTTTATTCGATAACTATGTATGTGCTTAGTCATCATCATAGGCCTTTTCCATCTATAAAAGATGATTTAAGCAGCGTCCAAGAGGCATCCGGCACTTACGCAAAGTAAAAAAAAAAAGTTATATGCTCAAGACGGTGAATTAAAACATTGTGAGGAAACCGGTATGTCCAAGAACTGAAAATTCTAGAAACATGTGTCATTTACCAATCCGCATTCGGTCCTCGTGGTCGATTATGACCCATTATGACCCGATCATTTTACAGCCACTGGCATGAAAGATGAAAAATCTATCGATATATAAAAATCTTGCCCTATCCCAACTCTACTGCAGTAATTAAATCATTTTAAAGGCGTACGAGAATTTCATAAGTCGCATAATTTCGTTTCATTATACGTTCAGATTTCACACATTCAAAATGTTAAAACGACTTTTCTCTAAACTTGAAAATCCTAAGCGACCTCTACTAGGTCCGAACGTAAAGGCTTTACAATTCTGGGGTTTACTTTTGCCTGACAATTTTTTCCTCAAATATTTCTACCTTTTTATGCATCTTGCCGTGATTGTTTTCACTGCTACCGAGTATGTTGATATTTGGTTTGTCAAGTCCAACATGAGTTTGCTTTTAAACAATTTAAAAATAACCATGCTAGCAACTATCAGTGTGCTCAAGGTATCTTCTTTTCTGCACTGGCAGAAGCAATGGAAAGAGATCATTGAGTATGTGACTAGAGCTGATTTGTACCAACGCGTTACAGAAGACGAAATAAAAAACGAAAAAATCAAGAGCTTTACAAAATACTGTCGAAAAATCACTTTTCTGTACTGGTCTTTGATGTATACTACGGTTATTATAGTAATCTTTCAGCCAGTTTTCAAGTTCTTCCTCTCAGCGGTTTACAGAGAAAACGTAAAGAACGGAACAGAAGTATACCAAGAAGTAGTTAACTCTTGGGTGCCGTTTAACAAGAGTAATATGGTGGGGTATCTCACAGCGTCAGCGTATCAGAGCTATGCTGCGATTTATGGTGGAGGTTGGATCACCTCCTTTGATACAAATTCAATGGTAATCATGGTATTTTTCAAAGCGGAGTTAGAGCTGTTGAAAATAGACTCTGGGAATATCTTTGGAACAGAGAAGAAACCGGTGTCTGAAGAAGTTGTTATGAAAAGAATGAAAGATTGTCATAGACGTCATGTTGAGTTGAATAAGTAAGTTTTTCAATTTCTTTCTTGATGCTTTTAGGATGTTGTTGGGGCTCCCCCGGTTCTGCAGCGCCTCAGGCATGTTCACCGATGCGCGTGTGGACGGATTTCCCGCCTGCATGCGGAAGAGAGTCGCGTCGCTGCTGAACAGAGTGCGCGGGAGTACCGACACCATCCTTAGGAACATAGCGAATAAATGGAACAGTCCTTTTCTCGTGCATTGTGTTCGAGTGAAGGTGGCATGAATAGATGGTATGACATCGTGACTCGTACAATCGTTTACGAGACTAATTATTTTACTTAAATTTAAATTTATAACTAACATAGCACCTAAGCCTTACTAACAAAATATGGATGTACTGTCTGAAATAAATGAATTTATTATTATTATTGAGACAAGTTATAACGGCTCTCCTGCTGGTAATAACCTACTTAAAAATTAGTAGATTTTGAGTAATATTTCTATTGCTATGGACAAGCGTGACGCTCAACATTAGCTGACCTGAGAAATCCGAAATAATGCTTTTAAAATCGCAAATGTTTAATGTATTGTCTAGCTGTTAATTTGTTCGGGATTTTTGTAGATCATTTTACGTACTAAAAGTACTATACGTTTACGTTCACGATTGGCAAACGCTATTTTCGCGATTCATTTTCTGATCGTCAACTTCCGATATTATAAAAAAAGTTGTATCAGTTATTATCTTACTAGACAATTACTCGGATGGTTAATTAAGACTTAAGTGTTGCCATTTTACGAAACTCAGAGTAAAAACCCATCAGAAACTTTTAAATTAAATCCTTATCTCCAACTTTGTGTACAAAACATACGGACCCATTACAAGTGGGAAGTCAATCTAACTTGTACAGTAACATTTAGCGATAAATTTCTTGCTGAAACTTAGTTTATGAGTTCGAGAACATTAACATGGCAACACAGGGAATGTTTTTATTGTGTTATGTTTACTGGAATTGTTGTATTCGTGATGTGTGACGGCAACACTAAACTTTGAGCCTAAGCCGTTCCGTCTATCTAAAAAGCCAAGTGACGTAAGACCCCATAACAAAGGAAAATGTACTTTAAATCGATAGACTTTAGATCTGTATCAGTTGAGTTAGCTATAGATCGTTTGTAACGTTCTTTAGAAAACTGTTTCGTCGTGTGTATTTTATAGAAACCTCACTAGCTTCTACCCGTGGTTTTGCTCGAGTGGTACCTGGATAAAAGTAGCCTAGATTATATTTCAGGTGCTCTAGTGACAGGGTTAATAGGCCACCAGCCTTCAGCTTATTCTATACTAAGTTTCATCCAAATCAGTTCTGCCGTAACAGTGTGCAATATCCAACTGTTCTAATTTACTCTTTTCAATAACAAGTTATCACTTTACAAGCTCGTAGTGATAATAAAATTGTACAAAAAAATCCAAACACGATAATTGTCTATTACCATTCATTTTAAAAACGAGAGTTTCCACGTACCAGTTTACCGACGAAAAGGCACCGACCCTTAAGTGAGTGTCAACCCTTAATTTTTAAAAGTGTCAATGCCTTTTCACTGATACAACGTGTGATGTAAGTGTGAATGTGAGAATTCTTGTAATGAAATGAATAATGTAATTTACGGTAGCAATAAATTTATTAATTATTTTTTTGTCTCGATAACTTAAAATAATTTCTTTTTCAGATACGCAATGCTTTTCAATTCGTGCCTTTCTCCAATCATGCTACTTTACTTCTTTGTGTGTTCTGTTATGCTTTGTGTGACTGCTTATCAAATCACTGTAAGTATACAGTCATTTGAAGTTAGTGAGATTGTCTTTAGCTATCTTGTCAAAACGACATGGGTCCTCCCATTTTAATTATTTTTCTCGTGTTATTTTAAGTTTTATTGCGTAAAGGTGGCAATTTATCCAATTTAACTTGTTTACTTAGCACAAGTGTAAGTAATTGAAATGGAGGGGTAATGTTGGTTGGTAATTTAGTCAAAGACTTTCCAAGGGAATTTTGAAAGAAAAGTTTATTTCTTTCCAAATTTCGTTAGTTTACGTTGCTAAGCGACAATCAAACTAATACACTTGACACTGGCAAAATTGTGGCAAATAAGCCACAGAGTCAATAAACCAAGAAGAAGCTAGTGAAATAGGCTCTTGTCCAAACATCGTCGAAATGTCAGCCAGTATCACAGAAATCGGAATAAGTAGGGTAAATGAATGAGTTATTGGCTGGCATTAGTTATTGGCTACTTCATACTCAAACACTTCCTAAAAGCTACTGATGCTAAGTACAATATCTCCCTTCATTCTAGAGAATAGTTTACATATTTAGCTTTAATATTTGTGCCGATTTGTACCACCTTTCGAATAATTTCGTATAAAAAATACATAATTGAATGACAATCGGCAATCCGGCTACTATGGTGGGGCTTTGTTGTGAAAACGGTAAGGATTGCGTTTGACTACAATTCGAATGAAACTTGTCTCATACCTCATATCTCTGTAGTTGATCCATATTTCGTTACTATTTAAGTTATTTTATCTTAATTTAAATGTATTTTATTATTTTTTTACTTTAAAACATTAAATTATGGCATAGCCAATAACAGAAACGAAAAAAACTAAGTTTTAAGTTACTGGCTATACATGTACATCACCGCCAGTCACCTACGAATTCAATTTACAATTTGTCAAATTTGGCGAAAATGGCCTTCTTCCGCCAATCTGACGTTTGCTGAAGAGCACAGCATAAATGCCCAGTTGAGTAACCACCGCATGCAGAGATCAGTTCAAGATCCGATGGCCTGAAACAAACTTGTGCCAAAACCGATACTAATTCAGTTTGTCTGGTGAACTTTATACTGTAATTATTTATACAAGGGCTTCGAAAAGTTCGTTTATACCAGAGCTAAGAACTCGATAATTATGTTCCTTGTATTTCTTAAAAAAAATGACTATAATCTGCTGTGTTTCGTAAAAAATGCTACAGCCAATAACTGAAACCAAACATGCCAGTAACTAATTCTGGGGTGCTAGTAACACAATTTTTATTTGAATGAATATTATAACTTTATAAGCAATGTTAATTATTTTTATTGTTATTAAAATGATACTAGAACTTTTTCCGTCTCCACTAACACCATAAAAACATCATTTGGATGACGGCTAAAGAAACTATACCAATTTAAATTGACCAAGGCGCTTAAGTAGCTAATAACTGGTGCTTTTACCCTACCATATTATTTATATTTCTGTGGCCAGTATAGTATTCAAATCATGAAGGAAAACATCGTTATAAGACCAGCTTCTTATTTTTAATAACTTGCCATTTTTTTGAGAAAAAGTATTGTTAATTTATTTTATTTAATCCTTGGCTAAAATTATTCTTTTTCGATAATTTTACATAATTATAGAAACACATACATAAGCAAAATACTACTAAAAAAATACCTCTAAAGCAAAATACCTCTAAAAAATAAGAATTTATTAAGAATTTTTTGGACCAGTTTCTTATTTTTTTTAATAATTCAAACAGTACCTAATAATTTGCCATTTTTACATAAGGTATTGTTATTTTATTTTATTTAGTTCTTGGTTAAAATGATTCTTTTTGGATAAACATACATAATTACAGAAACACACTTAGCAAAATACTTAGGTAAACATATTAAAGAGATTGTAAAATGTGCCAAAAAATTTAATGTTGTTCCAATTTTCAGATAGAAACTAACCCTATGCAACGTTTCCTGACAACGGAGTATCTTGTGTTTGGAGTGGCCCAGTTGTTCATCTATTGTTGGCATAGCAACGACGTGTTCTACTCTGTGAGTTGTTTGCTTGATGACTTCTTTAGCGTAATGGCCCATTTACATTTACACGCAAGAATTGCTTTATCAAGTTGCGTATCGAATCCATTTTCGAACGTTTTAGAGTCAGAGCTTGATGCTCGGCCCGTACGAGAGCACCTGGTGGAATGATGTAAAGCATCGCAAGGATGTATATATTCTGACAGCTCAGTTCAAGAGGATCGTGGTCTTTTCAGCCGGGCCCTTTACCAACCTTACTGTAGCCACTTTTATTAGCGTAAGTATAATAGAATAGAATAAGGTTTATTTGCAACTTACACAAGAAAATTCATAAGTGTGTGTTTTTTTGCGGCCACCTGATATTAAGCCACCACGCCTGATTATTACAGATACAGTGCCACCCAAAGCTTAAAGTTTTTTAATATAGTATAATAAATGATGGAATAATATTAGCTAAGTAGTAATCCGCACTGGGTGGATTAAAACCCAATACCTCTCGCTAAAGGCCACTGTCCCAGCAGTAGGAACATTAGAAGGCTGTCATGATAAGATGACTCACGATATGCCATAACCGCAAATTCACCAAATACCAAATCACTCAAAAATTGCGTGACGTAGCTGGCTAAGTTGTTCTTAACAGATCAACGAAGTTAAGCACTGTTTCGCGGGGTCATCATTTAGATAGGTGACCGCCAGTGGCAATTTCAACTGAGCACTCCCGTGCTTCAGAGGGCACGTTAAGCAGTCGGTCTCGGCTTTTTTAAAGTTGTTAGACCATGACAGAGGCCTTCGGGCGGCCTAGAAACTCTGTCACCAGAGTTGGCCACTCATACGAACGAACGAACAAACTCAAAAATTTTATATGCTACATGGATGAATATTTTAGCTGGTGCTCCACGGGATACCTGCGATTAAATTTCAAAATAGTACAATT
This sequence comes from Colostygia pectinataria, assembly GCA_951394395.1. Classification (NCBI taxonomy): domain Eukaryota; kingdom Metazoa; phylum Arthropoda; class Insecta; order Lepidoptera; family Geometridae; genus Colostygia; species Colostygia pectinataria. Next base: position 7,100,845 of record OX596373.1, on the reverse strand, counting down.
CAATTTACGCCACTGGCGGTCACCCATCCAAATGATGACCCCGCGGAACAGTGCTTAACTTCGTTGATCTGTTAAGAAAAACTAAGCCAGCTACGTCACGAGCGCTCCATAGAACTAAGTGATATTATATAATTTTTTATTTCAGATATTAAAAGGAGCGTACAGTTATTACACTTTGCTGAGCAAATCTGAGATGTAATCCATCTTCATAATCACAAATCTTAATAAAAACCGTGTTACTGGTTGACTGGCAAACAACGCACCGTCAAACAGTCCCAGATACCTGAAATTTTAGGATGTGTTCTTTCACTGTGCACTAAGAAATACATTTTACAAACTTACCTCCTAGAAGACATTAGAAAAGAAGATAGGTCCATACACTGTAAGTAAGTAACAAGCAAATTTTATTAAGACTAGAAGAACTTAGCATGAAAAAAGTCTCCGTCGAGCGCTGAAGCCTGAAGTTCTTTGGCTACAGCGCGAGCAACACGTCTGCCGGAGAACAAGTCGATGGCTCTGATGATGTCCCGTGGAGGGATGAAACACGTGTCAATATTTTTCTTTTGAGGTTAACTGTGGTAACTAATGATAGTTAAAAGGTTAAGCGGAATAGTACTAGAGATTTTTCGTCTGTTTTTTTATATTGGAACGCACCATGTTGAAAATATGAATAAAACCTTCACGTTATTACCAGCTACAATTTTAATTAAACATTTTCACCCATAAAAATTCACATCACTGACATGGTTTGTGAAAAAATTAATATTTCTGTATTCATGGCCGCACCCTGAATAATGGTAACGACCCCTTGATGTGTACGAAAGAGGCTTTATTTCTTTTTTACGAGTTTGTTTTGTGTTAAATACAATATTATAATGGCTTGGGGTGTCAACCGGAATAGATATAGGACGTAAGTGTTAGGTTTGCTTGCTACAATGAGCTATAGTAGAGATATTAATGATTAACCGGTTGTTCTGGGTATTTTCTATGTATAATAAAATGTGAAAGTTCAGGTTAGAGACGTATGGAAGTCCTTGGGGGAGACCTTTACCCAGCAGTGGGACGATATAGGTTAGAAAAAAAAATCTATGTACTGTATTGAATAAGTTCAGTCATCTAGTACCCTAGAAGTATAACCCAAGCTCTGCTTAGCTTGGGGCTAGATGACGCTATGTGGATTGTCCAGCATTATATGTAGGTAAAAAGTTGCAATTGAAGTTACAAATTTGACATTAAAATTGCATGCTGTAATGTGACAGCAAAGATTGAAAATTAAAACGAACAACAACATTTTGTTCGCGCTGGCATGCGCGCACTAGGACCTACGCAAAATCAAAATATACGCGTGCTTTAGCCTTTAACTTCAGTGCCGGTGAAAGGTAACGTGTGGTGCCGGCAAACCTGCGACCGGGGTGGGGTAAATATAACCGGTAGGAGGTAGAGAGTGGCCATTCTTTACGTAGTACTAATGTGTTCTGTGCCGTATATAATCTAATATATATTCTGCCTTCAAGCACTAGTGTGCAAGCATTACTTTGTTTAGGTTTGAAGGGCACTGTAGCATGAAGTTTACTGGGCGAATGAGACTTAATAACAATGTCTCAAGGTGACGAGAGTATAGCTCTTTAAAACTTAATGCTTCAGGTGACACTGAATCTTTTATGGTCAGGCGTGGCGCTTAACATATATATAAATAAACTTGCCTTGGTATGTAAAGTTTAGGACTGAAATAAAGTACACAACCCAGTATATTTAATTTGAAACGTCAAAGAAAGTAAGTAATACCTAAATACTTTTATTGTTAGTTCAAAAATCTGAGTTCTAATAAGGAATTCTAGTTCCTTCGTATGCCATTTAACATTATTAATATAATTATATTTTTTAGCAACGAAGCGTACCGAATTTTCGTGCAATTCGTGTCATGGCTTTCATTAATTCCAAAATCGATCAAAGTCATTTTGACCTTTTAAGTATATATATTTTTTTTTTATACAACTTAAGTGGCAACCAAGCGTACGGCCCACAAGATGGTAAGCGGTTACCGCAGCCTATGGACGCTTATATATATATGCAATACCAGAAGTATCACTCGCGGGTTGCCACTTTGAGGCTGAGATCGAAAGCCTCATGTGCCAGTAATTTCACCGGAAACCATACCCTTCACACCGGGACACAGCAATGCGAGCATTACTGCTTGGCGGCAGAAATAGTTATGGTGGTAGTCCTTCCCCGGACGAGCTCTATCACAGAGAACTCTACTACTCTTTATATGTTTTTCACACGATACGACGCATCTCGTTTATGTGCTTCGGTTGTAAGTTTAACTATTTATTATTCGCCATATTCATAAGAGCAACTGTCATTTTAGCAGCTTGCTAAGTATTGGTATCATTGTCATTCTTATGTCCATAAACAAAGACGACGATAGATTTGAAAAACACATTAGATAACAAAGGTTTGAATTGCTTTTCTAATATAATATATATATAATAATTATTTATTTCAGAAAGGTCTTACAGGACAATATTATAATCATTTTATACATTTTCATGTAATTAAAGATAGTAATAATAACGTTAAATTAATGTGCAAAGATTTTTAGACATTGAATTCCATGCAGTCTTAGTTTCGACTTCTCGTCCTAACTAAGTTTAAAACTTGGATTATAGATACGAGGAACCTCGACTCAACCTAGTAATTAGGTAACAAGTCCCGTGTCTTATTGTAATATCTCAGTCAATTTTGAGTAAGATAAGACGAGTGAAACTCAAAGAAAGTTGGTTAATTTAGATCCGAAGGGGTAAATATTGGCGGAAGTGATAAAGGCTTTGTACTACTAAAATGGACGTTATTACGAATATAATATAACTTACTTGAGTGACGTCGAAACTCTAGAGCCAAAGGAACGATCGCTATTTTGACTTCAATCAAACTTATATTTATACTTGTGGTGAACCTTCTTATTTACTTTTGTTATATATATATAAATAAAATCTATATATATATAGAATAAATATATATTTACATAAATAAATACATACCTACCTAAATTATTTATAATACTAGGTACTTGCATAAATTATAAATTCTAATATCTTACTACTTACTTTTACCTACCTATATTTAATTAAATTATATACTACACATGCAAATAATACTATAATATTACAAACTAAATAACAAGTAACAGATATTGAGCGCCCGGCCGCCGTGTAGTATGGAAACAGGATACTGGTTTGATGTTACATACTAACTACTGTGTACGCTGTGTCGACCGCTCAGTAGTTATTAATGCCTTTGCGCCGGTCTATCCGACCAGTTGACTCAGATCATTCGTCGCGAAGCCTACGCTACTGTATACTTATACTTATACCAGTTCATGTCGAAAACATCCTGGATTTTTTTTAAGATAGTCCATTATGTAATTTGTATCTTTTTTTGCTATTTAATTATGGAGGCCACCAAGGGTTGCCCACCTATTTGTAAGCTGTTACCGCAGCTTATAGACGCTTGCAATACCAGAAGTGCAATACGCGGGTTACCACCCTGAGACGTATATCGAAAGTTTCATGTGCCTGTAATTTCACCGGAAACCATACCCGTCCGGAACACAGCAATGCAAGCATTACTGCTTGGTAGCAGAAATATGGTGGTAGTACTTCCCCGGACGAGCTCTATCACAAAGAACTTTACTACTCTACTAATTTATTCATACACAATAAAGATCCATAGACTTCCCCCCACGCGATGGACCGATGACATTAAAGCGGTCGTAGAAAGTTGGATGGTAAAGGTAAAGTAAGTAAGTAAAGTAAGTAAAAATATATTTATTCAATCATTTATCACAAGGATCATTTTGAAACGTCTTAAAGCTAGGTGAATTTATGCCAGTACCACGCGCCCCAGCCTAAAAGAATCTTTTTATGAAGAAATTTAGTAGTGGATGACTATACAGGGTCATTCATTATCAACCTGACAAACTTAAGGGATAGGTTCCACACATAAAAAATATATGTACAGAGCCCTCCTTAGATAAGTATCCCCCTTGTATAAGACAACTAGCTTCAAATCCATTTGGATTACTATGGAGTTTTGCTCAAATAAATTATATTTAATAACCATGCAAGGAACCGTAATCATAATTTCAACTGCTTTGCTAATAGCAGTGTTGGAACAGTGGTATCATACTTGGATTTCCAATCCTGAGAAACCGAGGTCGATTCCGAGCGTTGAATTACTTTTTGTTTTTTTTTTCAACCTTATCAATGAAGTTTGCAGTAAATAATACCTATACACTACTTACTTTTATTATCGTGTGAATTTATTCAAATAATAATAATTGTCAAAATAAAACCTCTTCGTTAGTGAAAACTTTGTTGTTTTATTAATAAGCCAATTTACAACACTACAAGATAAAACGGTTTTTTTAATCCTACAAAATTATACAAAATGACATTGCCATTTACGTCTGGTAAATAATAATCTTTCATAATTCACCGGCGAACAAACATGTTAATAGTTAGGTATTAACAATTTAGATCTCTCGTGAATATAAGCTATTATTTACCCGTTTTTAAGAAATGTGGGGTCAAATGTTATATCTTCTTATTAAAAAATATAGTTGGTTATGTATTCACTTAAAAAAATACCTAGTAAAATATTATTATGTAGTGAACGAGTATGTTACACTATTATAAAATTGTATACTACTATACCTATTTTTTCCCACTAAAGTTACAAATAACAGTAACCTTCACAAGCTATAAATTTATCTTGGCGTACTAAATTACACTTAGACCTATCACTGGAGTTTCAATTCCAAGAACCACTTGACACCACATTTCCACATTATTCTCTATGCAAATAAATAATTAAATATGTTAGAAACTCTCCCGTATTTCCCATAAATGTATATTTATTCTATAGCTAATAAGCGTTATTTTATTATCATAAATCTATTTTGATTTAAGGAATTATTTGTTGATGAAGTATTAAAATTATTAAAAATGTTCACGAGCAACTTCCGGACGAACTAGCATAAAAGACGCGCAAGTGACGTTGTTTGTTCCGGGCAAAATGCAGGTGGCTTGAAGTTGCTCGTGCACGAGTTCAGTTGTTGTTTGAAGATTGAAAAGTATAGACGTGTAAAACAGTTAACGTGTTACGTGTACCTACAAGTGAATAAAACGAGTTCAAGAAAGTCAAGTATACCGTTTATTATTTTTCACCACCTGTAATAGATCAGAAAGGTGGGATTAAATTGAGAAGGTGATTGGTGATCCAAATCCCGCTCAGTAAAAGGACTTGCGCCCTAAAAAGAAAAGAAAAAGGTATGTATTACATAATATTATATTAAAAAGACAACATTAATCCATATATTAAAAAAAAAAAAAAAAAAAAATCTTGTTTATTTTAAATTTTGTGTTCATTTTACTAGAAAATAAAAACTTAGTTGCCAGAATGTTCCACTGTATGTGTAACTTAGTATTCTCTAAAGCAGTTATTGTAATAATAATATATTTATTTTTATTTTATTCTATTTTACTTACGAACTATCCACATTGTAATTGATTTTAATTATCATGCTTTTGTACTCTAGTCTATTGCGGACTACTCACAGTTTGATGTTTTTTCTTAATAAAATGTTTTTTTTTTTCATGTTTAAAGTTAATGTTTGTGTGCCAATTTGTAATGCGAAGTAATGCTGAAAACATTATAACACAATTATAATTAAGTTATGTAGGACACCTACTTTTGAAATTTTATGGCAGTTTCAGGGAGACGATGGGTCGACGATCCCGTAAGCACAAAAGAACTGAGGATTCTACGCAAAGTGAATCAGAATCATCAGAAGATAGAAACAATGAACGAAGGCGAAGAAAGAAAAGAAAGAGAGACAAAAGTCGTGACAAATCACGCAGGCGCAGCCATCGTTCGAGTAAATCACGATCTTCACGGCAAAGATACCATGTTGAAGAGTCAAGACGATTCCAGAGGGAGTCTTCAACACCTACCTACCCTGCAAACACTGTTCGTGAAGAAGTTGAACGAGATAACACACCTGCAGCGACACCAGTAGCTGTACCAGTGGCAGCATCAGCAGCTGTACCAGTGGCAGCGCCAGCAGCTGTACCAGCAGCGGCAGTAGTATCTGTACCAGTGGCAGCACCAGCAGCTGTACCAGCAGCGGCAGCAGTAGCTGTACCAGTGGCAGCATCAGCAGCTGTACCAGCAGCGGCAGCAGTAGCTGTACCAGTGGCGGCTCCAGCAGCAGCACCAGTGGCTGTACCAGCAGTGAGTACTTCTTTGATCCAGAATGATACAGACTCTTGTTCGAATGCGTTTATTACGGTATTTAGAGAACTTATGCAGACCATGAAAACAACAGATGGGGGCAGTGAACGGTACCCTATTTTAAATGTAATACCCGAGTTTGACCCTGCTAAGCGAAACCAAACCATTGACATGTGGATTAGTAAGGTCAACGAGTGTGCTAAGATTTATAACTGGACAGACAGACAAATAAACCATTACGCATTGCCGAAATTGACAGGATTAGCTCAAAAGTGGTATCAGGGTCTGCCTAGTTTGATGTTTTCATGGACTGAATGGCAATGCAAGCTGAAGCTAGCATTTCCAAGTGCTGAAAACTTCGGTCAATTGTTAACGGACATGCTTGGTTGCAAAGCGAAATTTGGAGAGTCGTTAGAGGAATACTTTTATCAAAAGATGGTATTGTTGAATCGTTGCAACATATTTGGCAAAAACGCGATAGATTGTATTTTATTTGGAATAGAGGACAGATCTGTTAGAACGAGTGCAGAGGCTGCACAGTTTACTGAAACAGATAAGTTGCTAGTTTTTCTCAGAAACGTTAGAGTAACGAAAAAGCCTGACGTGCCCAATTCGTCCATGCAACCAAGCAAGTCTGAAAGTAAGCACCCTAGAACTTATAATAGGACAACAAATAATGATAATGATGTAAAAGCGCCCAAAGGCAATAGGTTCACAAAATGTTTTAATTGTGGGGAAGATGGTCATACTTACTTCAAATGTAAACAACCAATCAAACGGTGCGATACCTGTCATAAAGTAGGTCACATAGCTGAAAATTGCCCAAGCAAAGCAAACTCAAATAATAACAATAAGACGGTTTTACGAATTTCAAAAGAGCCAGACAACGATTCGAAATATTTCAAAATCGCTTCGGTAAATGGACAAAACCTTGACTGTTTCATAGATTTTGGGAGTCAGTGCACATTGTTACGCGAATCTGTCGCTAAAAACTTGGTGGGGTCTTGGTCAGCAACAGATCTCCCTGTACTGCGAGGGTTTGGGGATAGTGTTGTCAATTGTTTAGGCAAATGCAATGTTGAGATAAATGTAGATTCCGCGGAAGCAGCAGTAGAAGCGTTCATTGTCCCCGACCACTTGCTGCAGGTACCTCTGTTGCTTGGACAAACATTCACCGAGCAAGATCACGTAGTAGTTATAAAGACTAACGACCAATTAAAAATAACTGTCAATTCCGCCAAAAGTATTAAGCTATACGTAAATAGCTCAGTAACCGTTAACGGATACACTGAGGTAGAGGTTTATACTAAACCAAAATATTCTGGTAACGTGTTTATTGAACCTAGCATGTGTCAAAATTCGCAAAAACAGTATGAAATACTGCAAAGTGTGGCAAGAATATCCGAGGGATTAGGAAAAGTTGTAGTTAAGGGATTAAATCCCTCTGGCTTTGAGTTAACTAGGGATGTATTAATACTTCGCGCACTTCCTTTAAACGAAGTTCAAACGTTAGATGTGAATAGGATCGAACATTGCCCTGAAAACAGAACAGTATCTCAAATTGAAGGGTCTATGATACGTGTAGATAATAATATTGAGCCTGAACACGTAGTTAAATTAACTAGACTACTCAACAAATTTAGAGATTGTTTTGCTTTTTCTGTCAAAGAACTAGGATCCATAACGAATACTGAAATGGCGATAAAACTTAACGACACAACTCCTGTTGTATATAGGCCCTATCGCCTCTCTTATTCAGAACGAAAAGTAGTTCGTGATATGGTACATGAGTTAGAAGATTCAGGCATTGTCAAAGAATCTTCGTCAGATTATGCTTCGCCAGTTATATTGGTTAGGAAAAAAACCGGAGATTATCGCCTTTGTGTTGATTTTAGGGCATTAAATAAAAAAACTGTTAAAGAACATTACCCTCTTCCGAGGATAGATGATCAGTTAGATAATCTCTCTGGACATAAATATTACACTTCATTGGATCTCGCGTCTGGCTACTACCAGGTACCAATGGCTGAATCATCAAAGCATTTGACAGCCTTTGTGACGCCGGACGGGCACTACGAGTTCAATCGAATGCCGTTTGGACTTGTTAATGCTCCGTCCGCGTTTCAGAGAGCTGTTAATAATATTTTGGGCAACGCGAGATTCAAGGAAGCGTTTGCATACATGGATGATGTGATCATTCCTTCAAAATCCATAGAAGAGGGATTGCAAAAACTCAATGACATTCTAGTATTATTTCGCAGTTCAGGAATAACTTTAAATTTGTCAAAATGCAATTTTCTAAAGACTTCTATCGATTTTTTAGGTTTTGAAGTTAGTGAGGCAGGAATAAAGCCAGGAGAGAAAAAGATTGAAGCTGTAAATGACTTTCCTAGACCTAATGATCAGCACAAAGTAAGGCAGTTTGTAGGTTTGGCGAGCTTCTTTCGGCGATTCATAAAAGGCTTTTCAATAATCGCAAAGCCACTAACTAAACTTTTAAAAAAAGATTGTAAATGGCAATGGGGTGAAGCAGAAGAAAATGCTTTCGCGACATTAAAATCAGAATTAGTTCAGCGGCCCATTCTCTCGTTTTACAACCCGGAGTATGAAACTCAAGTACACACAGATGCTTCAAAAGTAGGGGTTGCGGGTATATTAATGCAAAGACCAAGTAAAGACTCCCCTTTTAGTGCAGTAGCATTTTACAGTCGACAAACTTCTCCAGAAGAGACTAAGTTTACATCTTATGATTTAGAAACACTGGCGGTAGTTAGTTCATTGCAGCGATTCAGAGTATATTTAATAGGAATTCCTTTTACAATAGTCACTGATTGCAATTCACTACGTGCAACGTTTGAAAAAAGGGATACTATTACTAGAGTAGCGAGGTGGTGGAATGTTATGCAGGAATTTGATTTTAATATCATATATAAACCAGGAACCGCTATGTCTCACGTAGATGCGCTTAGTCGAAATCCTATCCCATTAGATGTAGCACAATTTCAAATCAGACAAATTGACACCAATTGGGTGGCCACGGTACAACAAAACGATCCCGAACTACAAAGAATTGTTAAAATATTAGATGATAAAGAAAGTGATAATGTAATCGAAATCAAAAATAATTTTCAAGTAAAAAGAGGGTTATTATACAGAAAAACAGATGATGGAGATCGTTGGGTTGTACCGAAAGGCGTCCGATGGCAGGTGCTAAAAGCGCATCACGATGACATAGGGCATTTTGGTTTTGATAAAACGTACGAGAGCATTAAAATTAATTACTGGTTTGCCAAGATGAGGCGATTTATAAAAAAATATGTAATGTCATGTTTAGAATGTGCTCATGCCAAAATACCAAGCGGTAAAAAGGCAGGTAAATTACACCCGATTGAAAAAGTTGATTGCCCTTTTCACACATTACACATAGACCACTTGGGTCCTTTTGTTCGCAGCAAACGGAATAACATTTACCTGTTACTAATTGTAGATGCTTATACCAAATTTGTCATTATAGTGCCAGTCAAAAGTACAAAGCCGTTCATACTGTTAAAGCAATGAAAAACTATTTTCACACATTTAGCGTCCCGAAACGTGTGGTTTCTGATAGAGGCACCTCATTTACTGCTAAAAGTTTTCAGAATTATTTAAGCTCACTGGGTATTAAACACACAATGAATGCGGTTGCGACGCCACGCGCCAATGGCCAAGTGGAAAGATACAATAGAACAGTCTTGGCTGCATTGACCGCGACTAATCATGGCAAAGCTGAAAATGTATGGGATGAATGTGTCTCTGAAATACAATGGGGTCTTAACAACACCATTAATAAAGGCACAGGGAAAAGTCCCGCACAGGCTTTATTCGGTTTGAACTTGGTAGGTACTCAGAGTTCTTTGCTACAGCTTAACGTTACAGATGATACCGAAACTATAGTTCCATCGTTGGAAGAAACCAGAAAAGAAATTACTGAACACATTAGGGTAAATCAAGAAAAGCAAAAAGAACGTTATGATAAAGATAAAAGAGACATTACATTTAAAGTGGGTCAGTTAGTTAGAGTAGAAAGAGAGGTCCCATCTATAGGTAAAAGTAGAAAATTAGTTCCGAAGCTAAGAGGTCCATACCGTATTGTAGATGTCCTAGGTAATGATCGGTATGTCATCGAAGATACACCCTTGTCACAAAAAGGAAATAAGAAATTTAGTGGTGTATTCTCAGTTGATAAAACTCATCCATGGATGGTTTTCAATAGAGCAGATTCAGAATCTGATACCTCAATCAATGATGAAGACGACACTGGTTTGGTTGAGTTGTAGGTATCATTAAAATTTCATGTTAAATCTAAGTAAATAGCTATAATATGATATAATAATTTAATCTAGAGTTTAGATTATGAGTTTAATGTACATAATTGTAACTTCATGATGATTTTATGATTTAAATTAAAGCTAATGGAGTACATTCCTAACATTTTATTTAAGATGGCTTGGCTGTATGATTTAAGCTAAGAAAAATGGTGGGAATACAGTCCCAACATTTTATTTAAGATGGCTTGGCTGTATGATTTAAGCTAAGACAAATGGTGGGGATACAGCCCCAACATTTTATTTAAGATGGCTTGGCTGTATGATTTATGCTAAGACAAATGGTGGGAATACAGTCCCAACATTTTATTTAAGATGGCTTGGCTGTATGATTTAAGCTAAGACAAATGGTGGGGATACAGCCCCAACATTTTATTTAAGATGGCTTGGCTGTATGATTTATGCTAAGACAATGGTGGGGATACAGCCCCAACATTTTGATTAAGATGGCTTAGCTGTATGATTAAGGCTAAGACAATGGTGGGGATACAGCCCCAACATTTTGATTAAGATGGCTTAGCTGTATGATTTAAGTTAAGACAATGGTGGGGATTCATCCCCAACATTTTGATTAAGATGGCTTAGTTGTATGATTTAAGCTGAGACAAGTGATGGGGACAAAGCCCCAACATTTTTATGAAAGCTTAGCTGTATGATTTTAATAATTTTAGTTTAGCAGAATAATTATTAAGCTAAGACAAAGAAGAATTCAAAGATTATAAAATAATTAACATTGAGGATACAACGATTAAGTTGTACCTACATTAATTAAAATTATAAGTATGGCTAACTAACAAAATAAGGTTAAAAAGTAGAATTAAGGGTGATTATTTACATTGTATAAACAGTTTTCCCGGGACGGAAAAGTAGTCAGGAAAGGCCGACTGTTAGAAACTCTCCCGTATTTCCCATAAATGTATATTTATTCTATAGCTAATAAGCGTTATTTTATTATCATAAATCTATTTTGATTTAAGGAATTATTTGTTGATGAAGTATTAAAATTATTAAAAATGTTCACGAGCAACTTCCGGACGAACTAGCATAAAAGACGCGCAAGTGACGTTGTTTGTTCCGGGCAAAATGCAGGTGGCTTGAAGTTGCTCGTGCACGAGTTCAGTTGTTGTTTGAAGATTGAAAAGTATAGACGTGTAAAACAGTTAACGTGTTACGTGTACCTACAAGTGAATAAAACGAGTTCAAGAAAGTCAAGTATACCGTTTATTATTTTTCACCACCTGTAATAAATATATAAACATATAAATAAAATATTAAAGTATGAGAGTCCAGCCATTTCTTCACAGTTCTTGTTCGATAAACCGCACAGATTTTGTCCTTCTGGATAGGTATACAACGCTACAGATGGTAGCAACACTTCTTAGTATTGCTGACAATTCATGCGCCCATCGACTTCCCCAAGTTCTCCTGGACCCATGGACGATATCCATTCCCAATAATCTAAAAATAAAACACTTTATTATTAACTACTTTAATAAGTGATGATGTGAACAAAACTGACTGGGTAGAAGGTTACACTTACCGTTATATGAAGCTGCCGAGCAAATTATTTAAATTGCTTTTATTTTGATCGCATTTCAATTCTTGTTTTCATCAAATTATATAAATGATGCATTTTTTAGAAATTCAAAAGCTTACGAAGAACACACAAAGTAAACAGCACAGAATATGACGTCAAGCCTGACAATGAGAATTATTCGTTGTTTTTGTTCGTTCGTTAAAAATCAACGACCTACCCACACCCTTCAAATAATAAATAACGCTTTGCATTCGTTTGCTAGACAAGGACAGGTTATTGGACGCTAGTGATTTATAATTTCAACGCGTTTGTCATCAACACGACAGCCGAGTTAGATAAGTGGTCGGTCATGGTGTGCAAATATGATTTTGTTCCGAGATCGAATCCTTACGACAGTAAATATTTTGCATTTAATTTGTGATTGCAAGAATTTCTATATTACTGTTTGGTGAGGACGGCTGAGATAAACTTTAGCTACTAGGGAGGATACTTAATAGTGGAGTCCACTGTACCTATATTTTTTTTTTTCCTAAACATTTTTTTTTATTATTTAAAAAAAATTACGTAATTCTGCTTAATATAATTGCTTAATGATAATGATGCTGATGAATGTACATTAAATGTCAAAATAGTTATATTATTAGGTACCTAATTGATTCAAGCGTATCTCTGCTAAAATCTACTAAAACTTATTATTATTATAGTATGTTAAAATCAAATAATTAATTAGTTTTCCGTTAAACATTTCTTTTTCAAAAGAAATCCACGTGTTTTACCTTTTCACGAGGCTGAGTTAACACGTGACAAAATTCTTTTGATAAATAAAGTTAAGCGACATAATAAGTATTAGTTTTCCTTTAATTTTCTATGTCATCAGAGTTTATCTGGTGGTAAGAATAAGTTTTAAAGTTTTGCGTGGCTCTGCTACGCTCGTCACATAGTTATTAAGTCTATTTCGCCCGGTAATTTCACTTGCTACAGTGTCCTCAAACCTCAACACGGTAATGCATGCACATTAATGCTACTGCGGTATCCTTCAAGGCGGACTTTTGCCACAAAACAGATATTAGTACTGCGTACCTACAGAATGGCCACTCACCGGTTTTATTTACCCCACCCCGGTCGCGAGTTTGCCGGCACTGAAGCTAAGGGGTTAGACACGCGTTTATTATGATTTTACGTAGGTCCAAGCGCGCGCATGACAGTGCGAGAAAAAGAGTGCTGCTCACTCTTGCTATAATTGGGTGAGGCCACAGAACTATATTTGAGTAGAATGAGTGAGTGTATGTACCTCGCGTGCCAGAAAAACGGGTTAAAAAAGGGCTGAGAACCTCTTTACTCGCCGCGAAATTTAGTCTGCTCCCAACCGGGGGCGTTGTGGTGGTGTGCCAGTGCCTAGAATCGGTTTGCCGCGTGCTTATCGATGCTTAAAAATCATTTATTTTCGCGTGGCTTACGTTTCCCATCACTAAAATACATTTGTGTGTAAAATACAAATACGCAAAATGTTACACGCTCGGTTTCCATACAAATCGACGAACTCTTTCATTCTTCTTAAATATAGTTCTGTGGGTGGGGCCAACCATGACACTCGCACATACAACAGCACCGTTTACGTACACACACCATGCATGTGGTGATTGCGACGCGTTTGCTTTATACATTTTATTGAAAGTGTCCGGGGTGTAACAGTGTTAAACATAGCACTGCTTGGATGCAATATGCAATATTGGGGACATTGCTAGCTAGGTATCTACATTGGTGAAGCAATCATGATAGAGCTAGTCCGCAAAGCCGATAACCGCAGACGTAGTGGACACACAACCTGACACGTCATACATTATATACGTATTTGCAAAGTTAGATGTATATGCATATCATCATCATGACTGCATGCCTTCTAACTTTTCCACTGTTGAGACACTGGTCTACTTTTGGGCGAAAGTGATTGGGTAATAATCTACCACTTTACCTGGTGGTAGGACTATTCAGCAAGAGTCCGTCTTGGTGGGTACCACCACAGTGCCAGATATTCTACTTCCAAGCAGTAGTGTGCAAGCATTACTGTGTTTGGGCACGTTTGGGTTTGAAGGGCACTATAGCAAGTGAAATAACTGGGCGAAAGAGATTAACAGCAACGTCTCGGGATGATGAGCGCAGTGCAGTGCCACGTAGAACTTAAAACTTTAAGCTTTGGGTGGCACTGCATCAGTTATGGTCAGGCGTGGTGCATAATATCAGGCGGGCGATTGATCGTCTTGTCACTTGCTGATATAAAAAAAATCAAAACGTGGACTCAAATGCGGGTTGGTATTAAGGCACACGCCCTTCGAATTTTAGTTCTTGGACATTCCGGTTTACTCACGATGTTTTCCTTCACCGTATGACAGACTGGCATTCCTGAAAAATCCATTGGTGCACGACCGGATTCGAACTCACGACCTGAGGATTGGAAGGCGCGTTACTACCTCTAGACCACCAGTGCTATTAGACTATCACTAGATAAGCGCAGTGTAGTAAATAAATAATAAATAATGCTGGACAATCCACACAGCATCATCTAGCCCCAAGCTAAGCAGAGCTTGTGTTATGGGTACTAGATGACTGATATGCTTAATACAATATAATACATAGATTGAAAACAGCTGTGTGCCTTAATCCACGTATAGTGAATCTTGCAAAGAGTTAGTGTCCCACCAGTGGGCGCATTGATAGCCTTCTATATTGCGGTTTGTCAATAACTAGTTATCCCTTCAATCTTTCCTCTTGGAGAAGCTGTGCCCTTAGGGTTCAATTTCCGTCGTGATAAATTGTTTATGCAAGTATTTTAGGGGTCCTTATTGTGTTTACGCGTTGTCACCGGACGTCCGGGACCCTGGGACCCTGCATAATGTGAATCTGGGAAGGGTTTTGGATTTTACTTGGTATTTTTTTGGAATACGTTAACACGTTACGTTTTATGTTGGTACTTTAATTGGCATATTTGCTCAAATATTTGCTTATTTTCGTCAATACAAAGTCAATTTTAACTTTGGATAGCTAAACTAACTAGGAAAATTGCAAACATTTAAGCAAATATACCAAGTAAAGAGAAACAAATTATACTTTGCGTGAATGACAGGAAATAACTGACCACAAAACTTGACGACCGATGTGGCGCAGCGGGCAGAGGTCCGCCTGCGACGCAGAGGTTGCGGGTTCGATTCCCGCCTCGGGACAAATGTTTGTACGACCTACAAATATTTGTTCCGGGTGTTCTGGGTATTTCTATATATAATAAAAAAAATATCTATCTATGTATTGTAATTGTATTAAATATATATCAGTCATCTAGTTACCCATAACACAGCTCTGTTTAACAGCAGCTTACCTGGGGCTAGATGATGCTGTGTTGATTGTCCAGCATTATTTATTATATATTATTATTTAACTTATGTAATGCAAATTTTTTTATGCACGCCAATATAGATCATGATACTTTATTTGTATGGCTTAAATTCCTCAGACGAATTATATCGCCAAGAGTACCTTTTTTTTTTTTTTTTTTTGTTAACGGGGAGGAATCTGCATCCAGACATTCCGTCGCATAAGGGTACGACGGGGGTGTGTGAGGTTGTCGGACTCGACGACTCACTAAACCATCCCCGGTGGCCAGCCTCGATGCATGCCAAGGGGCTCCACGGTCCCCTAGGGCTGTCAGTGGTGCCCCTCTCGCATCGCGCTCCAAGCACTTCCCGGGGCTAACAAAAGTCAGCCCCAGCACCTCGCAGTGCTGCGGCAGCACAGGGCCCCCCTCTGTACTACCGCCCTTCCCGGGTTAAAGAGTACCTACACTGAGCTTGAAGCTCCAAAGGGAATTTTGACACTAATTCAAAATTACAGTTGTGGTCAAATTCTAATTTTTTTAGTCGTTGACGTAAGTATCGAAATGGATTGACTCAATAAGGTTCTCTTTTTGGAAATACTCTAAAATCTCTAAATTTTTAAATTTTCGTTGAGTTATTTGGTTTGCCTATACTATTAATAACTTTTCGTTACTCCTGGCAAATACCACTTTTGGTAATGTCTTACCCTTAAAACATACCCCGAGGTTGTTAGAACATACTTGGTGAATCACCCACGGGGTTGGAATTCGTCAACTTCTTAAGTACTGTAAAGAGTAAAAAGCGGTTTTATAAAAAGCTGTATCCGTATATTTAACTTTTTTTTACGTTTTAGCGAAAAAAATATTTACGGAATATGGTTGCTTTTGTTGTTTGACATCATCATCATCATCATTATAAATGCAAATTTTGTATTTTTGTTTTCATTCAACTCCTGGTGGTGCCTTACTTTTGAATCCAATGAAAATATCGATCCAATCCTAATTTCTATTTTCGGCTGTCAAATTAAAGTACTCTTGAGAACTAGGTTTGCTGAGAGTACGAAATGACAAATTACAATACTTGTCCAATACCGATCGCGTTCAAGAGTAAGGCCCTTGATTTGAATGATAAAAACGTTTTTATGATTTTCCGAATAGATAATTAATATTTAACTCTTAGTTAACGTGACTAGTATGAATAAATAGTTTTTTTTATCCTGGTAACCACATGCGGCTTCAAAGTATTCAACATTTTTATTTCATTTAAATCTATTATAAAATGTCGTGTTACCTTAAAAAGCGGATACCGTTATCATCAAAACTGCAACTTAAGGAGTCGGTAATGCACGCATTTTCTCAAGAATTAACCCCTAAGTATGATGGGAGTTCCTTAACATTCCGGACTCGACAATCTGAGCTGAGAACTTTGAATCTTGCAATAAACTTTTGTGTATTTGAACTTGGAAATGAACCGTGACAGGTTTACTAAGTAGGTTTGAAAATCTTGATATTTTTAAACTTTTACTTACGTAATAATTATTTATATTTATTTAATAAATTTAATTAATTATTATTACATTCCCCGCCTTCCAATCCTAAGGTCGTGGGTTCAAACCCGGTCGTGCACCAATGGATTTTTCTGTTCGAAAAATTTATGTGCACAATGCCAGTGCTCTCATACGGTGAAGGAAAACATCGTGAGGAAACCGGCATGTCCAAGAACTAAAAATTCGAAAGACATGTGCCATCCACCAATCCGCATTGGGTCCGCGTGGTGGATTAAGACCCAATCACTCTCGCCTGAGAGTAGGCCAGTGTCCCAGCAGTGGGAACATTAGAAGGCTGTCATGATGATGATTATTACATTTATTGACTCCCAAAAAAAACAAACAAAAGAATATGCAATAAAAAAAAATTAAAAACAAAATAATAAAAGGCATCAACAACAAATTTGTAGGTACTTAAGTAGGTAGGTACCACTTACTTAAAAAGAATAATAAAACAAAAAATATATTATATAAAAACTACTCACATCTATAGTTCTCACAACGGATCTCGGCCGTCGTGAAATTAGCCGTTTCGATGCGCAATGGAGCTTTTTCAAACTAAATTGTCTTTGCGCATCACAAACGGCTAACTTCACGGAAGCCTAGATCCGCTGTGCGAACTATACATAACTACGAGTACATTATAGTTTAATTCTTAAAATAATGGAGTACTGGTGGTCTAACAGTCTATTTCACTTAAGAATGGATATATTTAGTGTTTTATGGTTTCAGTAAATATTTTATAGTTTAAATTGCATATTAACTTTTGGTAAATTTAAAAATTATGTTAATTAGACGACCGATGTGGCGCAGCGGGCGCAGATCCGCCTGTGACGCAGAGGTTGCGGGTTCGATTCCCGCCTCGGAACAAATGTTTGTACGATCTACAAATATTCGTACCGGGTGTTCTGGGTATTTTCTATATATAATAAAAAATATCTATCTATGTATTGTATTGTATTAAATATATATCAGTCATCTAGTACCCATAACACAGCTCTGTTTAACAGCAGCTTACTTTGGGACTAGATGATGCTGTGTGGATTGTCCAGCATTATTATTATTATTATTATTATTAATTATTTGTATTTTATAACTTTGACATTGCCGAATAAATGATGCAAAAAAGGAAAAAGATAAATGTGTCAGCACCCTTCCTATGTGAAGTAGACTAAATAGTGGTAGACTTTTCACCTTAAGGTCGTTTCCAGCTCAACTGTTTCTTATTAAATGTATTTTGTATATTATTATACCGAATGTATGTAATTAAGTACATTATTTTTATTTTGGTTCTGTTAAGTTATATACACACATCAACATTGTCTAGGGATATTCAACATTTTGTTGATTTTTACAAAAACTATAAATAATTTGTTTTAATTTTTTTTTTAATATTTTTTATTATTAATAGGCTTTTATCATTATTAATAAACAACACAAAATAAAGATTCTTGCCATACCTAGTTTTCTAAAGATATTATTTTCAGTTTTTGTAAAAATAAACAAAATGTTGAATATCCCTAGACAATGTTGATGTGTGTACATAAAAAGCAGGCTGCTTTGCCATTAGAGTAGAAACTAATGATTTTATGACTTACATTTCACCATTTTGAAATAATTTTTGCGTTGGTCGTTTTTATGTGATTTTGGCATAAAAAAAAACAATTATTGGAAAATCCTTGTTCCCAGATTTCGGCAAACAAATAAATTGAAAAGAACATGGACAAGACTTCAACATACAATGCTTTTTATGCTTTTGATGTGGTAATTTTATCAAAATCTAAATCTAATTTTAGAAATAAAAGTTAGGCCTTCTTTACCATCTATTAAAGATTATTATTATGTATAGAAGTAGTAAGCAATACAGTATGGCGGCAAATATAAGTCTAGTCATGGTAGTACTTCCTTGGACGAGCTCTGTCGCAAGGAACACTACCATTCTTCACTACTTGTATAAGTTCTATTTGGTACTCTTTGTGTTGTTTTTTGCGTTAAAATTGTCACCGAAATGTAGGTCGTCAGTAGGTACTTACCCTACATTTGAACTAGCAGAAACTAGTTTAAACTAGATCAGAAAATTAAATCATCGTATCACCCAACGGCTTATGCCCGGCACGTTTGAAATTCTACATTTATGCCAACTCTCGTATCTACGATGGGAGTTCTGCACTGCATTACTGCATACAAATTAGTAAATTCCATATTTTGCTGACAAAATTTGGAAAATGATACGTTTTAGAGAGTAGTTTTTTGTTATAGAGCACGTCCGGGGAAGAACATTTTTTACTAATAAAACTATAGTGAACTATATCATTCATTTTAAAACATTGCACTGTGCATATCGGAACGCAGAGTAGGACGCGCGTCGTGTCACTCAAATCTGATGAAGACTCACGGAATTGAGTCGAAACTGTGTCGGTACTTCTTCATCGATGTACCGGTACGTGAAAACACCCGATAATAAAAACTATTGACACCTGGTATAATTTATTTAATGAATGTAAAAAAATATATTATAGTTTAAAACTGTTTCTGAAATTATTTTTATTATGTTAGTGAGCTTGTATGTCAGTGTCCAACGCAGAGTTTTTGGACCACCCGAAGGCCTCTATCATGTCCTGTATTTTTATTATGTAAGAAATATATATATTTTTTTACTACTAAAGTATAAAAAAATATATTTTTATCAAAGCAACCAAGCGTACGGCCCACTTATTGATGGTAAGGGCTTTCCGTAGCCTATGTGCGCTTGCAACATCAGAGATAATCACTTGCGCGTGTCCACCCTGAGACAGATCGAATGTCTCATGTTCTTTTAATTTCACCGGAAACCACACCCATCGAACACAGCAATGCGATCATGTATGGCGGCAGAAATAGGCGTGGTAACCCTACACTAGGGTTTCCTATTCTGGATTTATAAATAGGGACTGTTTGTTAACTATTTAGTTTCTAAAGACATTCATTAACAAACTAGCTGTTGCAAACGACTTCATTCGCGTGGAACTCGGAAACAGTATAAAAAGTAGCATATGTCCTATTCCCGGTTATTATCTATCTTTTTTTTAAAATTTCAGCCAAATCGGTTCAGTGGTTGTCGAGTTATAAACGAACAAACATCCAAACTTTGTACATATTTTAATTACACTAATATTATACATAACTAATATTATAAATATTAGTGTGACTATAATTTGTACACAATTAATACACTACCTACAAAATATTAAGAGTAGTAGAGTTCTCTGTGATAGAGCTCGTCCGGGGAAGGACTACCACCATACCTATTTCTGCCTCTAAGCAGTAATGCTCGCATTGCTGTGTTCCGGTGTGAAGGGTATGGTTTCCGGTGAAATTACTGGCACATGAGGCTTTCGATCTTAGCCTCAAGGTGGCAACCCGCAAGTGATACCTCTGGTATTGCAAGCGTCCATAGGCTGCGGTAACCGCTTACCATCTTGTGACAGGTGGGAATAATCCAAAATTAAACAATATATTTGGACAGACTGAATGAGATGAGAATAAGCCAAATATAATGTTTGGACGATGCTCTTTTTATACTTTTAACTACCTCTTTTAGTTTGACGTATAACATGGCGGATAACGGATGCCGGATGGCAATGACGATGGCCGATGACGCATTGTGATGACTAAATTGTGGCAATGACTATGACAGATGACGCGAATGACTGATAACGCTGCCTACCTTCTTTAAACACCTTTACAAATAGATAAAATGATGTCTCTACATAAGAGGATTACAATAGATAACAAAATGTCATTGTTTTTTAATATTTTATTATTTATATTAACAGCATGTATTAAAGCAAAAATGCAGTATATGCCAATGCTCGTTCAGAACAGAAGTAGCATACAACTACCACCGCAGCCGGCACACTAGGAGATACGAGTGTTTTGTCTGCAGTTTTAGGTGTACTACAAAACTTGCTGTCAGAAACCATTGCGCCGTTATGCATTTCCACAGGTAAACCAAAATATCTTTATAAAAAAAACAATAATCAATTATTTGGATTTCATTTAAGAGTAGTAGAGTTCTTTGTGATAGAGCTCGTCCGGGGAAGTACTACCACCATACCTATTTCTGCCGCAATGCAGTAATGCTCGCATTGTTGTGTTCCGGTGTGAAAGATCTAAGCGTACATACATACAAAGAACAGACGGGGCGCGAAGCAACTTTGTTTTACTAGGGGGGGGGAAGGTACGCTTGGTTGCCACTTCAGTTGTATAAAAAAAAAAAAAAACTAAATAGAGATGAAACAGTTGAGCCATCTAAAGACCGTTTCTTGAATTTATTTTGCTTTCTACATTTGAGTTGTGAGAGCTCAAAAGGAAATAAAATAAAACTGTCATATAAATTTCAGAACCAGTCATAGCAAGTTTCAGGTAGTTTTATTGTGAAATCTTGTTAATTACACACAAAGGAAATCACTGTCTGGTCGCTGGAACATTTACAAGCCCGCTTTGGACCTTGGATTCAGTCCAGAATTTTAATTAATTTCGCTGGCCACATCCCGTTTGGAGTGCCTCAAGTTGATAACAAATTGTAAAGTTCTTACACACGTTGAGATACTGATTGATTCAGGCGTTACATTGCGGAAATCCATTATAAGATAAAAACAGACGAAAAATCTCTAGTACTACCGTTTAACTTTTTAACTAATGAGGTCACACAGTTAACCTCAAAAAAGCTCTGTCGCAGCAACACGTCTGCCGGAGAACATGTAGATGGTCCTGATGATGTCCCGTGGAAGGATGAAACACGTGTCAATATTTTTCTTTTGAGGTTAGCTGTTTTAACTGTGTGACGCAAATTAGTACTACTGTAAGCAGATTAGTACTAGAGATTTTTCGTCAGTTTTATTTTTTTACGATGAGATATGGTAGCGTATGTGAAATGAAGCTATGTACCGTTTCAATAACTAGCTACAGACCGCGGCTTCGCTCACGTAGTACCACTATGGCTTAGGCAATGGGTGTCTCCCAGACCAGAGTCTTGATTGTGGCAAAGATGACAACTCGTAATTATTTTACAGAAACTAAACGCCGGTGACTTCGCTCGCATAGTACGTACCTACCTATTGTAGGCCATGTCTTTCCTCACACTTTAAACTATCTCCGTGTCTGTCTCCGTAATTTAAAAACTGGGATAATGAAATAAATAAAAAAATAAAAAATAAAAGAGTAGTAGAGTTTTTTGTGATAGAGCTCGTCCGGGGAAGGACTATTTTCTGCCGCCAAGCAGTAATGCTCGCATTGCTGTGTTCCAGTGTGAAGAGTATGGTTTCCGGTGAAATTACTGGCACATGAGGCTTTCGATCTTAGCCTCTCAAACGCGAGTGATACCTCTGGTATTGCAAGCTTCCATAGGCTGCGGTAACCACTTACCATCTTGTGGGCCGTACGCTTGGTTGCCACTTCATTTGTATAAAAAAAACAATAAAATAAGTGTAAGGTTGAGAGTTTCGTAATAAAATAAGTTATCAATATCAAATTAATATTATAAACTTATTTCTAATTATTTTAAAACATTATAAAAATATTAATTATTTTTATGAATCGTAATTCAATATTTTGATTGAAAATAACTACCGGAAGTACAATCAGAATGATTAATAAATCAACGAATCTATTTCTAGACTTAAATTAAATATTAAATAAATCAGGATATTAATTTCTACATTTATATGATTAGTTGGTTAATTATTAACTCGCCATCATAGATAATTATATTATGATTTTATGACATAAAACATAAATATGATATAATTTCTTTATATTTATTTTTATAAATTAACTTATTTCGTAATCGTTAGAAACCTTTTTCTTTTCTCTAACTTTGTCATCTTATTTTAGCGGTTACAAAGTTGGAATTCCTCAATAATTTACTTTTTTCATTATTTAATTTTTTACGTTCCGCAGCGGTTTGCGACAAGACAGGGTCTGATCTTGAAAACAACAAACGATAGTCGAAAAAAATATCGTAGATCGGTGACAAATAAGTTCAGCCCCCATACCATGAACTCTTAGAGCGATTCAAATTACGACCTAAACTGAATTGTCAAAAAAATGTGTACCATGAAATTAATAATTATTGAAGTCATGGTACAAAATTTTTTGACAATTCAGTTTAGGTCCTAATTTGAATCGCTCTAAGAGTTCATGGTAGAGCTTTCACACGTCTAAGCTAACCACGAAAACTTTATCGATATATCGCTTTACCGCAAAACCCTCTGAATAAACGCGTCTAAATTGCAGCGAATAAATTACTGCAGTTATCGTTCGTTCGTATGAGTTAGTGGCCAACTCTGGTGACAGAGTTTCTAGGCGGCCCAAAGGCCTCTGTCATGGCTTAACAACTTTGAAAAAGCCGGGACCGACTGCTTAACGTGCCCTCCGAAGTACGGGAGCGCTCAGTTGAAATTGCCACTGGCGGTCACCCATCCAAATGATGACTACGCGGAACAGTGCTTAACTTCGTTGATCTGTTGGGAACAACTTAGCTACGTCACGAGCGCTCCCAATTAGTCATTAGGCAATTAGACACTTATAATAAAATATAATACCTAATACATACGCTACTAGTTTTATAAACAGTGATGATGTTATACTTACACATTTAATTAAAATGATTATAACCAATATTATAACCAGAACATAATTATAACAATATTACTCAGATAACATAATTACTTTCAACTTCCAACTACAAAAGCTGTGCCACAAGCACTCATTGCTCGAATTTGCTTTTTTCATTTCGACCGCATCAATCTAAATTATAGTTTTATCTTGCAACTGCAGCCCGAATGAATAAATAGTATCACTCAAAACAATTTCCATTGATATGTAAATGCGAATGTGAATAAAACCGCGGTCGGATTGGAGAATAAAGAATTCTATTTTGCATAGATACAACAATGGATGTCGATTGGATTTCAAAAGAATAGATTTTAGAAACCAAAGCCTTATTTATAGACGTATTTTACCTCCGTTAGTTAATGTCTTTCAAATCTATTTTAATCTTTCAAGAATGACAAGGAATGTAATACTTTTCCGATTTATTAGATAAAATAAAATTTATTCTCCCACCCGAATTCAAATCTAAATGAGTTTATCAAGCATGCCTTCAATGGTTTATTGATTAAAGCTTAATAATCAAGAAGCATTAAAGGCGGTAATAAAACATTATTAATTATTTGATCTTATAGTTTGCGGTGACCGTTCTCGACGTATAAATTCAATAAATAATAAAGAAAAAATGCTGGACGATCCACACAGCATCATCTAGCCCCAAGGTAAGCTACTGTTAAACAGAGCTGTATTATGGGTACTAGATGACTGATATATATTTAATACAATACAATACATAGATAGATATTTTTTTATTATATATAGAAAATACCCAGAACACCCGGAACAAATATTTGTAGATCGTACAAACATTTGTTCCGAGGCGGGAATCGAACTCGCAACCTCTGCGTCGCAGGCGGATCTGCGCCCGTTGCGCCACATCGGTCGTCAATGGAAGCAAAGGGTGGTGAGTTGCAGAACGAAAATAATATTTATTTAACGATTCGTTAACTCATACAAGTTGAGACAAGATTCATGGTATAAGTTGACGAACGACTCTAAATAATAATAATAAGACTGGTAATACCAAAAAAATATGGGAAGCACTGGTGGTCTGGTAGTAACAGTAGTAAGTTAAAATAAGTTATTTTGATGTAAATTAATTTATTATCAAACCCAAGTACCTAGCAGTTGTTTTCCTTGTAAATAAAATTAAATAAAAAACACACGAAGCGCAAAAAAGATAATTAAAATAACAAAAAATGTTTGAAACAAGTTAACGCCTTTCTCTAAACACCTGCGCCTAAATATATTTCAGTGTAATACCAATAAATCCTAAATCTAGACTACATTAAATAACATTGTGAAGCTTCTAAACTGAATAACTCAAGTCGAAGAAAACGATTACTTTTGGTGCTGGTAGACGCACTGCATGGCATTCAGATAAACCGCACGTTTGCGGGACTTTACAATTCCAAAACTGTACATACTTCTTCAATAAATCACAATAATTTGAAACGTCGAATAGAATAGAATAGAATAAATAATATAGAATAGAACAGAGGGAAGGTAGAGAGCATTTATTTGCTGTTTCACTAACCCTGAAAAAAAACTGTCGAAATTAAGTCGAACCATTATCGTTGCATACATTACCGAAACGTGAACGTGAAAACGGAAAAAAACGGAACGTGAAAACGGAATGTGAAAACTCTAGTATTTCTAGTGTAAAGTCCATTTATTTATTTTAAGTTAAATCTATTTGTGGTGAAGTCCATCTGTACCAGTAAAGTCCGTCTGTCAACACCCAGGTTTGGGAAAGCCATTACCAAGAATAAATCCTGGAAAATTACAGAACGCGTGGCTTATGCAAGATTCTGACATCTGATGTGAGATGAGATGTGGATTTTATTTACAAAATTGCTTGGGATTCGATCTTTTGCCTTACTGTCTTGTTTCTTGACCGTCATGACGGAGGTAATATGGCGGTGAACATAAAACTACTTAAGATATCATTCATTTATCGTGCTTCGACGGGCATGTTGAGCAGTCGGTCCTGGATTTTAAAAATTGTTACGCCATGACGGAGGCTGACCTCAGCCTATTAACTCCGTCACCATCATCATCAGCCCACATTTTTCCACTGCTGGACATATGCCTCCCATAGTTGGTCACAATAGTTGGACTGAATTATAATCAAAAGGTCTGTTATAAAAAATATTACGCACCAAAGTCAAAGTCAAAAATCTTTTTATTCAATCATATCACAGCTAGGAGAATTTACGCCAGTTCCACCCGCCCCAGCCTAGAAGAATCTGGCCACCACAATACAATCTTCATTAGTAACAGGTATTACAATGTTTTAGTATAACAAGGCATTATACCACAGGAGGTGGTCTGTTAGAGATTGCTATTTAGCGTTAAGACTCCCCAGTTTTATTGCTGGATAGCGATCTCTACCAGAGAACTTCTGTGGGTCAATATTATATGTTTTATTTCTTTATATCTATACTTTTACTGTACTTTATTAACTTTATTTAATTAAACTTGCTTTACCGTCTCAGCCCATACCAAGGTCACTGTTGAAGCAGAAATCCCATTATCCTCACAAGAATTACTCCCATTATTCTACCCCGTTATAAATGATATTTCGTCACTGTACTACGGTCTGTTAATTTGTCCCCGTCGTCACATTAATTCCAGACTTTGTAGTGCTAAGACGTGCTAGCACTGAAGTAAATTGATATCGTTATTTAGTAGATTCTGTGTTTTATTCATGTTTTAGAGTACTAAATTCACTTGATAAAACAAAAACAGATTTTTCAGTCACTTTTATTTCTAACAACTGACACGCGCGGTTGCACTCCATT
Source organism: Colostygia pectinataria (assembly GCA_951394395.1). NCBI lineage: Eukaryota > Metazoa > Arthropoda > Insecta > Lepidoptera > Geometridae > Colostygia > Colostygia pectinataria. The sequence continues at coordinate 7,074,284 of OX596373.1, read as the reverse complement.
ATTTTTCTACCGTCTAAACAGTTTTGAAGTTTTTGTGTGTAATACAAATATTTTAGAGAATTTTGCTCTTTAGCAAAATCTACCCAAATTGATCCAACCGTTTTCGAGTTACGAGTAATATAGCGAAACTAACGAACAGCAATTCATTTTTATAAATAAAGATTTTCTTTAGAAAATTTTTTAGAGAACGACGACTTTTACAAAAACATACAGATTTATTTTTTAGTCATTCATTTACTAATATTATTATGGTGAATCTTTGAAAGGTTTTTTTAAAAAAGCGTATGAAATTTAGAGCTGTTTGCATAATTAAGGGGCTAGCTAGACAGTAAAGACGTACTTAGTCAGGGACGCATCGCGGACTGGACACAGACGGGGCATGGACGCGTCTTTCTAAAAAGTATAACAAAGACGGGGCAACGACGAAATTAATAGGTCACCTGAAAGCTTCCGTTAGGGCCTAACAACTTTACGGGGCCAACTGCTTAACGTGCCTTCCATAGCACGGAAACGCTCACACGAATTTGCTACTGGCGATCACCTATTTAAATAGTACGCGGAACAGTGCTTCTCTTCTCGCGGAACTTCGTTGATCTGTTATGATCAACTTAGCCAGCTGCGTCACAAACTCTTTAATAAATGAGGCTTTCGATCTTAGCCTCAAGGTGGCAACCCGCGAGTGATATCTCTGGTATTGCAAGCGTCCATAGGCTGCGGTAACCGCTTACCATCTTGTGGGCCGTACGCTTGGTTGCCACTTCAGTTGTATAATTATGTGTCTATCAGTGGAGACCTTTAAATGGCCTCATAGTAAACTATTTAAGAGCCTAATATGTATTTTGTGCCGATGGTTTTCCTAAAATATATAAATAAATAAATAAATAAATATAAAAAAAATAAAAAAATGATGCTGAATACTGAATACTAAACTAGTGACGGACTACGTAAGCTTATTGCGCTATTAAAAGCAAGGAAGCGCTTACTATAATAACATCTTTATTTATTAACATTTTCCGTCTCATGGCAGATTTTATCAAGACATTGCAGTTTGAACTTAAATTAAATTGAACATACCTATTTCTGCCGCCAAGCAGTAATGCTCACATTGCTGTGTTCCGGTTCGAAGGTTATGGTTTCCGGTGGAATTACTGGCACATGAGGCTTTCCATCTAACGTCTCAGGGTGATAACACTCAAGTGATATCTATGATGTTTCATGCGTACATAGGCTATGGTAACCGCTGATCATCAAGTGGGCCGTACGCTTAGTTGCCACTTGGTAGTGGTATAAAAAAAAAAAAAATTAAACGTTTAAAATTTGTTAAGAAATTGAAAATTCTCGCATCGGGGTGCTAAATTTGGTCATGAAGGCGCCTTAAATTAAATACCCTATGTTGGAACGTCTATTTACATTCTGTGGTCTGCTGCTATTTGTTCATCGCGTGAAGAGTAAACTAATTCTGGTTTATAATTAGCCCTTTGTTGTTTTTGGAAATTGAACAGAAATTTTGTAAATTTTGAGGGAAATTTGGTAAATTGACTATTTTAGTTGCTCACCTGTATCAACTATAAACAAAGTATTGTTTATAAAGCTATTTTAGAAAGAGCTATTTAGGGTGAGATTTATGTGTAAAATCGGGCTATTCCCAATAGTCTTACCAGTTGAACTACTGGGAATTTTCTTCCTCATTCCTTTTATTTCCTCATTATTCATAGTAAGTCAGGTTGACTTTTTTACGGCTGTTAACGGGGCGAATACGCAAAAATTTTTGCAATTTTTTTTAAATCCTTTAAATGCCGATATTGACCGTATTCAATCAAAAACCATAATTAGATAGAAAGATAGATAAATAGAAAACACTCACACATATATTTTCTTGTTTTCTGTACATCACACAGAAAACCAGAAAATAAAAGCTTAAAGACTAAGTTGCGGAAGTACAATGGGCGGCCTTATCGCTGACAGCGATCTCTTCCAGACAACCTTAGGGTAGACAGTGACAACGAGTACGAAGGGGCGGTGACGTTTATAATGATAATAATGATATGTATTTTATACCTAGGATGGATTCGACCAACTACCTAAAGAAACAAGATGACAGTTTTGTTATGAAAAAAAAAAATTAAAAAAAATGTTGGACAATCCACACACCATCATCTAACCTCAAGCTAAGCAAAACTTATGTTATGGGTACTAGATCACTGATATACTTAATACAATACAATACATAGATTATCTATGTATTGTATTATTTTATTTTATTTATTCGGGACAACAAACAGTTATACATTTATGGTTGAGTAAATGGTAGATATGAAACAGACTTAATTAATATATAACCAACAGCGTTATCCACAACTTACTCATAAAAATATCTATATTAGATAGATATTTGATTTATTTATTTATATATTTTATTTATACATAGAAAATACCCAGAACACCCGGAACAAGAGTAAGTAAGAGTAGTAGAGTTCTTTGTGATAGAGCTCGTCCGGGGAAGGACTACCACCATACCTATTTCTGCCGCCAAGCAGCAATGCTCGCATTGCTGTGTTCCGGTTCGAAGGGTATGGTTTCCGGTGAAATTACAGGCACATGAGACTTTCCATCTAACGTCTCAGGGTGGTAACACGCAAGTGATATCTATAATGTTGCACGCGTACATAGGCTACGGTAACCGATGGTTAGTGGTATAAAAAAAAAAAAAAAAACAAGTATGTGCAGATCGTACAAATATATCTTCTAAGGCAGGAATTGAACGCGTAACATCCACATCGCAGGCGGACCTTCGGCTGCCGCGCCACATTCGTGAATATGTCAGTGGGGCGGCCTAAGTCACCAAAGTTGGCCACTGGGTCATACAAACTTATGAATAAGGGCACTAGTGTGTAGCCTCCTTTAGCGAAGTCAGCAAACACTGTTGAGACTTGTAGAATACACTTAGTTCATTAAGTTCCGCGGTGGCTTGAGAATTTAGAACAGTTAGCACAGCTGATAGGAACCAGTAGGATAAGCACAAAGCTTATTCTATATCTGTACTTAAATACTAAAGTAAGTTCGTATAAGTAAGTGGCCAACTCTGGTGACACAGTTTCTAGGCCGCCTGAAAGCCTCTGTCATGACCTAACAATTTTGAAAAAGCCACGACTGCTTAACGTACCCTCCGAAGCACGGAAGCGCTCAGTTCAAATTGCCACTGCCGGTCACCCATCCTAATGATGACCACGCGGAACAGTGCTTAACTTCGTTGATCTGTTAAGAACAACTTAGCCAGCTACGTCAAGAGCGCTGCTTTTATACTAATCTATACTAATATTAGAAAGAAAAAACTTATGTGTTTTTACAAATAAACTCAAAAACTACAATTTCGATTTTAAAATTCTTTCATTATAGAATGCTACATTATACCTGAGTAACATAGGCTATATTTATTACCAACCTTTTCTTTAAGTTTGTCAGGTTGATAATATGATATATAAAAAAAATATTAAAAAAACTACCTACTGAGAATAAACAACATTCTTAATTTATCTACATTAATTCCTACTTATTTAAACCTCGGCCTATCTCCATGTTGTCATACCCTTTTACAGGGTTCATATGTGATACTACCACCTATTATGTAACAACTGTAATGAATCTACCATATGAAAGCAATATTTTTTTTTTTATTCACTATATGCTTGCGCATTATGGGGCTTTCGATCTTATCCTCGAGGTGGCAACCCGCGAGTGATACCTCTGGTATTGCAAGCGTCCATAGGCTGCGGTAACCGCTTACCATCTTGTGGGCCGTACGCTTGGTTGCCACTTCAGTTGTATAAAAAAAAAAAAACTCTGGCAAAGAATTCCACTCCTTGGTGGTGCGCAGGAGAAATGTTGATGCATATCGCTTAGTGCACATCGGTGGGATCTCGACCATGAAGCGATGACGCTTTGCCGTATGTCTAGTCGTCCGGTGGTGGAAAGGAGATGGGAGAATGAAATCATGTAATTCAGAAGCACACTCTCCGAAATGTGTATCCGAAATGAGTATAATGATTACTGCATAAACATATTTTAAGAGTAGTAGAGTTCTCTGTGATAGAGCTCGTCCGGGGAAGGACTACCACCATACCCATACCTATTTCTCCCGCTAAGCAGTAATGCTCGCATTGCTGTGTTCCGGTGTGAAGGGTATGGTTTCCGGTGAAATTACTGACACCTGAGGCTTTCGATCTTAGCCTCAAGGTGGCAACCCGCGAGTGATACCTCTGGTATTGCAAGCGTCCATTGGCTGCGGTAACCGCTTACCATCGTGTGGGCCGTACGCCTGGTTGCCACTTCAGTAGTATAAAAAAAAAAATATATATTCTGATCACCAACTGCTTACATTTAACTGCCATTGTCTCAGAAGAGGTCGTTAGGGCAAGTCTTGTCCTAAATTTAACTCTTAGTTTGATTGTTGAGGTGGTGAATGGTAGATGGTGAACTTAATTACCTAACAGAACACTGGCATGAACTAAAAAGAGCACTGCTGGTCTAGTGGTAAGTAATTTACAGTGCCCTTCAAACCTCAATAAGTAATGCTTGCACACTACTGCTTGGAGGTAAAATATCTGGCACTGCGGTGGACCAAGACGAACTCTTGCTGAAGAGTCCTACCAACAGTTAAATATGATAATGTATGATTGTTATGTGTATTATGTTAAGATTATGTTATGCTAAAAAAGTAGGTCTACCCAAAACTACCCCTTCACGCAACTCGTTACACGTTTTATGAAGTTTCACGCTTGTTCATAAACGTTATAAACTTTTAAAATATCCACAAACCTAATTTCGGATGGTAGCGGCTGAATTTCCTGTTGGTAAGTACATTTTCCGCTGCTCAGTTGGGCTCAACTTTATTTTGTTAGTAGCATTTGCACTCGGCGTCGTTTAAAAGTAATTATGTTTATTTTTATTGCAGTAAAAAGCAAGCAAGCTCGTATGAGTCAGTGGCCAACTATGGTGACAGAGTTTCTAGGCCGCCCGAAGGCCTCTGTCATGGCCTAACAACTGCAATGATAAAGCGTTTATTTGATAAAGCTTTGCAATAGACATGATGACAGTAACCAAGACCTAATAAAATTAGGTCTTCACCTTATGAAAAAGGATTCAAAGAATATAAAAACCATATTCCTTTTTACATTAGATGCGAGATTGGTAATATTTTTAATAAAATAAAACTACAAAATACCGCAATCCGCCATAAAAGGTTGAACACCAGCATCTTGGTTATCTAATTGGTGGCATCAAACACGATTGCAGAATTTTAAACCTTATTGCTAAAAGTTTACATTGAAAACTTACCTATGACGTCACTACTGTCACGCCTTGAGTTGGACGCGTTTTGGCGTGAATATTAAAAATCAAATTTAAATTGCGTTTTTTTACTACTAAACCATTAATTTCTGAAATATTATGTTCGCTTTCTAAACCTAACTTTAAGCTTTGGGTAGCACTGCATCTGCTATAGTCAGGCGTGGTGCTTAACATAAGGCGGGCGTCTTGATTATATTGTCACTTGCTGACATCTAATGCGAGTGTTCTCAAACGGTGAAGGCAAACAAACATAATAAAAATCGGCATGAACTAGAAATTTTAAAGTTAAGTCTTCCACAAATTTTTGCTAACACCAATTTTACCTCAGCTTGGTAGATTATAAATAAATAAATAATAAATAATGCTGGACAATCCACACAGCATCATCTAGCCCCAAAGTAAGCTGCTGTTAAACAGAGCTGTATTATGGGTACTAGATGACTGATATATATTTAATACAATACAATACATAGATAGATATTTTTTATTATATATAGAAAATACCCAGAACACCCGGAACAAATATTTGTAGATCGTACAAACATTTGTCCCAAGGCGGGAATCGAACCCGCAACCTCTGCGTCGCAGGCGGACCTGCGCCCGCTGCGCCACATCGGTCGTCAAGAATTATAAGACCCAATACTCTCGCTCGAGAGGTGGCTATTATCTCAATAGTTGGGACGTAGATGGCTTATGATAGTTCCTTGTTGGTAGTTCATACCTCAAATAGAACAAACACACAAACTGATTTACATCTTTTCTATTAAAACTCAACTTTTCACACCCCGAGGGAAGCATATGGGTTGAAAGTTTGGTATTTTAGGTAAGTACATACCGTGATAAATCGTGCATGTTTGTAAACAAGTGTTTTCGACCCAAAAGCGCAAATTATCATTTTGTTTCTCCGTTTATGACGTCGAAGTTTTGGAATATTTTTCTGCCCTAATTTTGCATGACGAGGAATTGATGTACTTAAATATCAGTTGTAGAATGTAAATGTATCTTTATTTCTTGGGGTGACGGTGCAAAATGGAGTAAAGGGTTTTTGTTATTGAATTTTTACGGCAAATTGGTAAACGGTAGCTTTCTGTATTAAGTACATACTGTCATGCGATTGATAGGCCTATAAATACCTTTCAAGTAAATACATCTTTGTCATCAAAATACGCCATGAAAATGTAATATTTGTAATTGTTTAAACAAAACAAAACTATTATCGTAAAATATATTTTTCTGTATATTTTAAACAACAATAAAATCTTTACAATTAATATCATCATTATCATTACAGCCTTCTTATGTTTCATTGGTGCACGACCGGGTTTGAACCCACGACCTTAGGATCGGAAGGCGGGGTCACTACCACTAGACTCTTACATTTAATATAGAGATAATAAATGCATTTCATCGCGGATTGCTGTATTTTGTAGTTTTATTTAATTAAAAATATTATCAATCTCGCTCCTAATATAAAAAGGGAATGTGGTTTTTATGATATGATTTTAATAGAAGACGTAATTTTAGTAATTCTTGGTTTACAGCATTATAGGAGAAAAACTCTATTCTTGCAACTTCTTCTTGAGTTCTTTGTGATAGAGCTCGTCCGGGGAAGTACTATCACCATACCTATTTCTGCCGCAAAGCAGTAATGCTCGCATTGCTGTGTTCCGGTTCGAAGGGTATGGTTTCCGGTGAAATTACAGGCACATGAGACTTTTAATCTTACGTCTCAGGGTGGTAACATGCGAGTGATACCTCTGGTATTGCAAGCGTACATAGGCTGCGGTAACCGCTTACCATCTTGTGGGCCATACGCTTGGTTGCCACTTCAGTTGTATAAAAAAAAAAAAAAACCCACGGCTTTAAAAACACAAAGAAGTAACATAATAAAACCAGGCCCAAGCTTCTCGGCTTGGCGGCCTAACATTGTAATGAAACTTTTGATCTTACTTATAGAAAAAAAAAAAAGAATAATGCTGGACAATCTACACAGCATCATCAAGCCCAAGGTAAGCTGCTGTTAAACAGAGCTGTATTATGGGTACTAGATGACTGATATATATTTAATACAATACAATACATAGATAGATATTTTTTATTATACATAGTAAACACCCAGAACACCCGAAACAAATATTTGCAGATCCTACAAACATTTGTCCCGAGGCGGGAATCGAACCCGCAACCTCCGCGTCGCAGGCGGACCTTCGCCCGCTGCGCCACATCGGTCGTCAAGAATTATAAGACCCAATACTCTCGCTCGAGAGGTGGCTATTATCTCAATAGTTGGGACGTAGATGGCTTATGATAGTTCCTTGTTGGTAGTTCATACCTCAAATAGAACAAACACACAAACTGATTTACATCTTTTCTATTAAAACTCAACTTTTCACACCCCGAGGGAAGCATATGGGTTGAAAGTTTGGTATTTTAGGTAAGTACATACCGTGATAAATCGTGCATGTTTGTAAACAAGTGTTTTCGACCCAAAAGCGCAAATTATCATTTTGTTTCTCCGTTTATGACGTCGAAGTTTTGGAATATTTTTCTGCCCTAATTTTGCATGACGAGGAATTGATGTACTTAAATATCAGTTGTAGAATGTAAATGTATCTTTATTTCTTGGGGTGACGGTGCAAAATGGAGTAAAGGGTTTTTGTTATTGAATTTTTACGGCAAATTGGTAAACGGTAGCTTTCTGTATTAAGTACATACTGTCATGCGATTGATAGGCCTATAAATACCTTTCAAGTAAATACATCTTTGTCATCAAAATACGCCATGAAAATGTAATATTTGTAATTGTTTAAACAAAACAAAACTATTATCGTAAAATAAATTTTTCTGTATATTTTAAGCAACAATAAAATCTTTACAATTAATATCATCATTATCATTACAGCCTTCTTATGTTTCATTGGTGCACGACCGGGTTGGAACCCACGACCTTAGGATCGGAAGGCGGGGTCACTACCACTAGACTCTTACATTTAATACAGAGATAATAAATGCCTTTCATCGCGGATTGCTGTATTTTGTAGTTTTATTTAATTAAAAATATTATCTTTTATTATAATCTCGCTCCTAATATAAAAAGGGAATGTGGTTTTTATGATATGATTTTTATAGAAGACGTAATTTTAGTAATTCTTGGTTTACAGTATTATAGGAGAAAAACTCTATTCTTGCAACTTCTTCTTGAGTTCTTTGTGATAGAGCTCGTCCGGGGAAGTACTATCACCATACCTATTTCTGCCGCAAAGCAGTAATGCTCGCATTGCTGTGTTCCGGTTCGAAGGGTATGGTTTCCGGTGAAATTACAGGCACATGAGACTTTTAATCTAACGTCTCAGGGTGGTAACATGCGAGTGATACCTCTGGTATTGCAAGCGTACATAGGCTGCGGTAACCGCTTACCATCTTGTGGGCCATACGCTTGGTTGCCACTTCAGTTGTATAAAAAAAAAAAAAAACCCACGGCTTTAAAAACACAAAGAAGTAACATAATAAAACCAGGCCGAAGCTTCTCGGCTTGGCGGCCTAACATTGTAATGAAACTTTTGATCTTACTTATAGAAAAAAAAAAAAAATGCTGGACAATCTACACAGCATCATCTAGACCAAGGTAAGCTGCTGTTAAACAGAGCTGTATTATGGGTACTAGATGACTGATATATATTTAATACAATACATAGATAGATATTTTTTATTATACATAGTAAACACCCAGAACACCCGGAACAAATATTTGCAGATCCTACAAACATTTGTCCCAAGGCGGGAATCGAACCCGCAACCTCCGCGTCGCAGGCGGACCTTCGCCCACCGCGCCACATTGGTCGTCAGACTTTTTTTGTTATAGTATCCTATTCCTAACAAAGAAGGTCTCAGCTGTGCTTACTCGTAAAACTTTCCGTGAGAGTTTTTATGATATCATCATTTTTTTTTTATATAATTTGGAGACAAACAGGCTGACGGCCTGCCTGATGGTAAGCAGTTACCGTCGCCTTTTGACCTCAGCAACACCAGAGGTACTGCTGAAGCGTTGCCTGCCTCGTAGGACCTTTTTATATATTTTTTGAAGCTGTTCATATTGTACGACAGCGGAAAAACATCAGAAGGAAGTTCATTCCACAACCTGCACGTATGGGGAAGAAAAGATCTCATGAGTAGTGCGAGATACCCACTTATCGATTAGGTCATCATGACAGCCTTCTAATGTTCCTATTGCTGGGAAACTGGCCTACTTTCCAGCGAGAGTGATTGGGTCTTAAATCCACGACGCGGACCCAATGCGGATTGGTGGATGGCACATGTCTTTCGAATTTTTAGTTCTTGGACATGCCGGTTTCCTCACGATGTTTACCTTCACCGTATGAGAGCACTGGCATTGCGCACATAAATTTTTCGTAGCGAAAAATCCATTGGTGCATGACCGGATTTGAACCCACGACCTTAGGATCGGAAGGCGGGGTCACTACCACTAGACCACCGGTGCTCTTGGAAGGCGGTTTTATGATATGTTTGTTCGCAATACGCTTGCTGTCAGTATATGTTTGCGTCTATTTATCATGAATCGAATGTTCCCACTGCTGAGAGGCCTACTCTCAAACGAGAGTGATTGAGTATTAATCCGACATGCGGACCCAAACGGTTTGGTGGGCACATGTCTTTTGATTTTTAATTCTTGGACATTTTTTTTTTATACAACTGAAGTGGCAACCAAGCGTACGGCCCATAAGATCGTTAGCGGTTACCGCAGCCTATGAACGCTTGCAATACCAAAGGTATCACTCGCGGGTTGCCACCTTGAGGCTAAGATCGAAAGCCTTATGTGCCAGTAATTTCACCGGAAACCATGCCCTTCACACCGGTACACAGCAATGCGAGCATTACTGCTTGGCGGCAGAAATAGGTATGGTGGTAGTCCTTCCCCGGACGAGCTCTATCACAGAGAACTCTACTACTCTTACATTGACATTCACATTCTTGTCATATTATGTTTCTTAACCGACAAGCTGGTTTTTTGGTTGATTATATATTTTATAAACCATTTATGTTTATTTTGTATTGTCAATTTGACATCTATCATCCGAAATTGAAGTCTTTGGTGTATGCGTTAGGCGTCTCGACAGTCTTTGGCTATCTTGTCAAAACGACATGGGTCTTCCCATTTTAATTATTTTTCTCGTGTTATTTTAAGTTTTATTGCGTAAATTTGGTGGCAGTTTATCCAATTTAACTTGTTTACTTAGCACAAGTGTTAGTAATTGAAATGGAGGGGTAATGTTGGTTGGTAATTTAGTCAAAGACTTTCCAGGAGAATTTTGAAAGAAAAGTCATCGTTTCTTTCCAAATTTCGTTTGTTTACGTTGCTAAGCGACAATCAAACTAATACACTTGACACTGGCAAAATTGTGGCAAACTAGCCACAGAGGCCATAAAACAAAAGAAGAAAAAGAAGAAGGCGTCTCGACAAGTCAAAGACTTTCCAGGAGAATTTTGAAAGAAAAGTCATCGTTTCTTTCCAAATTTCGTTTGTTTACGTTGCTAAGCGACAATCAAACTAATACACTTGACACTGGCAAAATTGTGGAAAACTAGCCACAGAGGCCATAAAACAAAAGAAGAAGAAGATTGTCGTGTTCCCAAATACAGTCAGTCACTAACAAGCTTGTTAAAGTTAGCCTCATTAGCGTTAGTGCTTTTAGATGCGGAAAAGCCGGATATTGGGTGCATAATTCGTACTAATTAGAATATACGAAAATTATCAAAGCTCATTACTTTAAATATACTTAATTATTACCTACTTATTATCTGTGTTACGTGTTTAGATGTTTCGAATATAAAAAGCAAAAGTGTATTGACAATGACAGGAAAATACATACATTGAATAAATCAATCAAAATTTGCGGACATCATACAGCGTCATTTAGCCACAATATTTGCATATTTTAGAGCTAAATGACGCTTTTCGTTTCAATAAGTGGAGGGCCGTCTTGTTTAAAGAACCAATTTCATAGTGGCCTAGGTGTTAGTAACACCATAGAGAAATTGGAAAAAAATATAAAACTAACATTATAATACAATTTTATTTTTATGTAGACAAACAAAGTTCTAAAGAAATAATTTTGGTTGTGTTGAGTTTCCTAAAACGGGAACACTAGAGGTCCGCCATGACAGCTATTAGCCAATGATCGTGACGCATCTTGACCTTGACAGTACCTAATAACCCAGTTGTTCGTTAAACCCGCCATGTTTTTTTTGCATTGTGTTGCACTCCTTCACAAAGATAAACTTACATAAGAATAGGAAAGAAGCCAAAATAAAATAAATAAACACTGATAAATGGTTTTTTTAATGATTATTTATTTATCTTGACCCCTACAAATGACCTCGGCCCGGCTTAATACTGCGTGAAACAACTCTTTCCAACAAATATTAAAACTGTTAAAATAATTTCCATACACAATGCTAAAGATAAGTTTTGATGCCGCGCCGCAAGCCGCACCGGAGTTTCAGATGCACGAACTTTGCTGAATCTTTGAGATTATAGACACTTGTTTACTAGATGAGGCAAATATATTACTAGCTGTTGCCCGCGACTTCATTCGCGTTCCGGGATAAAAAGTAGCTTGAATCCTATATCCGGTCATTATCTATTAATGTTTTAAATTTCAATCAAATCGGTTCAGTGGTTGTCGAGTTATAGAGGAAGAAACATCAACATCTAAACTTTCACATTTAAAATATTGCGTGATAGTGTGATTAAGACCTAGTTGTGCTTGGTTTCACTCGCGGTTTTGTGGTACTTTTTACTGGAATAAAAAATACTTAGCCTACATACTATTTCAGACTATGACTTGTATACTTTTAGTTTAGTTATTAGTTAATTCCTTACCAAAGCATATTCTAGATCTTCCCGACAAAAAGTTTTGTTATGAGTTGAAGAAATGATTGATATTGGAATGTTTTTATTCTGTTTCTGACTTTCTGGAAAAGGGTTCGTGTCGCTTTTACAAATACACCTAGCGTAGCGTAATGATTTTAATACTATTTTTTTATTTTAATTTTAATTTATTTTAATATTACTTAGGTAACTTGTTTAATATTTGCACAAAAGTTAAACTGGTAAAAATATGTGAAACTTTATTTTAGTGTGACATCTTCTGTAAGTACCATATTTTTATGCGAATAAATAAATGAAATGAAATTAGTTTTTAAGTATTAGTTGTTTCCCAAATAAACGAAAATAACGAAAATAAACGAAAATTATTTTATTATATCAGCCGTTGGTGTCCCACTGCTGGGCAAAGGCCTCCCCCCATTCCTTCCAGACGCCCGATCCCGAGCCAAAAAAGCCTCCAATCTACCAAAAATGTATCCAGTTGGTCCCGCCATCTCCGTTTTGGTCTACCGCGTTGCCTTTTCACTGGGTCAGGGCGCCACTCGGTAGTTACCTTTGCCCACAGCTCATTTGGCATACGACAGATACGCCCAGCCCAATTCCACTTCAGCGTAGCGGCCTTCGAAGCTACATCAACAATTTGGGTTTTGGCGCGCAGATCGGTGTTGCGGACTCGTTGTAAATACGAATAAAGATTCGTTTAGCAGTTCTGGCATGATTGAAAAATAAACATCCATCTATTGACTAATGTTGCCAACATTTACAATACACTTCACTTGGTATTTAGTTCAAATTATTGCTTGTTTTCTTTAATACAAAGTCAACTCAGAGATTATTGTACAAAGCTTAGTTTATATTGATAAAATATTAAATATATTTGGACAAACATGCCAATTGTATTACATTACATTAATCTAGATTCCAATTATAGGTCTACACTGGCCTTTTTTTGTTTTTAATAATTTATTTGGTTGTTAGTGTTAATGTCTTAAAAAATTAAATATACTTAAATAAATAAACTAGCTACATATTACAAATCAATAATGGCAGTAGATAGTTATGAAAAAAATAATTTAAAGTATAAGTAACTAGCGCTCATGTCAATATTTGAGCACATCTAGATATTATAGGTATTTGAAGACATTGTCACCGCAAAAGTTTCTAGTGCATTTTAATGGCAGCTAAATAACGCAAACACTGCAGCCTAAGGCTGTATATACCCATAAAAGTACTTTAAATATCCAAACTTTTTACAATTTTCGTTTTAATACTTTTTGGTAACTTTGATCTGAATGTACGCCTTGGGGTATGCAGAGATTTAGAGATTTTACTTTTAAACATTATTACGTAGCCTACATTGCCAACTAAAAATAAGTTCACTGGCCTGACAGATATAAAACTTAAATAAAATAAAAATCATTGTGATTGTGATTTGTTCCCTAATACTAAAACGCTAATAATTAGATATTTAAAATCGTGTTAACTGTTAAGAGGTCGTTAGTCAAAATCGTATGGAGAAACGTCATAAACGTTTTGATTTGATAAGTGGCGTTTCAGAATTTGGGTGAAAGTAAGTTAAAATATAATACTCAAACGCTATTTAAATATTAATAAGATTAACTTAACTTATCTGTTATGAACAACAGCTAGATAAGTCATGGACCTATGAGTGCTTCAAAAAAAACATGATAAAGTCATGATTGATGAGTTTACAATCTTAAATGACGTTTGCTCGAGCGTATAATGGCCGCCATACACAAGTTGGTGAGTGACTAGAAATAATTACACCACGGAATTATAGCTTCCTGAATAATGGAACACCAATTATAATGAACATTTCCGTGCGTAACATTGTGGTAAATGTAAAATACGATTTGTGGGTCGCGATTTTATAATCCTACTGCCTACTATTAAAAAGCTAAAATCTGTGGGTTTGTGATGTTGTGTGATGTTGTGTGGGTGTGGGTGTGTTTGTGAGGGAGTGTCTGCATGTAGACTTTCATAATTGATAGTTGATAGATTCAGGCGTTACTTTGCGGAAATCCATTACAAGATAAAAAACAGACGAAAAATCTCTAGTACTATTCCGCTTAACTTTTTAACTAATGAGGTCACACAGTTACCAAAGTTAACCTTAAAAGAAAAATATCGACACGTGTTTCATCCCTCCACGGGACATCCTCAGGACCATCGACTTGTTCACCGGCAGACGTGTTGCTCCGTCGAGCGCTGGAGCAAAAGTTTTTTTGGCTCCAGTGCTGCGTATGCGTATGCGTAAGCGTAGAAGTGCATCAGTGTATCATGACGTTGCAATGTATGAAACTGTATGTGACATGGCACACCGCTTGCGTGACAGCTCTCAAAGCGAACACGCGCGTTGCTATGTCTACGTGCTGTATACGCATCCGGTGTTCCGGCGCCTTTAACCGAAATTAAGGTCCTGTTTCATTTTTAATACTACTGTTAGTATTACGTAGCGTAAATGAAAAACAGTTCAGTATTCAAATGAAGTTTTATCAAGAAGTCATATATTTTTATCGACTTGTAACCTCCTTCAGACATTGCTATTGAACAAAATATTTTATTCATAAAAAAGTTATAAAACTATTCCAGGCATTCCTATTATTATGTTCAATAATCATACGCCTGGAAAGGTAGAATCTGGTTGACCGATATTAGATTTAAGACCTTTTGTACCTAAAACATAATTGAATAAATGTTTCTGATTTCTGATTGAATTCTCTCGCGTGCGACTTGTTATTAAAACGCAATGAGCGTTCTAATACGCGATTAAAAGTCGCGTCTGAGAAAAAAATCTAACTTTACAAATTCATTTGTAACAAAGTTTGAACAAGGTAATAAATTTATTAGTAGATTAGAGCCAAAATCAATATTGTTTTAATTACAACAAAATCGTTAAGTACCTTAATTAAGGGGCATCCGCATCTATGTTTGTTTTGACCACAATGTAATATTGGTAAAAAGTAAGTAAGTTCGTATGAGTTAGAGGCGTAGAGAGCTGGTGACAGAGTTTCTAAGCCGCCCGAAGGCCTCTGTCATGGCCTAACAACTTTGCAAAAGCCAGGACCGAGTATGTTTGCTATCGAGATTTAATTTCGTACAAAAGCAAAGTTAATGCCAACGTTGACTCGACATGATAAACGGTATTAGAGCCATACCTTTCAAACCGGAACACAGCAATGCGAGCTTTACTGCTTGGCGGCAGAAATAGGTATGGTGGTAGTCCTTCCCCGGACGAGCTCTATCACAAAGAACTCTACTCTTAAAACTCGGTGCAGGGAAACAGGAAATGGAGGAAACCGGCATGTAGAATCGGAAGGCGGGCTCACTACCACTAAGCCACCAGTGCTCTTGAACATTATGCACCTATATGAAATTATTTATCTGAATCCTATAACTATTTTGAGGCTAGATGATGATGTAAAATATCTATACCTACAAAAATGTATTTTTGGTTTTGACTTGTCATTCATACGTAACCTTTTTATTTTAAATAATATATTATATATACAGTCCACATCTCAAAAGCTCGCCCGTATTTCCCAGTGTTTTTCCGCATCAAAGCTCTCACAAACAAAAGGGCTTAATAAACAATATAATAAAGTACAAGGAACATGTGTCATAAGGCACAGATAGCTTTGTATAGCCAATACTTAGAGATAAACAGATGATGCTGAGGTAGTCTCGCTAAGGAAGCTATGTTCGATACTTAGTTTTTCCTATGTTGGATTTGACCAAACGTCAAATACAAGTAAACTGTCAGATTACTCTCGAATAACTACGATTTATTCATAGAATAAATTCGAGCTTGGTCGAATCTAACCTTATGCCAGCATTATAAACTTGGTCAAGGGATGGCCAAAGAGCTGGGCCAACATATTGGGCCAGCGTATGGCGTATTGGTAGCTGGCGACCAATGTTGGCCAGCAAACCAAATAGTGTCGGTTTTTCAAGCAAACATCAAAGAATCTTGGCGCGCTCCGCCTACAGTATCCACACATTGACGTCCAATTCTGTTCGTTATAATAAAATAGTGTTGCGCGTGAGTGAAAGTCACATATAACTGTTATTTTCTTCGGAGTGGAGTTGAACAAGTAATGAGGTTCTACAATTTAAGGCCCATACCCTACCTAATAGTTTTATTTTATTTAGTTTAGGAAGAGATACGAAAATAGGTGGCCAGCAAGGGCAACTTCGTAATTCTGCCTAAGCTAAATAGAATAAAACTATTACAGAGGCATTAAAAAAAAGCTTATGATAGGTATCACAAACTGGAAGATGGATTTTTGAAAATTTATTTGTTAAACAGAATAATAACATAAAGTAGGTGGTGGCGCTAGTTTAGGTGCTGTATGCGCCTTAAAAAACCAATGCTTAGTGATCACTATATCTCTGTGTAAACAGCGACAATTGGTTGCCAAAACATGCTGGCCCAACCCTTGGCCAAGTGTCTACTGCCGGATTGATGCAAATGGCAAATGACTTGACCTGCTCGTCATTTGCTAACATAAAAAAGTGTACCGTGACACTCACCCGTGAGGGCCCTGATGAGAACTCTCGGAATCGAGTCAACAAGTGTCAGTGTCTTTACCGAAAAACCGGTACGAGAAAATTCCCGGTTTGAGCATCATCGTATAAATTTTGAACTAGACTAAGAACCTTTTGCTTACTTGTGTCTAAAGTATTGGTCCTTCACGCGAATTTGGATTGTTATACAACAGAACCCACATACGTTTCTGAAAATGTTGCGATGCCAAAATTAAAACCAATGATTTAACTTAATCCATGAAGGTTACATAACGTACTTTTACATTTTTAACATCTGTAGTTGAGATTTTATAAAAAAATTCAAAAATGTTAAAAATGTTTTATTAGGTTGGATTCGACCAAACTCGAGTAAGCACACGCAGAGTAAATCGTAGTTATTTGCGAGTAAACTGACAGTTTACTTGTATTTGACATCTCTTATTCCGCGGAATAGTTTTTCTAAAAGTTGGTCGAATCCACTCTTAGGAGATTAGATTATAATTAGTCTGCCCTCCTGTTCAAACAAGCTTAAAATAAAAAAGATGAAAATACAAGCATAAAACTAGCATCTGACCGCGGTTTTGCTTACCTATGTAAGCTAGGCTATTTTTACTATTAATTGAATTGCGATATCACTAAATTTATTCCAAGCGATAAGAATGATAAATTAGATCAAAACACGCGTCTAACTTTAAAGTTTAAACTAAAGTTAGTCTTAGTTTGTAATTAAACTTAAATTGATTTTGTTTAAGTTGCTTGATACAAACCTGTTGATTTGTGGTGCAAGTTTATTGTAATTACGTTGATGTTATTTGGAAGAAGTTTTAGGTTGATCTTAGTATAGTTAGGTTAGATTGCGTCGAGGCGATTTGTTTAGAAAGCACGCGTCTTAAGCGCTTCTTAAAATGATATTAGTTTTTTTTTATTTAAAATGGCAGTCTGTTTAGAAAATTAAGCCAGTGTCAAGTAATTGTCAACTTAGACAAAGACAAAATAATGAATGAAGAAAACTCCGAAGTTGTACAGTAGTACACATTAGTTCCGAAGAAACTTTAATTTTAAACTTTAACTTTAATTTTTTTTAATTTACCGAAAAAAATTACTTGATATGGACTTGACAGCTTGAGTAGGTAGGTACCGATTTTAGGGTCGTCTGGGCCGTATAATGTGTCAAGTCTGTCAATTTTGATTTAAATTTCTAACGATCCATCCTCTAAATTTAGCTACATCAGTGAACAAGACGTAGCTAGTAGGGTCGCATATAGGTGCGTCTTTTCGCGCTGCAGTGCTTGACACAATACCACGTAGGTGCCACGAGCCTGACTGGTTGCCCAACGCGTTGTCCGACTGGTCTGGCACAAAAACCACGAAGCCACCACCGCTGTCGCCATTGCAAGCTGATGTTCCTGAAAATGAAGTTAACAGTCTACTAATTTTAATGATAATGGTAATGATTTGGAAGAGTAACTGCTACGGCTGCCTGCTACTCACAGTAGTTGTTTCCTTCCCAAGTCACTTCTGCCAGTGTCAAGTGTATTATTTTGATTGTCGCTTAGCAACGTAAACAAACGAAATTTGGAAAGAAATGGTGACTTTTCTCATGGTGACTAGGGCGTTGGTAGCTGCAACATAGTTTTAACAACTATTTGCAGTTATCATTGTTTTTCCCATTTATTACTGTACCATTGTAATTGTTACGAAAATAAAACTTTTTATTAATTATTATTATTTATTATTCTTGCAACATTTTTGGAAGTCTTTGACTTTTACCAACCATCATTACCCCTCCATTTCAATTACTTACACTTGTGTTATGTAAACAAGTTAAATTGGATAAACTGCCACTAAATTTACGCAATAAAACTTAAAATAACACGAGAAAAATAATTAAAATGACAGAACGTTTTGACAAAATAGCCAAAGACAATCCCCCCAAGTCATTTCTATAGAAAAAATTATGGCAGTATCAACAATCTATGGTCATGTCATCTATTTGTTTTTTTGTAATGTCAGCTAATGACGAAACGGTCAAGTCGTTCGCTTGAAGTTATGCAACGCTTGACCACAGTGTCACCCAAAAACTTAAGTTATGAAATAATTTTAAATTTTGAAGTAAATTATACCTCAAACTCAAACTCAAGGCGCCTTACTCTTGAATCCAATGAGGGCCACAGACGCCACAAATTAAAAGAAGAAGAAGAATCCAATGAGAATTCCGATCCAATCCCAATTTCAATTAACTCGATTTTTTATAATCTTGAAAACAAGATTGAATTTGGCGCTATGTTTGCACTCAAAAGTACGACATGTCCACCTATTCCAATACTTTTCCAATACCAATCGCGTTCAAGAGTAAGGCCCCTGTTCTTACCATTTTTATACCCGGCGCAGAATTTTTGTGGGGTCAACATTGTGGCAAACAGCAATGGGTTGTTTCTCAGACATGTTACTTCGGTTATTTTTGGTATTTTTGCTTGTTGCAACTGCGGTGTCAGTTTATCTGATTGATCAAAGCCCCATCCAACTACCTGAAAAACAAAAATAATAAATAAATAGATTTCATAAGGGCGCTTGTGCTATTTCTATCCGACACACGGCGCTAATCTGTAGGTACGCCAGTTGCGTATGAAACACCATCGAGCTACGAGTCTAGTCAAAGTTATTACTATCAAAGATCTGTTTGCCTGCTGTCTCGCTTAGTCAAATGGTAGTAAGACCAGATAACTCAGTTGCAAATGCTACTTTGCTCAGCCTAAAGAGCTTTATATAACTCTCCCCAAAAAATGTATAACAGTCCTTCTCAATAATTGCTTCCTTCTTCAAAAATATAAAACAATTACTAATCAAATGTTATAGGTAAAACTAAATGTAATAAAATTTACTGTCTATAAAAATTACCGATTCCCTGCGATTAAGGTTGAATTAAAATAACTTGCGACTCTGGTGCAAAAAGGGGATTCGTTCGTTCGTTCGTATGAGTCAGTGGCCAACTCTGGTGACAGAGTTTCTAGACCGCCCGAAGACCTCTGTCATGGCCTAACAACTTTGAAAAAGCCGAGACCGACTGCTTAGCGTACCCAAAGCACGGGAAAAAAAGGGATTAAAATATTACAGCAAAAGACATACAGTCCCAAAAATCTGCCCCTGAGGTAGTCGTTTGTAAGCTTGACCATCCCACAAACAAACCGGCTGAATATAGTCATTTAGCACAGCTTCTGACTTCAACTTTAGCGCTGCTATGTCGTTGTTGAGGAGACGGTAGTCAAAGCTCTCATGAACAATGATTTCGTGGACCTGGAAAGCAAGAAGAAGAAGAGTAGTAGAGTTCTCTGTAATAGAGCTCGTCCGGGGAAGGACTACCACCATATCTATTTCTGCCGCCAAGCAGTAATGCTCGCATTGCTGTGTTCCGGTGGTATCACTCGCGGGTTGCCACCATGAGGCTTTCGATCTTAGCCTCAAGGTGGCAACCCGCAAGTTATACCTCTAGTATTGCAAGTGCCCATAGGCTGCGGTAACCGCTTACCATCTAGTGGGCTTTACGCTTGGTTGCCAATTTAGTTGTACAAAAAAAAAACCAATTCAAGGTTGTTAGTCGATTTGATTCTCGTTTGCCAATTTAGTAATACTACGAGTAGCAAAGCAGTATAACCTCTCTTTCCTGTGCAGATATATCACCTCCAATTAGGTTGTACTTTCCCAAGACTACGTTTATAATTTCAGTCAGTACTGGAGCACCTCTTATTGTAACACAATGTGCAGCTGAAATATTTTAAATAGATATAAATCGTTTTGCGTTTCCGCTATCAGAAACTTTGAATTGTAACTATCAAAGTCTGTTTTTTCCCCTACCTGTTATAACCATGGTCTTTGAAATCAAAGTCCCTCCACAAATATATTTGAGGTTTGCTCCATCAAGCCTATACAAGGCTACATGCCATGGAAAATCACCAGGTTTAGTATTTTGCCCACTAACGATCAATTCTGTATGGTCTACTAAACGTTTTCCACATGACTGGTTCGAAGTGTGTGAAGTCACTGATGCTGAAGACTTAGTGCCCAATATCAGGTCATCAAAGTAACCCTGAAATTGGAAAATTGGAAATAGGGCAAACTAGTAATTTTCTGGTTCTGTCAGATCTTTAACAATGACTGAATTACAAAAAGCTTGAAATCCGCTGTGCTCTCAGCTAATTGTAAACTTCGTTTCAATCCAGATCAAACCGCATCGAAATCGATTAAGCTCTTACGACGTAATCCAGCAACATTTTTTTTGCATTTATTAGTACTATGATTTGTGAAAGAAGACAGAACTTCACAGCTTGCATTTTTACTTACAGTTTTCTTCAAATGTTTACAGTAGTTGACACCATTGATCTCAATGCTCGTTACGTATGGTATGGTGCCTGTAGCCGGTCCCTTTACTCTTACACTCAAAGACAAAGCATTTTTGAAGAAGTTTATAAGGAAATTGTCACCTATAGCTGATATCCGCGCAGTATTTGGATCTAGCTGAAACACATTCATCGTCATCATTCACAGCCTGACTTCATCCACGTACTTCGTATGATATAAGTCTCCCTAGTTTGTGCCATTTACCACGATCCTGCGTTAATTTAATCCATTTATGTTTGAAACACCAATAGTTTCCACCAATATTATGTATTGTAATATGTATGTAGCTTTTAAGTATTTCATAATATATTAAAATATATATGGTTAGATATGTAGATATGTATATTTTATTTATGTTTAATATTTTTGAATAAAACTTTGTTTTAGGTTAAGTATGTTAGTTTGTTCTTCTCTATTCAATGGTACCTAAGTAATAATTATGTTAAGCACGTCTTTTTTTCTCTACTTACCTTTGAGGTTGGCAGGCAGAAAATGCTGTTAGCATTAAGCCCACCTTTTGTACTGTATATTCTGTGCAATAAAGAATTAAATAATAATAATATATTAATAATAAAGTTTCAAACAATCACGACCTCTCTACTGGCATACTGGCTTACTTTCGAGCGAGAGTGATTGGGTCTTAATTCACTACGCGGACACAATACGAATGTGTGGATGGCCATGTCTTTCGAATTTTTGGTTCATGAACATGCTGGTTTCTCCACAATTTATCTGCGACGTTTAAGGGCACAGGCATATAACATATTGCTATGCCAGTGTTCACGTTGTAAATTTTCAAATAATAAAATCGATTGGTGCACGACCGTCATCAAACCCATGACTGTTTTAGAATCCGAACAGAAGGCGGGATCATTGCCACTACCTACACCACCAGTGCTCGATTTTGGGTGATCGAATTAACTAAGTATATAGACTTACCAAAGTCACAGATGCTTCTGAATCAAACTTTAGTCTTGCACGGGTGTTTTGAGGCAGCTTTTCAAACACAGACAGCGTATACTGATTCTCTTCACCAGGTGAAAGGCCTGATTCGAAAGAAACTGACACCTTATCACTGTTGTTACAAGGTCTATAATGCGCTAACGGATTTCCGACTACAAGCCATCCTTTCTGCTCTTGGGTTTTGCATCCTAATATCAACAGGTAACACGCTAGGATTGTTTTCAACATTTTATTCTTCTTTACCTTTTTTATTCAGACTGGCTGTACCTTACCTACTATTTTTTGAATTCAATTTAACGGTACGCTAAATAGTCACTAAGCGGTTCACTTTGTATGTTATGGTGAGGTTAGTACGCTTATTTTCATTTTGTAATCAAATTGTTCACTAAAATAACTGCTTACAATCATTAAAACCTAAACAACTGTATGGTTTATATGTTGAGGTACACTTATTTTCACTTTTTGATGGTTGCTTATGATAATCACTAACTTCATTGAAATGCCTCATGCATTATATTATTTTATTTTTATTATTATTTTATTATTTTGGTCATCTTGGTCCGTCAAACTTGCATCGGCAAGTGTCTACGTTGGGATTTGACGTCGGTATACTGGTTTTCCTCTTATGACTCAAGTAAACCAACTGGTTTGCATAAACATTGTGGATTTATACACTTAATTCAAATAAAAACGAGCAAGACTGTTGCTGTTATCAGAACTTCCTTGCAATCTAAAGGACGTCGGCTCAAAAGATGTAATTTTCTATGCAAAATATGCACAGTATAGTGCACGGCGGATCTAGGCTTCCTTGAAGTTAGCCGTTTGTGATGCGCAAAGACAATTTAGTTTGAAAAAGCTTCATTGCGCATCGAAGCGGCTAACTTCAGCGTGAGAGATCCGCCGTGAGAACTTATACCAGTGTTCTGAAATCATTTAAAGAAATAAAGATTGGAAGAACCAGCATGTCCGGGAGCTATTTTAAAAGACAGTGCTATCCACCAATCCGCTTTGTCTTTGCGTGGTACTATGACTCAATCACTATCGCTCGATAGTAGACCATGCAGTGTCCCGATAATGTAACGATTAGAAAGCTGATAACGATGATCTAAAAAATTTGTAACTAGGTCTCACTGTGTATTAAATTTGGTTTTAAAGACAAAAATACAGATAAATCTTATTCAAAACCAACGATCAATAATTTTCAAAACAAGTGGGAATTTTACGCACGTATTTACCTTGTATAACGAATATCGAATATCGATAAACGCTCGTTTCTACCGCAACTAAGAAACCAAACGCAATTTCTCACCCAAATTACCTAAAACAGACTGAAATACGCAAACCCAACTTTTTCTCCAATAAAATACGCATTTTATCATACTAAAACTTCTTCGGCCCATTTATCACGATACGGCAAAAATCCGACGCCACCTGTGACCGGACCGGAGTACTATTCGACAAGCTGTGTCCTGGATGGTATAAATAGTTCGTTTCCACAACTATCCAGTAAAGCGTATTCACAGAAGAAAATAAGAGTATTGACATAGCTGGCTAAGGCTGGATTCGACTAACATGAAGAGTAGTAGAGTTCTCTGTGATAGAGTTCGTCCGGGAAAGGACTACCACTACCTATTTCTGCCGCCAAGCAGTAATGGTCGAGGTCCTCTGTCATGGCCTAACAACTTTGGAACCGGCTGCTTATAGATCGAATATCTCATGTGCCAGTAATTTCACCGGAAACCATACCCTTCACAACGGAACTCAGCAATGCGAGCATTGTTGCTTTGCGGCAGAAATAGGTATGGTGGTAGTACTACCTACTTCCATTACTGTTAACCTCTAGAGTGGCATGTTCTAGTTAAAACAAACCCTGTTAAAAAAAAGCCGTATCAGGTGTGTCAAATAAATTGTAATAAAAAAAACATAGCGGAGACCAACACTTTAATGTTTGCACTAAAAAAAAAACTGCTAGGACTACTCTCGAGCAAAGGAGTTACGCTAAATTTATGTGAATTCGTGAATGACAGTCTTTCCAATTATTAGTTCGCAAAAATATGCTAGTTTCCCTCAGCCTGCTTTATAGAAGCGCTCGTAACAGAATATAATATAAAAATAATAAATAATAAAATCTTTATTTTCGGATTTTCGGAACAATTACAATGGTACAGTAATAAATGGGAAAAACGATGATAACTGCAAATAGTCGTTAAACTGTGTTAAAGCTACTAACCCCTCCTTAAAAACTAGGTACAGTTTGTTCCACAAGGTTCCTTAGGGGGTACTTAAGGGTACATTATGTAAATTTATAACTAACAAAATGAATATTACTGCGGTGCCATCTTGTTGAAAGATCCGGTAAACACTAAGGCAATTATAACTTGACTAGTGGCCAAAGACGGCAATCTCGGACAGTCGAAGTCGGACGTCTTCACAATGGAAACAGCATCATTAATCTTATTCCAAGATCCGCAGCGGCCGAGGAATATCTCAGGATGGCAGTTCATTTGAGCCAGTTTTTCCAACAATCCGTTTGGAGTGGCTGTGAGAAAGATGTTTTATGGGCAATGAAACTTGCAGACATGGATTGTTTATTGGTCATACGTTAAGGGCTGTTTTAGATTTCCTCACAAGTTATTGCAATATTAAAAAATGAACTATAAAATATATTCTATCAGGTATCTTGTGAATCAATATTGGTTAAATAGCGCTGGCTGTGTAAAAAGGTCCGAAAATACTATAGGTATTTAAATTTTTGTATATTTTTTTGATTAATGACTGAGTACATAGCCCACTAGGGCCTTAAATTTTTATGTTATTTAACTGCATCATTCATTTTAAAAACGGGAGTTTTCACGTACTGGTATATCAATGAAGAGGCCCTGCACCCTGCACCCTTACTGGGTACATAGCTATGTGTCGGCTGCTCTGATATTATTTAATATTACATAAGACCTGTGACATGTATTACCCTCATAATTATGATGCAATAAATGATACTGAATATTGAATACTGAGGTACCGACACTGTTTCGACTCAATTTTGGAAGTTTTCATCAGGGTTGAGTGACCCGGCGCGCTTCCTCCTCCGTGTCGGGATATGCACCTATATATAATATATGTCAGTACCTCTTCACCGATATACCGGTGCGTTAAAACAACAGTTTTTAGAATGATTTTTTATGTTAAGTTAGTATTCGTCGTCTCAAATATATAGAAGCTACAATGGTTATAAATCATCTAATGACTATTTACTTTTTGTTTGTCTCTAATCTATTCTATTCTATTCTGTATTCTATTCTATATTCTATTCTATATTCTATTCTATATTCTATTCTATATTCTATTCTATATTCTATTCTATATTCTATTCTATATTCTATTCTATATTCTATTCTATATTCTATTCTATATTCTATTCTATATTCTATATTCTATTCTATATTCTATTCTATATTCTATTCTATATTCTATATTCTATTCTATATTATATTCTATATTCTATTCTATATTCTATTCTATTTGGAGTATTCACCAAGTTACCTCACGAAGAAAAGCTAATAGAATTGCTTTGAAACATCAGCATAAATGACAAAAACAAGTGTTGAAATAGCCTTTCTTATTATACTCTAAAAACATTTTAGTGTTGACGAAAAATCCAGGTACTGCTTTTATTAAATTCTCAATGCCAACTTGATTTCTCTCGAATTTTCTAAATCAGCGTCTTTTATCAGATCCAGTACGCCAGTTATAGTCAGAGATACAACGGCGAAGTTTTTAGATCAAAATTGGCATCTTTACAAATATCTTAGAGAATGGACAGTTTAGATAAAATACTCACTGCAAAATCCAATCACCGTGTAGCTTGCATCGACTTTGCATCGATTAATCGTTCTGGTATCATTTAGAACGGTTATTGTTTGAATAAGTCGCAGTGAATAGTCCCAGTTCCAAAAAACACAGTAGTTAAGGTAAACATTTCATAATTTTTAAGAATAATTTTAGTTACATATTTATGTGGCTGCCTGCCATATTTAGTTTTTATTATGTTTGTTATGTGGCCCCATATACATTATTTTCATTATTTCATTATTCTATTCTGTTAAGGACAT
This sequence comes from Colostygia pectinataria, assembly GCA_951394395.1. Taxonomy (NCBI): domain Eukaryota; kingdom Metazoa; phylum Arthropoda; class Insecta; order Lepidoptera; family Geometridae; genus Colostygia; species Colostygia pectinataria. The sequence goes on along the minus strand of OX596373.1, from coordinate 7,048,016 downwards.
GGGTTTTCCGATGTTTTATGTCAGGGCGAGTGAAACAACGACGCCCACTCCGTTAAATTTATCTTCATTAAATATCCCGAAGGTTTTAGAAGTAAAATGAAATCGTTAGTTATCTAATTTTGTGATTTTATCATAATTTGACAATATGGCTGACTATCAACTACTATCAACTTTTTGACTGCATCTTACTGTTTCAATGCTTTGGAAGGCTGTCAAGTTTAAATTCAAAATAGTCAACAAAATCACAAGGATTACATTAAAACGTCTTAAAGCTAGGTAAATTCACATTGGTCCCACGCGCCCCAGCTTAGAAAAATCTGGCAACAAACTCGGCTGGGTTTCTAGCTTATTTTTTATGATACCTCTTCATATGAACTGGCAATACCTATGAACGAAACAATCTTAACTTGACTGAGGAGGATTTAAATAAAAATTTAATAAATAACGTAAGTAAACCGCTGCTTACTCTCGATTTAAATCAAGCCTCAAAACAAGAGACTTCATAAGGTTGAAGAATGTTCAATAATATATTATTGGAGAGAGTTGCAAATATTTGAAATGAATGTCAGACTTTAATGGCTACCCTAAAAGTGCTTTCTAAGAACAGTCAATACCAACGCGGTGAGGTACTTTTAAGTAGGTAGGTACATACTCAGAATAAGTAAGTTAAAGTGGCAGTGGCCATATAGCTTGCAGAACCAATACCCGCTGGGGAATAAAGGTTCTCGAATGGCGACCACGAACTGGAAAACGAAGTGTAAGACCCCCTCACTCGATGGACCGATGACATTAAAGCGGTCGCAGAAAGTCGGTTGATGGTTAAGGCTCAAAATCGGTCGTCATGGCGCTCTTTGGGGGAGGCCTATGTCCAGCAGTGGACGTCAATCGGCTGATATGATGATGATGCTGATGAGGTACTCAAAAGTATTAGGTCGTATAGATCTGTGTTTAAGGACACAATGTGTGTTTGTCTGTGTGTTTAAAGCTTGGAAACTCTGGAATCCAAATGATCCAATTCCTGTGCATTTTTTTGTATCATCATCATCATGACAGCCTTCTAATGTTCCCACTGCTGGGACACTGGCCTACTCTCAGGCGAGAGTGATTGGGTCTTAATCCACTACGCGGACCCAATGCGGATTGGCGGATGGCACATGTCTTTCGAATTTTTAGTTCTTGGACATGCCGGTTTCCTCACGATGTTTTCCTTCACCGTATGAGAGCACTGGCATTGCGCACATAAATTTTTCGAACAGAAAAATCCATTGGTGCACGACCGGGTTTGAACCCACGACCTTCGGATCGGAAGGCGGGGTCACTACCACTAGACCACCGGTGCTCTCCGTATTATAATACTTTCTCCGTATATATTTTTTTGTATTAAAATGAATATTTGCAAGATGGTTCTTATCTGTTTGGTAGAATTTAGTAAGTGCTGTATCTAGGTACATCAGCACTCTATACTTTTAAAACCTTCGGCCTTCGGGCGGCCTAGAAACTCTGTCACCAGAGTTGGCCACTGTATCATACAATCAATGTTTAAATTTTTTTTACGTGTCAGGGCGGTAGCCTGCGAGTGATATCACTGGTAAGCGTGCATAGGCTACGGTAACCGTCTTTATACTAGCTGACTGTTTCAATAGCGTTATTTTTCTCACTTTAATATTTTATGAGCCAATTCGGTTAAGTCGTTCTCAAGTTTTAGCGAGACTAACAAACATCAATTCATTTGTATATGAAGAATCACTACATAGTAAAACAAAGTCGCTTCCCGCTCTTTGTCCCTTTGTATATCAGATATTTAAAACTGCGCTACGGATTTTGATGCGGTTTTTTTAACAGATAGAGTGATTTAAGAGAAAGGTTTATAGCAATCGTGCAAAGTCAGGGCGGGTCCGCCAGATGAAAATAAAATAATATTTTATACATAGTTTAATATCTTGAAGCAACAAGTTGTCCAACTAATTCTCGCTCTTGCAAAGGTGTAGCATACCCTACTTGTGGTTTTACTATCCTGGCTTGTTAACAACTTGTTGGAAACTGCATCGCACACATTCTTGTGGTGTTACAACTACCCTCAACATCTAATACTTTGATAATAGACTCGTGTCTACATAATAACTAACACACACAAGCTTGACCCTCTCGTAATACTGATCTCGTTTATATTTTGACGACCGATGTGGAGCGGCAGGCTACTTTTTTTATTTTTTATTAAATTGGTGCGGCTAATATAACACTGCGGCCATGCAGGCCTACTGTGTTCGCCACTTGTGATGTCGCCCTTAGGGGGCGTTTAATAAAACAACCGATTACCTAGATGATAAAAAAAGCTTGGGACGAATGTGCTCCAACTTTACTTGGCACCCATAACAATAGCAAGGGTCATGTCAAAAAAGCGATAGGAACCCAGCCGGTGTTGTTGCCAGTTCTTTTACGGCATGGGCGCGTTGGAACTGGTGTAAATTTTCCTAGCTTGTAAGACGTTTCAAAGTGATCCTTGTGATTCTACTGAAATAAATAAATTTTTTATTTTGATTTACAGTTTACCTCCAAGCCCCGCCGATACTAAGAACTGGAGGATTTGCTTGGGGGTGATGTCTCTTAGCTCATCTGGGCTGAGGATGTGCCTACCAAGATGTATGCTACGTTTTTGCATTAGTGGTCCTTAGGGGCAGGCGAAGGTCCGCCTGCAACGCAGGAGGTTGTGGGTTCGATTCCCACCTTGGGAAAATGTTTGTACGATCTGCAAATATTATCCGGGTGTTTTGGGTATTTTCTATGAATAATAATAAATATATATCTGTGTATTGTATTGTATTAAATAATATCAGTCATCTAGTACCCATAACACAAGCATTGCTTAGCTTGGGGCTAAATAATGCTATGTGGTTTGCCCAGCATTTTATTTATTTATTTTTATATATTATTTTCTGTGCCTAAAGTATATTTTGAGTTTACTATAAACATTAGTTACGAAAGAAAACATAAATATCTCGCATTCTATTATTCTGCAATTATCTGTTGGGAAACAAGCTCGCTAATGGATTCAAAACAGAAATTAACAGGAAAACGGGATTATGAGGAAACGTGTAGGTGTATTATGCAAAAATACGGGTTATTCCTGCTCGTCCCTAAGTATTATCATCATAAGTATATCATCATACGTTCACGTGGTACACGAGAATCGTATATTGTTATGGCATAAAATGTTTTATAAACTATAATCTGTCTCTGTGCAAAATTTATACAAGATCCGTTCAGCCGTCCTGACGTAATTGAGTAATAAACGTCTATCCATCTAAAATTTCACATTTATAAAAGTTGACAATTTTTAAAAAAATACTGTTTGAGAACCAAACCCGTTGCAGCGAGTAGATGAAAATATTTAAAACATCAACTAGGTTTAGAGGAAGGATATAATTTGTTTTAAAAACGGCACAAAATAACCTATTTAATCAAACGAACATCTGAATAACAAACATTGAATGAAAATGCTTAAACAATTTAATCAGATTCCCTTTTTCAATGTACTCCTAATTCTTCCAGGTGAGAATAATTGGCAAAACAAAGCTTGTTTTTGTTCCGATTTGAAGGAAGGTCAATTTGTTTGTATAGGCTTTTTAAAAGGTGAGTAATGGATTTGGGGTGTACAGTCGAAATCAAAAGTAAATAAGCAAAACAATAAACAAACTGTAAAATTGTAAAATTGGTAATTTGTTCATTTTTATAGCTTCCAAAAACAAAATTGATTTGTAGAAAATAGGCAAAAAAACTTGTGACTTAATTGATTTGTTATGAACAATTTAACCAGTTAGTTCAAAATTACATCACAAATTGTAATAATTGAAAGTTAAAAAAACAATAACTACCAAGAGACATAGGTTACTAGCAAAAGGCTCATGTACACTTTTAGCGTTTTAAGCAGGATCTGTTTAAATATTGTTCTGATACAAATGATTAATTAGCAAGTGAATGAATGAAGATAATTAAACTATCAGTGTCAGTGTCACATAAACACGCGCGTATCACTTTCTATTGATTTGTAACGACTCAACGAAACGTATTTTCAACTGTTGTTTCAAAACGCGCTGCACATTTTGTGTTTGACTGTTCTCAATTAATTTAATAAACTTTGTAAAACGTTTGTTGATTGACATTAAATCAAGCGCAATCATTGCTAAGCTGCTTTTATCGTTGACTGTACTAAGCTACAGTGGAAAATGAGGAGTGATTGTTTGGACAATGAACAACCAAAACTGAGAAAACAATTTTGGTTGGATGCTGAAATTATAATTTCAATCAACTTTAGCTTGGTTTTTCATGTAGTTAATTTGTGATACTGTGCAGACAATGATATATACAGGATGTAAAAGACAGCTCTTGAAAACTCAAGACACAATTATGTAGTTGTAGAGGCCATTACGTATACCCTAGGAAAGCAATTATATACTTAAAAGGTTAAGATTATGACGGTTTTAGATATACAAGGTCTTTGATTATTAGTGCGCGATATTCAAGAAACAGGTTCCAAACATGAATAAAAAAATAATGTACTTATGTTTCGTTTGCCTGCAACGCAGAGGTTGCGGGTTCGATTCCCGCCTCGGGACAAATGTTTGTACGATCTACAAATATTTGTTCCGGGTGTTCTGGGTATTTTCTATATGTAATAAAAAATATCTATCTATGTATTGTATTGTATTAAATATATATCAGTCATCTAGTACCCATAATACAGCTCTGTTTAACAGCAGCTTACTTTGGGGCTAGATGATGCTGTGTGGATTGTCCAGCATTATTATTATTTTTTTTTTTTTTCTGTATATTTTCTCTTGAAAATCTCCAGTAAACCGATTACGTATATCTGCTAAATTATTATTTATTATTATTGGAAATATATATCGCGTAATAATAAAATATTCGAGCACACGAGCTCCTTAGCGGTTAAAGGGGATCATTGACACGCGCAGGTCATTGACGCGCGGGTTAATAACACGCGGTTCATTAACACGCGGGACATTGACATGCGCCACGCGCTCCCCTTTTGATTTCCAGAAGGATAATTAATAATTGACAACCGTAGTGGCACTTCAGAAAAAAATAACCAGTGGACTTTGCTTCTGAATATCATTATCATCATCATCAAATCAGACAATAGATATCCGTCTACAGCTGGATATAAGCCTCCCCCAAAGAGCACCGTGCCACTTCAGATATATAAAAAAAAATCACGCAGAAAAAGTCGCGAGTCGATCTAATAGTAACTCAATAAGTCACAAAACTCATTTAGTTCTGTGAACTTCCCTATAAATGTATGAGCAACTATTTTCTCTGGCAACGAGTTTTAATCTCACAAATTCGTCGGTTTCTGCTCAGGCAATATTTATTTTGCTGCAAGGTACAAGCTGTCGCGTTGTTACTGGTTCTGTTATAGTCCAACTATCTGTAAAGAGGCTTTGCTGCCTCGAAAAACTCTTTTCTGAAAGACGAAAACTTAATGGATATAATATTATTTAAATTTACAAAAGTTGACTTGATATAAAAAAAATCGAAAATTGTTGAATTGAGGATGCAGTTATTGAAACGTTTTTAATGATTTATTCAAAAAGTACTGAACCGATTTCGATGAAATTTATATGAAACTACTTTCGAAGAATTACTACAAATAAAAAACATACTTACAGTCGAATTGATAACCTTCTTTTTTGCAATCTGTAAAATATTACATATTTAAGCAATAAACTCGCTCATAATACATTTTAAACCACACTTTGGGGTGGTCCACACCCTAAGGGTGGCCCACCCCCACATAACAATCGCAGCTATTTGACATTAACGAGCGAAGTTCTACCATTAGATAAGATTACTCCTGTTAAAATACTTAGGTACCAACTCCACTCTAAAAATGCCGTTGAAATTTATTTAGCGGATAAGTGCCAAAGCTTGAAAAAGTTGCAAGAACCTACTATACCAACATCTGCTGCCAAGCCATTTTTTCTTTCATATAAGTACCACGAATGCGGCAACTTAGTATCAGTTGATGGTAAGTGGTTACCGCACCTATGTGCGCTTGCAATCAGAGATATCACTTGCGTGTTGCCACCTTGAGACGTAGATCGAAAGTCTCATGTGCCTGTAATTTTACTCTTCGAACTGGAACTCAGCAATGCAAACATTATTTCTATCGCCATTATTTCTACCGCCAAGCAGTATTGCTCGCATTGCTGTGTTCCGAAGGGTATGGTTTCCGGTAAAATTACAGGCACGAACACGAACTACTTCGAACTACTTTTGACCCTCTGACTAAAAACGAATTAATCTGAGTGAGAAAAACTCTTGAAAGGGTCAAACGATAATCGTAGTCAGTATTTGCAGTCCAACTTATGTCGGTGATAACTAAGCTCAGAGAGGCTTAGAGCATTCACAGAGACTGCATTTCCACCAGATATGTGTGAAGATGTGTAGCGAGAGATGTCATTATAAATTATTTTTTTTATTCAACTGAAGTGGCAACCAAGCATAATAATTAAATATATTTATTATGCTTGGTTGCCGATTACCGCAGCTTATGGACGCTTGCAATACCTGAGGTAACCCTCGCGGGTTGCCACCTTGAGGCTAAGATCGAAAGGCATGTGCCAGTAATTTCACCGGAAACCATACCCTTCACACCGGAACACAGCAATGAGAGCATTACTGCTTAGCGGCAGAAATAGGTATGGTGGTAGTCCTTCCCCGGACGAGCTCTATCACAAAAAATTCTACTACTCTTACTACTCTACTAGATGTGATTGTTAGGTATCAATAGAGTCACTTCATTTACCTAGCTCTAATAAAGTGATACTATTGTTCCTACCAAACACATCCCTCGCTACACATCCTCGCACATCTCTGGTGAAAACGCAGCCATAAACTGAACCACGAAATAAATAAATAAATAATGCTGGACAATCCACACAGCATCATTCTAGCCCCAAGCTAAGCAGATCTTGTGTTATGAAATATCTCACTTTTGTCATCCGCAAGAGTAGACCATCATGACAGCCTTCTAATGCTCCCTCTGCTGGGGTACTGGCCTACTCTCAAGAAAAAGTGATTGGGTCTTGATCCACCACGCGGACCCAATGCGGATTGGTGGATGGCACATGTCTTTCGAATTTTTAGTTCTTGGACATGCCGGTTTCCTCACGATAATTTCCTTCACCGTATTAGAGAACTGGCAAACTGGCATGGCAGAGTAGACCCTTAGGCCAACTGTAATAAGTCTATAATTAATAAGTAACTAAAATCCCATATATTATTTCATCATAAAATTTATGATCTAAAATAAATTACTAATAGTAATAAAAGCTTCATTATTTTTAAGATATTAGGATCTGAAAGGGGCGTTTATTTTTACTAAACCTAAACCACTTTTAAGTGATTAAGACTTATATCTATTGGAAACGCAATAAAACGTTTGTATCGTACTGTATTGCATAAAACGCGGAAATAAAGTTAAAAAAAATAGCGCAGTATTTACTTTCTAACCCTATCATGCCTGGTAGAGCTTGTAGACTTGAAATAATATATAACAGGTTCATTAACATGGTTATATAGCAGTTATTTTGACAGGACCTTTATCAATTACTTCACAGGGCACGTCAAAATAATTCAATCCTCATAATAAGACCCTGAAAGCGAGTTTTCCTGGGCCACGACGATAAATAGTCAGTTCTTTGTCCCTTTTCAACCGAAGCCGGTATTTGTCTCCACTATTTAACCGTTAACGTGACCTCGGTCCGGACCCTTATTAACTGTATCAAAAGTTATGCGATAGTTCCAGTTCATGCCATAGAGAGCCAAGAAAATAATATTAATATGATAATAAAACTTTATTTAAACAAAAATAGGAACACAAGATTTATACAAAATACAGCAAATACAAATATTAACAGTGCCATCTTACACAAAAAAAAAACTGCTATGTTTTTTTTTACCAATTAAGTGGCAACCAAGCGTACGGCCTAATTGCTGGTAAGTGGTTACCGTAGCCTATGTACGCTTGCAACATCAAAGATATCACTTGCGTGCCCCTGAGACATCAGATGGAAAGTCTCATGTGTCTGTAATTTCACCGGAAACCATACCCTTCGAACCGCAACACAGCAATGCGAGCATTACTGCTTAGTGCTTCGCGGCAGAAATAGGTATGGTGGTAGTCCTTCCCCGGATGAGCACTATCATAAAGAACTCTACTACTCTATTTAAGTGTATTAGTTTGTTACTTATTGCGTAAAATATACGGCTGAACGGACTTGAGTTGATAAGTTTTTTTTTTATGTTAGCAAGTGACAAGACAATCAAGGCGCCCATCTCATGTTAAGCCCAACGCCTGACTATTACAGATACAGTGCCACCCAAAGCATAAAGTTTTTAAGTGTTGCACTGCACTAATCACCCCAAGACATTGTTGTTCAGTCTCTTTCACCCAGTAATTTCACTTGCTACAGTGCCCTTCAAACCTAAACACAGTAATGCTTGCACACTGCTGCTTGTAGGTAGAATATCTGACACTGCGGTGGTACCCACCAAGACGGACTCTGGCTGTACGATCCCAGTTAGAACCGCACATTAGAGTAGTAAGTAGTTATAGGTAGGTAGCATTGGAGTGCACAAGAAAAGCTAATTTAACTTTAATGTTTATTCACTACCACAGTAAGTAAGTTAGGTAAACGATTCCCGGTCGCGACTGTCTCGCGCGATGTCCCCGGTAGCACTCTGTTTCGCATGAACGCGAATTAGCTGACTTCAACATTATACTCTTGTACGTAACCGTACACTGGCTGAAGAGTTCTACCACCAGGTAAAATGGTATGTAGCATAACACAATGTTTTACTACTTTTTATCCCTGAAAATTTACGTTTTAAGCTACATTTTTTTTTTCATTCAAGTCCATCCAGTCGTTAATTCGCTAATAGTTTTCTGAAAATTAACTTCCAAAGAAAAAGCTTCCGTAAAATTGCAATCAAATTATAAGATCATGTATAAAACCATCCCGAACTAAGCCTCCTTCGAATTAACTTCTCAGAGCATTAAGGGATTGCGTAGAAAGGGAAAATTAGTTTTATACAGTTATAGTTATTATAGGGTTAGTTTTTTGACTGAGCCTACTTTAGCTAAACTTAGCCTTAACTTAGCACTAAGCTAGACGTTAACTTAATAAATAAACATAACAAAATCGGTTTATTTTGAGTAACTTTTGATTTATAGGTAGGTAACATTACAATTTCAAATGTTTATAAAAACGCAGAAAACTGAAATATAAACGTTTAGGCTGCGTGGACTGCGCAAATTGCTGAGCTACCATAAGTGCTGTAGCGAAAGACATTAAATTTTAATTCGATTGAAAAACCGAACACAATCATGGTTATAAATAAATATAAAATAAATAATGCTGGACAATCCACACAGCATCATGTAGCCCCAAGCTAAGCAGAGCTTGTATTGTGGGTACTAGATGACTGTTATACGTAATACAATACATAGATATTTTTCACTCACGAACTGCTAACATGAAGACTTACACGAGCTTATACACTTGTTTACCACAGTGTACTTACTTAATAATAAGTTTATTTATTACCACAAAAAAAAGCTTACAAGAGTAAAGTCGGACGAGCGTGTTCATGTTAAATATTTTTGGTTTCAAATGATAAAAAATATTAAGTAGGATCAAACTTGTGGGATCAAAATGTGACTTGTTTATTTTGAGTTGAGTCGCTGAGTTTCTGCTACATTTGGGTTCATACAAGATTCCTGCTTTGATAACTGCTTTTTTTTTTCAATTAGCTTCAGATTAATTTGTATCGTCATGACATCCAGCTTATGTAACTGGGACGAACGTAACAAACGATCTTCAGATAGAACCACTGATCCAGATCACTATACGGAAGCGTTCCTAATATGATGGAGGCATTACCACTTTGAATACATTGCATAGTATTTAGTTCACATTCTCAGGACAAGTTGTAAAGGTCAGACGTTTTTGGTAATAAAGTATTTTCACCGAATAAATATATTTTCGTAATCGTTCAACGACTTTCCATAAATCAGTTTGCAATTCTCATTTTAATAAAATTTGTTTACGGTCTAAATCAGAATTTGCTCTTGACTTTGGTATTTAATATTTAAAAAACTGTGTTCTAAAAAGTATTCAAGGCATGAGGTATTATTTCTGAAATTGAATTTATCTCATTTTATTTATAGCTCAGATGTTTTGAACATATTTTTTTTCTGTTTTGGTCAGTCGTCTAATGTTTTCATTTTTTGGCCTTTTTTGAGCGAGAGTAGAGATCGACAAAGTTAAGCAACATTCTGCGTAGTCATTTTTTTAGAGGGGTGGCCGCCATTATATTTCACCATAGCGCTTGTTTTGGAATGTTCCAATGTCAAGGTGCCACGCCCAGCTATAACAGTAGCATTGTCAGTGTCACAACAGTAGCAGATTCTGAACCAAGAATTGATTGATTGAAGTTCTGCTTGGCACTGCGCTAAACCCCGTGACACAGCTGTTTAACCTCATTTGCCAATTACTTACACGACGACGCCGACGGAGCCTTTTAAATCTAAACACAGAAACGCTTGTTAAAAACTAAAAAATACACTAAAAATTACGAGTCAGTAAAGTGATGTTTACACTCTCCGCACGTAAGACTCTCCATGAATATTCAGCGTTCTACGGACACTTTTAATTATCTTAGTAGCGGGGTCAAAATACCCCATTTTAAGGGTTACATAATCTAAAAGGTCTTTTTTGCCATCTGTGTCGGCTATGGGATGAGTTAATATTGTTGCTAGTCTACCTGGGGCCTTACTCTTGACATGACAACCTGCGCCAAATTCAACCTTGTTTCCAAGAGACAACAATTTTACAGAGGTAAATTAGAATTGGATTGAAATTGGGATTGAGAGCGTTGAAGAGTAAGGCCCCTGGTGTTAGGACTCTTCTGCAAGAGCCCGTCTTGGTGGGTACCACCGCAGTGATATTCTACCTTCAAGCAGTGCAAGCATTACTTGTAATTTTAGGTTTGAAAGGCACTGTAGCAAGTGAACATACTGGACGAAAGAGAATTAACAACATGAATAAAATGGAAGCAGCAACTGAAAAGCTTGACATTGACACGTGAATAGTTGTCAAAATAATTTAAAAAAAATTCACCATAGTCGGCAAAATAGACATAGCGTGCCCACTCTCAGGTTAAAAACCATTTCTCGGGGTGATTAGCGCAGTGCAGTGCCACACTGAACTTAAGCCTTAAGCTTTGGGTGGCACTGAGTCTGTTATCAGGCGTGGTGCTTATCATCAGGCGGGCGACTTGACCGTCTTGTCACTTGCTGAAATAAACAAAAGAGTTTTACGACGCATGGATTTTAAGGCAATGCATTAATAATGTCTTATTCATAACCATGATCAAATACAGTCATATCGATTCTGTAGTTGTCGAGGTATTGAAGAACAATAGGTGATAGAGCTCGTCCGGGGAAGGACTACCACCATACCTATTTCTGCCGCAAAACAGTAATGCTCGCATTGCTGTGTTCCGGTGTGAAGGGTATGGTTTCCGGTGAAATCACTGGCACATGAGGCTTTCGATCTTAGCCTCAAAGTGGCAACCCGCGAGTGATACCTCCAGTATTGCAAGCCATAGGCTGCGGTAACCGCTTACCATCTTGTGGGCCGTACGCTTGGTTGCCACTTCAGTTGTATAAAAAAAAAAAAAAAAAAAAACTTTTATAATACTAGTAAAAATAGTTTGTATAGATCACTGGTGGTCAAGTGGTAGTGACCCCGCCTTCCAATCCTAAGGTCGTGGATTCAAATCTGGTCTGCCAATGAATTTTTCGCTACAAAAAATTTATGCGCGCAATGCCAGTGCTCTCATACGGTGAAGGAAAACATCGTGAGAAAACCGTCATGTCAAAGAACTAAAAATTCGAAAGACATGTGCCATCCACCAATCCGGATTGGTCCGCATGGTGGATTAAGACCCAATCACTCACGCTGGAGAGTAGGCCAGTGTCCCAGCAGTGGGAACATTAGAAGGCTGTCATGATGAATACTAGTTTGTAGGATCAAACAAGAAGCAATAAATAAGAAACATTTCAGATTATCATTCTCTACAAGATCATACTCGTTAACTTGATTAAGTTAAATTTTGACTTGGGAATAGTTGTATGATTGCATGTGTTAAGTTCAACTTAACTCATAAACCATTTACAGTTGGATGTGGAGGGAGCAATCAAGGGTATTCAAATTCTGGTTAAGGGGTGGTTTGAGCGGGTATGTTAAGGGGACGTCTATTGAAGGTTTTTAATCTACAGTATTTTGTAATAAAGTAAAATAAAGTGAAAAAGTTTATTTCGAGACAGTTAATACATAGTAGGTGGTAATAATATTAAAAGTGTATATCTAAGCAGTTAAGCATATACGAGTACATTTACATCATAAGTCTTCGAAAATGGCCGCCATTCAGCATTTGCTAAAGCAGCATACATACTACTTTAGCGTTGGTCTTCCATTTTGCTTGAATTTATGGGACAAATGTAAAACCGAAACAAATTTTTTCATGTCTCGGTTCTAGATGTTTCTATGTATATGTATAAGTATGTACTTAGTAGTATGTGTACCAGCAGTGGGAACATAAGAAGGCTGTCATGATGAGTGTATATGTTTTTCAAAAATAATATCTAATGTGTAAATCGATCAGGTACTTAATTGGTTTCTTCAAAGTGCAAGTTTTTAAGTAAAATTGGAAATTTTTACAACTAGCACTATATAAAAAAAAAAGTTTTTTTAAAATATTATTAATAAAGTACCCACCTGCTTGAGTTGGTGTGCTATCCTTTTTTTCTTGTCACAAAATAACTCATTTTTACTTTTACACTTGTATATTTGATAGAGAACTTTTCTTCCCAATACGTGCAAGTTGTGGAATGAGCTTCCTTCCGCTGTCTTTCCGCTGAGCTACAATATGGGCCGCTTTAAGGGAAATATAAAAAGAGTCATCCAGGACAGGCGACGCATCAAATGTACTTCTGGTGTTGTTGATGTCAATAGGCGACGGTAACCGCTTACCATCAGGCGGGCCGTAAGCCTGTTTGCCTCCAATGACATAAAAAAAAAATAAGGCGTTACTTTGCGGAAATCCATTACAAGATAAAAAACAGACGAAAAATCTCTAGTACTATTCCGCTTAACCTTTTAACTAATGAGGTCACACAGTTACCACAGTTAACCTCAAAAGAAAAATATCACTTAAATGTAGACTTTGATTCCAGCGCTCGACGGAGCAACACGTCTGCCGGAGAACAAGTCGATGGTCTTGATGATGTCCCGTGGAGGGATGAAACACGTGTCGATATTTTTATTTTGAGGTTAACTGTGGTAACTGTGTGACCTCATTAGTTAAAAGGTTAAGCGGAATAGTACTAGAGATTTTTCGTCTGTTTTTTAACTTGTATATTTTGCGGAAAATACCGCGTAACCAGATAGGTTTTATCTGAATAGGCCTTTATTTGGAACCTCCACGTCAAACGTTTTATAACAGCCACTGTACGTGCGTTGGCCGCCAGCCAAGTAAGCGGTTCTCTTTTTGTCACGTGCAAGAGACAGAGAAATGAGATTGTAAAAAAAGTTTAAAATTTTGTCCAACACTACCTGCGCTCCGCGGTTCAGTAAATTCGTATTTATAAGTCAGTGGCCAACATCGGTGACAGAGTAAATTAAAAGGCCGCCTCAAGGACTCCGTCGTGGTCTACAACTCAAAGCCTGGATTAATAGCTTAACGTGCCTTCACAAGAACGGAAGCACCAGTTAAAATGTTCACTGGTTCATCCTAATGAGGATCCTCTTGGAATAGTTTATTTTCACAGATCTTGAATCTTACTCTTACTTAAATTACGGTGCCGTACTCTTGAATCCAATGACATTTCCGATCCAATCCCAATTTCTATTTTCTGCTGTCAAATTTTTGTACTCTTGAAAACAAGGTTGAATTTAGCGCTTGGTTTGCTGTCAAAAGTGCGAAATGCCATATTCCAATACTTGTCTAATACCAATCGCGTTCTATACAAATAGTAAGGTCTCTGTTACAACAGCCAATTTTGCCACGAGGGTCGTTAGTAAAGTATTTTTTTTATACAACTGAAGTGGCAACCACAAGCACAGAGTAATACAGAGCAACAGCCTCAAAGAACGCGCAACTGTAGGTAGTTTACTACAAGCGCAGCGATGTGTGCGTGAGCGTTCACCGACAGGTTCACGTACGAGAGCTAGAGGCAGTTCGGGAGTTTTCGGGTGGCTCCGGCAATACCTAGAGGCAAAGCGGTATGGGACGCACGCAGTCAGCGAAAGCTTGTTGGCGGGACGCGAGTTACATAGTAACTGTCATCTAATCTGTGGCGCGGGCCCGACTTGATTACATAGTACATAGGTTGGTAAAGTTTTTAAATCACAGAACTAATGCGGAGAAATTACCAGAAGTTCTGTCATCAGATTACTCAACAAAACAGGTGGGAATAGTAGAGATAAAAGTCAGGTGTAAAGCATAGTCTTTTAAGTCACAAAACTAATGGGGGAAAAAATCTCAGTAGTTCTGTCAACAGAACTACTCAACAGAACAGGTGGGAGTAAACGGACTTGTCGGGTTCATTCAGCGAGCGAACGCTTTATAAAAATCAAAAAATGGTTAACAATTGCAGTGCGTGCTTTATTTTTTTTTTTTATTTTCTCCTTGCCGCGACACGCTCCCTGTCTACCTACCTACCTACCTTTATACCTTGGTACCTTCTTATCGAAATGAAGTTACTTTTTAGTATAGTTCTCACAACGGATCTCGGCCGTCGTGAAATTAGCCGTTTCGATGCGCAATGGATCTTTTTCAAAGTAAATTGTCTTTGCGCATCACAAACGGCTAGCTTCACGGAAGCCTAGATCCGCTGTGCGAACAACGGATCTCGGCCGTCGTGAAATTAGCCGTTTCGATGCGCAATGGAGCTTTTTAAAACTAAATTGTCTTTGCGCATCACAAACGGCTAGCTTCACGGAAGCCTAGATCCGCTGTGCGAACTACAAGTATGTATTAATCTGTTTTTTTTATTATTAGTAATATTTTTAACCAACTTCTCTTTCTCGTATCGATTCGAGCTATAGGATGTGTATGTAAATCGGATAAACCTACAAGAATTTTAGACTGTCGAGCTGATCTGATGATGGAGTCAGGGTCTAACCCCACGAGTTTGGGCTCATTTCTTTTGTTTTGACGAACTCAATACATCACACTTGGTTTTCAGGGTCTGATGATTGAGTCAGGAGTTGTGTAATGGAACTCTTCAATGGCTGGTAGTAAATCCCTCGATTTTATCTAGTAAAACATTTAGGTACCTACCTTTTCAATAAAATTTATTTTATTGTGACAACCCTACAAGAATAAGCTATTATAAATGACGTTCTTAGGGAGCTGTACCTCTGTATTACTCTGTGCCACAATATGGTAATTTATGCATAAGTATATAGTAGAGTTCTCTGTGATAGAGCTCGTCCGGGGAAGGACTACCACCATACCTATTTCTGCCGCCAAGCAGTAATGCTCGCATTGCTGTGTTCCGATGTGAAGGGTATGGTTACCGGTGAAATTACTGGCACATGAGGCTTTCGATCTTAGCCTCAAGGTGGCAACCCGCGAGTGATACCTCTGGTATTGCAAGCGTCCATAGGCTGCGGTAACCGCTTACGATCTTGTGGGCCGTACGCTTGGTTGCCACTTCAGTTGTATAAAAAAAAAAAAAAAAAAAAAACATAAAAATATAAAAAAAATGTTTATAAAAAAGTAAGTAAGTTCGTATGAGTCAGTGTCCAACTCTGGTGACAGAGTTTTTAGGCCGCCCCCTGTCATGGCCTAAGAACTTTAAAAAAGCCGGGACCGACTGCTTAACGTGCCCTCCGAAGCACGGGAGCGCTCAGTTGAAATTGCCACTGGCGGTCACCCATCCAAATGATGACTACGCGGAACAGTGCTTAACTTAGTTGATCTGTTAAGAACAACTTAGCCAGCTACTTCACGAAAAAATGTTTATAGAACATGGTCATGTAGGTATTCAGGCTTCGTGGCCAATAAAATAACCAATAGTAAAAAAGCTAAGCTAAGTAAGCTTTTCAAAGTTGTTAGGCCATGACAGAGGCCTTCGGGCGGCCTAGAAGCTCTGTCACCAGAGTTGGCCACTGAATCATACGAACTTACTTACTTTACCAAAAGTAAACAGGTTATATGATTACGTGGTGACTTGCTTCAGTGGACACTGGACTTAAGGTTTATTACAACAAACTCACTGAGAGATACATTGCAATTGTTATGTAAATTACTGGAATCCTGTTTAAATTGCATTCACCCAGTAAAATCCCAGGACAATTATTTTTATTTGTGAGTTCGTTTGCAGTTTCAATTCGCAGTTAATTTTTGTATGGATCTGAAATGTAGGGTTTTTTTCTCATACGATTTTTAACTCTTACAATTTAACAAAATACAAAAATACATAACACCGAAACCCAGAACAAATATTTATTATTTTTTTTACCATTCAAGTGGCAACTAAGCGTACTTGATGGTAAGCGGTTACCGCAGCCTATGTACGCTTGCATGTATTAAGTTAAGTGCTAAGTGTTATGTTTTTTTTTTTTTTTTTTATACACTGAAGTGGCAACCAAGCGTACGGCCCACAAGATAGTAAGCGGTTACCGCAGCCTATGGACGCTTGCAATACCAGAGGTATCACTCGCGGGTTGCCACCTTAAGGCTAAGATCGAAAGCCTCATGTGCCAGTAATTTCACCGGAAACCATACCCTTCACACCGGAACACAGCAATGCGAGCATTACTGCTTGGCGGCAGAAATAGGTATGGTGGTAGTGGAGTATTTCTCATTGGTAATCCTATTTTATTATTAAATTGGTGCGGCTAATATAACACTGCGGCCATGCAGGCCTATTGTATTCGCCACTTGTTTTGTCGCCCTTTGGGGGCGTTTACAGTTCACCTCCAAGCCCTGCCGATACTAAGAACTGGAGGATTTGCTTGGGGGTGATGTCTCTTAGCTCATCTGGGCTGAGGATGTGCCTACCCTGGAGATAGGAGTATGAGTATGCTACGTTTTTGCATTAGTGGTCCACACTCTTCTAGCAGATGCGCAGGCGTTTCGTCCGCCTCATTGCACAGTCTGCAGGTTTGAGTGTCACTCAGCCTCAGCTCAAACATGTGCTTATTAAAGCGACAATGTCCAGTTAAGGCCCTGACCACAATGCGTAGGTTATTCCTATTTAGCGCTAGGATTTGGTTGGTAATCCTAAATAATTCAATAAATAAATATGGTGCCACAGACACATTATTATACCGTTCAGTATAACCCTCATCTTTTTGCGTTGGGGTTAAAAAAAGCGCCCTACCATAAATACTCCATTGATTTCCCAAGCCTGTTCAATCTTGGTGGTCCGTTCCGGTGGAGTCCCAAGAGTATACTTCCGAGCCCGTGTTCACTAAGAAGTATCGCGATAAAAGTAAGTTCGTATGAGTCAGTAGCCAACTCTGGTGACAGGGTTTTTAGGCTGCCCGAAAGCTCTGTCATGGCTTAACAACTTTTAAAAAGCTGGGACCGCCTGATTAACGTACCCTCCGAAGCATGGTTACATCGCGTCACAGCATGTTAAGTAAGTTTTATGAGTCAGTGACCAACTCTGGTGACAGAGTTAATAGATATTATCCAAGTAAATAATTATAGTTAAACTTAATCGGGTGTTTTCTTGTGTTCCCATGATTTTGTCCTATTAATGGGACCATCATTCTGCGATAGATTCAAGATATTTATTTGCATAAATAAGTGTTACAAGAGATCCAAAGAGAAGATACTGACACAATACGGATTGGTGAATGGCACATGTTCTAAATTACTACTGATAATATTTGATGACCGATGTGGCGCGGCGGGTAAAGGTCTGCCTGCGACGTGGAGATTGCGGGTTCGACCCACCTCTGAACAAATGTTTGTACGATCTGCAAATATGTTAGATATATATATATCTATTATATATATATATATATATATATATATATCTGTGTATTTTTATTATATTAATTATATCAGTCATCTAGTACACACACGAAGGTGTCAAATAAACGGCAAGTCATAAATTGAAGCGTGATTGTGATTTGTGACGCCACGTCATCGTAAACAAGTTACATCGCCTTTGTGAATAAGGAGACACGTACTATGTTACGGATCAAACAATCAGAGCTCTACATCATAATTGCATTACAATCTGTCTGTCGGTTTGTATCAGAGTGATTTGAAGTAAGCTGTGGAAAGTCTATCGAAAATCGTGAAAGTATATCATGAAAAAATGAATGTTTTATTCTAGAATCTACTACAGTTTAATCATATCTATATTTGACGACCGATGTGGTGCAGCGGGCGTAGGTCCGCCTGCGACTCAGAGGTTGCGTTTTCGATTCCCGCCTCTGGACAAATGTTTGTACGATCTACAAATATTTGTTTCGGGTGTTCTGGGTATTCTCTATATATAATAAAAAATATCTATCTATGTATTGTATTGTATTAAATATATATCAGTCATCTAGTACCCATAATACAGCTCTGCTTAACAGCAGCTTACCTTGGGTCTAGATGATGCTGTGTGGATTGTCCAGTATTATTTATTTATTTATTCACATCGCAGTCTATCTAGTCAACCTGGTCGTGCACCAATGGATTTTTTGTTTGAAAAATGTATGTGCGCAATGCCAGTGCTCTCATACGCTGAAGGAAAATATCATGAGGAAACTGGCATGTCCAAGAACTAACAATTTGAAAGACGAGCGGTGGATGGTCATGCCACCACGTGAACCCAATGCGGGTTCACGTGTGGATTATGACTCAATCACTCTTGCTCGAGAGTAGGCTAGTATCCCAGCAGTAGGAACATTAGAAGGCTGTCATGAATGTAGCACCCTACGCACCAAACCCACATTTATACTTTCATGTTACAAAAAGGAGCGCTGGTGACGTAGCTGGCTAAGTTTTTCTTAACAGATCAACGAAGTTAAGCACTGTTCCGCATAGTCATCCAAATGGTATGATTGACCGCCATTGGCAATTTCAACTGAGCGCTCCCGTGCTTCAGAGGGCACGTTAAACAGTCGGTCCCGGCTTAATCAAAGTTGTTAGGCCATGACAGAGGCTCTCACCAGAGTTGGCCACTGACTCGTACGAACTTACTTAAGTCACAAATTAGTTATAAAGCTGGAAATCGAACCCACAATTTCAGAAGGCAGAGCTTAACCTGTAATCATGTCCTGATTTAAATTTTCAGAAATAATCTTTTGTATCCGGTCTAAGACAGTTTGATGATATAACTTCCGGTAGACAGAGTATACTAGATAGACAAGTCATCAGCGTATACAATGTGAGATAGCGATAGATCAACGAATGGTACGATTATTACTGTTTTTTTCTTATTTAGACTTGATTTTAATTGACTCAGGCATAACAGTCACATATAATATACTTTGGCATAATAATCGTTCAAATTAACTACTATTTTATACCGAAAAATGATACGAAAAATGATGCCATCGTGGCAAACAAACAAAAACCGATACGCAAATAGAGACAAAAAACTCATAATTCGTCGTGCTCCCTCTTATTCATTTTACGTTCAATCTTCCTCACTCTAGCACTTTTTTTTATGGTTTTCTTTAATTTTTTTTTTTTTTATACGACTGAAGTGGCAACCAAGCGTACGGCCCACAAGATGGTAAGCGGTTACCGCAGCCTATGGACGCTTGCAATACCAGAGGTAACACTCGCGGGTTGCCACCTTGAGGCATAGATCGAAAGCCTCATGTGCCAGTAATTTCACCGGAAACCATACCCTTCACACCGGAACACAGCAATGCAAGCATTACTGCTTTGCGGCAGAAATAGGTATGGTGGTAGTCCTTCCCCGGACGAGCTCTATCACAGAGAACAACTTACGACAATAAACACAGCATGCATTAATTTTAAAGTTGTAACAAATATATAATTACAATAATAACCTACTTATTTATCTACTATTATATGTACTTTTTTTTTAAATATATAGAGGGTAGTGCCAAATATGTCAGAGTCTTGATACTGGGGAGTTGGATCCTACACCCGCTACTCCTCACCACTAAGTGGAATGGCCCTCGTGAGCGGGCGACGCTTTAATGTTCCGTCGCGTCGTCAGGAGGTGGGTCCGCAAGTAGGCGGACGTCGGTGGACAGAGCCACGGAGAGTTTGCGAACGGTCCCGCAGCTCTGTCCAGAAACCGAGGACGATGGAACATCGTGGGCTTTTTTAGTCGGTAAGACGTCGCAGTTTTTCTGCGACGGGCAGTCCGACATAGCCCGTCTGCATCCCCCGCAGGCGGGTATGCGAAAATGCATTTTGCCAACGTAAAAAAAAAATAAAAAAAAAAAATGGGGAGTTGGATCCTAAAACAGTTAGCAGCTGTTAGCAGCCAGTCTATTTTATTATACTCTGTCTACGTTCCCGACTGTTCTACGAAGCGCGTTATCGATCGCTCGGCCCATTGAGCTACTGTTTAATTTGTAGATTATCTCGTCAGCATCGCGATTTGAGGGTAACGAAGCGCGCTATGAGCTTTGATGATGACCTTACCTTCAGATTATTCGGTTTTGGATTAGGGGGCATGGTTTTAGACACGGTTTTTATCCGGTGCCGGACTGGCTCCGGATAACTTGCACTTATTCAAGTGCTGTTATGTAGGAAGATAATATTATAATAATATTAATGCTGGACAATCCACACAGCATCATCTAGCCCCAAGGTAAGCTGCTGTTACATAGAGCTGTATTATGGGTACTAGATAACTGATATTTAATTAATACAATACAATACATAGATAGATAAATAGATAGAGTTATTACATTGTTTATTTGTTTCTATCGTTATGTAATTCACATATTATGTATCTTCGCTACCCACAGGTTAACTGGTAGATAATGCTGTCTAGCATTAAGTTCGCCTTTTATATCGCGCTATGTCGGTGACCTTGGTTCTTCTACGGATTTCCTCATAACAGGGTGCTGCAATTCAATTTCAATCAGTAGTAACCTGTCAACAACCCGTCATATTCATTCACAAAATAGCATTATAGCAATAAAAAAATGCTTTATTGCACAACTTAAAATATGCTTACATACCTATATCTACCGCCAAGCAGTAATGCTCGCATTGCTGTGTTCCGGTTCGTCGGTCGGTGGTTTCCGGTGAAATTACAGGCACATGAGACTTACCATCTAACGTCTCAGGGTGGTAACACACAAGTGATATCTATGATGTTGCATACGTACATAGGCTACGGTAACCGCTGACCATCAAGTGGGGCGTACGCTTGGTTACCACTTTAGTAGTATA
This sequence comes from Colostygia pectinataria, assembly GCA_951394395.1. Lineage (NCBI taxonomy): Eukaryota > Metazoa > Arthropoda > Insecta > Lepidoptera > Geometridae > Colostygia > Colostygia pectinataria. The sequence goes on along the minus strand of OX596373.1, from coordinate 7,026,521 downwards.
AAAAAAAAATTTTTTTCTAAGTGGTAGACCCTTAGAAAAAGTTTTTTTTTTCTGTCTTGCAAAAGCAATATATTGTGAGTTTTTGTAGTCCAGCTTATGTCCATGAATGCTCTGGACTGTCAAAAAGTGCTCATAAATACTTGAGCGAGCGCTGCCTAGCATCGCGGTTACCGTCACCGGTAACGGCATCGTGCACAACTCCGACAAAGCTCCATAGTGTTTCATGAATAAATTCATGCATGCTGGAAACCGAACCGGGGCGGCACCGTACCGGATAGAAACCGTCTCTTGAACAAACGCCCTAAAAAGTTCCTTGTACATCGCGCTAACGGAAAAAACCAAGCTGATTTAAAAAGGTTATTTTTGATGAATAATGTTGGCAAAATATTTTATTTGAAATAATGAGTCAATTATATTAGTGTTAAATGACTTTAACACTAAATACTTACGTAGTATTTTTTTTTTTAATCCACTAGTTGCAGGCATGGCCAACTGAGGTATAATTTCCATCATCATTAACAGAAGTCCACAGCTGGACAAAGGACTATACCTATCTGTTCCAATTCAGATAAATGTCAATGGGGACAGTGGCACGGTCACTGTCCTCATTGAAGATAAAGCATAATGGGGATAAGGGGAAGTTTTTTTTTTAAAATTGTGTGGCGTTAAATAAATATTTTTCTATTCTATTCTATTCTATTCTACTTCCTACTGTCCTCATTAATGGGGTAAAAATCATGGGGACATTAGGAATACACCATTCTCAGACTACTATACCTCTATCATCCACGAACTTTCTGAGACTAAAGTCATATTCACATTTAATTAATATATGACAAAATATATATGCTAGACTGAGGAGCCATCTTAGTGGCGTTTTCTTCTCAGATGTTTAATTACTTAGTCCTTTTTTTTTTTTTTTTTGTTTGTATTTTTAGATATCTATCTTAAAAATTTTTATATGTAACCTATCCTATTTTAACTTTGTTAGATAAGTATCCAATTATTGTTTTATGTGCTTGTTTGCACTTTGTTTTTGCTTAAAACTTAAGTTATTGTCTATCAGTGGAGACCTCTAATTGGCCACCTATTGTTTATGATGTTTCTTGTTAAATTTTTATGTGCTGTTGGTTTTCCTTGAACATATAAATAAATAAATAAATAAATAAATAAATATTTACTTATACATTTATTTAGTTCCGCAGTAGGTATTGAACCCGCTACATTTCACTTCTAACCGGGCCGCCCACCACCAAAATTATCATGCCCTTTCACAATTTTACTTCTATGCTAATGACGTCATAAAAAGATACGTCGTTACGTCATAATAGAGTGATTCAGATAAATCACAGCAGCCACATATCACGCGTCAAGGTTCTTCACCGGAAGGAAGGAAGCTAGGCTTATCTCTCGTGTTTCTCTTACGCTGGTGTTATTCATAAGAGTGAGCGAGATGTGGCATCACTGTAATATTTTTGTAAGCTCAACAAACGTATTTTTATATCCATGAAATCCATGCTCCACCAATACGCATCGGGTCCGCGTGGTGGATTAAGACCCAATCATTCTCGCTTGAGAGTAGGCCAGTGTCCCAACAGTGGGAACATTAGAAGGATGCCATGAATGATCCGTAGTACATTTTAGCGTCGGGTTGACCAAAACTATTAACTAACTAACCTGCCATGTTATGCCAAAAATTCTTAAAATCCATTAATTAATTGAATAAACATTTTGATTTGTTGAAAAAACGTTTTCAACGCAAAAAAGTTGTATTTTACACAATAATGTTCAGTTATGTTATTTAAATGGAGTTTCAAAATAATGTAAATTCAATAGTTTGTGTGTTTTTATGTATGTTTCTATACGACTGAGCTAATTTGAATAAAACTCGGAACAACTCTCAATCTCAAACCGGTACTCGCATTGTTGTGTTCCGGTTCGAAAGGTATGGTTTCCGGTGAAATTACTGGCACATGAGGCTTTCGATTTTAGCCTCAAGGTGGCAACCCGCGAGTGATACCTATGTTATTGCAAGCGTCCATAGGCTGCGGTAACCGCTTACCATCTTGTAGGCCGTACGCTTGGTTGCCACTTCAGTTGTATAAAAAACAAAAAAAAGACGGAACAGATATAGATAAGTAATGTAGAATAGTGTATAGGCTCTTAAGATGCCACACAAGCAAAGTTACGGGCAAAAACTATTCGAATTTAAATAAGCAAACGCAAAAGCCTCTAAATCGCCCCACAGACTTAACAACATTGTTGGAATTCTACTCTCAACTTCGTAGCTACTTATTTTATAACGTAATTATGAGTGTTCAGGAATACTGTTGTATTATATAAATGTAAACACATTTTAAGGGAGTTTTAGGCTGCGTTCACGACATCGGTAAGCTGGTGGTAGGATTCTTCAGAAAGTGTTCGTCTTCACATAGAAATCATGACAGCCTTCTAATGTTCCCACTGCTCTATAGGCCAGTGGAGAGTATACTCTCCAGCGAGAGTGATTGGGTCTTAATCCACCACGCGGACCCAATGCGGATTGGTAGATGGCACATGTCTTTCGAATTATTAGTTCCTGGACATGCCTGTTTTCTCACGATGTTTTCCTTCACCGTATGAGAGCACTGACATTGCGAACATAAATTTTTCGTAGCGAAAAATCCATTTGTGCACGACTGGATTTGAACCCACGACCTTAGGATCGGAAGGCGGGGTGGGTCACTACCACTAGAAATACAAAATGCAAAATATTTATTTTCCAAAAACATCACAACTCGAGTAACACATGTAGCAATGGGCTCCGCACTAGGCAATGGCCTGAAATGCTAGTACCCGGACATAGGGTAACAAAATAAATCCATGGAGAAACATAAGCGAGACAAACTGAAAAAAAAAAAGTGCTATTATTTATTTTTTTGACGACCGATGTGGTGCAGCGGGCGCAGGTCCGCCTGCGACGCAGAGGTTGCGGGTTCGATTCCCGCCTCGGGACAAATGTTTGTGCGTTCTACAAAATATTTGTTCCGGGTGTTCTGGGTATTTTCTATATAATAATAAAAATATCTATCTATGTATTGTATAGTATTCAATATATATCAGTCATCTAGTACCCATAATACAGCTCTGTTTAACAGCAGCTTACCTTGGGGCTAGATGATGCTGTGTGGATTGTCCAGCATTTATTTATTTTTATTATTATTTATTATTACAAGGTAATGGTAACTACGATAAATAAAAATATAATTAATAAAAACACTACTATGAAAAAAAACTAAAAGGGGCGATAAATTACAAGGGATTAATATTAACTTACTTCATAGGTACCATCGCAGGATATTTAAGAGTAGTAGAGTTCTCTGTGATAGAGCTCGTCCGGGGAAGGACTACCACCATACCTATTTCTGCCGCCAAGCAGTAATGCTCGCATTGCTGTGTTCCGGTGTGAAGGGTATGGTTTCCGGTGAAATCCTGGCACATGAGGCTTTCGATCTTAGCCTCAGGGTGGCAACCCGCGAATGATACCTCTGGTATTGCAAGCAGCGTCAATAGGCTGCGGTAACCGCTTACCATCTTTTGGGCCGTACGCTTCAGTTGTATAAAAAAAATAACAGCCTCCAAGCAGTAGTGTGCAAACGTTAATGATTTAGGTATTTATTGAAACATTTCACAGAATAGTAATTGAGATTTACCCTTTAAAGGGGGTTTTGTGAATTTTTTTGTTTCCCCTCTATGAGTTTGAAGCTTCAAAAGATTTTGACACTAAAAAGTTGTTAAGCCATGACAGAGGCCTTCGGGCGGCATAAAAACTCTGTCACCAGAGTTGACCACCGACTCATACGAACTTACTCTATAGCACTGCCACTCTCGCCTCACCTATCCCTGTCACTGAGAACACAACCTTACAGCTGAAAATGAATAATTAACATAATTAACAACCCCCAAATTAACAAGAATATTTATAGAATTGGCGTGTGAGGAGTGGTGGGTTGAAGCCCACTTACCTCTAATACTCTTTTAAATTAACCTCGTCTCTACTATAGCTGTTTTTATATACAGGGTGAAAACTCACGACCTCTGAAGGGAAAATCTAAACGGCTATAATAGGTATGGAAAATGTTATTTATCAAGAACTTTATTTTAAACGCTCGGTAGAAAAACAACTTTTTTAAAATTTTAAAATTAAGTTATTTTTATATAAATTGAGCCCGTGACTACAAACAACATTTTTTCTTAATTATAGCTGTTTAGATTTTCCTCACAGAGCGGTCAAAACTCACCTTGTATATAAAAATTGTATCGTTTCGGCATAGCCTCGACCAACATCAAACGTCATAAGTGAACGCGAAGGCGGGCCCTACACCTAGAATAAGTTTCACAATTTTTTTTTTGCGCAATATGATTGAATCGCCCTTCTCACTCAAACGATTCATTATTATTTTGACGCAATCATTGACGACTGATAAGCGTAAATTTTTTGCGTGAGCAGGAGCAAGCGGAACTGTTCCGTGAACAAGATGTCAGACCAAGATTTGGCTGCAGCTATAGTGTTGCTACTTGTGGCTAAAAATAAAAATAAAATACGTCGCTGGTCAAAAAACTGGTGCATGAAATGGCAAAAATATACCCACAAGCATGGTCCGATCCTCGTCAAGGCGACGCACAGACAAAAAAATATTGCGCAATACAGATCCTACACGGTGCAATGATATATATGGTGCAATAAAAATTAAACTCGCTCAAACTTTCGTTCAATCATTGCGCAAACTTCAATACTTTTTCAATACTAACCCTAGACGATCAATTGTATTGCGCAATTCGTAATATTGCGCAATGTTATTGTAGGTATAGGGCCCGTCTAACGGTAATATGATTACGGACATCAGTCTGCTCTTTATCTATTAGTATAAATATGTCCCGTCAGTTTGAAAATGACGGTCACATTTATAATGAAAGTATGTTTAAGTTAGTCAACTTTGGGTTGCCTAAATAAAATGAGGTATGCTTGTAATTTTACGGTAGCCCTATGGTGACCCAAAATACCCTTTTTAATGGTAAAAACAATGAGAACCCACTATCAGCTTATCTTAACAAAATACCCCATTTACACAGCCCGGGGGAAATACTTCAAACTCCCATTTCGCTTGTACCGGAAATAAATTATACTGAGTCTTTATGACTGAATTTACACAGGAACCGGCGCAAATCAGCGCTTATTTGTGCCGGCTTTCTGTTATACCCCGCTGATAATTACTTGCTAGCTATGAACCAATTTATTGTTGTAAAAGATAATTGCACATTTACACCATCTTGAACATGTTATTGTATACTCTGTGGATTAAGTTGACTATGCCAAGACGTGAAATTCTTTGGATAACTGCAATGTTTCCCCTAGGTTGGTTGAGCTATCGGCGCTTCTAGCCGAAGACCTCCAAGGGGTATTTTTGAGCACACGTGACATGTCTCAATTGTTCAGACAAACAAACAAACTCACAAACGTACAAACTTTTGCCTTTACAATAATAATATGCCTCGCGCAGCTAGCTGTCCTATATTTTTATAAATTATAATTGTTTAAACATTTGTCTTAGAAAAGCTTTGTTTCGCTGCAAACGTTTAAGTTTAGGAACGAACCATAAACTTGTTTCTTATACAAATGCGTCCTAAGCCTCAAAAAATAAAAGGTAAAAGATAAAGCACTTATAAGAGAGACTTATGAGACCATTTGTTTAACAAGAATTTCACTCACGATAAAGAGGTTTATGGTAAAAACTCTTAAGATTTAGATTTTTTTTTTATTAAGGCAAGTCGCTTGAAGGCAATTAACTATACAAACGTCATACTTATTTATTTATTATTTATTATTATTTATGTAACATATACAATATCATAACAGTGTTAAACCAAATCAATATTGAAAATTAACAAAACAAACAATTAAACATTATGCATTAAGTAACATAATTTATAAGTGCAGCTTATTACCTACTTACATACTTTATAGCCTTTTCTGTGAATTTTGCCAAAGAAATTACAAACAAGTCTGTATCGTCCTCTTCGAATAATTTGTTAATAATGCGAATGGCTCTTGCAATACGTCCATTGGGAGACGGCAAATTCTCATAAATCCGATCACCGGACTAACTAACCGGACTGCTGTTAAGAGCGCCGTGATGTAGCTATTTCAGTCGTCATGGCGGTCGTCATAGCACTCTTTGGAGGAGGCCTATGTCCAGCAGTGGGCGTCTTTCGGCTGATAGTGATGTTACTGTTTACCTTAAAAAAATACATTTATCCTTTGTAATAAAATCATTGCACAAAATAACGTAACACCTTTTTATAACTATTAAAAACGACAGATAATTATTAAAACAATAAAATCAGAAACTTAATTCACCCGACTGATCGTAATCCATGCGTTCGAAAATACGGATTAAACTGGATTCGAATAAAACACCGGATAAATTTCCCGCGGGTGCAATTACGGGCCAGTGTTCCAAAATGTCCGGGCTATAGGTAACGTCACATAAGTCGTGATTCGATGTCTGTCCTATTGACTTTAATTGAGTGCCTCCCATTTGCTCTAAGGAACTGCAATAATCGCTCTAATTTGAAAGTTTAAATTATTATCTTGAATTTAACAAAACCTATGTCAAAATGAGCTTTAATTGAAGCTATAGTGGTTAGAAATCAAATGTATTCGCCAAGCAACCATTAAATGTGGTTGCGGGAAACTTTGTTTTAGGTATATTATCTAGATACGTTGGTCAGACCAACGCAACGGGTTGATCACATAACTCTGTTAGCGACCAATCAAAGAGTAGTAGAGTTCTTTGTGATAGAGCTCGTCCGGGGAAGGACTACCACCATACCTATTTCTGCCGCCAAGCAGTAATGCTCGCATTGCTGTGTTCCGGTGTGAAGGGTATGGTTTCCGGTGAAATTACTGGCACATGAGGCTTTCGATCTTAGCCTCAAGGTGGCAACCCGCGAGTGATACCTCTGGTATTGCAAGCGTCCATAGACTGCGGTAACCGCTTACCATCTTGTGGGCCGTACGCTTGGTTGCCACTTCAGTTGTATAAAAAAAACTACCTTGATAGATCTAAGTACATCTCAAACTGTCTAATAAGACAGTAAAACAGTAAAACTTTCATATTAAACAGTTTAAGATGAAGAGCAATAGAGATTGGTCGCTCAGAGTCAAAAGGGGCAGGTTTCTCATTCGAATCTAATGACACTTCACTTATTTGTTTCCAATGAGAGGTTTTCGCTTAGAGAAAACCAAAAGAAAAAAAAAGTAGTTCCGATTGCTTTGATAGATGGCGCTAGCTGCCCTACTGCCATACTGTGAAAGGTTATCAAAACAAGAAAAAAGTTGGTAACTCCGTTTTTGTTTCGTCTCGTGTCGAGCGAATTTTTTTCTTTTCGTTTGTATTTGATTTCCACTCCAGTACGACCAAAGATAATGTACTACGTAGTACGTACTATGACTTCGACACCAGCCAGAGGTATGACAGACAGTGACAGCAGGAGCAATCAATGTTGAATTCCCTACACATTCACCATAGCTCGCCAAACGTAGTGCTTACATTCCCTTGGGCTCGCCAGTTGAGCTACCGCCATCTAAATAAACACCTTTTTTTTTAAATAATTTGAGACTCAAACATCTCATTTCAATTTCCTGCTGTAAAATTTTTGTACTCTTGAAAACAAGGTTGAATTTGGCGCTAGGTTTGCACCTAAAAGTACGAAATGTAATATTCCAATACTTGTAGACGACCGATGTGGCGCAGCGGGCGCAGGTCCACCTGCGACGCAGAGGTTGCGGGTTCGATTCCCGCCTCGGAACAAATGTTTGTACGATCTACAAATATTTATTCCGGGTGTTCTGGGTATTTTCTATATATAATAAAAAATATCTATCTATGTATTGTATTGTATTAAATATATATCAGTCATCTAGTACCCATAATACAGCTCTGTTTAACAGCAGCTTACTTTGGGGCTAGATGATGCTGTGTGGATTGTCCAGCATTATTTATTTATTTATTGTATTTATTTACTTGTCCAATGAGTAAGGCGCCTGAACCAAGTCGCTGGCAGTATATAGATCACCGACGCAAGGAGTTGGATCTAGAGAAGTAAACCTATGTAAAAATATAGATAGATAGATAGATAACTCTTTATTGCACAACACACAAGAAACAATTAAAAAGTTACACAGATATTACATAATTAGAGCGAAGTACAATGAGCGGCTTTATCGCTTATTATTAATTAACCAAGTGGTATATTAGGTGTTTATATCAATTTATTAAATAAAATAAATAATATGTACATAATTACATTACATTACAAAATATACAAAATACATATGAAACAGTTGAGCCATCTAAAGACCGTTACAAACGACCTATAGATAGCTCAACTGATCCAAATTCGGTATTTAGCAGGTAATGAGCATAGAGATGTCACTTTATTGTCGATTAGTTTTGCTTGTCGAGACGGTGAAATACCGTTGTCTTTTCGTGCGAAAGCCTTTTTATTTGCAAAACTAAATGCGGTTCATTTAAATTTAAGTTTTAAAGCTCTGTATGGCACTGCACTGTCTTATTCACCAAATAATTTCACTTCTAAGCCCTTCAAACCTAAACACAGTGCAGCTTGCACACTACTGCTTGGAGGTAGAATATGGCACTGCGGTGCTACCCATCAAGACAGACTCTTGCTGAAGAGTCCTACCTACCTACCTATCTACCTAGTAAGAGTGGATAAAAAAGATTTAATCAAATAAAGAAAGGCCTAAAAAAAACAACACACAGAACGAAAACAAAAAAAAAACAAGAGACTTAAGTAATAAAAAGAAAAGAAAATAGATAGGTAAATACCTACTTAATAATTGCTTGCAATCGCTTTGTCAAATTGATTTCGGAGCAAAATGTTCTGCAGCATTTGTTCTGAAATCGATTTATCAAAGCAATTCTTGCATGCAATTATTGATCCGTATAAATGGAACTCTAATGTCTCATTTTATTTTACAGAACGTAAGTGTTTTGCCAAGAAATATCAAAATTAACGTATCAATATTTCATCAAAAGTATAAACTTGTGCTTCGTATTATAAAGACAGCAAACTTCTATCCCGTTCCAATCATCAAAGTTAGAAAAGGACTTAAAAACTCGAGATGTCTCATTTTCTTTTACAGAACGTAAGTATTTTGGCAAGAAATATCAAAATTAACGTATCAATATTTCATCAACAGTATAAACTTGTGCTTCGTATTATAAAGACAGCAAACTTCTATCCCGTTCCAATCATCAAAGTTAGAAAAGGACTTAAAAACTCGAGATGTCTCATTTTCTTTTACAGAACGTAAGTGTTTTGGCAAGAAATATCAAAATTAACGTATCAATATTTCATCAAAAGTATAAACTTGTGCTTCGTATTATAAAGACAGCAAACTTCTATCCCGTTCCAATCATCAAAGTTAGAAAAGGACTTAAAAACTCGAGCTGCCCTCATTAAGAACCAAGTTTTAATACCTTTCCGCGAGTCAGGAAGATAATGTTAGACTACAAGTAAAGGCTTATGGGGTGACCATGGGAAATGAGGTTTCCTCGCCTCTGACATAATCCACTTGTTTAACTAGCTACTGCCTGCAGTTTCACTCACGTACAAGCCAAAAATAGCTTGGTGTTTTCTAATTGCTCATTCATTCGCATCTACAGGCGCGTGGAACTGGCGTAAATTCACCTAGCTTTAAAAATTCATTAGAAATGTGATAGAGAAGTGACTTTACTTATTAAGTAAGTAAGTAAGTTCGTATGAGTCAGTGGCCAACTCTGGTGACAGAGTTTCTAGGCTGCCCGAAGGCCTCTGTCATGACAACTTTACTTAATAAAAATATTATACTAAGAAAATTAGAACTACAATTTTTTTATTTGAACATCATGGCATAATTTTACCTATTCAGGTATAATTAAACCATTGAAGAGTTATAATAACAGCTAAAACATGTACGTTCGTATGAGAGAAAACTGTGTCACCAGAGAGCCACTGGGCTCTCTGGTGACACAGTTTTTAGGCCGCCCGAAAGCCTCTGTCATGGCCTAACAACTTTGAAAATGCTAGGACTTCCTGCCGAAGCACGGAGCAGCTAATAAAAATATTCCTATAAGTTACAGGCTACCTTTTTGTTAGCAAAATTTTTAGCGAAACACTAATTTTTACAAAGGGAGTCCTATACCCAGCAGTGGGTAAAAACGGGCTGAGGATGATGATGATGAAATTTTATCATATTTTTTTTTTATAGCAAATCATTGGTGTCGATTTTACTGTAACATTTTTTATACTAACTAAAATTGTTGCCGTCCTTTTCTAATGAATTAAAATACAAAGGACCGCGATAATTTTAGTTAGCTAAGTTTAGGAAATGCTACAACAGAATCGAAACTAGTATATCTAGTTATAAAATGTACTTACCTAAGTAAATTGTTAGTGAGAGACTCGAGTCGCAGTTAACTGCTGCTACTACTACTCGTACACTGAAAACCAGCGCTACAGACACATTAAGTCTGTAGCACATGCTGAGTGGCTGCCTTTTTTTCGTCACAATAGTTTAATTTGTATTGTTATTTTTATGTTTATTGTGTGGCGTTAAATAAATATTTTTCTATAGTCTTTTTTTAAACTTTCGCGATCAGAACTCATAGTTTTTTATAATATTTGCGGGATTTTATCGCGTAATTACCTACCTTTTTATTTCCCCGACGTTTCGGTTGTGTTGCAACACAACGGAATCGTCTATATAACGAATATTTTTCTATTCTATTCTATTCTATCTAGGAGAATCTTACCAGTGTGGTGACCACACAGCCACAATCTGCGGACTTTTGGTCTTAGCCGGGCTTAGGCGCGGCGAAACCGACGCCAGACGCGATAAGAGCATGAACGGAATGGAGGAGTATTAAAAAGTTCAAGATTTCCTTGAGATATTACAAATTTGCTCCACTTTAACTAACTTTCGCTTAAGCCGCGCTGCGACAGAATCAAACTGGAAAACGAAGTGGGACGGTCTCCACTCGATCGACCTAAAGCCTCAGAAAACGCGCTCGGTCGCGAGTTCGCAGTTTAAGTTAGAACGACACCGTTCACAAACTATTCATGAACGCGTTTGTTTCATACGTTTTATTGAAGGTCATTGCGCTTTTTGGGGGAGGCCTATGTCCAGCAGTGGACGTATATCGGCTGATATGATGTTGGCTACTGACTCAAACGAATATAAATAAATTATAATTATTATACTCTGTATCTACCTCATAATGTAATAACAGATGATACCGCAAAAGCAAATATTCTAAGTATAGTTATCGTTACATCTATCTCGCTTGTACGACGCTTTCTAATGCTCTATCTCTTTCTTACAACCTTGAAAGTGAAACTTATGTTTGGTAGAAGTGAGTAGCTGTTACTAAAAAATCTGTGCATGGATTAAATTTCTTCAAGACTCCAAACTTTACGTAGTTCCGGTACTAAGTAAGTGTTATCATTTTAAAGTTCATCAAAAAAAAAATAAAAAAAAAAATAGCTCATAGCTAGTTTTTAGTTATGTACCTAATTTTATCCCAAAAAAACCTACTGCTTCGGATATCAGAAAATATAATTAAATGTGCAATACCACGGGGAGTATATAAGTATACTTTTACCCACAGAACAGAAAAGTTCTGTGCTTTTACACTTAGTTTGTAAGAAAAACTCTAATACTCGAAAAGCATTTATTTTAATTATTCTTAAATTATTCATATTCTTATTTACGGATTGGGAGTTGTTGTATATAAATCAAGCTAAGTCTTATTTTCTACAATACCCTCAAAACGAATGCTGGCACTTTTTATTTTTTATATTTTTTTTGCTTGCCTTGCTTTATGGTCTTAGAACCCTCAGGGCACGAGTCTCGCTCGCACAAGTCTATTTTATTTTATACTAATAACGCCCTAGCTTTGAATTAAACGTATAAACCTTCTTTTTAAATCACTCTATCTTTTGATGAAAATTGCATTAAAATCCGTTGCGTAATTTTAAAGAATATGAGTACATACCAGAAAGACAGACTGCGGGAAGCCATTTTGTTTTATACTCTTATAAAGATTATTTTATTTAAATGGTCGTGTACAATAAAATACCTGGTGGTAGGACTCTTCAGCATGAGTCCGTCTTGGTGGGTAATACCGCAGTGTCAGATATTCTACCTCCAAGCAGTAGTGTGCAAGCATTACTGTGTTTAGGTTTGAAGGGCACTGTAGCAAGTGAAATTACTGGGCGAAAGAGACCTAACAACAATGTCTCGGGGTGATAAGCGCAGTGCAGTGCCACGCAAACACTTAAAAACTTTAAGCTTTGGGTGGCACTGCGTCAGGCGTGATGCTTAACATCAGGTGGGCGCCTTGATTGCCTTGTCACTTGCCGACATAAAAAAAAAGTCATAATCGTGTCGGATAGTGTGAAAACACTCTCACTTTGAGTATAAGTAACTGCTAGTGACTTGCACCACGCCCTAAGTGTAATATTGACACCGCAAATACTAAGAGAGTTATGTATATCTCTTTATTTGGTCAAGTTCAATTATTTATTATGATTATTCTGTGCGTAATTTTGACTGTTTTGCTGTAATGTTTGTTACATAAATAATAATTTTTATATTAGCGATTATTTTACACTATCTAGCAACAAAATATTATATTATAAGCAAAGCTTGTACTATGCACCAGAGGAGCAATTATGTTATTCGGTTGCAATCGATTTCACTTGGTTTCTATCAAAAACTGACGTGTTTTGCATGGATGACAGCTTATCGACAGTTCGCTGATTGAATACGGATTGCAACCGAGTTTCGTAATTGCCCTACCGATAACTATACACACAGGTACATTTTTTGTGCAAATAAATACATACCTTGGAACACTTAGAAGCAACCAGGAACAAATGTTTGCAGATCATGCAAAAATTGGTCCCTCATGGAAATCGAAGTCACAACCTCTCGCTTCTTACCCAGTTACTTAACCACCATGCTACCGAGGTCGTCATTCCCAGAAAACTTTTAGGTTAAGGCGAATCGTTTTGCGGCAAAACAGCAATTGAGACGCAATTTGCAATGCGGCCATTAACTTGCCTGCGTTTATAACCGAGAATAGATTGCTGTTTTAGTACTATGCTAAAAGCTTACCTCATCATGACTGCCTTCTCATGTTCCCACTGTTGGGACACAGGCCTACTCTCGAGCGTGACTGATTGGGTCTTTATCTAACACGCGGACTCAATGTGGATTGGTGGTTGTAATTCTTGAACATGCTGGTTTCCTCACGGTTTTTTTTCACCTTACGAGAGTTTGCATTGTGCAAAAAATGTTTAAAGTAGAAAAATCCATTGGTGCACGACTGGGTTCGAACCCACGACCTTAGGATCAAATGGCTAGACCACTGCCACTAGGTCGCCAGTGCTCATACGTTACTCACCTGCCATAATGTTGCGTGACACGGTGCACGTAACTCGCGTGCAGTTTGCGTCTTGCATGAGCTCATTTCCTTAATAGTGTGTGTTGGAATTGGTGGCTCAATTGGTAGAGCATCCGCGTATCAAGCGAAAGGGTGTAGGATAAAGTTTTGCTTTAGTTCAAAAAAATTGTGTGATATTTTCATCGTCATCATAATAATTATAATTTTAAAACATAATTTTAATTAAAAAGGTCGTGCACCAGGGTTGATCACTGATTTGTACGAACTTATCAATAAATTTTAGTATTCAAAATATGTATGTTAGGTACGCAAGACAGTGCTCTTAAACGGTGAAAGAAAACATTGTGAGGTATTCAAGAACAAAAAATCTAAAACATGTCCTTCTTTGTGATAGAGCTCATCCGATGAAGGACTACCATGCAACTGCCGCCAAGCAGCAATGCTCGCATTGCTTTGTTCCGGTTCGAAGGGTATGGTTTCCGGTGAAATTACAGGCACATGAGACTTTAGATCTACGACTCAGGTGGCAACGCGAAAGTGATATCTCTGATGTTGCAAGCGTACATAGGCTACGATGACCGCTTACCATCAAGTGGGCCATACACATGGTTGCCACTTTAGTGCTATAAAAGAAATGCATGGTTTGTGTACGTAAACGGTGCCGTTGTATGTGTGAGTGTGAGACCCACCCAATTATAGCAAGAGCAAGATAGCACACTTTCGCTCGCGCTGGCATGCGTGCCTAAGCCCTTAGCTTCAGTGCCGGCGAAAGGTGCCTTGTGTTGCCGGCAAACTAGCGACCGGGGTGGGGTAAGTAACTGGTGGGAGATAGGGAGTGGCCATTCTGCACGAAGTAGTGGCCAACTCTGGTGACAGAGTTTCTAGGCTGCTCGAAAGCCTCTGTCGTGGCCTTATAATTTTAAAAAAGCCGGGACCGACTGTTTAACGTGCCCTCCGAAGCACGGGAGCGCTCAGTTGAAATTGCCACTGGCGGTCACCCATCCAAATGATGACCCCGCGGAATAGTGCTTAACTTCGTTGATCTGTTAAGAACAACTTAGCCAGCTACGTAACGAGCGCTCCTGTACTGTACTATACTAGAATCAGCAGTAACAATATAAAAAATCTATCATAATGATGCCCAAGATTGCGTGACTTAGAATGTAAGCGACTCACCTGATAACCACTCGATAACTACATAATTACTGGCTGTAAAGTTACACTTTATGGGCGAACTACACTTGATTATCGTTTAATTGCTTAGAGATCATCTAAACTTTAGTTGCAAACACCTTTAGTTTGAGGTTAATTCATCAGAGAGTTTTTAATTTTCACTAAAAAAGGTTTTTTTTTTTTTTTTGGCGCCCGCTACTTCGTTCGCATGGAACTCGGGAACTGTATTTTTTACCATGATAAAAAGCCTATGTTCTATTCTCGGTCATTATCTATTTATGTTTCAAATTTCTGCCAAATTGGTTCAGTGGTTGTCGAGTTATAGGGGAACAAATATCCGCCCAAACATCTTAACAAACATGCAAACTTTCGCATCATCATCATGAGAGCCTTCTAATGTTCCCACTGCTGGGACACTGGCCTACTCTCAGGCGAGAGTGATTGGGTCTTAATCCACCACGCGGACCCAATGCGGATTGGTGGATGGCACATGTCTTTCGAATTTTCAGTTCTTGGACATGCCGGTTTCCTCACGATGTTTTCCTTCACCGTATGAGAGCACTGGCATTGCGCACATAAATTTTTCGAACAGAAAAATCCATTGGTGCACGACCGGGTTTGAACCCACGACCTTAGGATCAAAGCTTAAAGTTTTTAAGTGTTTGCGTAGCACTGAACTGCATTTGCAGTGGCCATAAGGCCTCAAGGCCTGTAAGGTTCTGCTGGTATCCTACAGGATAGGAAAACATGGGGCTTCAATATTAACGACAGACTTACATCATAGGTAGCCTACATAAAACTTGCAATGCCTGAAAATGGCAAACAAGTTCTAAGTGCTATATTACTTTTAAGACCGCTTGTAACACTTATTTAGACAAATAAATATCTTGAATCTTGAAAATGATTTTTATTGTTTTAAACACATGCTGACCGAATGAATCGCCGGCATGAGCGAAGCAACTCGATGACGCGTCGTACGCATACTTTTAATTGGCAAAATCAAAATCAAAATCAAAAATTATTTATTTCAATAGAATCACAAGGATAGCTTTGAAACGTCTTACAAGCTAGGAAAATGTACACCAGTTCCAACGCGCCCATGCCGTAAAAGAACTGGCAACAACACTGGCTGGGTTCCTATCGCTTTTTCGGCATGACCCTTGCTATTGTTATGGATGTCGAGTAGAGTTGGAGCACATTCGTCCCAAGCTTTTTTATCATTTAGGTAATCGGTTATTTTATAGTAAGCTTTTTGAGACAGTTTTTGTTTAATTATGTTTTTAAATTTGCCAATTGATAATTTTTGTATGTCGCTTGGGACTTTGTTAAAGAAGCTTACACGGCAAACGCCACAAGCCTTAATGTTTTGGTTTCTGTTTGCTAATGTGTCTTCAACATTATCATCGTCATTGACATAAGAATGACAAAGAGATTGCAAGCCGCTAAAATAACGGTTTTTTATTAAAATGAGCACTCAATTTTAAAGTTCTGCAAGACATTGCGCTTGACATCTCGAAATGTGTAGTCATTAAATATCTTTCGCTCAGTAATTTCCTTTGCTACAGTGCCCTTCGAACCTAAACACAGTAATGCTCGCACACTACCTGCTTGGAGACAGTGCATGCGGTAATCAATTAGTCTAATTATGGTGGATGTTACCATTGATCGCCATGATGACTACTCATGGCTTTTAATTTTAACTTACTTAATATCTGGGTATAGTCAGGAAGGCCTACAATAACTGGTGCGCTGAGTAATTGTTTTTATATTGATGATAGAACTTATTTTGCTTTGTTTTCACAGTTCAAATAATTTTAATAAATAGTAATTGATAGATTCAGGCGTTGCTTTGCGGTAATCCATTACAAGATCATTACAAGAAGAGAAGAAGAAAAGACGAAAAATCTGTTTTTCGAGATTTTTCGTCTGTTTTTTATCTTTAAAATAGTTTTAATAAAAACTGGCGGCTCGTCCTATGTGCACATAAAATATGTATATGACATAAAATATAGCTTATGCTACTCAGGGATAATGTAGCATTCTAGGGGTGAAGAACTTTTGAAATTGCATCAGTAGTTTTTGAGTTATTCATTACAACCAAAAACACAAAAACACAAACTTCGTCTCTAAAATATTAGAAAAATCATAAACAATAACAAAGATTAGTTCATATTGTCAAAGCTATAAAAAATAGGTGATTTTATAAGCCAGTTCCAACGCGTGCCAAAAAACAATCTGACAACAAGAACCCCTGGAACGATTTCCTAAGTAATTTCTGTCGGGTTTTTTTGATTAAATGCTGTAGTAATTAATTGATGCTGAGTTATAACGTCTCTGGTGGCGCAGTGGGCGAGTGTCCGGCTGAAAAGTGAGATGTTGCGGGTTTGAGTTTTCACAGCAATTACAAAAGCTATCGACATAAATAGCATACCAAATAGCTCAATAATGCCGTTGTCAAAAGTTAAATAGTCAATTTCACAATAAAATTATGAACTGATTAATAAAAATTTCTAAAAATTATGTTAAAACCTTCTCTTAAAGCTTCTCTCTTTTTTTTTTTTTTTTAATTTTATAATGTTTGTTTTAAAAAAAAAATATGCATAGTATGTATTTGCAAAGTAATTTTTCACCATCGTTACCAGCAATATTGACTTTGACAATGACTTGCGCCAGCGAACCTTACTCAACAATTCTACATTTTAATTTCAAGTCCCTCGCTTCAATGACTTCAATGTTTGTCACTTATTGCATTACACCATTCACATAGAAAACAGGTTTACGCAGTCAGTTAAGTTAACCTATAGTGAAGGTGGAGTTCCGTGCCTGCGGTGACGTATTCACAGTGACATTAATTGTTTCTATCACAGAATATGTGCCGTCAATTACATCTATCTATGTATTGTATTGTATTAAATATATATCAGTCATCTAGTACCCATAATACAGCTCTGTTTAACAGCAGCTTACCTTGGGGCTAGATGATGCTGTGTGGATTGTCCAGCATTATTTATTTATTTAATTACTCCGCATTGGGTCTACGTAGTGGACTAAGACTAACACTCTGCTCGAGAGAAGACCGGTGTCCCAGCTCTGGGAACATTAAAAGGCTGTCATGATGGTGAATTCACTTCCAGTTAAAAAAAATATAAAAAAAGTCTTACAAGGCAGGCAACGCTTCAGCAGTACTTCTGGTGTTGCTGAGGTCAATAGGCAACGGTAACTGCTTGCCATCAGGCAGGCCGTCAGCCTGTTTGCCTCAATTTTTTTTTTTTTTTTTTTTTTTAAAGTTAAGATTCATACCGCAATGCGAATCGCCCAAGTACCATTTTTAAACCATTGGCAGTGGTTAGAGCTGTGCGAATGGTCCAAGAACTTATTATAATGGGTCAATTTGGACCGCATGAACACGGACCAAGGGAGGATTCTGTTAGTAAATTTTTGACAGAGATGTCGCCGTGTTTTATTATTCTGTTGATTGACAACAACAAAAATTTAAAAATAAAAAATAGATGAAAAATCTCTAGTACCTACTACTACTTTTTTTTATATTATTTTTATTTTCCATCTGTTTTTTATCTTGTAATGGGTAACGCCTGAATCTAACATGTAGAGCCAAAAACAAACTTAACAAAAAAAAAAAAAAACTGCAGCTGAAACTAAGTAGCACTTCAAACATTGTACATTAGTAGAATTAAGGCCCACTTACTATCTAAATGCTGACAGTTACACAACCCACCAACGCACCTTTCAGCTTCTGCAGCAATGCTCAGTTAGTGAACACAGTGGCTCGGTCATACGCAGGTCGTAATGTGGTGGTTCATACTGTTCTATGTGGTCAGTGCTTGGGGCCAGAACCTGACCTATAACTCTACGTTAGCTGTTTTGGAAGGTAGGTTTTTTTTTTTTTTTTTTATACAACTGAAGTGGCAACCAAGCGTACGGCCCACAAGATGGCAAGCGGTTACCGCAGCCTATGGACGCTTGCAATACCAGAGGTATCACTTGCGGGTTGCCACCTTGAGGCTAAGATCGAAAGCCTCATGTGCCAGTAATTTCACCGGAAACCATACCCTTCGAACCGGAACACAGCAATGCGAGCATTACTGCTTGGCGGCAGAAATAGGTATGGTGGTAGGTCTACCTATTTAAAAAAAAATCTTATATATAAAATTGCTGTGCGTTACGCTCGCTAAAACTCGACAACGGCAGGACCGATTTCGCTAATTTCAGTCTTAAAATAAGAGTCCAGGGAATAAACGGTGAGAAATTATGGAAATATTGCGAAAGAATAACGCTAGTAAAAACGCGCCGGGTCTACTAGTATATAATAATCATCTAACCCCAAGCTAAGCAGAGCTTGTGTTATAGGTGTTAGATGACTGATATATACAAACGAAGATAGATATATTTTATTAGGCATAGAAAATATCCGGAACAATTATTTGCAGATCGTACAAATCTTGTCCCGAGGCAGGAATCGAACCCGCAATCTCCGTGTTGCAGGCGGACCTGCACCGCGCCACATCGGTCAAGTCACATAACAAGTTCTATCATCATGACAGCCTTCTAATGTTCCCACTGCTGGGACACTGGCCTACTCTCAGGTCTTAATCCACCACGCGGACCCAATGCGGATTGGCGGATGGCACATGTCTTTCGAATTTTTAGTTCTTGGACATGCCGGTTTCCTCACGATGTTTTCCTTCACCGTATGAGAGCACTGGCATTGCGCACATAAATTTTTCGAACAGAAAAATCCATTGGTGCACGACCGGGTTTGAACCCACGACCTTCGGATCGGAAGGCGGGGTCACTACCACTAGACCACCTGTGCTCTCAACATAACAAGTTATTTCAAGTTAATTAAATTGGTACCTGAAATTTATTTTTTTCGAACCAAGCTATTTTTTTCGAACGCTGTTTGGAAGGCTGGTCATACTGACATTGGATCTCGTCCTGAAAGTAGCCGTTTGTGATGCGCAAAGACAATTTTAAAAGCCATTGCGCATCAAACAAAACGCCTAACTTCACGACAGCCGAGGCCTGTGATTTTGGCAGTGCCATAATTTATCAAAGTGGATTTAAGACTCAATAACTCTCGCTTGAGAGTAGGCCAGTGTCCCAGCTGTGGGAGCATTAGAAGGCTTTCATGATTGATTGAAGTGTATTTAATTCGAACCAAGTTATTTTTGCTTTGAGTGGACACAATCACATTAGGTACCTGCAAAGTTTATTTCGAGCAGATTAGCATAGACTCAGTAGCGCAATTAGGAGAGAACCAAGGATACGTGGGTTCATATTGAACAAGCTTGGTTTTTTGAAGGATAAAGAATTGAAAATATTTTTGATAAAACTAAGATATTATTAATTTTTCTATAAGTTTTTTTTAAGAAAAAGGCTTGATCTTTGAAACATGCAAAAAGAGGTAAGAAATAGTTTGTTTCTTGACCTCAAAACTAATCAGATTCGAAACCTATTTTTCGGTATTGGTGTCGATTCTGTTGTAGCAATGATTTGACGACGATTTTGACGACCAATGTGGCGCGGTGGGCGAAGGTCCGCCTGCGACGCGGAGGTTGCGGGTTCGATACCCGCCCTGGGACAAATGTTTGTAGGATCTGCAAATATTTGTTCCGGGTGTTCTGGGTGTTTTCTAATATGTATAATAAAAAATATCTATCTATGTATTGTATTGTATTAAATATATATCAGTCATCTAGTACCCATAACACAGCTCTGTTTAACAGCAGCTTACCTTGGGCTAGATGATGCTGTGTGTATTGTCCAGCATTATTTATTTATTATTTATTTATTTTCTAATACTAGTATTATGTTATCTGTGGCTTAGCTAACTAAAGTTTTCGCAGTCTTTTGTATTTTAATTCATTAGAAAGGGTCGGAAACAATTTTAGTTAATTTAGTTTAGAAAATGTTACAACAGAATCAACACCATTGTCAAAACTGAAAGAATTGGTAAGTAATTATATTAAATTTATGCCCTTATTCATAAAAAAACTATATTTTCTGCGGCTTTCTAAGTGTTGATTTTTGTCGTCATTCATTGGTCAATGAACCAAGACGATTGATTTAAAAGACACATTTAGCTAACAAAGGTTTAAAATACGATTATGAATAACTCTAAGATACACAATGTATTTCAGTTTGGGAAGCTTTGTTTAATCTTGGGTTGGATTCGACCAGCTTCTGGAATAACTATTCTTCGGAATAAGAAAATGTCTTGACACTGGCAAAATTGTGTAAAAAGACAGACTGCCATTTTAGCTATTAAAAAAAAATGGCGGAGTTTTGTTCAAAATTCTCTAGGAAAGTCTTTGAAATTACAAACCAACATTGCTCTTCCATTTCAATTACTTATACATTTGTGCTAGGTAAACAAGTGTAAATAACACGAGAAAAACAATTAAAATGGGAGGACCCATGTCGTTTTGGCAAGATAGCGAAAGAAAATTTAATTCAAATGTTCTTAAAAAATATACAATCATGTTAATTTGTCATTGACATTAATTTGACGAATACGTGGTGGACGATTTTCCATGATATCATCGGTCCATCAGACGGGAGACCTCTTTAATTATAACGTAATTAGGTAATTACAAATAGCATCGCGCGCGATCTGTTGTTGTAATAGTAAATTCTACAATGAAACAGGTTCTACTATTACTCAATTCCTTACTAGGTGTAGTTGATGTTTTCATAAAAACGGCCATTACTGTTAGACGACCGGGCGTAATAACGCAGTGTAGGTTGATCAGTAGGTGCCGGTTCGATGCCCACTTCATAAATTCCGGATTCCGTTATGAAGGCAAGGATTTACTCAATTTAACATAAAACATGTTTAACAAAAACTTATCCTACTCTTATTTTTATTTACAAAAATATTTTTTGGCATTCAATTAAATAAATCTAAAATAAAAAAGTTAACAACTTATTATTTTAAATTAAATTTTAAATTTATGACAATTTTTTCATACATTTTGAGATTTTGTTTTTATAAGTATTTTACGGCCGTCTTGTTATTAGCACCGTTTCTGTGGAAAGGTTCATTAACGGACATAACTAAGTAAATCCTTATACCTAACTAGCCTGGATAACCAGTGTTTCGAAAGGTTTGCGCACTATGCGCCGGCGCATTTACGCAACCACTTGCTGGATTTAACGGAAAATGGCGTTGCAATGTTTTGTTTGGCTGCCTACTTAATTTTTAAACTATTTTGTTTTATTACCTTGAGAAGAAGTAAGAAAAAGCGAAGAAATAAAAGTTCATGTCAAGGCTTCTATGACGACCGTTCATCATCATTATTAATATTATAAAATAAATATTAAAGAATGCTGGACAATCCACACAGCATCAACTAGCCCCAAGGTAAGCTGCTGTTAAACAGAGCTGTATTATGGGTACTAGAACTTAATACAATACAATACATAGATAGATATTTTTATTATATATAGAAAATACCCAGAACACCCGGGACATATATTTGTAGATCGTACAAACATTTGACCCGAGGCGGGAATCAAACCCGCAACCACCGCGTCGCAGGCGGACCTGCGCCCGCTGCGCCGCATGGGTCGTCAGTATTGTTCTGATTTAATCAATAAAATACAAAATAAATATTTCTGGCGCGGGTCGGGACTCGGAAGTGAGTATTCAGTATTCAGTATTCAGTAGGTTTATTCACAAAAGACATGGTACATTTTTACATTAGGTGGAAAATATAAATTTTAGTGCTGCATATCTCGCCCGAGTACAGGCACGTGAACATCATAATTATTAAGTACTTACACATTATATTGAAGTTATTAATTAATTTAAAAAAAAATTACACATAAATATTAAGTTACAATAAATGAATTACCAAAATTTGAATTAAATGTCATTTACAATACCTACCTATTTGAAATTTGATGTCACTTGATTCATGTATTTGTCAACTAATTTAGATTGCTAAGTATAAATGCACAGATTACTTTTATTAGAGAATGTCAAAAGTTAAATTAATAATGTCAAAATTTAAAATTAAGATAGTCGAAATTAAGAGAGTCTCAATTGTTTTGACTGTGCGTTGTTTTGAATTGCATTTAGATTTGCATGGGCTTGGCATTCAGTCAATCAGTCAGTAACGCAATTAGTGCATCACCATATAAATGTACGTACAGGTAATGCACTCTTCACTTATTGTCTTCGTGACGTAGCTGGCTAAGTTGTTCTTAACAGATACACGAAGTTAAGCACTGTTTTGCGGGGTCATCATTTGGATGGGTGACCGCCAGTGGCAATTTCAACTGAGCGCTCCCGTGCTTCGGAGGGCACGTTAAGCAGTCGGTCCCGGCTTTTTCAAAGTTGTTAGGCCATGACAGAGGCCGTCGGGCGGCCTAGAAACTCTGTCACCAGAGTTGGCCACTGACTCATAAGAACGAACGAACGAACTTATTGTCTTCAATTAGAACAGGGTTGCATCATATTTTTACTCTTTTACACTTATTTTCCAATCTCTTTGTCGTAATAGGCAAGTGCACTTAAACGATTGCTACGAAACTATTTTAGCAAGCCAATAAACCTTAACAACTTTGAATGTACATAGCTGTTGTAAAAGTTATTTTCTGTACTTCATCATGACAGCCTTCTAATGTTCCCACTGCTGGGACACTGGCCTACTCTCAGGCGAGAGTGATTGGGACCACGCCAATCACGGATTGGTGGATGGCACATTTCTTTAGAATTTTTAGTTCTCGGAAATGCCGGTTTCCTCACGATGTTTTCCTTCACCGTATGAGAGCACTGGCATTGCGCACATAATTTTTTCGAACAGAAGAATCCATTGGTGCGGGTTTGAACCCACGACCTTAGGATCGGAAGGCGGGGTCACTACCACTAGACCACCATTTTCTGTACTTAAACTAGTTTATTTTTGGTTGTAGCTCTGCGATTGTCTCCCCGCTTTTCGATCATAAGCTATGGTTTTGAAACCAGTTGTGACTAATGGAATTTTCTACTTGATAAAGAAATATGCACGTTATGCCCGTGCTCAGAAACACTGAAATAAAAATACCATAGGGAAACCGGCATGTTCAAGAACTAAAACACTGAAAGACATGTTCCATCCACCGATCCGCATTGGGTCCGTATGGTGAATTAAGACCCAACTACACCTGCTCGAGATTAAGCAAGTGACTAACAGTGAATGCTGGCGCTCGTGACGTAGCTGGCTTAGTTATTCTTATCATTTTTTTTAATTTATTTATTTATTTTATTTTAGGAAAACCAACAGCTTTTACATTTAAATATACACTTGGGTAGCTATGAAGAGCCAATTACAGGTTCTCACGGATAGGATTAGATCAACGAAGTTAAGCAATGTTTTGCATTGTCACCATTTGGATGGGTAACCGCCAGTGCCAATTTAAACTGAGCGCTCCCGTGCTTCGAAAGGCACGTTAAGCAGTCGGTCCCAGCTTTTTCAAATAGGTTTTTTTTCCTTTAGGCGGCATATTGTAAACTCTGTTTGTCGACCAATGTGGCGCGGTGGGCGAAGGTCCGCCTGCGACGCGGAGGTTGCGGGTTCGATTCCCGCCTTGGGACCAATGTTTTGTAGGATCTGCAAATATTTGTTGCGGGTGTTTTGGGTGTTTTCTATGTATAATAAGAAATATCTATCTATGTATTGTGTTGTATTAAATATATATCAGTCATCTAGTACCCATAACACAGCTCTGTTTAACAGTAGCTTATCTTGGAGATGATGCTGTGTGGATTGTCCAGCATTATTTATTTATTATTTATTTATTTATTTATTCTGTCACCAGAGATGGCCACTGGGTCTTACGAACTTACTTATTTAACAGTAAATACTGTCATAATGATTTTTTTACTGACTTAAGTGGTTTTCCCAACAGATGATGACCCAACAACACCCATCACCACCGAGCCACCAACAACAGAACCAGTGACAGATGATCCGGCATTGTTATTCGACTACAACTCCATGCCGGCTCTATCAGAGCTGGACGACTTTGATACCTGCCTGAAGAGTCCTGATGCAGTCTACTGTATCGTAGACATGGTTTTATTAGAGGATGATACTCCACTTTACCAATATATCAAGGTAAACTATTCCTGCCGCCAAACATTAGTGTTCGCGTTGCTGATATTTTCGGTCGGGTCTTGACAGACAGGTATATGGACAGACAGACAACTATGTGATCATCATGATGTTATCGTTTTTTCCTTAAAAGAAATAAATAAATTGCAGAAAGGATACTAAAGAAACCCCTAGGTTTTGAGGGTCTGATAGACAGATAGATGATGTGATTATCATAAAAGTTTTGTTTCCAAACTAGTTTTTTTATACCACCAATGTGGCAACCAAGCGTACGGCCCCACCTTATAATAAGCAGTAACCGTAGCATAAGTACGCTTGCAACATCAGAGATATCAATTGCACGTTGCCATTCTGGGGCGTAGATTTAAAGTCCCATCATCCTTCTCATGTGCCTGTAATTTCACCGGAAACAATCGGAAACGGAAATGCTTGGAGGCAGAAATTGCTATGATGGTAGCACAGTTTCCCCGGACGAGTTCTACAAAGAACTCTACTAAAAGTAAGTAAGTTCGTATGAGTCAGCAGCCAACTCTGGCGACAGAGTTTCATAACTCTACTAAGATACTCATAACGTTATTTTTCTCTTTTGAGCATAGAAATATACAGAAAAATAACCAAAGAAAACCCTTAAATTCTTCTTCTTCTATTGTTCTATGGCCTCTGTGGCTAGTTTGCCACAATTTTGCCAGTGTCAAGTGTATTAGTTTGATTGTCGCTTAGCAACGTAAACAAACGAAATTGGGAAAGAAACGATGACTTTTCTTTCAAAATTCTCCTGGAAAGTCTTTGACTAAATTACCAACCAACATTACCCCTCCATTTCAATTACTAACACTTGTGCTAAGTAAACAAGTTAAATTGGATAAACTGCCACCAAATTTACGCAATAAAACTTAAAATAACACGAGAAAAATAATTAAAATGGGAAGACCCATGTCGTTTTGACAAGATAGCCAAAGACAATCCACCCTTAAATTAATTGCTTTATTAATTTCACTTGCCAATACCGCTGTACAATTCAATTCAGTTTGACAGTTACTGACATTATCGATAGACCGGCTATTACCGTATTTCTCTAGCTTCGTCCTCCGTAAACATTGTCTGATGACATTCCTCCGGAAGCAGAGACAGCGATCTATTGAAACAAAACAGTACCCACAATGATCCATCACTCTCTGGTTTCCTGAAAGACGGCGGGCGTTTTTCAGGAAACCAGATTGACGGCAGTATTGTAAACCCTAGTGTACAGTGTACACTATAGATCAAAACGCAATTCTTACAGTATAGGATTTAAATGTAGTTTTAGTGAATATGGGTTTCTAAAAATGACATTTAACAATTTTAAAATAAACATCAGCTACAATCAGCATCTAAAAAGCTATTTTTTTTTTTTTTTTTTTATACAACTGAAGTGGCAACCAAGCCTACGGCCCACAAGATGGTAAGCGGTTACCGCAGCCTATGGACGCTTGCAATACCAGAAGTATAACTCACGGGTTGCCACCCTGAGACGTAGATGGTAAGTCTCATGTGCCTGTAATTTCACCGGAAACCATACCCTTCGGACCGGAACACAGCAATGCAAACATTACTGCTTTGCGGCAGAAATAGGTATGGTGGTAGTCCTTCCCCGGACGAGCTCTATCACAAAGAACTCTACTACTCTTAAAGCTAATTTTATCATTATTTTCTTATTGAAATTCGAAACTAGATAAAGTAAGATAAGAGCTAGCATCAATAGCCTACGTATCATAATAATAATGATAATAAATAGCTTATTAAATTTACAAAGTACAATAGGATAACAAATGCAAAATCTAAGACATACATAACACCTGAGCTTGAACTAGGTAGTTCTGTATTTTAGGCGAAAAGACTTAATTATCTTAAAATGATCACTTACTGAGTTATTAAGAAACTTAAACGTTTTAGTAGTAGGTTCATCATGTAGGCAATATGTTTGTTGCAATAAATATAGTATAAAAATGTACGACAGATCGGTAATTAAGCTAAACTGTTGCAAAAATTTGGTGGATGTTAAAGGCTCAAAAACGCTCGTTCAGGCACTTTTTCGGAGAAGCCCATTTCCAATGCACGTCTTGGCTGACGATGATAGACGGTCGTAACATAACTGTCACAGCTAAATAAGAAACGGCTCAGTCCTTGCCGGGTAATTTCCGTCCTTCGGTCAACGACAACGATGTCAAACAGCAATTTGTGATCAATCTTAGGTCTATGAATCAATAGTGAACAAGTAAATTGATTCACGGTCAAGTTTACTTAGAGCAATGTTATTTTAGCAAAATTGAGCGTACTTTATAACCGACAAAAAGAAAGATGATCATGTCTAACAAAAAAAACTCATACATAATGTTATGTATGCGTGCGTGGCTGCGCCCACCTACCAACCTATCATGACAGCCTTCTAATGTTCCCACTGCTGGGACACTGGCCTACTCTCAGGCGAGAGTGATTGGGTCTTAATCCACCACGCGGACCCAATGCGGATTGGCGGATGGCACATGTCTTTCGAATTTTTAGTTCTTGGACATGCCGGTTTCCTCACGATGTTTTCCTTCACCGTATGAGAGCACTGGCATTGCGCACATAAATTTTTCGAACATAAAAATCCATTGGTGCACGACCGGGTTTGAACCCACGACCTTCGGATCGGAAGGCGGGGTCACTACCACTAGACCACCGGTGCTCTCAACCAACCTACATCGTATAATAAACCAGTGCAAAGCTAACCAGCGGTCGTATCACTTGTCCCGTGTCCTACTCCTCGTATATTTAACAGTGGCGACGAGGATGGGATTACATTAGGTACTTTCAATTTAAATAATAGATCTTTTGTAACGGTTTAACGCTACCGGAATCAGTAAGCGTTCTCAACATGCTAGCAGTATTACATCATTGAATGGCAATGTTGATACGTTTTTTTTATGTCAGCAAGTGACAAGACAATCAAGGCGCCCACCTAATGTCACCCAAAGCTTAAAGTTTTCAAGTGTTTGCGTGGCACTGCACTGCGCTTATCACCCCGAGACATTGTTGTTAAGTCTCTTACGCCCAGTAATTTCACTTGCTACAGTGCCCTTCAAACTTAAACACAGTAATGCTTGCACACTACTGCTAAGTTTATTTAGATATGAACCATCCAGTCAACCTGGATGACGCGTCTCTTGTAAATCATCATCATAATAGTGTTATTCATAATACTTATCCTCCCCAGAACTTCTCCTCAAATTCATACACAAACTACATGCACTCCAAGCTCCACAGAGGAGTATGTGCTTCTAAGAACTGTGGACTGAACCTAACGCACGCGGAGGCTGGCAACGGCACTGCTGCTGCCTTGAGGAGTTGCTTCAACCAGTCTATTTACCAGGAATATGGACTGCAGGTTAGAACAACTCCCTAGAACAATCTTCTCAAAGGTTCTCACTGCTGGGATACTGATATCTTACCTTCAAGGGATTCATTGACTAAAGACATCTGACATTGCGCATGTTTAGTTTGATTGGAAAAATCCTGGTCCTGGTCTGGGTTCGAACCCACGACCTTAGGATCTTATTGCAGAGAGTTGAGTAGCATGTCAGTATTGGGGCACAGTCATTTATTGCAGAACACCTCTCGCACGCTATTTGACAGGTTTTTCTCCTAGAAGTCATATCTTGGGCTGTCCTCGATGGTTGTAAATAAATAGCTCTTAGCATTACCTTAACAACTAAACATGGACACAGTTCTCAAGCTGAGAATTTTCTGAGTTTGGTACCTTCATGATGAAGAAGATTGATGATGAAGAAGTATTAAAAAAACTAAGTATCCAGCCGTGTTTGTTGTCAGATTATTTTAGAACGCATGATTCTTTTGATTTTATCGAATAAATCTCTTTTGATTTGTTGTCTTCATCAGGTAGACACTCTATCGGTAAGGTATTGTAAGACCCAGTCTGACAGCATGCCTGTTGACGCGTTGGACATCACAATTGGAGCTCTCCTACTGCTTCTGTTGCTGGGAAACTTGGGGTGTTCAGCATATTACTTCTTCTGGCCCGGAGAAAACGGAGAAGGTGAGAATAATGGAAGATGCCTATTGAAGAGACTAGAGTTCTTTTTGATAGGAGTAGTAGAGTTATTTGTAATAGAGCTTCTGGGAATTACTACCATGTATTTCTGGTGCTAAACAGTAATGTTTCCATTGCTGAGTTCCAGTTCAAAAGATGTAGTTGCCAGTGAAATTACTGGCACATGAGACTTTTGATGTACGCCCCAGGATGGCAATGCGAGAGTAATACCTCTGCTATTGCAAGTGTGCATATGCTACGGCAACTGCTTACTAAGGTAGGCCGTATGAAGGCCGTCTAAGGCCATCATACCATGTTAATGAATGACAGATAGTAGATTAGGGACTTCAGGAAATAATATGACGATTAAAGGCGATGGGTAGGAAGTCGGACAGTCTCTATTAAAAAGTTTTTTGCAGACAACAGGTTCATGTTGGCATTCTGCGTACAGAAGAACTGGAAAGCTTTGAAACATGGCGGTAGTGCAGAGGGTGGACTCTTCAAGTGTTTCCAAGCATTGAGGTACATCTAGTGCTATAACTTATTTAGAAAATATGACTTTACCTAACAGACATTCATCAACAGTATTATTAGAGTTCAACGTAGTTCAGTAGTAGAATATCAACAAGAGTAGTATAGTTTTTTTGTGATAGAGCTCGTCCGGGGAAGGACTACCACCATACCTATTTCTGCCGCCAAGCAGTAATGCTCGCATTGCTGTGTTCCGGTGTGAAGGGTATGGTTTCCGGTGAAATTACTGGCACATGAGGCTTTCGATATAGCAAGCGTCCATAAGCTGCGTTAACCGCTTACCATCTTGTGGGTCGTACGCTTGATTGCCACTTCAGTTGTATAAAAAAAAAATGTCCAAGAACTAAGAATTTTAAAGACATGTGCCATCCAAACCATATTGCGTCCACGTGGTGGATTATCAATCACTCTCACTCGAGAGTAGGCACTGGCCTACTCTCAAGGCTGTGTGAGGTCGTACTTTTAACATTATTCTTCAAGTTTGTTTAGTTGTACCTTTTTCATGGTACTAGCAATACATAAATATTTATAATGTTACTACCTTATCCTAAATAATTGTCACTAGTACCATTAATGGTAACTAAAGATACAAAGTTGCGTCACTTCTACCACAAAAATATGGGGCGCGTGGAACTGACGCAAATTCACCTAGCTATAAGTCGTTTCAAAATTGAAAAAAAAAAAATTTAAATCTTTATTGACAGAGACACATACACAAAGCATTATCTTACGGTCCTCACACTAGGCTGAGCCTGCATCGTGAGGGCCAAAAATATATATTTAACATAGCGGTTTATGCCTCGGGTTTCAAAATGATCCTTGTGATTTTATTGAAATAAATAATTTTTACTTTGACTGTGAAAAAATTGTACAAATCAACTACTACTGGTACTACTGACAAAAGCATTCCGGTGACAATAATTCGATGGTTTTGTTTCAGGTTCTACACCATGGTGATGATTCTAGGTCTCCATTCGATGATCTTCATTGGCTATGGATACACTGAGAATCCGGATTTTATTGAAAACGTATGTACCTAGTGTTAGACTTGGATCAGACATGCCAAAAAACTAATTTCATAGTGGCCTAGGTCTTAGTAACACCATAGAGAAATTGGAAAAAAATATAAAACTAACATTATAATACAATTTTATTTTTATGTAGACAAAGTTCTTTATGAAAAATGTTTGTTGTGTTGAGTTTCCTAAAACGGGAACACTGGAGGTCCGCCATGACAGCTATTAGCCAATGATCGTGACGCATCTTGACTTTGACAGTACCTAATAACCCAGTTGTTCGTTAAACCCGCCATGTTGTTTTGCATTGTGTTGCACTCCTTCACAAAGATAAACTTACATAAGATTGTGAAAGAAGCTAAAATAAATTAAATAAACAGCTTAAAATGGTTTCTTTATTGAATATCTAAATATCTAGACCCCTACAAAGGACCTAGGCCCGGCTCCATACATCGAGAAACAACTCCTTTTGTGTGTATTTGTTTCATATTAGATTTTGTATCTATTGAACGGATTTTGATAAAACTTGAATGTGAATAAATGGATTATTATTATTATTTTTTTTTTTTATTTTTTATACAACTGAAGTGGCAACCAAGCGTACGGCCCACAAGATAGTAAGCGGTTACCGTAGCCTATGGACGCTTGCTATACCAGAGGTATCACTCGCGGGTTGCCACCTTGAGGCTAAGATCGAAAGCCTCATGTGCCAGTAATTTCACCGGAAACCATACCCTTCACACCGGAACACAGCAATGCGAGCATTACTGCTTGGCGGCAGAAATAGGTATGGTGGTAGTCCTTCCCCGGACGAGCTCTATCACAGAGAACTCTACTACTCTTGATTATTTCTTTATTTTAATTTAGATGCTCACAGAACTAACAGCTTTAACCGAAACGTTCTGTGAGCTAGCATACTATTAATACATACATAGATAAATAGCATATTATTATACAAAATTAAAATTAATTACTTACTTAAAAACTTATACACAAGAATATAAATTGTTGTAGGTTTGAAACAAATCTGCATCCTGTACATAAGTGGTGAATGCATTGAGTAGTGTGAGTGCGTGCGTCGTCGGTGCATATCTAGCAGTGTCCGTGCGAGCGGCGGGCGGCGCGAACAAACGCCGCGCACGAGCTCGCACGTACCGGTCGGGAACATAAAGCGTGCACTCAGCCAGAGCTGTATAGTTCGCACAGCGGATCTAGGCTTCCGTGAAGTTAGCCGTTTGTGATGCGGAGAGACAATTTAGTTTGAAAAAGCTCCATTGCGCATCGAAACGGCTAATTTCACGACGGCCGAGATCCGTTGTGAGAACTATACCATTATCTATCTTATTTCTCAAAAGTAGAAAATAATGCGTCATAAATAAGGATTAACATGTAATAAGGCAATTTTTAGCATTATAATACAAAATACGTTAGTTTTCAATTGAAACTAATGGAATCGATTGCAGCCGAATTACATAATAGAACTTCTGGCACATAACAAATCAGTACCTGCTATACACGATATGCGGAAACATGTAAATAGTTCTTAGTTATATTTTCAGAATAGTTTTTAGCTTTTATGTACTGTTTGTTTTCATAGGAAACTAAAATAAAATAAATCAAAATACTTCTGGGGCCGCGAAAGGTAAGCCGGAAACATAATACCTATTTCTGCCGCCTAGCAGTAATGCTCGCATTGCTGTGTTCCGGTGTGAAGGGTATGGTTTCCGGTGAAATTACTGGCACATGAGGCTTTCGATCTTAGCCTCAAGGTGGCAACCCGCGAGTGATACCTCTGGTATTGCAAGCGTCCATAGGCTGCGGTAACCGCTTACCATCTTGTGGGCCGTACGCTTGGTTGCCACTTCAGTTGTATAAAAAAAAACAGCAGTTTGTTGTTTATTGCTGTACACATAATTATATAAAAAAAATATGAAATGCAAATATCTCTTTGTAATAAATGAAAACCAAATAACTTTGCATCAACAGTGACTGTCTAGTGGTCATTAAATTTAAATAGCATTCATTATAAATAATATTATTAACTGAAAATTATACGCTGAAACCATTAATGCGATATGGAGGCCAGTTATAGTATTCAACTGTATTTTGCTAATTAATTAACAAAATTTATATTCATTAATTGTTCCGGGTGTTCTGTGTATTTTATATATATAATAAAAAATATCTATCTATGTATTGTATTAAATATATATCAGTCATCTAGTACCCATAATACAGCTCTGTTTAACAGCAGCTTACTTTGGGGCTAGATGATGCTGTGTGGATTGTCCAGCATTTTTTTTTTTTTTATTAATGACACGTGCAAAGTCGAAATAAAAAGCGTGTATTAGATCAGTTAATGTTTTTATTGATACTTTAGTGTTACAAAAGTTTTATTTTTGTATGAAACTCTATTTCTGCCGCCAAGCAGTAATGCTCGCATTGCTGTGGTATGGTTTGAAGGGTATTGTTTCCACTGAAATTACTGGCACACGCGACTTTACATTTACGTCTCAGGTTGGAAACAACACATGACTGTACAAAAGCATGTGTTGCAAGCGTTCATAGGTTACCGCTTTGCAAATGTTTGTAAAGATGTTAAAATCAAAGTCAAAAATAAAAAGGCAAGGAT
This sequence comes from Colostygia pectinataria, assembly GCA_951394395.1. Taxonomy (NCBI): domain Eukaryota; kingdom Metazoa; phylum Arthropoda; class Insecta; order Lepidoptera; family Geometridae; genus Colostygia; species Colostygia pectinataria. Next base: position 6,993,465 of record OX596373.1, on the reverse strand, counting down.
TACTTTGAAAGGTCTTGACAGGTGGGTAACCAAAAGCTATATTGAAACAATGTTAGACTTACATTTCATACATAAAAAATCAGTGTAATGATAATTTCAATATTGCTTTAAGAGATCGTGGTTACCCCCTGTCAATACGCCAGTTCCAACGAGTTCATGCCGTAAAAGAAACAGGTTTTTTATAACCCTTGCTATTGTTATGGATGCCGAGTAGAGTTGGAGTACATTCGTTTCAAACTTTTATATCATGTAAATAATTAGTTATTTTGACAATAATTTTTTTGAGAAGGTAGATGCCTTTTAGCTACTTTTATCATAATAAAGTTTTTAAACTTGCTAATTGATAAATTTTGCATGTTTGTACACTTAGAATAACAACACGGAGAAACAAAGTACGCGCACGCAAATTGTGATCATTTTTAGTAAGACTAGTTAGTCTCACTTGTTCAAGCGGCTCCTCATTCATCAATGTAAAATCATCGTGCGCACGTCTCTCACAATTATAATAAACAAATGGTGTATTGTGTGGTTAAAGGCTGCTGTAACACCACGGATATAATCATTAATCACATATAATACATAAGCCGCTCACGCAAACATCAATTGTTTTCTGTACACACTTTTGAAAATAAATTTGCATGAAACTATCATTCTACGTGTTGTTATTCTAAGTTCGTACACATTGAATAAAAATCATTTATTAACAGTAGCAGAAGCTTGTTAAAATACAGCGATTATTTTTCCAGTCGTATGGCGACTTTTTCAAAAGTCTCCTCTTCAACGCGCGAGTGATCGTGCAGATATTCTTCGTGATGGGAGGTTTCCTGATGGCATACAAGATGCTGGGGTACGCGGAAACTCATCAGTTCTCCTTGAAGACCGTTCCCATGGCGCTCGTGAACCGGTGGCTCAGGTAAGTGGAGACGAGCGAAAGCAGCAAACCTAGGAAGACCATTACAGTCAGTTTTCGGTATTTTATATGTTAAAAGAGAGAAAGAGAGAGAATGGTGAATTACGAAGAAGCCAAGGATCCTTGCTTATGGTTTTTAACCAGAGCAGCGCGCTAGTTTGGTCGACAGTTTTGGATGAAACACACATTTGTTGGCGCTATGGAAGACCAGCGCTAAAGTAGTATGTACTACTGCATGCTGCTTTAGCAACGACCATTTTGTGATATAACTGGCACATGAGGCTTTCGAACTATGCCTCAAGGTGGCAACCCGTGAGTGATACCTCTTGTATTGCAAGCGTCGTAATGGGCCGTACGCTTGGTTGCCACTTCAGTTGTATAAAAAAAATAACTCTGGTAACCTCTTTGTTTCCCCAGGTTGATGCCAGCAGTACTGGTGATAATGGGGCTCGCGATGACCTGGGTCCCACACCTGGGCTCTGGACCCATGTGGGACGCGGTGGTGAAACGCGAGCGAGACCTGTGCAGGTCGAACTGGTGGCAGCTGGTGATTCTGATGCCGAATCTATTTCCGTTTGAGCATCTTTGTATGCCTCAGGCTTGGTAAGTTTAAACTATTTTTAGGCCATTGCAGATGCCTTTGGGTGGCCTAGAAACTCTGCCACCAAAGTTGGCCACTCGTTCTCTCGTTCGTTCGTATGAGTCAGTGGCCAACTCTGGTGACAGAGTTTCTAGGCCGTCCGAAGGCCTCTGTCATGGCCTAACAACTTTAAAAAAGGCCGGGACCGACTGCTTAACGTGCCCTTCGAAGCACGGGAGCGCTCAGTTGAAATTGCCACTGGCGGTCACCCGGTACACACTTATTATGTTTTTTACCTGCATGTTAAAATTTTTTATATTTTACAATAGTGTTGTAATCTCATGAAGTGAAATGTAAATTTCTTTTGAGAAAAAAATATCTTTAACCTGAGAAATACCCAGAACACCCGGAACAAATATTTGCAGATCGTACAAACATTTGTTCCGAGGCGGGAATCGAACCAGCAACCTTTGCGTCGCAGGCAGACCTTCACCCGCCGCGCCACAGTCGTCAAAATATCTTGTAACATCAAAGCAAGCGCTGCGGTTTTCATTGCGAAAGTGAATCTTGTCAAAACATTTAAGGGGAAGGTCATCTGGAAAATCTGTTAAAACGGTCGTTTGTGATAAGACGTGTCTCTTAACGCAATAAACAGATAGAGATTATGATCCTTACTGCAACCGCTGTAGCTCCTTACAGTCGCATTTACACAGAAATCTGGTCGATTCTTTTTATTTTTAGAGATGACATCTGTCAATTTATTAGACAATTTTGCCTCCTTTAGTAGAGTCGCATTTACAATGAAAGCTGGTCGATTCTTTTTATTTTTAGAGTCAATTTAGTAGACAATTTGCCAGTGTCAATTAAGTAATTGTCAACGTGGACAAACGTTATATATATTTTTATTGTATATGTTACGAGTATTTAATAATATAAGTATAAACGTTAGTTCTACGTGCTCCCGCCTAGAAGAATCAGGCAACAAACTAGGTTATTTTTAAATTGTCTACATCATAAGAGATGTAAGAGATGTACGTATAATCTCGTCTCGTCATCTCGTAGGCGATAGCTGAAAATGAAAGGTAGGTGCCTAGCTTGTTTTTACGAGGTCAATGTTTAAGGCAAATACATTCCTACCTGTTTTAGGTTAGTATTAAGAAACTGTATGGTTTGCCTTTTTGCACTTTAAAATGTACGTGTGTTTTGAAGATACAAAGATAAATGATTAATCTATCTATCTATCTTAATGACCTACTTAATAATTTGATGGTCCTGCTTTCCAACTAAATGCGGCCTAGACCATCAAGGTTTGTGTACTTACGATGGAAATTAAACATTTTGTAATGCAGCGAGACTCGAGACAAATATTTGGTTACGCTTGAGACGAGGCTGCTTGAGAAATTTTGCGTCAAACCTAAGCATTTTTTTTTTATACAACTGAAGTGGCAACAAAGCGTACGGCCCACAAGATGGTAAGCGGTTACCGCAGCCTATGGACGCTTGCAATACCAGAGGCATCACTCGCGGGTTGCCACCTTGAGGCATAAATCGAAAGCCTCATGTGCCAATAATTTCACCGGGAACCATACCCTTCACACCGGAACACAGCAATGCGAGCATTACTGCTTTGCGGCAAAAATAGGTGAAATAGGCATTATGGTCAATAGAAACTCAATGTTTTTAAACGGTTAAAACTAATTTTCAAATATATAAGGTCATTTATATTATCAACCTGACACACTTAAGGGAGAGCACCGGTGGTCTAGTGGTAGTGACCCCGCCTTCCGATCCTAAGGTCGTGGGTTCAAACCCGGTCGTGCACCAATGGATTTTTCTGTTCGAAAAATTTATGTGCGCAATGCCAGTGCTCTCATACGGTGAAGGAAAACATCGTGAGGAAACCGGCATGTCCAAGAACTAAAAATTCGAAAGACATGTGCCATCCGCCAATCCGCATTGGATCCGCGTGGTGGATTAGGACCCAATCACTCTCGCCTGAGAGTAGGCCAGTGTCTCAGCAGTGGGAACATTAGAAGGCTGTCATGATGATGATGATGACACTTAAGGGATAGGTTCCACACAAAATAATTTTGCGGTAACCGCTTACCATCTTGTGGGCCGTACGCTTTGTTGTCACTTCAGTTGTATAAAAAAAAAAAATGCATATCATAATCATATTGTTGCCAAATTATTTTCAAAGGACGACCGATGTAGCGCAGCGGGCGCAGGTCCGCCTGCGACGCGTAGGTTGCGGGTTCGATTCCCGCCTCGGGTCAAATGTTTGTATTATCTACAAATATTTGTTCCGGGTGTTCTGGGTATTTTCTATATATAATAAAAAATATTTATCTATGTATTGTATTAAGTTCATAACAGTCATCTAGTACCCATTATTAACAGCAGCTTATCTTGGGGCTAGATGATGTTGTGTGGATGGGTCCAGCATTATTTATTTATTTATAAAAAAAAAAGTCTATAGATACGAACGTCAAATAGCTACGACTGATTTTCGACGCATTCCTATAACGCCAAATAAAATAGCTAATCAGGGAATCAATTAAACCAATCGAAGACGCGTGAACTTACAGGATGATGTGGAAATGGCTGCAGCAGTGATGCGAAGCGTTGCGTTCTGTTGCTAATCATCATCATGATAGCCTTCTAATGTTCCCACTGCTGGGACACTGGCCTACTCTCAGGCGAAAGTGATTGGGTCTTAATCCACCACGCGGACCCAATGCGGATTGGTGGATGGCACATGTCCTTCGAATTTTTAGTTCTTTGACATGCCGGTTTCCTCACGATGTTTTCCTTCACCGTATGAGAGCACTGGCATTGCGCACATAATTTTTTCGAACAGAAAAGTTCATTGGTGCACGACCGGGTTTGAACCCACGACCTTAGGATCGGAAGGCGGAGTCACTACCACTAGACCACCGGTGTTCTGTTGCTAATGCTATGATGATGCTATGAGATGCTTACATTTTATTGTACTTACAGTAAAATGATAATATTATTAGAACATCGCTAAAAACCCTTGTTAACTACCATTCATTCATTTCATTTATTTCTTTTATTCTGCACAATGTACATTTAGCTTAGGTCTAAAATAATAATGTAGCTGCAAGTGAGTACATTAACCCTGTTAGGGCGTTGCAGGTAGTAACTAGTTATAGGTTAAATTCAATCCTATCCATCCAAAGTTTGTCTGGTAAAGATCGCTATTTAGCGATAAGGCCGCCCTTTGTAATACCTGTTAGTAATTAAGATGGTTCTTGTCAAATTTGTTATAATGTGGTGTTCAATAAAGTATTTTCTATCATTTATCTATCTAAAATGAAACTAAATTAAATGAGTTTTATCTGTTTATGGTCCAACAGCATAGCATCATTTAGCCCCAAACCACACCACACATTCAATAAAATGTATGAAACAAACGCGTCGCAATCATCACGCATGGTTTGTGTACGTAAACGGCGTAACGGTAGTTGTATGTTTGAGTGTCATGGTTGGCCCCACCCAATTATAGCAAAAGCGAGACAGGACACTATTGACCTACACAAAATCTAAATAAACGCGTGCATTTAGCTTCAGTGGATGTGGGGAGTGGCTATTCTGTATATATTATATTCTGTGTCCAAGTTAAGAGCTTGTGTTATGGTGAACACTGTTGGCGAAGCGCGCCAAGATCCTTTGATGTTAGCACGAAAAACCGACACTATTTGGTTTGCCCGCCAACATTGGTCGCCAGCTGCCAACACGGCAAACGTAGTCACCAACATAATCTCCACACGCTGGCCCAGTATGTTGGCCCAGCTCCTTGGCAAACACTTGGCCAACCCTGTACTGCCGGTTTATTAGCTGTGATACTTAGTTCTGTTAGTAGCATTTTTCTTTTTAATTCTTTTCTTGTTAAAATGTTAGTTCTGTCAAATAAATAATTCTTTCTTTCATTCTGTGTTTACTTTTTTAGACGAGCTCTTAAATGACTCTACTATTAAATTATTAACGGCTATTTACCACTTGAATTTGTCATTAACGCGGTCGCGGGCAGTGCTCATGAAGAAGAGCTTCTAAATAGCTTCGAAACGTCAGCAAAATGACAAATTCAAGTGGTAAATAGCCGTTAATAATTTAATATAATTTCTAACCACTATAGTTATAACTCTTTGACTTTACTACTCATCAGATTATCATGAGGATTGAAAATAATGATCACTTCCAGGTACCTCGGCACAGACACGCAGCTCTTCCTCATGACGCTGGTGATCATGCTGGTCATCTGGCGCTGGCCTCGCAGTGGTGTGCCAGTGCTGTCCATCGTGATGCTGATCAGTTTGCTGATCCCTTTCCTGCAGAGCTACTTTATGAACCTCATGCCTATTAGAGTCAGCATCTTCCCGGAGTAAGTCCTTAGATTATCATACTAGCACAAAAGTTTAAGCTACACCTACGTTTTAGCTCAAGAGTAGTAGAGTCCTTTGTGATAGAGCTCGTCCGGGGAAGGACTACCGCCATACCTTTTTCTACCGCCAAGCAGTAATGCTCGCATTTCTGTGCTCCGGTTCGAAGGTTTCCGGTGAAATTACAGGCACATGAGACTTTCCATCTAACGTCTCAGGGTGGTAACACGCAAGTGATATCTATGATTTAGCATGCGTACATAGGCTACAGTAACCGCTGACCATCAAGTGGGCCGTACGCTTAGTTACCACTTTAGTAGTAGGTATAAAAAAAATAAAAAAAACTTATTTAATTCTAATTCGAATTGAAATTAAAAAAATTGAATACAATAAAATTTCAAGGATCATATTTTGAAACGTCTTAGAGCTAGGTGAATCTACGGCAGTTCCACGCGCCCCAGCCTACAAGAAACCGGCAACAAACTCGGCTGAGTTCATAAAGCTATCTTTTCGATGATCCTTCTTCATCCTAAAGCTCTAATGTGGTGCTAATTTTTATATTTTTATTTAAATATTTATTTGAAGGAAATATCAAACTTCTTTGAATATCCAACCTCTTTAAAAAAAACTATAAATTAATTGTATTTAGAAACATTAAAACCATTCTTTTGTCAAATTCAACTTCTTTTTTTGTTTGTTTTTACTTAATTATCGATTAAAAACGCAGTAACTAATCACGAGTAATGCTTTTATAGGATTAGTGCTAATGGTTTATTTGTCATCACTGTCCATTACATCCAGAACCAATAATGTTATCTTGTAATGGATTTCCCCAAAGCAACCAGATCGACTAATTATCCTTAAACATGTAATTTTCGATCTGCATTACATATTGCAACTGTGTTATTGTTAATTCCCGCTGTCACTCGTACCAGTTACTTGAAGCACTACTAACCTGGTATTTACAACATCAAAATAAATTAATTAAAATTCTTCCTGTTGTTCTCACTGATAAAACATTGCTTTTACATAATATTATAGAGCACAGAGAAACCTCTTAAAGTTTATTTTTAAAATAACTTGCATTACTTTTATTCAAAGATATAAAATATTTTAATAAGCGAGTGCCTAATGTATAACCAATTAGTGTGATTGGATTAATACGGGTAAAACTTAAAAAAATTTTTTTTTACACATTTCTAGAGTTTTTCGGGTTACAAAGTACGGGAGTACGTTAATTAAATTAATAGTAATTATTATTAAATGAGAGCACTGGTGGTCTAGTGGTAGTGACCCCGCCTTTCGATCCTAAGGTCGTGGGTTCGAATCCGGTCGTGCACCAATGAATATTTCGCTACGAAAAATGTTTGTGCGCAATGCTAGTGCTCTCATACGGTGAAGGAAAACATCGTGAGGAAACCGGCATGTCCGAGTACTAAAAATTCGAAGGACATGTGCCATCCACCAATCCGCATTAGGTCCGCGTGGTGGATTAAGACCTAACCACTCTTGCTGGAGAGTAGGCCAGTGTCCCAGCAGTGGGAACATTAAAAGGCTGTCATGATGACTTTAAACTTTTATTCTCTGATTTGATGTAATTAGATTATAATGATCAAAAACCTTGATTGGACTTTGATGGCGAGGTAAAAAAGTTCCCGGTTGAGAAACGAGAAGTTGCGGGTTTATTATACATTGTAGTGCCCCAACGAGGCTCTTGTTGCGGACAATATTAACTAATAAGACCTATATACCAACAAACCAACTTGAAGCAATAAATAAATGATATGATATATTTGTTCCGGGCGTTCTGGGTATTTTTTATGTATATTAATAATATTAATTTATGTGTTGTAATGTAAGTATATCAGTCATCTAGTACCCAAAATAGAAGCTCTGCTCTGCTGCTTAGCTCAATGTAATTAATATGTTGGTGTCAAGTGACAATTAAGTTCGAGCATTCACGGACATAAGCTAAGTGTTTAGCATTAGAAATTAGTTTGACAATCGTAAATGTAAACGTATCGTCCAGCTGTCAAGAGTGTCTGTCCTCTGGTTCTGGAACCGGTGTAGAACTATTTCGTCACCATTAAGAACTCAGAGTTTTATTCAACTTGAACCTTATTTTCAGATCTATAAGAGACATATTCGGGTACAACGACACGTTCTACCATGCATACGTATCCGCGCAAGGTAACTGGGCCGGTTACCACTTGGGTGTGCTGACAGCTTACTTCTACCATAAAGCACAGCAGAGGAAATGGGATTTGAGGGAATCTATGGTAAGTTTAATGTTTTCTTTTATATTTAAGTGACAAGACAATCAAGGCGCCCGCTTGATGTTAAGCACCACGCCGCAGCAGCCTGACTATTACAGATGCAGTGCCACCCAAAGCTTAAAGTTTTTAAGTGCGTGGCACTGCTCTGCGCTTATCACCCCGCTCTTTTGCTCAGTAATTTCACTTGCTACAGTGCCCTTCAAACCTAAACACAGTGCAGCTTGCACACTAACTGCTTGGAGGTAGAATATCTGACACTGCGGTGGTACCCACCAAGACGGACTCTTGCTGAATAGTCCTACCACCAGGTAAGGTTTGAAACTGGTGATCAAACATCCCGATATAAAGTTTGTAATATTCAGTCGTGGGGAAAATATCTTCTATTCTCAAATGCTTTCAAGACTTCATGACAGTTTTCTAATAGTCTTTTTTAAACTTTCGCGATCAGAACTCATCGTTTTTAAATATTTGCGGGATTTTATCGCGTAATTACCTTTTTATTTCCCCGACGTTTCGGTTGTGTTGCAACAACCGTGGTCGCGGGCAGACTGGAGTATGCTTATGGAGCTACCGCAGAGAAGCGAAAGCAGTTTTGAAACTACCCTTACTTGGTCTTCAGAATTCGAAAAGTCCGCGTTCACACTCCGACACACGACACTGTATCTACACACTGCGATGACAAATTTCGACGCGCACACCTACTTATAATTGGATTCCACGACGAAGAGAGTTTGAAGCCGTCTTCCCGGTTGAAATTTGGGTACTTCTTTATTTCAATAGCCTCACGAAACATTCTCTTGTAGAACCGACGCTCATTAGAAAGAACCTTGGGATCGTGAAGCTCAATCCAATGGTTAGGTCCTGAATCCACCAGGTGCTCTGCTATCGCCGATTTGTTAACCTGGCGGTTTTTAACTGCTGTAATGTGCTCCTTAACGCGTTCAGCTATAGTGCGCTTGGTTTGTCCGATGTAGAAAAAGTTTTCTAATGTTGGGAACTGCTTGGAAACTGATTGTGACTCCGACAGTGGGACGTGACATTGGGTCATAATTTTTAGCGGAAGCATTTTTTTTAAATTGTACTACTTTAGGTACATGCTTTTTTTTACCAACGTATTGTAATATATTCAAGAGTTGACTTATCCCTTTCGGATATCATTTTTTTCTCCCTTCTCTCTCCCTCTATCCTTTTTTTTTTATTTCTGTGTTATCTTCTGTCTTATGTTCTGTGTGTTGTATTATGTACCAGTCTGTTTCCGCTGTTCTGACTGACGAATAAATACTTTTCTTTGTTTTTTCTTTCTTTCAATTTCTGATTTGTTTTTCCCAGCTGATGAAGCTTCTTTTCCTGTCTTCAATACCGATTGCCATGGGAGCTGTACTGATGGGCTGGGACCTCCACTACCGAGAGGCATCAGCGTTCGAGTCTGCGGTCTTCAATGCTCTCAACCAGAACTTCTTTGCGCTGGCTATTTGCGTGTTTATTATTGGCTACTTCTACAGGTTGAACAGTAAGTTATTTTGCTGAAGTATGGTGATGGTCTAAGCTGTTATGTGCAAACAAAAAAAGTTCGTGAACCAATGGGTTTTTTCATTTGAAAAACTTATGTGCGCAATGCCAGTTGGTGAAACCGTGAAGCAAAACATTGCGTGGAAACCAGTTAGTTTTTTTTATCCGCAGCAGTAGGCCTACAACCTTCCACGTATGAATCACTAACTAATGAGCCTAATAAAATATTTGAACGCGCCTCTGACTACCCTTCAAAACAGCCTCAAGGGTCTTGAGTTCTTAGAGATCTGGATTCTCATACATGGTAAAGATCCTCTAGGAATAAAGTACTTTAGCAGCCGCAGTCAGAGCATATATTTTTTGAGTAACAGGGGTATACTCTCTCTCAATCGCGCGGTCACGTCACACACATTGCTGACTGCTAAAATAAATAAAAACTTAATAATCGTGTTTTCTCCTGTTAATTTTTTTTCAGACGAGTGGTTATTTTTTGGTTTGGTTTTAGGTGCTGTACCACCCCCTTTCGTTTTCGGCAGTCGTCTTTTTACACGATATATACATTTATAGTGTACAAGTTCTTTTTATTTTTTTTATACAACTGAAGTGGTAACCAAGCGTACAGCCCACAAGATGGTAAGCGGTTACCGCAGCCTATAGACGCTTGCAATACCAGACGTATCACTTGCGGTTTGCCACCTTGAGGCTAAGATCGAAAGCCTCATGTGCCAGTAGTTTCACCGGGAACCATACCCTTCACACCGGAACACAGCAATGCGAGCATTACTGCTTTGCGGCAGAAATAGGTATGGTGGTAGTCCTTCCCCGGACGAGCTCTATCACAGAGAACTCTACTACTCTTAAACGTTCCTTTGCAAACTTAGAACTTGCCTTATAAATACGTGCAAGTGATCCTCTAGTATTGGAAGCGCTGCATCACCCTTTCTATTGTGTTCTAATTTTCAGGAATTTACGTAGGCTCTGTTGAGTGGGGTCCTCTGCAGCCCCTGGGCCGACTCTCGTACTGCGCCATGCTGCTCCACGCAACCGTGTTGAGGACCTACGGAGGTCAGATGCGCAGGAGTTTCTATGCAACTGATTATACTGCTGTAAGTTCATAATACACCTTAAAAACGTTACTGTGGTGGACCATGCTTGTTTACCACCTTGGTGGTACAAAAATAAGCTACCTCTTGCTTTTAAAAAATAAAAAACTTTGGCTCCAGCGCTCGACGGAGCAACACGTCTGCCGGAGAACAAGTCGATGGTCCTGAGGATGTCCCGTGGAGGGATGAAACACGTGTCGATATTTTTCTTTTGAGGTTAACTGTGGTAACTGTGTGACCTCATCAGTTAAAAGGTTAAGCGGAATAGTACTAGATATTTTTCGTCTGTTTTTTATTTTGTAATGGATTTCCGCAAAGTAACGCCTGAATCTATCAATTATCTCTTGCTTTTTACAAATTTTGATGTTAGCAAGTGACGAGTGAAGTTCAAATTGTTAACCGGTGGCTACTAATACAAGAATTGTTTTAGAGCTTATACTCTCCTTACCACAAGACATAGTTCTGTTGGCCGTCCAATAATTTCACTTGCTACAGTACCCTTCAAACATATGCTGTAATGCTTTGCACACTACCTGCTTAGAGGCAGAATATCTGGCACTGCAGTGTTACCCAGACCTCAATGACCTCAAAGACCTTGCTCAAAAGACCGAAAAATTGTTAGACATTAACTAAGACTGTTTTCAAGTTATAGAAATTACGAGTCTCCCATTTATTTTATATAATCTTTTCTCGCCAGATAATGCTCTACGCTGGTATAGTCAGCACAACTTACCTCTTCGCTCTCCCTCTGTACCTCTTCGTGGAAGCTCCAGCCTGCCAACTCCAGAAGGTTCTATTCGGTCCGAAAAGAAGACCTCAGAAGGATTTAGAAGACGCCAATGCTAATCACGTAAAACCAACCGGTATAGGTGGTTCTTCATATTCTGTATCTACTGTTGCCACACACATATAGAAGACCTCGGTGCCTGGTTAAGAGGCAAAAGGTTACCAATTTCCATGATTTTTTCTTTTTTTTTATTACGGTTAAGTCACTCGCTTGCTAAACACCTGAACATAACAGTTGCAGTGCAAGCTAGGTAGTGGGTTCACAAGGTCGTGAACCGATGAATTTGTCTATTAGAAAAATGTTAGTGCGCAATGCCAGTGCTTTCATACGGTGAAGGTAAACATCGCGCGAAGAAACCAGTATGTCCAAGAACCAAAAATTTAAAGAAATGTGCCACCCACCAATCCGCATTGCATCCGCGTGGTGGATTAAGACTCAATCATTCTTGCTCGAGAGTAAAACTGTATCCCAGTAGTGAGAACATTAGAAGGCTGTTATTTAAGACTGGTCTGGTTAATGACTAAGTTTAGGTAGGCATACCTGTACCTCCTACCTAGCTTAATATTAGCTATTTTTATTCAGTTCTTCAATCAATCAATAAAATACCTACTCAAAATATAACAGAGTTTTGTACCTTATTTTATTCTAAGTAACTATTTTACGTCTTAAGAATATTTTAGTTTATTACTTTCATAGTACCCACTAAGACTCTTTGTAAATAAACATTTAATAAAAAAAATCAAGCAAAATTTAAAATGTTTATTTTCTATCAGCAAAAGCTGGCAACTTTGAAAGGGCCATGAATAAATCAAAATCTAATTTTAAGCTCAAAATGTGAATGGCTGTAAACTTCCAGAACTTTACGACTTACACTGGTTAAGCTCATAAAACAGTTCGTAGTTTGAGACTGCAGTTTATACACACGTCGTTTGCAATATAAAACGACGTGTTATGAGCTTTAGGTTCTAAAAGATGGCTTACTGTGCGAGCACAGAGCCTGCCAAAGCACTGAGGGATTAGAGTAAAGCCTGGTTACACAGTACGAGCAACTGACGCGACAGTAGACGGTTACAGCCACTGCAATGAAATGAAATGAAAATATATTATTTGCTTGAAGTGTAGTAAAGCGGTACAAGATAATAGCAGGTAGGTTTTCTGTATCACACACTTCGTCGGAAACGACATGAAAAATTTAAATTACTTTTCTAAGAAGCTACCTACTACATTTTACTATAATAATGATATAAATTAATAATTAAACAACCAACATAGATAAATTGTATGAAACTCGTATAACAGCACACCCCGGACACTCTCAATAAAATGTATGAAGCAGTCACCGCACGTATAGTTTGTGTACCTAAAAGGTGCTGTTGTGAGTGTCATAGTTGTCACCACTCAATTATAGCAAGAGCGAGATAGCACACTGTCGCTCGCGCTGACATGCGCGCGCTTGGACCTACACATAATCAATATAAACGCGTGCGGCGTGCCTAAAGTCTTTAGGTTCAGTGCCGGAAGGTGCCGTATGGTGCCTGCAAACTCGCTACCGGGTGGAGAAAGTAAAACCGGTGAAGGTAGGGAGTGGCCATTCTGTCCGTCGTAAATATAAAATGTTCTGGGATAGCGGGTAACAATCTTTTGATCCCACGAATTTTATCCCACATAATTATTAAAACCCAAAAATAATTGAACATGAACTCTTATTTGGTCCTAGTTCCAGTTTAGGTATGAATAAGTAGCAAAGTTGGCATTTGATTCACAAAATTAGTGCTACCTAAAATTTACAAAGACATTGAGAATTATCTTATATGCTCTGAGAAATTTTAAAATAAAATTTTACCCTTCTGACCCACCGTACCTTCGACCATACTAGTACCCCCAGTGGTACGGTGGGTAATAATTTAACTCTACTTTCTAGCGGTACGGTATGATTGTGAGTGACAGTTCCTATCTATTTACAAAAAAAATAGGCATTTATTTATTTATTTATTTATTTATGTGGACTCCCTTTTCCGCATTTGGACGCGCATTTGGTCCGTTGTGCGTGGGGAGCTGGCTATGCGCGAAGCCAGCCTAACTCCTCCCAGAAGCACAGAAGTTTCCTGGGGTCTTCGCAGGCTTCGAGGAGTGACCTTGGTGTTCCAAGGATTTGTGTGCGTTGAGTGGCTACTCCCACGCATTCCAGGACTACGTGGGCAGCTGATTCTTCTTCGGCTAGACACCCTCTGCAGAGTGGGCTGTCTGTGGCACCTATGTTAAAGAGATGTTTATTCAGGGGACAGTGACCTGTCAAGGTCCCCACGATGGTTTTGAGTTCTATCCTAGGTAGTTGGAGCAGACGACGTGTCAGTCGTTTAGAGGCAGTTGGTATAGCTGTCCTTGACTGTCTGCAGTCCGTCGTCCTTGTCCAGCGTTCGTTGTGCAGGGTTTGGGTATGCAGCCGCATCCAAGAGCGTATTTGGGAGAAAGGCAGGGGAAGGAACGGATTCGGTCCCTCTGTTTTTGTTTCTGAGCCCTTTCTGGCTAGCTCATCCGCGGCGTCATTACCCAAAGATCCGCTATGCCCCTTTATCCACTGTAGAGTTACCCTGTTTCTTAGGGCTATGGTCTCTAAGGCTAGGTGGCATTCGTGTATGAGTTTGGAGGTGCAATTATGGTTCTCCAGTGCTTTAAGTGTTGCTGTGCTGTCCGAGAGAATTCGTATGTCGTAGTCAACGACCTCTCTCCTTTTAATTGCGTTGGCAGCTTCAGTTATGGCCACACACTCACATTGGAAGATGGAGCTGTGTTTGCCTAGTGTTGTTGTTATGTTGATGTTGAGATCTAGCGAGTGAACTCCGGCCCCTGTTCCCTGGCTAGTCTTCGACCCGTCAGTGTAGATTCGGATCTCACTGTTTCCAGATTGATCTCTATGGTTCTCGTATGTTTGTATACGGTAGTGTTTCTGAGATATTTGTTGTTTGGGAATTTTATCACAGGGGGCAGCTACGAGTGGTTCATGTGATGTCGCTCTGTCCAAAATGGTTGCATGCGGACTTCTTGAACTTCCCCAGAGGTGTAAGTGTTTTAGTCTTATAGCTGCCATAGTCGCCTCCAGTTGTATGTGAAGGTCAAGTGGGGTTAAGCCCAGGATGATTTCTAAGGCAGCTGTAGGCGTTGTTCTCATACAGCCCGTTATTGCAGAGCATGCCAGTCTCTGAAAACGTTGTAGCTTGGTGATTACGGTGGTTAATTCGGTTCTGTTCCACCATACGATGGCTCCGTATGTCAGTGTAGGTCTTATTACGGCTGTGTAGAGCCATAGGGCTATCTTTGGTGATAGCCCCCATGTTTTTCCGAGCATTCTGCTGCACTGGAAGAAGATTGTGCATGCTCGTTGCAGTTTGTTGTCAAGGTGCTTGTTCCATAGTAACTTGCTATCTAGTATGACCCCTAGATACTTGACTTCGTTGGTCAGTTTCAGATCAGTGTTGAATAGCTTAGGTAGTCGTTGGGTACCGAAGCTTCTTTTGTTTGTGAACATTATAAGTTCTGTTTTATTGGGGTTGACTGATAAACCGTGGTTGTTGCACCAGTTCTCGATTATTTTGAAGCCTGACTTCATGAGGTCACACAGTACGCTCTCGAAACATCCGGTCGCAAGGATAGCAAGGTCATCTGCGTATCCCACTGTGAAAAGTCCACGGCCATTCAGTTTCCGGATAAGTTCGTCAACGACTATGTTCCATAGTAAGGGTGAGAGTACTCCGCCCTGTGGGCAGCCTCAAAAATAGGCATATGCATTATAACAGCTATATTCATAGTACAAGCTTTGCTTAGCTTGGGGTAGCACTACTACTATTTGTTCTGTGGTTTGGGGCTAGATAAGCGGTGCTTAAAATGTTCCCCAATGTTTATTTATTTATTTTTCATGAAATTATAATCAAATTAGTTCAATTAATTACTAATTTAACTAATTTTTGTTAACGGAATTAATGTATTTCTAATCTATAATAATTAATTAAATGTACTCTCTGTCGAATTAGGTTTTTAGCCTGTAGATAGGGTTGATAATGATGGTGTAAATATATAAATAAATTAATATATTAAATAATTAATTAAAAAAGGATTTAAGCTGAAGAAATATGAATGAAACTCTACGAGCTATCAATTTCCACAATTGCCAGTTACTGCAACTACTCGCACGCTAGCTGGCACCGTGTAACTAGGCCTTTAATCTCGAATACAAACTATAGCTTACACAATGCATTGTAGACTTGTGTTTTAGTATTCGAAACAGTATAAAAAACCACAGAACACTAAATCCGTTGTGAACACAAAAGCGTTTAGTAAAGTAAATTAGTAAGCATCTAATGGGTTAAGTCAGGCTGTGGATGATGATGATGATGAAGTACCTAATAAGTTTGTAACCATCAGCTGCAGTGTCACCCAATTTTTTTAGTTTTAAAGTTCTGCGTGGCACTGTACCGCCCTCGTCACCCCGAGACGTACTAGTTATTTCACTTGCTACAGTGCCCTTCAAACCTAAACACAGTGCAGCTTGCACACTACTGCTTGGAGGTAGAATATCTGGCACTGCGGTGGAAGAACTCTTGCTGAAGAGTCCTACTATCAATTAACAGGAGCGCTCGTGACGTAGCTGGCTAAGTCGTTCTTAATAGATCAACGAAGTTAAGCACTGTTCCGCGGGGTCATCATTTGGATTGGTGACCGCTAGTGGCAATTTCAACTGAGCGCTCCCGTGCTTCGGAGGGCACGTTAAGCAGTCGGTCCCGGCTTTTTCAAAGTTGTTAGGCCATGACAGAGGCCTTGTCTGTCTGTTCATCTATAGCCATCTTAACAATCAAGAGAGCTCAATTTTGTAACATCTTTCTAAAACTCGAGTTAATGGTTTTGTTATGAATAAAGTATTGCGTTGTTTTGAGGTAATTACGGTCGTTTACACGATGTTATGAACCCGCGTAAGTGCTGACATTTGCATAATTACATGCATCGTGTCTACGCACCACCTGACGCAACTCGACAACCGCCAAAGAAGTGTCGACTTTAAATCGATAACCGCTTGGTCTAACTTTATTTAAACTAAGACATGATAGGATAATATTAGATAAATTATCATGCTAAAAGTCGAAGGGTATGGTTTCTGGTGAAATTACAGGCACATGAGACTTACCATCTAAGGTCTTAGGGTAGTAGTACACGCAAGTGATATCTATGATGTTGCATGCGTACATAGGCTACGGTAACCGCTGACCATCAAGTGGGCCGTACGCTTGGTTACCACTTTAGTAGTTAAAAAAAGAAAAAAAAAACATCGACGAATCGGTCATCGGAGAACGGTTGCGGAATCGTGTTTTTCAGAACAAATCTCAGCTTTTCGAAATTTGTAGAATAAAATAATAATAATAATGCTGGACAAACCACACAGCATCATCTAGCCCCAAGGTAAGCTGCTGTTAAACAGAGCTGTATTATGGATACTAGATGACTGATATATATTTAATACAATACAATACATAGATAGATATTTTTTATATATAGAAAATACCCAGAACACCCGGAACAAATATTTGTAGATCGTACAAACATTTGTTCCGAGGCGGGAATCGAACCCGCAACCTCTGCGTCGCAGGCGGACCTGCGCCCGCTGCGCCACATCGGTCGTCAATACAAGTTTCCAGAACGTTCTATCTCCGGCCCTTTCTACTTCAGTGGAATCACTTTAAAAACCAACAGTTCACTCAAATACCTTTATCCCTGAGTAGTTTCCACACTAAGTTACCCACCTTTTGATCAGTCGGGTAAAAATGTAGAACTGCACAGCTGAGACTGAAGATTTCCAAGTCATTGACCTGAAGACTTGAGACGGTTGGCCACCTTTCAGAATAGTTTCGAAGAGTGAAACGAGTGAACGGGAAAATTTGCATTTGGGACTGGACTGTACGTGAGCACACTTCAGCATGGTGTAGTTAGGATGACACTACACTGTTCTGGTCAGGTTTGTTCGTTCTTATGAGTCAGTGGCCAACTCTGGTGACTGAGTTTCTTGGCCGCCCGAAGGCCTCTGTCATAGCCTAACAACTTTGAAAAAGCCGGGACCGACTGCTTAGCGTGCCCTCCGAAGCACGGGAGCGCTCAGTTGAAATTGCTACTGGCGGTCACCCAGGTCAGGTAAAATAGCTTAAAAGTTTTGCCTCTATTTTTAAAAACATTTATTATACATATAAAAAAACATTTTAATCATGATCAGACTTCTAATTCTGATTGATTCACGGCGCAAATTATTATAATTTGACATGACACGGCTCTACCGTGTAGATTAAAATTAATTACTACCAAAGTACGGCAAATCATCATCATCATCATCATCATCATATCAGCCGATAGACGTTCACTGCTGGACATAGGCCTCCCCCAAAGAGCGCCATGACGACCGATTTTGGGCCTTCACCATCCACCGACTTCCTGCGACCGCTTTAATGTCCAATGAGTGGGGGCAAATCAAAATAAGTATATTCTACAAGATCCATGTCGGTGATTGTGCGCAGGATCTTCATCCCCTTTCTACCACCGGACTAATAGGCGTACGGCCAAATACGGATGGTAGCGTCCCATCCGTATTTGGTCGACATCCCACCATGCCGAACCGAACGCTTTTCTTCCTCTTTTCTCATTAGCACGAGTAAAGAATGGAATTCGTTGCCGGAGTCTGTTTTTCCGGACCAATACAATTTAAGAGTCTTTAAGGCTAGTAAGTGTGAACAGGTTCTTTCTAGGCAAGCGTGCTCCATCATCGACCACACCATCACTTACATTCAGGTGAGGTGGTGGTCAAACGCTTGACTATAAAAAATAAAAAAAAAAAGAATTTTATTTTGATTTGCCGTACTTTGATCAGTACGTGCCTGCTAGCATAATACTGGCATGCCTATCTGACAATATTTTACCGCCCCGTCCTACCTACTTTTGCATTGTAGGTATTTTAAACGAGCTATCTACAAAATATTGATTGAAATTGGTTTATGTACCTTTTTTTTTTTTTTATACAACTGAAGTGGCAACCAAGCGTACGGCCCACAAGATGGTAAGCGGTTACCGCAGTCTATGGACGCTTGCAATACCAGAGGTATCACTCGCGGGTTGCTACCTTGAGGCTAAGATCGAAAGTCTCATGTGCCAGTAATTTCACCGGAAACCATACCTGTACCTACGGCTTATCTAACTTCTTACCTATATTATACAATTAAGAAAACTGTGAATCCTAGATTAAAATAAATAAAGTACTAATACAAACTAACTTTTAAATATAATCAGTTATTATATATTTTTTTAGTGAGTTTTTGTAAGTCAGTAACCAACTTTGGCAACACAGAATAAAAGCTAAATTATTTAAAAAAAAACTATAATTTTATATTAAATTTTGGAAGGTACAGAGTTATTATGTTAGGTTTAGCTATTAAATAATATATATGTAGTTTTAAATTAATTTAAATTATATAATAACCTTCCAGTGAACTGAACAAGATAACGCCATTTTGACAGATGGTACAACTTTTTCAATTATCCAAGTTGAAGCTTATAGTTTTAAGAATTTAATTATACAGTGAATATTTTCTTGAAGCAAACTAAAGGTTGATAAACTTGAACTACTTTGGTTCTCAAACTTTAGTCACACCAAAATTCAACTTAAAGTGGTTTTCCCATCAAATAAGCATCAAATTACGTGACTCAACAACCACTGAGGCATTTTTCTAAATATAATTAATAAGCCTGTAGGTAGGTATATAATGTCTATATGTTTTTAAACTGTTGGACCCTGAGTTGGCTACTGACTCAGCTAAACTTACTAAAAAAAAGTAAGTTCGTATGAGTCAGTGAACTCAGAGTTGACTTATCAAAATAATTCTTGTGTGGTTTTAATTGTCACAGAGTCCAAGAAACAACTGATAGTTAAAAACATATTTTATGGTTAAAAAACTTCAAGTAAGTTAGTACTTTTGTCATGAAAAGTTGTTCATTTTCATCAGATTTCCCCTCATCTAAACCAAAATAACCCAAAAGGTAGGCTTTAGGGTTAATAAATCACTTTGGTCCACTTTCACAACTATTTTTCATAACCGGTTATTAAAATGGAATAAAAAGTGGCCTGTCTTAACTGACATCCGAAAATAGTTAAGAAAGTAGAAATATAATTCTGCTTTTACAACTAAGAAAGTGGACCAAAAGAATAAATCACCCCTTTCTGAGTTAATACTTATGTTTTAGAGCTCTTTCTACTGGTATAAGAAACTAATGTTTAAAATCAATTTAGTAAAAAGCCTTCTTCAAATAATAAACTTCAAAATACCTATCTACCAACATACCTAGAGCTTGTAACCCTCTTAAGGGCCATTGAAGTGCACACTAAAGTAGCACTTAAGAGAATCACCAAAACAGCACTTCACACATCTTAGAAGGACATCAACTTGAGAACCACAGATCTCTCTACCATGTGTACATAAAACTTAATAACTTAAATGTTTGTGTGCAAAAGAGCTTGTGAGGTGCACTATAATCCTTTCATCTTACTGGTTCTTTCACCAACGGTCATAAGCTCTTTTCAGAGCTACTATATCTCAACCAGATCAATGACCTAAAGTAGAAGTAGGCGTTATCGATTTACTCAAGATTTTTAGGACAAAATAATAATAAAAACTACATATAGGTTTTTTTTTGTAATATTAATATCAGAGCAGCCAACACATAGCTAAGTGTGTGATTGGAACCTGTATGTTATTAACGGTGCGCTCCCGTGCTTCGGAGGGCACGTTAAGCAGTCGGTCCCGGCTTTTTCAAAGTTGTTAGGCCATGACAGAGGCCCTCGGGCGGCCTTGAACCTCTGTCACCAAAGTTGCCCACTGACTCATACGAACTTACTTACCATTAGTAGCATATAGAAAAACTTACCCACAGTGCTAGATATAACGTATGCTGATTTTCCAGAGGCCAATATGAATGATGACGTTTGTAGGCCACCCAAAGGACTCCCGGCCTTACGACTTATAGCCAGGAGCGCAACCCTTCTGTATGTTGACAGATAAAATTGAACTTAAAATTCTGAGCACGTTAGTTCAATTTGGTATACCTGCAATTAATTCATGGGACAGACGGGGACAGGTCGCGATATGGACCGTATTGGACCAGAGTTATAGAGTCATTGGGGCGAGCAGGGAAAGGTAGGGCTGTGTTCATGATGGTATAAGTTATTTGAATTATATTTTGGCATGACAGTTTGAAATCTGAAAAAAGACATAGACTAGAAGTAGTAGAGTTCTTTATGATAGAACCTACCCCATAAGTTTTTCAGGTTGATAATGAATGACTTTATACTGCCAGTTTTTTTTTTTTTTTTTTTTTTAATACAACTGAAGTGGCAACCAAGCGTACGGCCCACAAGATGGTAAGCGGTTACCGCAGCCTATGGACGCTTGCAATACCAGAGGTATCACTCGCGGGTTGCCACCTTGAGGCTAAGATCGAAAGCCTCATGTGCCAGTAATTTCACCGGAAACCATACCCTTCACACCGGAACACAGCAATGCGAGCATTACTGCTTGGCGGCAGAAATAGGTATGGTGGTAGTCCTTCCCCAGACGAGCTCTATCACAGAGAACTCTACTACTCTTGCGTGCAACTGTACATTATGACTCTGACGAAGAACTTTTTTTGCCTGCTGCTATAGCGCAGGCTATAGCGCTGTTGACGGGGCGCAGCGGGGCGGGGCGGGCCGCATCGCACGGATGCAAATCCTGCGCTGCGGCCCGACACAGTGTGCGTGTGTCATACAAATTGTATTCAAACGATCTGAGCGGATTGTTGCGCTCCACCCCGACTTTCTGCGGCCCGGCATAATGTGCTTGAACCTTAACAGGTATGTACACACGTGAACAAAAATGTTTGGGGAAAACAATTACACACTTTGTTCACTATGTTTAAGTTTGAAGGCCGCTTGAAGGACAGTGCAGGAAAAAACTAAATACAAAAACAAACGTGTAGGTGCCAAACCAAGTGCATAATGTATGTATATCGTTGATAAATTCCTTGAAATGTAGAATATATTTAAGAAACAAGTTGTAATTTTTAGATGTGTGTGTTATTTTTACTTATTTATTTATTGCTTACAAACATTTAAACAGCTTAGAGCTAAATATTAGCCATAAATAAGTTACATGCACCCTGTAAGCGCACTGCAGTTTAGTCTGAGTCATGCATTTTTAAATTACAATTTATAACTTACAATACAATTAATTAAATGAAAATTAAGTTACCTACTTACTTACATTCTTTATAAAATTAGCAGTGCTATCAAGTTTTGACAAATAATTCGTGTTTTGGCCATTAAGAATTTAAAAACTTTTCTCTCTGTATAAAATCATATGCAGGTAACATATGATTTTCAATAAAATGCGGCGAATAGGATAAAAAAATAGGCTAGAACTTTAGCCTATTTTTCGCCCTCATAACAAAAAACATTCTGTACACGTCTTTAGGAGAGCACGTAGTCTTAATGACGTCACGCGCGGTCATCCACGAGCCAAAATTATAAGAACGACTAGCCGAGAGTACGCGACTTTGCTTGCGCAATGATAAAAAGCCCATCTGTCACCCTGCTTTGTCCTTTTTGGCGGAGAGTTGGGAAAAAATAGATTTACTTTTTACTGCGGGGGACAGATTTAAAGCTTCTTTTCCCATTACTAACAGGGAGACAGGCAAAACTATTATATTCAAGCTTGTCTTTCATTTATAAAATAAACATTCAACATTATAAACAAGTATATACAGGGTCATTCATTATCAACCTGACAAACTTAAGGGATAGGTTCCACACCTAAAAAAAAATATATATGTACCTATAATTTTTTTTTTTATGTATGTTTTGTCTTAAAAATCACAAGTAAACAAAAAAAAATCGATTACGTTTTTCCGCTTAATTATTATTTATCATTGTTGGGAATCGAGTTAAGCGACGTAATAATAAAATATTCGAGTGTGCGCGCCCCGTAGCGGGTCAAGGACACGCGCAGGTCAAAGACGCGCGGGTTAGTGATCCGCGGTTCATTGACGCGCGGGTCACTAACACGTGCCGAGCGCTGCCTTTTCGATTTCTAACAAGGATAACTAATTATGAAGCAGAATTACGTTTTTTTTTTTTATTAAAAAAAAAAACATTAAAAAAAAAGTACAAGTATTTTTTTTTTATGTGTGGAACCTACCCCTTAAGTTTGTCAGGTTGATAATGAATGACCTTATATATATCTTGTTAGTATAATGTAAATCCGTTATTGGCTATCTGTTTTGTATTTAAGTTGTTATTTAGTTTATTTATAAGAGCTGTGGATTTTGTAATAAATAAAATAAAATAAAATAATAAAAATACGTACATAATTTAACATGTATGCAATAATTAGTCTGTTTAGGTTTTGCAGTGACAAAATTACGTCTAATATTCATTCGAACCGGAACACAGCCAATGCTAGTTACTACTTGGTAGCAAAAAGGTTTGATGTTTACTTCCCTGGATGAGCTCTATCACAAAGAACTTAATCGAAAATGAAAGTAGATATAATGTAATGAGTACTGCTGATTTTCTTCTTTGTTTGTTTGTACTAGAGTAGTAGAGTTCTCTGATAGAGCTCGTCTGGGGAAGGACTACCACCATACCTATTTCTGCCGCCAAGCAGTAATGCTAGCATTGTTGTGTTCCGGTGTGAAGGGTATGGTTTCCGGTGAAATTACTGGCACATGAGGCTTTCGATCTTAGCCTTAAGGTGGCAACCCGCGAGTGATACCTCTGGTATTGCAAGCGTCCATAGGCTGCGGTAACCGCTTACCATCTTGTGGGCCGTACGCTTGGTTGCCACTTCAGTTGTATAAAAAAAAAATGTACTGTATGTGTGTGTAGCAAATAAAAATATGTCTATGTCTATATAATTGCACAGTCGGTCAGTAAATAAAGCTAGTTTTATATATAGTTAGCCGGTTGATCCTCAGAGCTCAAAGGAGCCCATCCACTCCAGTAATGAGGGGATGATTGTGGATTCATAAAGATCGTATGTCTTTAAATTTGAGACACGTTCTAGGAGATTTATCGCCGTTTCACCTGGTTTCTTGGGATGACCTTGACTTTGGTATCATAAGGTTGAATTTCTTAAGATATTACGGACTTGAACCCTTACTTTACTTACTTAATAAATAAATAACTAATGCTGGACAATCCACACAGCATCATCTAGCCCCAAGGTAAGCTGCTGTTAAACAGAGCTGTATTATGGGTACTAGATAACTGATATACACTTAATACAATAAAATAAATAGATGGATATTTTTTATTATATATAGAAAATACCCAGAACACCCGGAACAAAGATTTGTAGATCGAACAAATATTTGACCCGAGGCGGGAATCGAACCCGCAACCTCCGCGTCACAGGACCTGCGCTCGCTGCGAATGCTCTTCTAGTTAACCCTAGTCATGCCTCGAAAAATTTAAAACAGTACACGAATTTGTTGACATTTGTATTTATTTATTTACCTTAATTATTACGGATAACCCAATATCATTAATTACAGATAATTATTATTATTTATGCATTACTTTCTGGACTTGCATGTTAATAATACCTAATGTTAAAAACCAGTGAGTTAACAAAAAATTTAGAGTTAGTTAATAAATTTTTCATAACTAACATTAACATTTCCACATTTAAGTGTTACACCAATAACTGAGCGCTTCCGTGCTTCGGAATACACGTTAAAAACCAATGAATTTGCGTAAAAATATCGCGATTCAAATCGTCAGTTATCGAATTGGGAAGCAATTCGGCTGCATTCCAAAAGGGAATAATATCGATGGGTAATCGATATTCACAGTGACCGAGTATTTGAATATCCCGGCGGGAGCCATCGAATGGTCGAGGCTTACACTGCTATCAGATAGAAAACAGGTTCATCATTAAGATAAGCTAAGATAAGATAAGATCATCATGACAGCTTTCTAATGTTCCCACTGCTGGGACACTGGCCTACTCTCAGGCGAGAGTGATTGGGTCTTTATGCACCAGCGGACCCAATGCGGATTGGTGGATGGCACATGTCTTTCGCATTTTTAGTTCTTGGACATGCCGGTTTCCTCACGATGTTTTCCTTCACCGTATGAGAGCACTGGCATTGCGCACATAAATTTTTCGAACAGAAAAATCTATTGGTGCACGACCGGGTTTGAACCCACGACCTTAGGATCGGAAGGCGGGGTCAGACCACTAGACCACCGGTGTTCTTAAAAAAGAAAGAAAAATGTAGGTTATATCACTTTATTTTGCGTATTTTTGAAACGCTGCGGGTTAATAACATAACCCTGTTAGCGACCAATCTCTATTGATCTCCATCTTAAACTGTCTAATACAGACAGTAGAGCTAGATTGTCGCTAACAGAGTTATGTGATCAACCCGTGGGTGGTTATATCAACTGATTTTAATGCGGTTTTCATTAATAAATGAAGTGATTCATGTAGTTTTGTAAGAGTCTGTCTTGGTGGGTACCACCGCAGTGTCAGATATTCTACCTCCAAGCAGTAGTGTTCAAGCATTACTGTGTTTAGGTTTGAAGGGCACTGTAGCAAGTGAAATTACTGGGAGAAAGAGACTTAACAACAATGTCTCGGGGTGATAAGCGCAGTGCAGTGCCACGCAAACACTTAAAAACTTTAAGGTTTGGGTGGCACTGCATCTGTTATAGTCAGGCGTGGTGCTTAACATCAGGCGGGCGTCTTGATTGTCTTGTCACTTGCTGACATAGAAAAAAAAAAAAAAAAGGTTTATACGGAGTCTAAGCACCGTGCGAAGCCGTTTGATTAAAATAAATGTATATAAATGAGATGGCAAATTCTCTAAAAAATAGTACTGTCTTTATTGTTTTTAATTAATCTTTTGGTTTTCATAAATTGTCTAACATCATCATCATCATCATGACAGCCTTCTAATGTTCCCACTGCTGGGACACTGGCCTACTCTCAGGCGAGAGTGATTGGGTCTTAATCCACCACGCGGACCCAATGCGGATTGGTGGATGGCACATGTCTTTCGAATTTTTAGTTCTTGGACATGCCGGTTTCCTCACGATGTTTTTCCTTCACCGTATGAGAGCACTGGCATTGCGCACATAAATTTTTCGAACAGAAAAATCCATTGGTGCACGACCGGGTTTGAACCCACGACCTTATGATCGGAAGGCGGGGTCACTACCACTAGACCACCGGTGCTCTCAATCTCAATTGTCTAACAAGTCTTTGTTTATTAAGATTGTAATTTAATTCTAAGTCAAGGAGTCAATCAATCGACCCGTTTTCTGTCTAAGCTAAAGACTTAATCGAGTTCCTGTGGGAATGGAAACTAGATAAGCTGGTAAGATTCTGGTGTAGTTATTTGTAAAGCAAGTAATACGTGTAAAGCCAACCAATTTCCTGAGTGACGATGACGGAGTTTGTTGATTTATAAGCCATGAATTAAAACGCTGCACTCAATTAAGTAATTGTTATATTTAAATTCTTTAAATTTCTATTAATTTATTACAAAATTGTTTTTTTTTTTTTATACCACTAAAGTGGCAACCAAGCGTACGGCCCACTTGATGGTCAGCGGTTACCGTAGCCTATGTACGCATGCAACATCATAGATATCACTTGCGTGTTACCACCCTCAGACGTTAGATGGAAAGTCTCATGTGCCTGTAATTTCACCGGAAACCATACCCTTCGAACCGGAACACAGCAATGCGAGCATTGCTGCTTGGCGGCAGAAATAGGTATGGTGGTAGTCCTTCCCCGGACGAGCTCTATCACAAAGAACTCTATTACTCTTACGTGTAAAGCTAACCAATTTCCTGAGTGACGATGACGGAGTTTTGTTGATTTATAAGCCATGAATTAAAACGCTGCACTCAATTAAGTAATTGTTATGTTTAAATTCTTTAAATTTCTATTAATTTATTACAAAATTGATATTATGTGTAGTGCCCTTATTAATAAAAAAAGTGGTATGCTAGATGCTAGATTTGAAAGACACTTATTAACAGAGGTTCAAAATACAATAAATGAAGATCATATAAGAAACCTATTCTGTATGTCAAACTAGGTCAAGGCTGTTTGGTTACAAATAAAATTAATTACAGTATTACTTACATAAATAAATTTGGCGACTTGTTTTTTGTTTCTAGATATAGACAATAATGATAATAATAATAATACCTTGCCTTACCTTGTGGCTAGATGATGCTGTGTGGATTGTCCAGCATTATCATTATTATTATTATTATTATGTTTAGAAACAAAAATACTTAATACAATACAATACATAGATAGACATTTTTTATTATTTACAGAAAATACCCAGAACACCCGGGAATCAAATATTTGTAGATCGTACAAACATTTGACCGCTGCGCCACATCGGTCGTCAATATCTTAAAATATAAATCAAGAATAATCATTATCATCAGCTTTTTCTAAACAGTCATCTCCTGATTTGACAGAACCGATAGGACAGTTTCCGGAACCTAAAGGACTCGTTCCTTGGTTATTAGGAACATTTTTTTCGTATTCTCTCAATACAATGTCTAGTAGGAACATAAGAGATTTAGCATTTTCATTAAAATTGACTACATCATTATGTAAACTCATGTCATCTTCATTCACCCTTCCGCTATTTATTCCATTGTTAGCATTTACTTCACGGTTTAAAGTCAAGTTACTGTCGGCATTTTCATCTAATCTGTTGTGTTCAATATTCACATCCGGAACACCGTTATTACTTAAATTCTTATTTACTTCACTGCCTGAATTTTTGGAGCCATTGTCATCAGTATTGGAAGTTAATACTTGTTGGAAAATCAATAACAAAACAGCGCATTTAATCTGAAAAAAAGCGAAATTAGAGTTAAAAACTATCACTTAGCAATCGTTTTTATGGCAAGTAATTAATTTGCCCGCGTTACGTTGCGAAAAATACTGGTAAGCATGAAGGGTCTATTGTAATATATGAGTCAGCGTGTCTTTAGTCTCCTTATCCCGAATGGCACTTTGAGCTATACAGGGTCATTCATTATCAACCTGACAAACTTAAGGAATAGGTTCCACACATTAAAAAAAAATATATGTACTTATATTTTTTTTTTAAATGTATATTTTGTCTTAAAAATCCCAAGTAAATAAAAAAAAATTTATTACGTTTTTTCGCTCAATTATTATTTATCATTGTTGGCAATCGAGTTAAGCGATGTTATAATGAAATATTCGAGTGTGCGCGCCCCGTAGCTGGTCAAGGACACGCGCAGGTCAAGGACGCGCGGGTTATTGACCCACGGTTCATTGACGCGCGTGTCACTGACACGTGCCGAGCGCTGCCTTTTCGATTTCTAAAAAGGATAACTAATTATTAAGCAGAATTACTTAAACTTTTTTTTTTTACATAAAAAAAAAGTTTAGAAAAAAAGTACAAGTATTTTTTTTGTATGTGTGGAACCTACCCCTAAGTTTGTCAGGTTGATATAGAATGACCTTAATCCTAAATAATAATTGAGACCTTAGACCTAAATAATCGACATAATGTACCATATGACAGCAATAAATATATTTGATTTAATTTGATTTGATTTGATTTAATAATTGAGCAGAAAAACGTAATCGATTTTTTTTGTTTACTTGGTATTTTTATGACAAAACATACATTAAAAAAAAATTATAGGTACATATATATATTTTTTTATGTGTAGAACCTATCCCTTAAGTTTGTCAGGTTGATAATGAATGACCCTGTATATATATATATTATACGTATATCGTCAAAATTGACAATTAAAAACTGTTTTGACGATATATATTGCATGTAACCATTTATCTATGCACGAGAATCGCCCTCCTGATTGTTGTACTTAATGTTGTTATAATACTTAATTTATGTACATATTTTTTTCTGTAAATAAAAATTTAAGTAAAAAATAACAAATTTCCAATCTCAACAAATTAAGTAACCATACTATGTTTTATAAATTTATAGCAAGTAGCAAAGGTAAGATAAATAGTTATTTGAAATGCTACGAGATCATATAAGAATTGTAATAAAAATTTAAAACAAGGAATAATTATTTCTGCCGATTCTGTGTTTTAGTGACGGAGGGAACAGATATATTTTTTTAATAAATATTTGGCCTTTTGGAGGAGCTTATTAGGGTGACAGATGGGAATAAAATTAATTACTTTAAAAACAAATTTGTAACTTACGTAAAACTGCATTTTGTATCACTGTGTCAAAGAAAAACTTTAAATAATATTATTGCTAGTAACGTGTATTTAGCTTCGTATGCTTCGCTATTAATAAGTCGACAGCGTAGAAATAATGAACTGTTTTACACTTATTTTTATCCTTAAAGTGTGTTCTACCTAGTTATTAACGTATGACTTCATTATAATTATAAATAAAAATTATGTGGTGAGTGAATAATTGCATGCTAATTTAATGAGATCAACGAAACTCAATTTAGAAATAAAGTACTTTTATTAACATAACAATTCTGTAAAAATAATTATATTATTTAGGTATGTTACCATTAATGCACGACTGGTTTCGAACCCACGTCCTTAAGATTAAGTCGTTTCCCGGCATTTCAAAGTGGTTAGGCCATGACATAGGCCTTTGGGCGGCCTAATAACATAATCGTCAGAGTAACTGGGCCACTAACCACCACTGGGCCACTAAATTTATTTTAAAAGACAATAATAACCAAGTGAAAATATGACAATGTAAATCCAACCTTATATGAGAAAATACAAAGTCTAAATTTATTAACTGCTTATTATGTGATTAGAGAACTATCAAAGGACCCTCTAATGAGGCCTTGTTATGTGAACTAAGGATCTTAATGCCTGAGTTCCATAAAAAGTGAACTTGAATATTACGGCAACCGCATTATAGCGGTCAGCTAACCTAAGTACCATGAATGTCTAAATCTATCTAGTCAGTCACTGACCTAATGTAAATTGTTTACATTAGGTCAGTGCCTGACTCCAAATGATTTAAGTGCTGACTTTGAGAACTAGCTTTCTCTGTTTTCAAAGGGTCAGTACGCGAGAATTTGAAGTAATGACAGCGTTTATATTAGGTCAGTTTTGCTCTAATTTGGAGTCATCACTGACTTTGCTACTGACTCAATGTAAATCATTCTTAACCGTAACCATAGAATATACTTATAACTTACATTATCATGACAGCCTTCTAATGTTCCCACTGCTGGGACACTGGCCTACTCTCAGGCGAGAGTGATTGAGTCTTAATCTACCACGCGGACCCAATGCGGATTGGTGGATGACACATGTCTTTCGAATTATTAGTTCTTGGACATGCCGGTTTCCTCACGATGTTTTCCTTCAGCGTATGAGAGCACTGGCGTTGCGCACATAAATTTTTGGAACAGAAAAATTCTTTGGTGCACGACCGGGTTTGAACCTTAGGATCGGAAGGCGGAGTCACTACCACTAGACCACCGGTGCTCTATAACTTACATAAAATATCTTAAATATAATATAAAACTCATTTTACTTTTTCGTTTACTTCTAGGACACTGATTTCTCTCGCGCTAGAGTGATTAGAAAACGTCGCAGTTATTCAGGGCAGGACTAAACACTTTGCCGTTGTTATGTGACGGAACCGTTTTTTAGAAAACTGTTGCTTGAAGCTTTTTATTGGTGTACAGGAAGGAAAGCCTCTTAAAATCAATCCTGAGAATAGATTTATTGTTAGTAATAGATACCTTGTAAAGGCTTTTTGAAGCACATACTTACCTTGACGACCAATGTGGCGTGGTGGGCGAAGGTCCGCCTGCGACGCAGAGGTTGCGGGTTCGATTCCCGCCTTGGGACAAATGTTTGTAGGATCTGCAAATATTTGTTCCGGGTGTTCTGGGTGTTAACTATGTATAATAAAAAAATTCTATCTATGTATTGTATTGTATTAAATATATATATCAGTCATCTAGTACCCATAATACAGCTCTGTTTTAACAGCAGCTTACCTTGGGCTAGATGATTCTGTGTGGATTGTCCAGCATTATTTACCTCAAGTGATGTGTGATGATGAGTTAAAGTTAGGTTCACATTGCGTTGGGAAGTATTAGTAAACCAGATAACTCAGACTCTTCTACGAATCGGTGGAAAACAAAAGTATATATTTAGTTAGACACAAGTATTTACGTAGATAGCAAAAGAAACGACCGTACGTGGCGCGGCAGGTTGCGGATTCGATTCCCGCCTTAGGACAAATGTTTTTACGATCTGCAAACTTTTGCTCTGGGTGTTCTGTACTGCTCACTGTTGAATCACTACAGATAGTTTTTTTTTTATTTTACAAAGAATACTTCTATAATAATAAATATCTATATCCAAGTATTGTATAATAGGTATAAGGTATTTATATAAGTAGGTATCTATATACATATATCATCTAGTACCCATAACACAAGCTCGGTTAGTTTTGTGCTAGATAATGCTGCGTGGATTGTCAAGAATTATTTATTTTCAATAAATAAAAATAAAAGTATTTTATTTCAGACAACAAATGAGTACATAATAAAACGAGTTTTTATTTAAAAGTAACACACATAAAAATAATAAAATAACTTAAAAAATAAAATATTAATAGGCACTGTGACATGCTGAGGAGAGGATAATCAATCAAGGAAATAACTTCCTTCATTGATTACCCTCTGCTCGAGCGAGACACTTCCAGAGTGGAGATATCCTCCTCTGACATAGTCCTCAGGATGCTGTTGCGACTGAAATATAAAAAATAAAAATATAATAAATAAAAATATGAACAACTACATAACATAGCAGATGCTAACTAGTCCCGCTAAAATGGGTTCATTTTATTATAAGGTAGATATTATAGATCAATAAAAAAGCAAATAACGGCAATCAAGTTGCTCGCGCCTTTGTTCACGCCTATCGCCTGAATACTTGGCATGAAAAACTCGTTTGACAATCGTAAATGTAAACGTATCGTCCAGCTGTTAATTTCTAGAGGATTTTTAACAGCGCCTCTTTAGTGCGTTAAATGAACTACCAAAATTTGACACCTGGACGATACGTTTACGTTTACGATTGTCAATATGCATGGTAATAATACCTAATACATTATTGAAAAAACCAGTGAGTTAACAAAAAAATTAGAGTTAGTTAATAAATTGTTCATAACTAACATTAACATTTCCACATTTAAGTGTTACACGCGAATTTATTACCAATAACTGAGCGCTTCCGTGCTTCGGAATACACGTTAAAAACCAATGAATTTGCGTAAAAATATCGCGATTCAAATCGTCAGTTATCGAATTGGGAAGCAATTCGGCTGCATTCCAAAAGGGAATAATATCGATGGGTAATCGATATTCACAGTGACCGAGTATTTGAATATCCCGGCGGGAGCCATCGAATGGTCGAGGCTTACACTGCTATCAGATAGAAAGCAGGTTCATCATTAAGATAAGATAAGATAAGATAAGATCATCATGACAGCTTTCTAATGTTCCCACTGCTGGGACACTGGCCTACTCTCAGGCGAGAGTGATTGGGTCTTTATGCACCAGCGGACCCAATGCGGATTGGTGGATGGCACATGTCTTTCGCATTTTTAGTTCTTGGACATGCCGGTTTCCTCACGATGTTTTCCTTCACCGTATGAGAGCACTGGCATTGCGCACATAAATTTTTCGAACAGAAAAATCCATTGGTGCACGACCGGGTTTGAACCCGCGTCCTTAGGATCGGAAGGCGGGGTCAGACCACTAGACCACCGGTGTTCTTAAAAAAGCAGGTTATATCACTTTATTTTGCGTATTTTTGAAACGCTGCGGGTTAATAACATAACCCTGTTAGCGACCAATCTCTATTGATCTCCATCTTAAACTGTCTAATACAGACAGTAGAGCTAGATTGTCGCTAACAGAGTTATGTGATCAACCCGTGGGTGGTTATATCAACTGATTTTAATGCGGTTTTCATTAATAAATAAAGTGATTCATGTAGTTTTGTAAGAGTCCGTCTTGGTGGGTACCACCGCAGTGTCAGATATTCTACCTCCAAGCAGTAGTGTGCAAGCATTACTGTGTTTAGGTTTGAAGGGCACTGTAGCAAGTGAAATTACTGGGAGAAAGAGACTTAACAACAATGTCTCGGGGTGATAAGCGCAGTGCAGTGCCACGCAAACACTTAAAAACTTTAAGGTTTGGGTGGCACTGCATCTGTTATAGTCAGGCGTGGTGCTTAACATCAGGCGGGCGTCTTGATTGTCTTGTCACTTGCTGACATAGAAAAAAAAAAAAAAAGGTTTATACGGAGTCTAAGCACCGTGCGAAGCCGTTTAATTAAAATAAATGTATATAAATGAGATGGCAAATTCTCTAAAAAATAGTACTGTCTTTATTGTTTTTAATTAATCTTTTGGTTTTCATAAATTGTCTAACAAGTCTTTGTTTATTTAGATTGTAATTTAATTCTAAGTCAAGGAGTAAATCAATCAACCCGTTTTCTGTCTAAGCTAAAACTTAATCGAGTTCCTGTGGGAATGGAAACTAGATAAGCTGGTAAGATTCTGGTGTAGTTATTTGTAAAGCAAGTAATACGTGTAAAGCCAACCAATTTCCTGAGTGACGATGACGGAGTTTTGTTGATTTATAAGCCATGAATTAAAACGCTGCACTCAATTAACGAAAAATATCAACTTCCTCTATTGATGATAAAATCAGCGCTTTCAATTCCATCGTCACGCAGCTTTATGATGTCCACGCTCCAGTAAGAGCAATCAAAATAAAGCACTTACCAGCACCATGGCTCACTGATAAAATAAAATTGTTAATGCGACAGAAAGTGGCTGCTAAAATTAAATATAAACTTAACGCTAGTGATATTAATAAAGGTAAATACTTTCTAGCTCGTAATCGCTGCAATAGGGTGTGTAGGGATGCACAACGTCGACATATCCATACCTCCGTTTCAGATAAAGATCCAGCAAAGGTCTGGAAATTTTTAAGATCACTAGGAGTTGGCAAATCTCGTAACGACTCAATTTCAAAAGCTCTAGATATAGATTCTCTTAATAAACACTTTTCGTCACCATCCAATATTGATTTGAATGATAAAACTAGCACTCTAAACTATCTTTCTTCATTGCCAACTCCTGAATATCCTTCTTATGTCTTTAGTCAATTCACCGCATGTGATGTTAAAAAGAGCATTCTATCTATTACGTCTAATGCTATGGGAAGTGACAATATAGGTCGTAACATGTTAATCCCTATACTTGATGAAGTGTTGCCTATGATTTGTCATATTCTTAATTTTTCCATTACATCTAGTTCCGTTCCTTCTATGTGGAAAGAGGCCCATATAATTCCCCTTCCTAAAAATTCCAAACCCAATTCCCATACCGATTATCGTCCGATTTCCATTCTTCCATTTCTATCCAAGGTCCTTGAACGTCTTGTCCATAACCAGCTTAGTTCTTTCCTTATCAGCAATGAGCTACTCAATCCTCTCCAATCCGGTTTCCGTCCCGGTCATAGTACTGTTACCGCACTTGTTAAAATCACTGATGACATACGATCGGGTATGGAAAACGGACACCTTACTATTCTGACGTTACTTGATTTTAGTAATGCATTTAATACAGTCGTATCCTACTTGGACTGCTTTGCTCAATTAACATATCTCCATCGGTGATTGACTGGTTTCGCAGCTATTTGCACGGACGCCGGCAGCGGGTTCGCGTTGACGAATCCTATTCGACCTGGTGTTGTACGTCAGCCGGTGTACCGCAAGGTGGCGTTTTATCTCCTCTTTTATTTGCTCTTTTTATAAACTCTATCTCTTATCAACTTACTTCTTCCTACCACCTCTATGCAGACGATCTTCAAATTTATACGCAAGCTCCCATTAATGAACTTCCAGATGCTATTGCCAAGACCAACAGTAACTTAAATCGCATCAGTGACTGGAGTAAGGCCTATGGACTAAAAATTAATCATACAAAAACGCAAGTCATCATAGTGGGAAGCTCTCGTACTGTTGCTAAAATCAACTGGTCAACGCTACCTCAAATTAAATTTAATAATATACTTGTTCCCTACACTAAAACTGTTAAAAATTTAGGTGTTATTATAGATAGTTGTATGTCGTGGAGACCGCAAGTTGAGTCTGTAAGTCGAAAGTTATTTGCTTCCGCCGGCTCGCTTAGGAGGTTGCGTAATTTCCTTCCAATAGCTACTAAAATTGCGCTTGCACAGTCTCTCCTTCTTCCTGTCTTGGATTACGCTGATTCTTGTTATCTAGACCTTACCGAGGAACAGCTTAATAAATTTGAGCGTCTCCAAAATCTATGCATCAGATTTATTTTCGGACTTCGTAAGTATGACCACGTTTCCGAATATCGAGTCAAACTCAAGTGGCTACCTATTCGTCTTCGCCGGAACACGCACATCCTTTCTCTCCTATTTAACATCCTTCATAACCCTTCCACTCCCTGTTATCTGAAGGAACGCTTTGGGTTCCTCCATAGTGAGAATCCTCGAACCCTTCGTTCCTCAGAAAACCTCCTGCTCAAAACTCCACTGCATAGGACCAGTTTCTATGCAGACTCCTTTTCTGTCCAAGCTGTCCGGTTGTGGAACGCTTTGCCAGTGTCCATTAGAAAATCCCCTTCACTAGCCGTTTTTAAAACTAGAGTTAAAGATTTTTATCTCGCTGAATTACTATCGTCATGAATCGTATGTTACAGTTAATTATTTTGTATATTTTTATATATTCATGGTATTTATATTATATATTTATAGTATTTATATTATATATTTACATCTATTTATGCATGGTTTTATGTATGTATATCGTTTACCTATAATATTTATGTAGATATGACATTTGTTATGATGCACCCCGACCAATCTTCCATATAAAAATAGACTCCTCTCCATCCAAAGGTTGTCTGGCAGAGATCGCTTACCTAGCGATAAGACCGCCCATTGTACGTATACTTTTTGTTTTATCTTGTAGTCTTTAGTTTTAGTTATTAAGTTTGGTGTAAGTACAATAAAGAATTTTCATTCATTCATTCATTCAATTAAGTAATTGTTATATTTAAATTCCTTAAATTTCTATTAATTTATTACAAAATTGATATATATATATATTTTTTATACCACTAAAGTGGCAACCAAGCGTACGGCCCACTTGTTGGTCAGCGGTTACCGTAGCCTATGTACGCATGCAACATCATAGATATCACTTGCGTGTTACCACCCTGAGACGTTAGATGGAAATTCTCATGTGCCTGTAATTTCACCGGAAACCATACCCTTCGAACCGGAACACAGCAATGCGAGCATTACTGTTTGGCGGCAGAAATAGGTATGGTGGTAGTCCTTCCCCGGACGAGCTCTATCACAAAGAACTCTATTACTCTTACGTGTAAAGCTAACCAATTTCCTGAGTGACGATGACGGAGTTTTGTTGATTTATAAGCCATGAATTAAAACGCTGCACTCAATTAAGTAATTGTTATGTTTAAATTCTTTAAATTTCTATTAATTTATTACAAAATTGATATTATGTGTAGTGCCCTTATTAATAAAAAAAAGTGGTATGCTAGATGCTAGATTTGAAAGACACTTATTAACAGAGGTTCAAAATACAATAAATGAAGATCATATAAGAAACCTATTCTGTATGTCAAACTAGGTCAAGGCTGTTTGGTTACAAATAAAATTAATTACAGTATTACTTACATAAATAAATTTGGCGACTTGTTTTTTGTTTCTAGATATAGACAATAATGATAATAATAATAATACCTTGCCTTAGCTTGTGGCTAGATGATGCTGTGTGGATTGTCCATTATTATCATTATTATTATTATTATTATTATTATTATATTTAGAAACAAAAATACTTAATACAATACAGTACATAGATACAATTTTTTTATTATTTACAGAAAATACCCAGAACATCCGGGACAAATATTTGTAGATCGTACAAACATTTGACCCGAGGCGGGAATCGAACCTGCAACCTCCGCGCGCCACATCGGTCGTCAATATCTTAAAATATAAATCAAGAATAATCATTATCATTAGCTTTTTCTAAACAGTCATCTCCTGATTTGAAAGAACCGATAGGACAGTTTCCGGAACCTAAAGGACTCGTTCCTTGGATAACCAAGGAACCAAAAATGTTCCTAATAATAGGAACATTTTTTTCGTATTCTCTCAATACAATGTCTAGTAGAAACATAAGAGATTTAGCATTTTCATTAAAATTGACTACATCATTATGTAAACTCATGTCATCTTCATTCACCCTTCCGCTATTTATTCCATTGTTAGCATTTACTTCACGGTTTAAAGTCAAGTTACTGTCGGCATTTTCATCTAAACTGTTGTGTTCAATATTCACATCCGGATTACCGTTATTACTTAAATTCTTATTTACTTCACTGCCTGAATTTTTGGAGCCATTGTCATCAGTATTGGAAGTTAATACTTGTTGGAAAATCAATAACAAAACAGCGCATTTAATCTGAAAAAAAAGCGAAATTAGAGTTCAAAACTATCACTTAGCAATCGTTTTTATGGCAAGTAATTAATTTGACCGCGTTACGTTGCGAAAAATACTGGTAAGCATGAAGGGTCTATTGTAATATATGAGTCAGCGTGTCTTTAGTCTCCTTATCCCGAATGGCACTTTGAGCTATACAGGGTCATTCATTATCAACCTGACAAACTTAAGGAATAGGTTCCACACATAAAAAAAAAAATATGTACTTATATTTTTTTTTTATGTATATTTTGTCTTAAAAATCCCAAGTAAATAAAAAAAAATTGATTACGTTTTTTCGCTCAATTATTATTTATCATTGTTGGCAATCGAGTTAAGCGATGTTATAATGAAATATTCGAGTGTGCGCGCCCCGTAGCTGGTCAAGGACACGCGCAGGTCAAGAACGCGCGGGTTATTGACCCACGGTTCATTGACGCGCGGATCACTGACACGTGCCGAGCGCTGCCTTTTCGATTTCTAACAAGGATAACTGATTATTAAGCAGAATTACGTAAACTTTTTTTTTATACATAAAAAAGTACAAGTATTTTTTTTTTATGTGTAAAACCTACCCCTAAGTTTGTCAGGTTGATATAGAATGACCTTAATCCTAAATAATAATTGAGACCTTAGACCTAAATAATCGACATAATGTACCATATGACAGCAATAAATGTATTTGATTTGATTTGATTTGATTTAATAATTGAGCAGAAAAACGTAATCGATTTTTTTTGTTTACTTTGTATTTTTATGACAAAACATACATTAAAAAAAAATTATATTTATATATATTTTTTTTATGTGTAGAACCTATCCCTTAAGTTTGTCAGGTTGATAATGAATGACCCTGTATATATATATATATATCTATTATACGTATATCGTCAAAATTGACAATTAAAAACTGTTTTGACGATATATATTGCATGTAACCATTTATCTATGTACGAGAATCGCCCTCCTGATTGTTGTACTTAATGTTGTATAATACTTAATAAATGTACATATTTTTGTCTGTAAATAAAAATTTAAGTAAAAAATAACAAATTTCCAATCTCAACAAATTAAGTATCCATACTATGTTTTATAAATTTATAGCAAGGAAAGATAAATAATTATTTGAAATGCTACGAGATCATATAAGAATTGTAACAAAAATTTAAAACAAGGAATAATTATTTCTGCCTGTTCTGTGTTTTAGTGACGGGGGGAACAGATGTAATTTTTTAATAAATATTTGGTCTTTTTGAGGAGCTTATTAGGGTGACAGATGGGCATAAAATAAATTACTTTAAAAACAATTTTGTAACTTACGTAAAACTGCATTTTGTATCACTGTGTCAAAGAAAAACTTTAAATAATATTATTGCTAATAACGTGTATTTAGCTTCGTATGCTTCGCTATTAATAAGTCGACAGCGTAGAAATAATGAACTGTTTTACACTTATTTTTATCCTTAAAGTGTATTCTACCTAGTTATTAACGTATGACTTCATTATAATTATAAATAAAAATTATGTGGTGAGTGAATAATTGAATAATTTAATGACATCAACGAAACTCAATTTAGAAATAAAGGACTTTTTTATTAACATAACAATTATGTAAAAATAATTATATTATTTAGGTATGTTACCATTAATGTACGACTGGTTTCGAACCCACGTCCTTAAGATTAAGTCGTTTCCCGGCATTTCAAAGTGGTTAGGCCATGACGTAGGCCTTTGGGCGGCCTAATAACGTAAGTCGTCAGAGTAAGCCACTAACCACCACTAGGCCACTAAATTTATTTTAAAAGAAAATAATAACCAAGTGAAAATATGTACTACAATGTAAATCCAACCTTATTTGAGAAAATACAGAGTCTAAATTTCTTAACTGCTTATTATGTGATTAGAGAACTATCAAAGGACCCTCTAATGAGGCCTTGTTATGTGAACTAAGGATCTTAATACCTGAGTTCCATAAAAAGTGAACTTGAATATTACGGCAACCGCATTATAGCGGTCAGCTGACCTAAGTACCATGAATGTCTAAATCTATCTAGTCAGTCACTGACCTAATGTAAATTGTTTACATTAGGTCAGTTCCTGACTCCAAATGATTTAAGTGCTGACTTTGAGAACTAGCTTTCTCTGTTTTCAAAGGGTCAGTACGCGAGAATTTAAAGTAATGACAGCGTTTATATTAGGTCAGTTTTGCTCTAATTTGGAGTCATCACTGACTTTGCTACTGACTCAATGTAAATCATTCTTAACCGTAACCATAGAATATACTTATAACTTACATCATCATGACAGCCTTCTAATGTTCCCACTGCTGGGACACTGGCCTACTCTCAGGCGAGAGTGATTGGATCTTAATCCACCACGCGGACCCAATGCGGATTGGTGGATGGCACATGTCTTTCGAATTATTAGTTCTTGGACATGCCGGTTTCCTCACGATGTTTTCCTTCACCGTATGAGAGCACTGGCGTTGCGCACATAAATTTTTCGAACAGAAAAATTCATTGGTGCACGACCGGGTTTGAACCCACGACCTTAGGATCGGAAGGCGGAGTCACTACCACTAGACCACCGGTGCTCTATAACTTACATAAAATATCTTAAATATAATATAAAACTCATTTTACTTTTTCGTTTACTTCTAGGACACTGATTTCTCTCGCGCTAGAGTGATTAGAAAACGTCGCAGTTATTCAGGGCAGGACTAAACACTTTGCCGTTGTTATGTGACGGAACCGTTTTTTAGAAAACTGTTGCTTGAAGCTTTTTATTGGTATACAGGAAGGAAAGCCTCTTAAAATCAATGCTGAAAATAGATTTATTGTTAGTAATAGATACCTTGTAAAGGCTTTTTGAAGCACATACTTACCTTGATGACCAATGTGGCGCGGTGGGCGAAGGTCCGCCTGCGACGCAGAGGTTGCGGGTTCGATTCCCGCCTTGGGACAAATGTTTGTAGGATCTGCAAATATTTGTTCCGGGTGTTCTGGGTGTTTACTATGTATAATTCACATCCACACATTCACATTGTAGGTTCACATTGCGTTGGGAAGTATTAGTAAACCAGATAACTCAGACTCTTCTACGAATCGGTGGAAAACAAAAGTATATATTTAGTTAGACACAAGTATTTACGTAGATAGAAAAAGAAACGACCAAATGTGGCGCGGCAGGTAAAGGTCCGCCTGTGTCGCAGGAGGTTGCGGGTTCGATTCCCGCCTTAGGACAAATGTTTGTACGATCTGCAAACTTTTGTTCTGGGTGTTCTGTACTGCTCACTGTTGAATCACTACAGATAGTTTATTTTTATTTTACAAAGAATACTTCTATAATAATAAATATCTATATCTAAGTATTGTATAATAGGTATAAGGTATTTATATAAGTAGGTATCTATATATATCATCTAGTACCCATAACACAAGCTCAGTTAGTTTTGTGCTAGATAATGCTGCGTGGATTGTCAAGAATTATTTATTTTCAATTTTTTTTTTTTTTTAACCTGTATTATCCCACTGCTGGGCAAAGGTCTCAAAAATAAAAATAAAAGTATTTTATTTCAGACAACAAATAAGTACATAATAAAACGAGTTTTTATTTAAAAGTAACACACATAAAAATAATAAAATAACTTAAAAAATAAAATATTAATAGGCACTGTGACATGCTGAGGAGAGGATAATCAATCAAGGAAATAACTTCCTTCATTGATTACCCTCTGCTCGAGCGAGACACTTCCAGAGTGGAGATATCCTCCTCTGACATAGTCCTCAGGATGCTGTTGCGACTGAAATATAAAAAATAAAAATATAATAAATAAAAATATGAACAACTACATAACATAGCAGATGCTAACTAGTCCCGCTAAAATGGGTTCATTTTATTATAAGGTAGATATTATAGATCAATAAAAAAGCAAATAACGGCAATCAAGTTGCTCGCGCCTTTGTTCACGCCTATCGCCTGAATACTTGGCATGAAAAACTCGTTTGACAATCGTAAATGTAAACGTATCGTCCAGCTGTTAATTTCTAGAGGATTTTTAACAGCGCCTCTTTAGTGCGTTAAATGAACTACCAAAATTTGACACCTGGACGATACGTTTACGTTTACGATTGTCAATATGCATGGTAATAATACCTAATACATTATTGAAAAAACCAGTGAGTTAACAAAAAAATTAGAGTTAGTTAATAAATTGTTCATAACTAACATTAACATTTCCACATTTAAGTGTTACACGCGAATTTATTACCAATAACTGAGCGCTTCCGTGCTTCGGAATACACGTTAAAAACCAATGAATTTGCGTAAAAATATCGCGATTCAAATCGTCAGTTATCGAATTGGGAAGCAATTCGGCTGCATTCCAAAAGGGAATAATATCGATGGGTAATCGATATTCACAGTGACCGAGTATTTGAATATCCCGGCGGGAGCCATCGAATGGTCGAGGCTTACACTGCTATCAGATAGAAAGCAGGTTCATCATTAAGATAAGATAAGATAAGATAAGATCATCATGACAGCTTTCTAATGTTCCCACTGCTGGGACACTGGCCTACTCTCAGGCGAGAGTGATTGGGTCTTTATGCACCAGCGGACCCAATGCGGATTGGTGGATGGCACATGTCTTTCGCATTTTTAGTTCTTGGACATGCCGGTTTCCTCACGATGTTTTCCTTCACCGTATGAGAGCACTGGCATTGCGCACATAAATTTTTCGAACAGAAAAATCCATTGGTGCACGACCGGGTTTGAACCCGCGTCCTTAGGATCGGAAGGCGGGGTCAGACCACTAGACCACCGGTGTTCTTAAAAAAGCAGGTTATATCACTTTATTTTGCGTATTTTTGAAACGCTGCGGGTTAATAACATAACCCTGTTAGCGACCAATCTCTATTGATCTCCATCTTAAACTGTCTAATACAGACAGTAGAGCTAGATTGTCGCTAACAGAGTTATGTGATCAACCCGTGGGTGGTTATATCAACTGATTTTAATGCGGTTTTCATTAATAAATAAAGTGATTCATGTAGTTTTGTAAGAGTCCGTCTTGGTGGGTACCACCGCAGTGTCAGATATTCTACCTCCAAGCAGTAGTGTGCAAGCATTACTGTGTTTAGGTTTGAAGGGCACTGTAGCAAGTGAAATTACTGGGAGAAAGAGACTTAACAACAATGTCTCGGGGTGATAAGCGCAGTGCAGTGCCACGCAAACACTTAAAAACTTTAAGGTTTGGGTGGCACTGCATCTGTTATAGTCAGGCGTGGTGCTTAACATCAGGCGGGCGTCTTGATTGTCTTGTCACTTGCTGACATAGAAAAAAAAAAAAAAAAGGTTTATACGGAGTCTAAGCACCGTGCGAAGCCGTTTAATTAAAATAAATGTATATAAATGAGATGGCAAATTCTCTAAAAAATAGTACTGTCTTTATTGTTTTTAATTAATCTTTTGGTTTTCATAAATTGTCTAACAAGTCTTTGTTTATTTAGATTGTAATTTAATTCTAAGTCAAGGAGTAAATCAATCAACCCGTTTTCTGTCTAAGCTAAAACTTAATCGAGTTCCTGTGGGAATGGAAACTAGATAAGCTGGTAAGATTCTGGTGTAGTTATTTGTAAAGCAAGTAATACGTGTAAAGCCAACCAATTTCCTAAATGACGATGACGGAGTTTTGTTGATTTATAAGCCATGAATTAAAACGCTGCACTCAATTAAGTAATTGTTATATTTAAATTCCTTAAATTTCTATTAATTTATTACAAAATTGATATATATATATATTTTTTATACCACTAAAGTGGCAACCAAGCGTACGGCCTACTTGTTGGTCAGCGGTTACCGTAGCCTATGTACGCATGCAACATCATAGATATCACTTGCGTGTTACCACCCTGAGACGTTAGATGGAAAGTCTCATGTGCCTGTAATTTCACCGGAAACCATACCCTTCGAACCGGAACACAGCAATGCGAGCATTACTGCTTGGCGGCAGAAATAGGTATGGTGGTAGTCCTTCCCCGGACGAGCTCTATCACAAAGAACTCTTTTACTCTTACGTGTAAAGCTAACCAATTTCCTGAGTGACGATGACGGAGTTTTGTTGATTTATAAGCCATGAATTAAAACGCTGCACTCAATTAAGTAATTGTTATATTTAAATTCTTTAAATTTTCTATTAATTTATTACAAAATTGATATTATGTGTAGTGCCCTTATTAATAAAAAAAAGTGGTATGCTAGATGCTAGATTTGAAAGACACTTATTAACAGAGGTTCAAAATACAATAAATGAGGATCATATAAGAAACCTATTCTGTATGTCAAACTAGGTCAAGGCTGATTGGTTACAAATAAAATTAATTACAGTATTACTTACATAAATAAATTTGGCGACTTGTTTTTTGTTTCTAGATATAGACAATAATGATAATAATAATAATACCTTGCCTTACCTTGTGGCTAGATGATGCTGTGTGGATTGTCCAGCATTATCATTATTATTATTATTATGTTTAGAAACAAAAATATTTAATACAATACAATACATAGATAGACATTTTTTATTATTTACAGAAAATACCCAGAACACCCGGGAATCAAATATTTGTAGATCGTACAAACATTTGACCGCTGCGCCACATCGGTCGTCAATATTTTAAAATATAAATCAAGAATAATCATTATCATCAGCTTTTTCTAAACAGTCATCTCCTGATTTGACAGAACCGATAGGACAGTTTCCGGAACCTAAAGGACTCGTTCCTTGGTTATTAGGAACATTTTTTTCGTATTCTCTCAATACAATGTCTAGTAGGAACATAAGAGATTTAGCATTTTCATTAAAATTGACTACATCATTATGTAAACTCATGACATCTTCATTCACCCTTCCGCTATTTATTCCATTGTTAGCATTTACTTCACGGTTTAAAGTCAAGTTACTGTCGGCATTTTCATCTAATCTGTTGTGTTCAATATTCACATCCGGAACACCGTTATTACTTAAATTCTTATTTACTTCACTGCCTGAATTTTTGGAGCCATTGTCATCAGTATTGGAAGTTAATACTTGTTGGAAAATCAATAACAAAACAGCGCATTTAATCTGAAAAAAAGCGAAATTAGAGTTCAAAACTATCACTTAGCAATCGTTTTTATGGCAAGTAATTAATTTGCCCGCGTTACGTTGCGAAAAATACTGGTAAGCATGAAGGGTCTATTGTAATATATGAGTCAGCGTGTCTTTAGTCTCCTTATCCCGAATGGCACTTTGAGCTATACAGGGTCATTCATTATCAACCTGACAAACTTAAGGAATAGGTTCCACACATTAAAAAAAAATATATGTACTTATATTTTTTTTTTAAATGTATATTTTGTCTTAAAAATCCCAAGTAAATAAAAAAAAATTTATTACGTTTTTTCGCTCAATTATTATTTATCATTGTTGGCAATCGAGTTAAGCGATGTTAT
This sequence comes from Colostygia pectinataria, assembly GCA_951394395.1. Lineage (NCBI taxonomy): Eukaryota > Metazoa > Arthropoda > Insecta > Lepidoptera > Geometridae > Colostygia > Colostygia pectinataria. The sequence continues at coordinate 6,948,730 of OX596373.1, read as the reverse complement.
AATGAAATATTCGAGTGTGCGCGCCCCGTAGCTGGTCAAGGACACGCGCAGGTCAAGGACGCGCGGGTTATTGACCCACGGTTCATTGACGCGCGGGTCACTGACACGTGCCGAGCGCTGCCTTTTCGATTTCTAAAAAGGATAACTAATTATTAAGCAGAATTACGTAAACTTTTTTTTTTACATAAAAAAAAGTTTAGAAAAAAAGTACAAGTATTTTTTTTGTATGTGTGGAACCTACCCCTAAGTTTGTCAGGTTGATATAGAATGACCTTAATCCTAAATAATAATTGAGACCTTAGACCTAAATAATCGACATAATGTACCACATGACAGCAATAAATATATTTGATTTAATTTGATTTGATTTGATTTAATAATTGAGACGAAAAACGTAATCGATTTTTTTTGTTTACTTGGTATTTTTATGACAAAACATACATTAAAAAAAAATTATAGGTACATATATATATTTTTTTATGTGTAGAACCTATCCCTTAAGTTTGTCAGGTTGATAATGAATGACCCTGTATATATATATATTATACGTATATCGTCAAAATTGACAATTAAAAACTGTTTTGACGATATATATTGCATGTAACCATTTATCTATGCACGAGAATCGCCCTCCTGATTGTTGTACTTAATGTTGTTATAATACTTAATTTATGTACATATTTTTTTCTGCAAATAAAAATTTAAGTAAAAAATAACAAATTTCCAATCTCAACAAATTAAGTAACCATACTATGTTTTATAAATTTATAGCAAGTAGCAAAGGTAAGATAAATAGTTATTTGAAATGCTACGAGATCATATAAGAATTGTAATAAAAATTTAAAACAAGGAATAATTATTTCTGCCGATTCTGTGTTTTAGTGACGGGGGGAACAGATATATTTTTTTAATAAATATTTGGCCTTTTTGAGGAGCTTATTAGGGTGACAGATGGGCATAAAATTAATTACTTTAAAAACAAATTTGTAACTTACGTAAAACTGCATTTTGTATCACTGTGTCAAAGAAAAACTTTAAATAATATTATTGCTAGTAACGTGTATTTAGCTTCGTATGCTTCGCTATTAATAAGTCGACAGCGTAGAAATAATGAACTGTTTTACACTTATTTTTATCCTTAAAGTGTGTTCTACCTAGTTATTAACGTATGACTTCATTATAATTATAAATAAAAATTATGTGGTGAGTGAATAATTGCATGCTAATTTAATGAGATCAACGAAACTCAATTTAGAAATAAAGTACTTTTATTAACATAACAATTCTGTAAAAATAATTATATTATTTAGGTATGTTACCATTAATGCACGACTGGTTTCGAACCCACGTCCTTAAGATTAAGTCGTTTCCCGGCATTTCAAAGTGGTTAGGCCATGACATAGGCCTTTGGGCGGCCTAATAACATAATCGTCAGAGTAACTGGGCCACTAACCACCACTGGGCCACTAAATTTATTTTAAAAGACAATAATAACCAAGTGAAAATATGACAATGTAAATCCAACCTTATATGAGAAAATACAAAGTCTAAATTTATTAACTGCTTATTATGTGATTAGAGAACTATCAAAGGACCCTCTAATGAGGCCTTGTTATGTGAACTAAGGATCTTAATGCCTGAGTTCCATAAAAAGTGAACTTGAATATTACGGCAACCGCATTATAGCGGTCAGCTAACCTAAGTACCATGAATGTCTAAATCTATCTAGTCAGTCACTGACCTAATGTAAATTGTTTACATTAGGTCAGTGCCTGACTCCAAATGATTTAAGTGCTGACTTTGAGAACTAGCTTTCTCTGTTTTCAAAGGGTCAGTACGCGAGAATTTGAAGTAATGACAGCGTTTATATTAGGTCAGTTTTGCTCTAACTTGGAGTCATCACTGACTTTGCTACTGACTCAATGTAAATCATTCTTAACCGTAACCATAGAATATACTTATAACTTACATTATCATGACAGCCTTCTAATGTTCCCACTGCTGGGACACTGGCCTACTCTCAGGCGAGAGTGATTGAGTCTTAATCTACCACGCGGACCCAATGCGGATTGGTGGATGACACATGTCTTTCGAATTATTAGTTCTTGGACATGCCGGTTTCCTCACGATGTTTTCCTTCAGCGTATGAGAGCACTGGCGTTGCGCACATAAATTTTTGGAACAGAAAAATTCTTTGGTGCACGACCGGGTTTGAACCTTAGGATCGGAAGGCGGAGTCACTACTACTAGACCACCGGTGCTCTATAACTTACATAAAATATCTTAAATATAATATAAAACTCATTTTACTTTTTCGTTTACTTCTAGGACACTGATTTCTCTCGCGCTAGAGTGATTAGAAAACGTCGCAGTTATTCAGGGCAGGACTAAACACTTTGCCGTTGTTATGTGACGGAACCGTTTTTTAGAAAACTGTTGCTTGAAGCTTTTTATTGGTGTACAGGAAGGAAAGCCTCTTAAAATCAATCCTGAGAATAGATTTATTGTTAGTAATAGATACCTTGTAAAGGCTTTTTGAAGCACATACTTACCTTGACGACCAATGTGGCGTGGTGGGCGAAGGTCCGCCTGCGACGCAGAGGTTGCGGGTTCGATTCCCGCCTTGGGACAAATGTTTGTAGGATCTGCAAATATTTGTTCCGGGTGTTCTGGGTGTTTACTATGTATAATAAAAAAATTCTATCTATGTATTGTATTGTATTAAATATATATATCAGTCATCTAGTACCCATAATACAGCTCTGTTTTAACAGCAGCTTACCTTGGGCTAGATGATTCTGTGTGGATTGTCCAGCATTATTTACCTCAAGTGATGTGTGATGATGAGTTAAAGTTAGGTTCACATTGCGTTGGGAAGTATTAGTAAACCAGATAACTCAGACTCTTCTACGAATCGGTGGAAAACAAAAGTATATATTTAGTTAGACACAAGTATTTACGTAGATAGCAAAAGAAACGACCGTACGTGGCGCGGCAGGTTGCGGATTCGATTCCCGCCTTAGGACAAATGTTTTTACGATCTGCAAACTTTTGTTCTGGGTGTTCTGTACTGCTCACTGTTGAATCACTACAGATAGTTTTTTTTTATTTTACAAAGAATACTTCTATAATAATAAATATCTATATCCAAGTATTGTATAATAGGTATAAGGTATTTATATAAGTAGGTATCTATATACATATATCATCTAGTACCCATAACACAAGCTCGGTTAGTTTTGTGCTAGATAATGCTGCGTAAATTGTCAAGAATTATTTATTTTCAATAAATAAAAATAAAAGTATTTTATTTCAGACAACAAATGAGTACATAATAAAACGAGTTTTTATTTAAAAGTAACACACATAAAAATAATAAAATAACTTAAAAAATAAAATATTAATAGGCACTGTGACATGCTGAGGAGAGGATAATCAATCAAGGAAATAACTTCCTTCATTGATTACCCTCTGCTCGAGCGAGACACTTCCAGAGTGGAGATATCCTCCTCTGACATAGTCCTCAGGATGCTGTTGCGACTGAAATATAAAAAATAAAAATATAATAAATAAAAATATGAACAACTACATAACATAGCAGATGCTAACTAGTCCCGCTAAAATGGGTTCATTTTATTATAAGGTAGATATTATAGATCAATAAAAAAGCAAATAACGGCAATCAAGTTGCTCGCGCCTTTGTTCACGCCTATCGCCTGAATACTTGGCATGAAAAACTCGTTTGACAATCGTAAATGTAAACGTATCGTCCAGCTGTTAATTTCTAGAGGATTTTTAACAGCGCCTCTTTAGTGCGTTAAATGAACTACCAAAATTTGACACCTGGACGATACGTTTACGTTTACGATTGTCAATATGCATGGTAATAATACCTAATACATTATTGAAAAAACCAGTGAGTTAACAAAAAAATTAGAGTTAGTTAATAAATTGTTCATAACTAACATTAACATTTCCACATTTAAGTGTTACACGCGAATTTATTACCAATAACTGAGCGCTTCCGTGCTTCGGAATACACGTTAAAAACCAATGAATTTGCGTAAAAATATCGCGATTCAAATCGTCAGTTATCGAATTGGGAAGCAATTCGGCTGCATTCCAAAAGGGAATAATATCGATGGGTAATCGATATTCACAGTGACCGAGTATTTGAATATCCCGGCGGGAGCCATCGAATGGTCGAGGCTTACACTGCTATCAGATAGAAAGCAGGTTCATCATTAAGATAAGATAAGATAAGATAAGATCATCATGACAGCTTTCTAATGTTCCCACTGCTGGGACACTGGCCTACTCTCAGGCGAGAGTGATTGGGTCTTTATGCACCAGCGGACCCAATGCGGATTGGTGGATGGCACATTTCTTTCGCATTTTTAGTTCTTGGACATGCCGGTTTTCTCACGATGTTTTCCTTCACCGTATGAGAGCACTGGCATTGCGCACATAAATTTTTCGAACAGAAAAATCCATTGGTGCACGACCGGGTTTGAACCCGCGTCCTTAGGATCGGAAGGCGGGGTCAGACCACTAGACCACCGGTGTTCTTAAAAAAGCAGGTTATATCACTTTATTTTGCGTATTTTTGAAACGCTGCGGGTTAATAACATAACCCTGTTAGCGACCAATCTCTATTGATCTCCATCTTAAACTGTCTAATACAGACAGTAGAGCTAGATTGTCGCTAACAGAGTTATGTGATCAACCCGTGGGTGGTTATATCAACTGATTTTAATGCGGTTTTCATTAATAAATAAAGTGATTCATGTAGTTTTGTAAGAGTCCGTCTTGGTGGGTACCACCGCAGTGTCAGATATTCTACCTCCAAGCAGTAGTGTTCAAGCATTACTGTGTTTAGGTTTGAAGGGCACTGTAGCAAGTGAAATTACTGGGAGAAAGAGACTTAACAACAATGTCTCGGGGTGATAAGCGCAGTGCAGTGCCACGCAAACACTTAAAAACTTTAAGGTTTGGGTGGCACTGCATCTGTTATAGTCAGGCGTGGTGCTTAACATCAGGCGGGCGTCTTGATTGTCTTGTCACTTGCTGACATAGAAAAAAAAAAAAAAGGTTTATACGGAGTCTAAGCACCGTGCGAAGCCGTTTAATTAAAATAAATGTATATAAATGAGATGGCAAATTCTCTAAAAAATAGTACTGTCTTTATTGTTTTTAATTAATCTTTTGGTTTTCATAAATTGTCTAACAAGTCTTTGTTTATTTAGATTGTAATTTAATTCTAAGTCAAGGAGTAAATCAATCAACCCGTTTTCTGTCTAAGCTAAAACTTAATCGAGTTCCTGTGGGAATGGAAACTAGATAAGCTGGTAAGATTCTGGTGTAGTTATTTGTAAAGCAAGTAATACGTGTAAAGCTAACCAATTTCCTGAGTGACGATGACGGAGTTTTGTTGATTTATAAGCCATGAATTAAAACGCTGCACTCAATTAAGTAATTGTTATATTTAAATTCCTTAAATTTCTATTAATTTATTACAAAATTGATATATATATATTTTTTTTATACCACTAAAGTGGCAACCAAGCGTACGGCCCACTTGTTGGTCAGCGGTTACCGTAGCCTATGTACGCATGCAACATCATAGATATCACTTGCGTGTTACCACCCTGAGACGTTAGATGGAAATTCTCATGTGCCTGTAATTTCACCGGAAACCATACCCTTCGAACCGGAACACAGCAATGCGAGCATTACTGTTTGGCGGCAGAAATAGGTATGGTGGTAGTCCTTCCCCGGACGAGCTCTATCACAAAGAACTCTATTACTCTTACGTGTAAAGCTAACCAATTTCCTGAGTGACGATGACGGAGATTTGTTGATTTATAAGCCATGAATTAAAACGCTGCACTCAATTAAGTAATTGTTATGTTTAAATTCTTTAAATTTCTATTAATTTATTACAAAATTGATATTATGTGTAGTGCCCTTATTAATAAAAAAAGTGGTATGCTAGATGCTAGATTTGAAAGACACTTATTAACAGAGGTTCAAAATACAATAAATGAAGATCATATAAGAAACCTATTCTGTATGTCAAACTAGGTCAAGGCTGTTTGGTTACAAATAAAATTAATTACAGTATTACTTACATAAATAAATTTGGCGACTTGTTTTTTGTTTCTAGATATAGACAATAATGATAATACAAATAATACCTTGCCTTAGCTTGTGGCTAGATGATGCTGTGTGGATTGTCCATTATTATCATTATTATTATTATTATTATTATTATTATATTTAGAAACAAAAATACTTAATACAATACAGTACATAGATAGAATTTTTTTATTATTTACAGAAAATACCCAGAACATCCGGGACAAATATTTGTAGATCGTACAAACATTTGACCCGAGGCGGGAATCGAACCTGCAACCTCCGCGCGCCACATCAGTCGTCAATATCTTAAAATATAAATCAAGAATAATCATTATCATTAGCTTTTTCTAAACAGTCATCTCCTGATTTGAAAGAACCGATAGGACAGTTTCCGGAACCTAAAGGACTCGTTCCTTGGATAACCAAGGAACCAAAAATGTTCCTAATAACAGGAACATTTTTTTCGTATTCTCTCAATACAATGTCTAGTAGAAACATAAGAGATTTAGCATTTTCATTAAAATTGACTACATCATTATGTAAACTCATGTCATCTTCATTCACCCTTCCGCTATTTATTCCATTGTTAGCATTTACTTCACGGTTTAAAGTCAAGTTACTGTCGGCATTTTCATCTAAACTGTTGTGTTCAATATTCACATCCGGATTACCGTTATTACTTAAATTCTTATTTACTTCACTGCCTGAATTTTTGGAGCCATTGTCATCAGTATTGGAAGTTAATACTTGTTGGAAAATCAATAACAAAACAGCGCATTTAATCTGAAAAAAAAGCGAAATTAGAGTTCAAAACTATCACTTAGCAATCGTTTTTATGGCAAGTAATTAATTTGACCGCGTTACGTTGCGAAAAATACTGGTAAGCATGAAGGGTCTATTGTAATATATGAGTCAGCGTGTCTTTAGTCTCCTTATCCCGAATGGCACTTTGAGCTATACAGGGTCATTCATTATCAACCTGACAAACTTAAGGAATAGGTTCCACACATAAAAAAAAAAATATGTACTTATATTTTTTTTTTATGTATATTTTGTCTTAAAAATCCCAAGTAAATAAAAAAAAATTGATTACGTTTTTTCGCTCAATTATTATTTATCATTGTTGGCAATCGAGTTAAGCGATGTTATAATGAAATATTCGAGTGTGCGCGCCCCGTAGCTGGTCAAGGACACGCGCAGGTCAAGGACGCGCGGGTTATTGACCCACGGTTCATTGACGCGCGGGTCACTGACACGTGCCGAGCGCTGCCTTTTCGATTTCTAAAAAGGATAACTAATTATTAAGCAGAATTACGTGAACTTTTTTTTTTTACATAAAAAAAAAGTTTAGAAAAAAAGTACAAGTATTTTTTTTGTATGTGTGGAACCTACCCCTAAGTTTGTCAGGTTGATATAGAATGACCTTAATCCTAAATAATAATTGAGACCTTAGACCTAAATAATCGACATAATGTACCATATGACAGCAATAAATATATTTGATTTAATTTGATTTGATTTGATTTAATAATTGAGCAGAGAAACGTAATCGATTTTTTTTGTTTACTTGGTATTTTTATGACAAAACATACATTAAAAAAAAATTATAGGTACATATATATTTTTTTTTATGTGTAGAACCTATCCCTTAAGTTTGTCAGGTTGATAATGAATGACCCTGTATATATATATATTATACGTATATCGTCAAAATTGACAATTAAAAACTGTTTTGACGATATATATTGCATGTAACCATTTATCTATGCACGAGAATCGCCCTCCTGATTGTTGTACTTAATGTTGTTATAATACTTAATTTATGTACATATTTTATCTCAACAAATTAAGTAACCATACTATGTTTTATAAATTTATAGCAAGTAGCAAAGGTAAGATAAATAGTTAATTGAAATGCTACGAGATCATATAAGAATTGTAATAAAAATTTAAAACAAGGAATAGTTATTTCTGCCGATTCTGTGTTTTAGTGACGGGGGAAACAGATATATTTTTTTAATAAATATTTGGCCTTTTTGAGGAGCTTATTAGGGTGACAGATGGGAATAAAATTAATTACTTTAAAAACAAATTTGTAACTTACGTAAAACTGCATTTTGTATCACTGTGTCAAAGAAAAACTTTAAATAATATTATTGCTAATAACGTGTATTTAGCTTCGTATGCTTCGCTATCAATAAGTCGACAGCGTAGAAATAATGAACTGTTTTACACTTATTTTTATCCTTAAAGTGTGTTCTACCTAGTTATTAACGTATGACTTCATTATAATTATAAATAAAAATTATGTGGTGAGTGAATAATTGCATGCTAATTTAATGAGATCAACTAAACTCAATTTAGAAATAAAGGACTTTTATTAACATAACAATTCTGTAAAAATAATTATATTATTTAGGTATGTTACCATTAATGCACGACTGGTTTCGAACCCACGTCCTTAAGATTAAGAGGCCTTTCCAAGATTTAGCGATATAATTCATAAAGTTCGCGTGAATGTATCTTTATATAGTATAAGTAATAGCGCGCGCGACGAGGAGCGATACGTCCTCCCTCCAAAAGCGCTCAGCGCAGTTTGAGAGTCGCTGCTTCGATCGATATGATTATAAGTGCGCTAAGGTGTGATTTTCAAAAATTCGTATTAAAAAAAGTCAATGCTATTAGACTAATTTCTTTGTTGTATTTATTTAATAAAAACTTAAACTTTGATTAAGCAGGTGTATTTTTATTGTAAACTCCTTACTTTAGCAGAAATAACAAGCGTAAAATTGGGAAAAGTACGCGTTTTTTAGACCGTCTTTTTTCAAAAATATTGAACTAACATACTGTATTTTTCTCTATTCACTTAAATTTTAAATCTGTGATTATTATAATTGCATTTGCGGAAATATGTTAGACTTTGTTATTTCATAGAAAAAATGATCGAAAGTTGACTGGAATTGCTCATTTTACGAAACGTGCGTTACTAATTATTTTTTTAATCAGTTATGTCTTGAGTTAATTAATATTTGCTCTGTTGGCTTAAATTTTAAGGGATAAAGCTTTTATTTGTTTTTATTTACGTTAAAATATCTTAAACACACGAGCCACAATAGTGTTCGAAACTTCACGGGCTACAAGAAAATTCAAGGATTGTCAAGGATAGGGCTCTTAAGTCGTTTCCCGGCATTTCAAAGTGGTTAGGCCATGACATAGGCCTTTGGGCGGCCTAATAACATAGTCGTCAGAGTAACTGGGCCACTAACCACCACTGGGCCACTAAATTTATTTTAAAAGACAATAATAACCAAGTGAAAATATGACAATGTAAATCCAACCTTATGAGAAAATACAGAGTCTAAATTTATTTACTGCTTATTATGTGATTAGAGAACTATCAAAGGACCCTCTAATGAGGCCTTGTTATGTGAACTAAGGATCTTAATGCCTGAGTTCCATAAAAAGTGAACTTGAATATTACGCCAACCGCATTATAGCGGTCAGCTAACCTAAGTACCATGAATGTCTAAATCTATCTAGTCAGTCACTGACCTAATGTAAATTGTTTACATTAGGTCAGTGCCTGACTCCAAATGATTTAAGTGCTGACTTTGAGAACTAGCTTTCTCTGTTTTCAAAGGGTCAGTACGCGAGAATTTGAAGTAATGACAGCGTTTATATTAGGTCAGTTTTGCTCTAATTTGGAGTCATCACTGACTTTGCTACTGACTCAATGTAAATCATTCTTAACCGTAACCATAGAATATACTTATAACTTACATTATCATGACAGCCTTCTAATGTTCCCACTGCTGGGACACTGGCCTACTCTCAGGCGAGAGTGATTGAGTCTTAATCTACCACGCGGACCCAATGCGGATTGGTGGATGGCACATGTCTTTCGAATTATTAGTTCTTGGACATGCCGGTTTCCTCACGATGTTTTCCTTCACCGTATGAGAGCACTGGCGTTGCGCACATAAATTTTTCGAACAGAAAAATTCATTTGTGCACGACCGGGTTTGAACCTTAGGATCGGAAGGCGGAGTCACTACCACTAGACCACCGGTGCTCTATAACTTACATAAAATATCTTAAATATAATATAAAACTCATTTTACTTTTTCGTTTACTTCTAGGACACTGATTTCTCTCGCGCTAGAGTGATTAGAAAACGTCGCAGTTATTCAGGGCAGGACTAAACACTTTGCCGTTGTTATGTGACGGAACCGTTTTTTAGAAAACTTGCTTGAAGCTTTTTATTGGTATACAGGAAGGAAAGCCTCTTAAAATCAATCCTGAGAATAGATTTATTGTTAGTAATAGATACCTTGTAAAGGCTTTTTGAAGCACATACTTACCTTGACGACCAATGTGGCGTGGTGGGCGAAGGTCCGCCTGCGACGCAGAGGTTGCGGGTTCGATTCCCGCCTTGGGACAAATGTTTGTAGGATCTGCAAATATTTGTTCCGGGTGTTCTGGGTGTTTACTATGTATAATAAAAAAAATCTATCTATGTATTGTATTGTATTAAATATATATCAGTCATCTAGTACCCATAATACAGCTCTGTTTTAACAGCAGCTTACCTTGGGCTAGATGATTCTGTGTGGATTGTCCAGCATTATTTACCTCAAGTGATGTGTGATGATGAGTTAAAGTTAGGTTCACATTGCGTTGGGAAGTATTAGTAAACCAGATAACTCAGACTCTTCTACGAATCGGTGGAAAACAAAAGTATATATTTAGTTAGACACAAGTATTTACGTAGATAGCAAAAGAAACGACCGTACGTGGCGCGGCAGGTAAAGGTCCGCCTGTGTCGCAGGAGGTTGCGGGTTCAATTCCCGCCTTAGGACAAATGTTTGTACGATCTGCAAACTTTTGTTCTGGGTGTTCTGTACTGCTCACTGTTGAATCACTACAGATAGTTTTTTTTTATTTTACAAAGAATACTTCTATAATAATAAATATCTATATATCTATATAATAATAAATATCTATATCTAAGTATTGTATAATAGGTATAAGGTATTTATATAAGTAGGTATCTATATATATCATCTAGTACCCATAACACAAGCTCGGTTAGTTTTGTGCTAGATAATGCTGCGTGGATTGTCAAGAATTATTTATTTTCAATAAATAAAAATAAAAGTATTTTATTTCAGAGAACAAATAAATACATATTTAAACAAGTTTAAATTTAAAAGCAACACAAAACAAATATTAATAGGCACTGTGACATGCTGAGGAGAGGATAATCAATCAAGGAAATAACTTCCTTCATTGATTACCCTCTGCTCGAGCGAGACACTTCCAGAGTGGAGATGTCAGGCACTCTGCCACAGTCCTCAGGATGCTGTTGCGACTGTAAATAAAAATATGAACAACTATATAACATAGCAGATGCTAACTAGTCCCGCTAAAATGGGTTCATTTTATTATAAGGTAGATATTATAGATCAATAAAAAAGCAAATAACGGCAATCAAGTTGCTCGCGCCTTTGTTCACGCCTATCGCCTGAATACTTGGCATGAAAAACTCGTTTGACAATCGTAAATGTAAACGTATCGTCCAGCTGTTAATTTCTAGAGGATTTTTAACAGCGCCTCTTTAGTGCGTTAAATGAACTACCAAAATTTGACACCTGGACGATACGTTTACGTTTACGATTGTCAAAAGACCTTTTCGTGCTAAGCACTCTGATCAATTGCAATCACCCAACGTTTTCAGGCGTAAAGTTGTGTAGCAGTACTAGCAGTAAAAGTAGTAGGACAGGTACAAGAACATTGCAAAATGGCGAAGCTCAGAAAGTATCTGTGCCATTAATTTTGATTACCTAGTACAAAGCTCATCTCTACTACATCTTACAGTCTTCATTCCATGAAAAGCTAGATCTTAAAATACCGGTCACGTCAAATGGCGGTTTATACTAAAATATTTTAATAAATCTAATGTTTTAGTTGTAAAATAAAGTAATAATAATAATAAGGGCACGTTAAGCAGTCGGTCCCGGCTTTTTCAAAGCTGTTAGGCCATGATAGAGGCCTTCGGGCGTCCTAGAAACTCTGTCACCAGAGTTGGCCACTGACTCATACGTACGAACGAGTTGTAAAATCCAACGACTAATTATTTTTTAGAGAAAAACTAAAACCTACTTAAACTAAAGTTAGATAGATTATGGTGATACGATGTTGGAGTTTTTTTTCTCCCAGCATTGGGTTAAGACATTATAGGCTAAATAATAAAAAAAACCGTTATTCGTTTTTTTTATTTGAACGAGGAAGTGCTAAGAATTTCCAATACCCTAAACAAAAAGATATTTTATTATGATTCAAGATAACACAATCACTTATTATGAAATTATACTCATCGTCTGGTTCATATCGCCAATTATCTTAGCAGCGAAAGGTCCTAAGTATGGCTTATCCAGATAAAACATACCAAACGTCATCGTATTTTATATCTTTAGTTTGTTCTAGCACTGTGCTTTTTTGGGCTTTTTTTGAACGGGTCGATTTGAACCGAGTGCGAATCGCCCAAGAAATTTTCACAATTATTATATTTTTGAGAGCAATAAATGAAGGTATATTATAAAATTAAATTCAGCGCATACAAACGTTCCGTACACACATACAAGCGAATATACAAAGAAATAGTAGACAATGAATTATCGAATAGATTTATATTTGCTACTTGGTTATTTTGGTTTTTTTATAGTGTTAACCATCACACTAGGGGAATACTAAAGATTATAATATCCCAAAAATTATTTTGCCTCAAGCGGGATTTGAACCCGCAACCACCGCTTGATACGCGGACGCTCTACCAATTGAGCTATCGAGACTCGCTTGGACGAAATAATCATTGGGATGTCTTCGGCTTGAAGCGGCGCTTCGAGCCGAAGAAATTGATAGAGCGTCCGCGTATCAAGCGGTGGTTGCGGGTTCAAATCCCGCTTGAGGCAAAATAATTTTTGGGATATTATAATTTTTATATTTGCTACTGTTTTTCAGGAAACCTCAGTCTTGTATTATTCAAGGCACATTTAACTTGACTAGTAGTTAACTGCAACAGTTCTGTTGAGCTGTTGCTTACATGCAATTTAAATTCAAGCTTGTTAAACAGTGAAAGCTATACAACGTCATTATCATCATCATTATCATATCTGCCAACAGAAGTATTAAATAGTTTTTTTTAATGTCAGCAAGTGACAAGAAGATCAAGTCGCCCGCCTGATGTTAAGCACAACGCCTGACCATAACAGATGTTGTGCCACTTAAAGCTTATTTTTTTAAGTTCAGCGTGGCAGTACACTGTGCTTATCACCCCGAGACATTGTTGTTAAGTCTCTTTTGCTCAGTAATTTCACTTGCTACAGTTCCAACCTAAACACAGTAATGTTTGCACACTACTGCTTGGAGGTAGAATATCGGGCACTGCGGTGGTACTCACCAAGACGGACTCTTGCTGAAGAGTCCTACCACCAGGTTGAGTAGGTAGAGTTTAAATAGTGTTTTTTTTTTTTTTTTATAAACAAAGGTAGCGGTGGTAAGCGGTTACCGCAGCCTATGGACGCTTGCAATACCAGAAGTATCACTCACGGGTTGCCACCCTGAGACGTAGATGGTAAGTCTCATGTGCCTGTAATTTCACCGGAAACCATACCCTTCGGACCGGAATACAGCAATTCAAACATTACTGCTTTGCGGCAGAAATAGGTATGGTGGTAGTCCTTCCCCGGACGAGCTCTATCACAAAGAACTCTACTACTCTTGTGGTACTACTTATTTTTGTCATTTATGCTGACGTTTAAAGGTATTTAGAAGCTCTTCTTCATGAGCACGACCCGCGACCACGTTCGAAGGTTCGACGCTTGCAATAACGTACCAAAGGTATCACTCTCGAGTTGCCATCCTCAGACGTGGATCTAAAACCTCAGTGTCAGTAATTTCACCGGAAATCATACGCTTAACACCAGAACACAGCAATTCCAGCATTAGATACTGCTTTGCGGCAGAAATAGGTATTGTAGTTCATCCCCGAACGAGCTCTATCACAAGTAACTCTACTACTTCTAAACGTAAACTACTACTACTAAAACTACCTACTTACTAAACTGCTGGACATAGGCCTCTCCTAAAACAGTTTGTTTCAAATTACGTAAGCATTTAGCGCTTCTCTTTCAGTAGAAGCCTTGCTTTACAGCTCAGCTCCGTAAAGATACTTAGTATAGGCTATATTAGTATAGGCTACTTTGTTTGCTGCTAACTATTTCTGTTACGTTACACATTATTATTATTATTAATATTAAGAGCCTGTGGTGTCCCACTGCTGGGCAAAGGCCTCCCTTTCTTCTCTCCATTTATCTCTATTTTGAGATACTGTGGACCAATCTTCCAGGTAGGCATCGATCTCGTCTCTCCATCTCTGCCGCGGTCTGCAGAGAATTTATATATTATTATAAATTACGTTACACATTAATTTATAATAGGTAATATTTAGTATTACGAAAGGGGTAGAAATTTAGAAATTCTGTTTTTATTTTCTTTGATAAAACTACTGGAAAAAATTAAAAACACTTGACATATTAATCTTGATCTTGAGACGACCTCGATGGCGCGGTGGGCAAGTGCCCAGCTGAAAAGCGAGGGGTTGCGGGTTCAATCCCCGCTGCGAAACAAATATTTGCAAGATCTGCAAATATTTTCTCTCAGTTATCTGGTTTCCACAGTACCAGTTTTTAGTTTAGGACTAGATCAAATGAAATGATAGATAAAAAAAAAACGTACGCCAATAATATTAACCGACGAAAAACAGTGGAAGTTCTCAAATCAACGCTTAAATATATATATTTTATTGGTTACTGTAACCGGTTATTTATTTCGAGAAACAAAATAAACTCAGGCATCTTAATAAAGCATGTACTTTCTATACAGCGAAAAAAGGATAAATTGCATGCCTTGCTTCTGACAGAGCAGTCGTTATGGTGGAACTTTATGGGGGGTGCTTTGTCACGGGATGAATGTAGAACTACTGTGAAAACTCGATTGTTAAATGCTCTTACTATACCACACCCCGGACTCAATGCACTCTCAATAAAATAATTGTGGACAATCCACACAGCATCATCTAGCTCCAAGCTAAGCAGAGCTTGTGTTATGAGTACTAGATGACTAATAAACTTAATAAATTTTAATAAATTTAATTATTAAAAACACCCAAAAACAAGTAACACACAAATACATTTTAAATTAATTATGGAGCGTTTAAAAGTATTTTAGCAGCTGTGCTGGGTAAAACCTGTATTACAGCTGCTACACTTCCTGTAACCAGATAATTAAATAACTCCAGTTCTCATATAATACAATACAGTACATCCATATTTTTATTATCTCAGAACACCAGGAACAAATATTTACAGATCGTAAAATCATTTATCCCAAGGCGGGAATCAAACGCAAACTTCTGCTTTGCAGGTGGACCTTCGCCCGTCGCGCCACTTGATCGTATATAGTGTGTCAATAGTGCACTGCGACTACAAAGAAACAAAGTAACATGTACGGTAGTGATTAAGACTCTTCAGCAAGAGTTCGTCTTGGTGAGTACCACCGCAGTGCCACATTCTGCCTCCAAGCCACAGAACTATATTTAAGTGGAATGAGTGAGTGTATGCACCTCGCGTGCTGAAAAGACGGGCTAAGTAAGGGCTGAGTAACCTCTTTACTCGACGCGAAACTCGGCTCCCGGGTGTGGTGTGGTGGTGTGCCAGTGCCTAGAATCGGTTTGCCACGTGCTTATCTATTCATATAAATCATTTATTTTCGCTACATTTGTGTGTAAAATAAAATAATGAAACGTTTCGAAAATCATTTTTTCTTATATAAGCCAATAGTAGTACCTAAAGCCGTGTTGTTTAGACTTTTTACAGGCCGCTATTGTGTGATGGGCTGAATAAATAAGGTTTTTACTCGGTTAGTGACCTTGGACGAATCCCTAAAGAAATGTTGGAAATCACGTGGGAGTGGCGTGATTTATACCACTTAGGCAAACACGGCCTGATGGTAAGCGGTTACCGTGGCCTATGGAAACTACGGAGCTTGGATGCTAACAAAAAATGGACCAGAGATATCTCTTTTAAGTTTCTATTCTGAGACTTGGATTAAGTCATCTGTCAGTAATTTATATACTTATGCGATGCTTTTTTTTATACAACAAGCGTACGGCTCACAAGATGGTAAGCGGTTACCGCAGCCTATGGGCACTTGCAATACCAGAGGTTTCACTCACGGGTTGCCACCCTGAGACGTAGATCGAAAGTCTCATGTGCCTGTAATTCACACCGAAAACCATAGCCTTCGGACCGGAACACAGCAATGCAAACATTACTGCTTGACGGAAGAAATAGGTATAGTGGTAGTTCTTCCCCGGACAAGCTCTATCACAAAGAACTCTACTACTCTTTAACTGCTTGGCAGCAGAAATAGTGTGGTAACTTACTAAAAGAAAAAGAGCAAATAATGGTCTTGTGGTAGTGACCCCGACTACCAAACTCAGTTCAAACAGTTCAGTTCAAGTTCGAATCATTTGAAATATTGCGCCATAGGTCGTCAATATGAACAGTGTAAATGCGTCCAGACCACACGCACTGACGTGGCAACACTTGCACTTCGAATTAGGGTAATCTCCTGTAAGTGTCGGCCGTAATAGCTGTCGATATAATCGATATGCATCAGTGACAACAGTGACAACCCTATATGCACACTCAATACATCTTCGACCCTGTCGTTTTATCATTAACACTCAAATTCGCTTGGCAAATACAGCGAATAGACGATATCAAAGGTGATTGAAGATATACAGAATTCCTTAATACATACGGCCCGGCGACTTTCAGTCTTACTGCTATTGACATAAAGTATAATTTAGTGTGATAGTTGTTTTTTTGAATAAATTACGTATCAGCATTTCGAGTTAGATTTTCAGGATTACAGTTTGGGAATTTTCAGGCATTTTGCCAAGTGTTACATTTTGTGCGAGTAAAGTAAATAATCTAAAAAACGTTCATCCCATTACATAGACTGATTTTTTTTTTTTATACAACTGAAGTGGCAACCAAGCGTCCGGCCCACAAGATAGTAAGCGGTTACCGTAGCCTATGGACGCTTGCAATACCAGAGGTATCACTCGCGGGTTGCCACCTTGAAGCTAAGATCGAAAGCCTCATGTGCCAGTAATTTCACCGGAAACCATACCCTTCACACCGGAACACAACAATGCTAGCATTACTGCTTGGCGGCAGAAATAGGTATGGTGGTAGTCCTCCCCCGGACGAGCTCTATCACAAAAAACTCTACTACTCTTGTTGATACTCTACTACTGAACTACGTTGAACTCTACTACTACTGTTGATGAATGTCTGTTAGGTAATGTCATATTTTCTAAATAAGTTATAGCACTAGATGTACCTCAATGCTTGGAAACACTTGAAGAGTCCACCCTCACTACCGCCATGTTTCAAAGCTTTCCAGTTATTCTGTACGCAGGCAGAAATACAGCATTTAGTGGCAAGTTGGTCACTCTTGTTGGCGAATCGCAGGTGCTGTAGAGCCCGGGAGAGGTTTTTAGATGGACCCAATTTGGATTTGAAGAAACCCATCTAGAACAGCGCTGTATTCCCTGACCGATAAGGTAGGTAATCACTTAGCTGTGTATCTCCAGAGGCGATCTTGGTTGTTTTACACCCTTTCCAAGGTTTTTACGGCTTTCTTCGAGCTATAAATTGAATTCGGCCAGGGTAGGTAGATCTCTATGCTTTGAGTTTCACGACGCGATCGTATTTGAAACGAGGAAATCCTTAAAAGATCAAGTTGACCAAGTAAAAGTTCTCAAATGGGTACGACGTCACGGCCCCTCACTCCATGGAACGCTGACATAAAAGCGATTGCAGGAAAACAGTGGATGGTGAAGATCGTCATGGCTTTTTTTGAGGAGGCCTAAAAGTAGAAGTTTACTGCCTGATAATAATGATGGTGATTAGATAGATCTCCATTCTGGTCTTGTTCAATCTCTCTCACCATGACAGCCTTTTAATGTTCCCACTGCTGGAACACGGACCTACTCTCAAGCGAGAGTGGTTGTGTCTTTATCCACCACGCGGACCCAATGCGGATTGTTGGATGGCATATGTCTTTTGAATTTTTTGTTTTTAGACATGGCTGGTTCCTCACGATGTGTTTATTCACCGCACTGGCATTGCGCACATAAATTTAGCAATCAACCAAGCGTACGGCCCACAAGATGGTAAGCGGTTACCGCAATCTATGAACGCTTGCAATACCAAAGATAGGTACCGGGTAAATTCGCGGGTTGCCACCGATCGAAAGCTTCATGTGCCAGTAATTTCACCGGAAACCATACCCTTCACACCGGAACGGCAGATATAGGTATGGTGGTAGTACTTCCCCGGACGAGTTCTATCACAAAGAACTCTACTCTTCTGCTACGTTTAATTTTAGTAAAATAAGGGTCCAGCTCAATATTGTCTGGTCCGAAACGTCTCCGGAAAGCAATCGTCTGATAGATCCGATACCGGTTTACTTACGATACCTGTTTCGGTAACAAATGGGTACGTTTTTATACCGCTGTAAACAAATAGGCCAGATATTATTGGATCATGTTTATACTGGACGACATTGATTGCGCGGTGGGCAAGCGCAAATAATGTTTGCATCATTTGCAAATATATGTACTAGTCGCGCGGTTTCAGTTACGTCATGTTTCTTGCCGTTTAAACCTTTCCTAGATTCCTACAAATATTTCAAGACTAAAATCGGTCCAGCCGTTCTCGAGTTATAGACTAACGCACAGCAATTATATTTTTATAGTCTAGATAAATTAGTACATTTTTTGATTAGCAAAATAAGTTAAAAATAGTTTTAATTATGTTATTTTGTATTATTGTCTTTAGATGGCTCAATTGTTTATGTTTTTTGTATATTTGTAATGTAATTTCGTACATATTTTAATTTTATTTTGTAGAAATAAAAAAACCTTACTAAAAAGAAGAAGAAGAAGAAAATGATTTTATTTGTCGAGAACATAAATAGAATACCTATATAAAATATATATGAATGACCCTAAGGTCATTCATTATCAACCTGACAAACTTAAGACCCCTTAGGTTCCACACATAAAAAAAATACTTGTACTTAATTTTTTTTTTCAAAACGTTTAAAAAAAAATAAGTTATCCTTGGTAGAAATCGAAAAGGCAGCGCTCGGCACGTGTCAGTGACCCGCGCTTCAATGAGCCGCGGGTCAATAACCCGCGCGTCCTTGACCTGCGCGTGTCCTTGACCCGCTACGGGGCGCGCACACTCGAATATTTCATTATTACGTCGCTTCACTCGATTCCCAACAATGATAAATAATAATTGAGCGGAAAAACGTAATCGATTTTTTTTTTTACTTGGGATTTTTAAGACAAAATATACATAAAAAAAAATTTAGGTACATATTTTTTTTTTTTTTGTGAAACCTATCCCTTAAGTTTGTCAGGTTGATAATGAATGAAGAATTACCCTGTATATGTACAGAGCCCTCGACAAATTTAAAAATTTAAATATATACAAAAAAAAAAAATTGTATTTCTGTAATAAAATAATGTATTAAGAAAATAAAATATGTACACTACAAAATATACAAAATACATATGAAACAGTTGAGCCATCTGAAGACCGTTACAAACGATCTATAGATAACTGATCCAAATCACTACCAGACGGAAGCGTTCCCAACATGCTGGCTGCATTGTCACGTTATATTATTTATGTAATATCCTAAATACTATTTTTTTTATATAGGGGAAGAATATACTAGTATTGACAAGATAGATCTTCAACTGCGCGAGTGAAATTGCTCGCATATTTTTAAGAGTAGAGTCCTTTGTGATAGAGTTCGTCTGGGGAGGACTACAACCATACCTATTTTTGCAATCAAGCAGTAATGCTTGCATTGCTGTCTGTGTTCCGGTCCGAAGGGTATGGTTACCGGTGAAATTACAGGCACATGAGTCTTTCCATCTAATGTCTCACGGTGGCAACCCGTGAGTGATACCTCTGGTATTGCAAGCGCCCATAGGCTGCGGTAACCGCTTACCATCTTGTGGGCCGTACGCTTGGTTGCCACTTTAGTTGTTTAAAAAAAAAACTCCTGGCTAGTATTAATTAATTGACAAATAACCAAAACTGAAAACTTTAATTGTTCAAAGTGAGTGTCACTGCTAATAGAAAAAGTTCTGAGACTGCTTAAATATGTTTCAGCTATCTATATTTTCAAAAATAGCTACATAGTGTCTGTTTGTCATCAAGCGCGGCGTGCGAACGCCCCGTTAAGAAGCAAGATTGAGAGAAGTTCAATCCCCGGATCAGTTGGACTATCTATAGATCGTTTTTAACGGTCTTTAGATGGTTCAACTGTTTTATTATTTATTTTGTATATTTGTAATTAAGTAGATATTAAAGGTAGGTACTCAGTGCTCTCTTATGGTGAAAGAAAACATCGTAAGCATTTCTAGAAACCAAAAAATCGAAAGACGTGTTGCCATCCACCAATACGCATTGGGTCCGCGCTCTCGCTCGAGAGTAGGCCAGTGTCCTAGTCGTGGGAACATTATAAAGCTGTCATGATGGGTGCATTTATGTAGTTTTATACTTCACAAGTAAAGTCGCTATTAAAATTAGTCAAAACTTTCAAAAGCTTTCGATTTAAATAGTTTCAGCGGCACATTCATTTTATTTCAATCTGTTTCAATTTTCTCATCTAAGTGACAAATTACTTTTGAGATTTACGTATTTCATTTATTAGTTGTTTTGGATTTATCTTCAACTAGCTTTTATTAAACATATTAAATTATTAACGGCTATTTACCACTTGAATTTTTCATTTACGCTGACGTAAGTATTCGCCAGGCAACCGTCGAACGCGGTGCGGTGCTCATGAAGAAGAGCTTCTAAATAGCTTCGAAACGTCAGCATAAATGACAGATTCAAGTGGTAAATAGCCGTTAATAATTTAATATGATTACTAACCACTGTAGTTTTAACTCTTTAAAATGTAAAAACATTATTAAATAACGAATAACGTTTGTTAACTATTCAATCCTATTCAAAGGTCTGAAAGAGATCGATTGATAATAATATATCATCTTCATTGTTCCCACCATCTAATGTTCCCACTGCTGGAACACTGGCCTAATCTCTAGCGCGAGATATTGTGTCATAATCCACCATGCGAACCCAATGCGGATTGGTGGATGGCACATGTATTTCTTTAACATGCCGGTTTCCTCGCGATTTTCCTTCACAGTTTGAGAGCATGGCGTACAAAATTTTACCATCGGTGCACGACCGGGTTTGAAGCCACGACCTTAGAATTGGAAGGCAGGGTCACTACCACTAGACCACCAGTGATCACCAGTGACCAAAAAATAACCAGTAGCAAATAGCAATTCCTGGCAAGCTTCCAAAACTTTAAATGGCTAAATAAACAAATGTTAAAACTTTAAATGGAGTTAAAGTTTTGCAGTTAGCTAGAGCTCAGGAAGGTTTATTAGGCAGAAAGGACTACACTACATCATCATCATCAGCTTTATAATGTTCTCACTGGGGTATGACCCTATCATTCTCTTGAGAGAGTGATAGATTCATAGATTTAATATAAGATCATAGATTACAACGACCGATTTCGCGCGGCGGGCGGACCCTGCGACGCAGGAGGTTGTTTGATTCCCGTCTTGGGAAAATTTTTTGTACGATCTGCAAATATTTGTTCCGCGTGCCCTGGGTTCTATGCATAATAAAAAATATACCTATGTATTGTATTGTATTAAATATATCAGTCATCTAGCACCCATAACACAAGCTCTGCTTAGCTTGATGATGCTGTGTTGATTGTCCATTATAAAAAACTTCTTGATTATACAGGGAACATTATTTACAAACCTACAAAAAAATAGTTCGCTGTTCGATTCTCGCTTCGGTAAAAATATTTGCATGAAGTATTGTACCTGGCCTAGTGGCTTGATATATGGCCTGGTAGCAAGTTCAAAACTGTAGTTCCTTTCCTTAGAAGCCATCTGCTTGATAGTATAAAAGTTTAATCGTATTTTTCATGCAATCAGTCATCATGACAGACAGTTCCCACTGCTGGGACACTGGCCTGTTCTCAAGCGAGAGGGATTTGGTCTTAATCCACCACGCGGACACCATGCGGATTGGTGGATGGTACATGTATTTCGAATTATTAGTTCTTGGACATGCCGGTTTCCTCATGATGTTTTCCTTCACCGTATGAGAGCACTGGCATCGCACATGCATTTTTCGAACAGAAAAATCCAAATCAGAGTCCCAACATCAATTTAATAAAACTGCAAACATCAAACCAACAAAAACATTGGATAGCAAAACAAATTCAGCTCTGAATTCACATTATGAGAATGCATTGAATCTACTGTTACCGATCAACTAGAATTCAGGCTTTATTATAATCAGTTATAGTTCTCTCGGCGGATCTAGTCTTCCGTGAAGTTAGCCATTTGCGATGCGCAAAGACAATTTAGTAAGAAAAAAGATCCCTCGCTTCGAGAGAACGATACCAGATTTACATTACATTACCACGCTATCTATTCAAAATAAAACTTGTATCAGCTAACTGTTTTTTGTAATGTGTACTTCTGATTAAAAAACACTCATACCCAAAAAAACATAAGTTATATTTCCATCGCAAAATATTTAGTCTTAAGTGAGAATAGAACCCACAACTTACAGCGTACTGCCAACTGAGCTACTAAGATTTTAGGCAAAACTAGATAAGTTTAGCCAAAACTAGTTATACCTAAATTCAGGTTTTGTCTATAACATGCAATCATATTCCGCCATATTTGCTAGTCACTCAGAAGATAAAAATAAAGGGCAATTCTACTAAAAAAATTATAACAAATCGCAGCTGCTTTTCATCTGTTTTTGAGTGTTTTCGTATTCCACTGAACAACGATTCAGATGCGGTTGAGTTAAAGCTAATAATTTAGTGTTTTACTTAATAAAATTATGTTCTTATTGAGTTCAGTTTTTTCCCAATAAGCTATTTTAAACTGAGGCACAAATAAAACAAAACATTGGATATCTAGCTTTAGCTCAAACGTAACTAATAGTATTATGTTTCCATCGATTTCACCTATTTAATAATAATAATAATAATAATGCTGGACAATCCACACAGCATCATCTAGCCCAAGGTAAGCTGCTGTTAAACAGAGCTGTATTATGGGTACTAGATGACTGATATATATTTAATACAATACAATACATAGATAGATATTTTTTATTATACATAGAAAACACCCAGAACACCCGGAACAAATATTTGCAGATCCTACAAACATTTGTCCCAAGGCGGGAATCGAACCCGCAACCTCTGCGTCGCAGGCGGACCTTCGCCCACCGCGCCACATTGGTCGTCGAATGTTATGTATATAAACTATTTTAAACTTAGAGGCAAAAGAACAAAACAGAAAAAAAACACAGTAAAGAGTAGCACAGTTCTTTGTGATAGATCTCGTCCGGGGAAGAACTATCACCATACCTATTTCTGCCGCCAAGCAGCAATGCTCGCATTGCTGTGTTCCGGTTTGAAGGGTGTTGTTTTCCTGTGAAATTACAGGCACATGAGACTTTCCATCTAACGTCTCAGGGTGGTAACACGCAAGTGATATCTATGATGTTGCATGCGTACATAGGCTACGGTAACCGCTGATCATCAAGTGGTTGGCCGTACGCTTGGTTGCCACTAGAGGTATAAAAAAAAACACTGACTAGTCTTACAAATGGTGTAAAGTTATTCCTTGGAATAAACTTAGAATTCCTATGTTTATTATTTGTTTTTCCCAAGAAATAACTTCATACCACGTTTCTTTGTAAAGCTTTCATTATTTATCTTTAGCTCAAACGTAAGCAGCTAGATCGTTGTTCAGTGGAATACGAAAACACTCAAAAACTAATTCTACTAAAAAATAATAGTAAAAATTCTATTCAGTTAGAAACTATTCAGTTGGAGCTAAATATATACTTTACTTTTATTTTTTAAGTAGAATCAGTAGTAGACCCAGAAGTTTTAGTGCTGCAGGCGGTTTAAGACTGTTTGCTGAAAACAGCTTTGGATGTAGCTTACCCCATTATAGTTATTATTTATAACTAGTTGACCCGCGTGGTTTCACTCGTTTTATTTTTTTCGCAACATTTCCATATTTTCTCACCATTTAAACCTTTCCTGGACTCCTATAAAATTTCTACATTATTTACATTATATCTGAGTAACATAGGCTATATTTATTACTAGCGCACCGCACCCCGGCTTTGCATGGGTGCGGTTTCATTGCATCCGCGCAAAGCTGCTTTTCTGGTAGCATTTTGTAGCAGTGCGTAGAACAGCGTAGTACTATGGAGCATCATGTAGACTCGCGTAGCATTAAGTAGCAATAAGAAGCTCCGAGTAGAACAACGTAGTATTACGTAGCTCCGCGTAAAACAACGTAGCATTACAAAGCTCCGCGTAGAACAACGTAGCATTACGTAGCTCCGAGTAGAACAACGTAGCATTATGTAGCTCCGCGTAAAACAACGTAGCATTACGTAGCTCCGCGTAGAACAACGTAGCATTCCGTAGCTCTGCGTAGAACAACGTAGCATTACGTAGCTCTGCGTAGAACAACGTAGCATTACGTTGCTCCGCGTAGAGCAGCGTAGCACAACGTATCATTAAACAGCCTTAGGCTTTTGAAATCGTAACATTAACGCAGCAACACAATAATAAAAGTATGGCGGCCAAAATAAATGTGGTGGTACAGTCAGCAAAGAAAGTAGTCTATCGCTTTTGATAAAAGTTTCTGTAAAATCCTATGACGTTCAATGAATCTCAACCTTAAGGTAGACCACATTTTTTGCTGATTGTACTAGTAATATTACCTAGAAAGGCTCAGTCACAAAAAAACAATAAAATTTGATTTACAAGGGTCAAAATCTATCTCAATATAAACCGTGGAACAAAATATGTAGATTTCATAATATTTTAAATCATAAGGATGGCCTCAAACATTCGGAATTATTTCACTAGATATTTAAAAATTCGCTTCCCGCTGTCTGTCTGTCCCTATGTATGCTTAAATCTTTAACGCTACGCAACGGGTTTTGATGCTGTTTTTTATAATAGATAGAGTGATTCAGGAAAAACGAATATAATGTAGCTTAAGCACCCGCAAAGCTGGGGCTGCTAGTTGAGAAAACAAGTCAAAAATGTCTTACTTCATATTAATATTAATGCAAAAATCTGTGTGGTGTGTATAAATGTTTGTTACCACGTATCTCCAGATTGTGATAGAATTTGGTCTTGGAATAACACATTGGCTTCCTTACGTTGACGTTGTATTAATACAGTCAGGAAAACTTTAGGCAAAAGATTTCACAGGCTCATCATTTCCCAATTGTCATAAAAAAACCAGGAGACTTACTCTTGAACGCGATCGGTATTGGACAATTATTGGAATATGACATTTCGTACTTTTGACAGCAAACCAAGCGCCAAGTTCAACCTTGTTTTCAAGAGTACAAAAATTTGACAGTAGTAAATAGAAATTGGGATTGGATCGAAATAATCATTGGATTCAAGAGTAAAGCACCAGATTCGTGCGGCTAGCCTTAACTTTCTTCGATATCCGCCAATTTAAATATTTCACCGCAAAACACTGAACAAACGGGGTTTTATTGAAAAGGGTTAAATAAGTATGCAGGGTCTTTTATTATCAACCTGACAAATTGTTCCTTTATTTAGGATTACGTATTTCTGGTCAATTATTAGTTATTCTTGTTGGAAATCGAAAGGGTAGTGAGGCGCGTGTCAGTGACTCGCGCTGCCCGTGCCAGAAATAAACTCCTGTACAGAACATACTGGTGTTATGTCTTGTGACTAAACCGACATTGTTGCATTCAATAATTATATTATTAATATTTATTAAAATATACACTTTTTCACAGCACTAACTAGACCCAAACTAAGCAAAGCCTGTTCTATTGGATCTGGACGACTAATAGTTTACATCATATTTTTTTTATGTAAATTAAACATTAAAACATAATATCACCCCGACCCGGAACAAATATTTACAAAAACCTTTACAATATCAAAATTAATGACAGGTGGTGGAAAAAATAAGGATTGTTGATAATAAACCTATAGAAGACTGTAGGTACTTAGATATAACTAGATATAATATATATAAAACCAAGTAACTCAGAGGTCTGCAATATACACAGGCGCCTGAGTTATTCGGTTTGCCTACAACTATAAAACTTTTTATAGATATCTATAAAACTTATTTAAGATTATTTTTACAACCGGAAATCCTTTCATTTCCTGCAGTGTAGGTACCTACAACCTAAATCTAAAACATTTAACAGCATACTTCTCTATCTGGGTTACGGCTGCGATTTACAACTGTCTATAAAGATCTAGCTGCTATTACTATGGCTATTGTACGCTAAGCTCTGACATTCAGCTTGCATGCTCAAGAGATCATCACCACTCCTTGCCCAAAATTTCAACCATCAACGTTGAGTAAACACCAACTGCCCTCTGGTGAAGACCAAAAGGCAAATTTGTAGTGGGAATTTCTTTACAGCGCTTCTTTAATGCGTAAAATAAACAATAAGATATAATTTATTGCATAGCACATGACTCACTCAATGACAGTAAAATAGCCCATTGTATTTACTCATTGCATAGTGGATCGATTGGGAATATTTATTGAGTTTTCCGTCTTTACCAAGCCAGGTTAGTTAAAATACCACAAGGTGATACGACTGGTACGTGTCACTCAATGCTACACGTTTTATAATTCTGCGTGTCACTGCACTACACTGCACCTGGAACTGGCGTAAACTCACCTAGCTTTAAGACGTTTCAAAATGATCCTTGTGATATTATTGAATAAATATATTTTTTACTTTACTTATACTTTACTTTACTTTACCCACTAATCAAAAAACTACATAATTAAATGATGAAAGCTGACGCCTAATTGCATTATTTATATAAAAATTGTGAACTGTCAGAGCTTTACTTAAAATAATCAAAGTGCAATTACGTCTTACAACATAACCTGTTACATGCTTTTAGTAAAACGGGTAGAGAGGTAAGAAGACTATACTTAAGTAAGAGTGGATAGTTGGTATTTAAACTATTTGCAACTAAATTGAACGTTTTAAAATCTTTATATGGATCAAAATGCAATAACGCATGGTTGATTAGGACCTAATAACTCTCGTTTGAGAATAGGCCAGTGTCTGCGCAGTGGGAACATAAATAAATAAATCAATAACCAATAATGCTGGACAATCCACACATCATCTAGCCCCAAGCTAAGCAGAGCTTGTGCAATGGTTACTAGATAACTGATATAGGTACTTAATACAATCATTACATAAACAGATATTTTTATTATACATAAAAATAACCAGAACACCCGGAACAAATATTTATAGACCGTAAAAACATTTGTTCCGAGGCGGGAATCGAACGCGCAACCTCCGCGTCGCAGGCGAAATCTCGCCCGCCGCGCCACATCGGGCATAGAAAGCCGTCATAATATTTGTGGCTGTAATCAAGGATGTAGTTTAGGTTTAAATGATACCGTCATAATTTATTTATAACCGGCACCTTTGTTCTACTGCATTACAACGTTACATAAGTACCTATGTTTGTAATGTACCTTTAGCAACAAGTTATTACACAGATACCTTATTTTAAGAAGTAAAATCATGCATCTTAATAATATTATTATGAATAAGTGCATACGTTAAAATATTACTACAACATATTGATTGATTATTAATTGTAATAAATATCAAGCAATAATATTAGTTAATTATGTTAATCTGACTGAAGGTATAATAAATGTTAAGTTATAATAAACTTGGCAAAGCAACGTTTCGACCGAAAAATGTTCGACTGATTCGGCCCAAATGACATTTTCAATCTTAATTAATTGATTTATTTTTTAAGTCCATCCATAACTTACATCTCTAGCTCTACATAAATCTTACAAAAGACATACCTATTACCTACCCTTCTCGGGTCGAATAGCAAAATAGTTCCCCGTCATCTGAAGGTATCGTAGTTATATCGCAAATATCGTAATTCAACATACGCTGGTGATTACTAAGTTCCCAGCATTCACAGACATAAGCTGAACCTCTAAAACTGTCATGTTAATAGTAAAAGTCCGCGAGATAGACCCCTGGGTAGGGACGGCAGCGTAAATGATTTATTGATTTGTGATTCGTTCATTGATACGTATTGATATGACCCATTCATTAATCAATGATTGTGTAGATACATATATTTATTTATTCTAACCTATATCGTCCCACGGCTGGGCAAAGGGGAGACCAAGGATTACTCCTCGTCTCTATTCTGAACTTTCTCCCGTAGGTATAAAAATATATAATTTTTATTTTATCTGTGTCTATTTCTAACACAATTTTTTATATCTAGCTATATTTTAAGTATTTAATAATATAATCTGCAATAATATTTGTAAACATATTATTATTCATCTTAAGTATTGGTCTAAATAAGAATATTAACATTTTTTTTTATAATGTTAATATCCAATTCTAGTTTATTCATTTTATGTTTGTTAAATAGTATGTTAAATGTTTTATGATTAACTTACTGCATGCGCTCTGATTTTGACTTATTTAAATTGTGATTATGTACCTAAATGTTTGTAAGCCTGTTAGGTTAGACTATAGATACTTAAATATTTTAGAATAAGATCCATTTTATGTACTACCTAGTTCTACAAACAATAAATTTATCTTGTATCTTTTATTATCTGTTCCGGGTATTTATGTGTATAATAAAAAAAACTATCTATGTATTTGTATCACATTAATTGTATCAGTTATCTAGTACCCGTAACACAAGCTCTGCTTAGCTTGGGGATAGATGGTGCTGTGTGGATTGTCCAACATTATTTATTATCAAGAATCTAAGGTGTAACTTAAAACCTAACAAGGTTGCTACATTATGCTTATTTTTTTTTAAACTAGCAGTCCGTCCGTCCCAGCTTCGCGCGGGTGCAATAAAACCGCACCCGTGCGAAGCCGGGGCGGGTCGCTAGTAATAATATACTTACTCAGGGATAATGTAGCATTTTACTGGTGAAAGAATTTTTAAATCGGACCCCGTAGTTTATGAGTTTATTTGTAACAAACAAATATACCAAATTACAAATCTTATAAATGTATAGTTTGTAAATTATCATTGATAAATAATAGTACATCATGGTACTAGTGTGTAACATTGGTGATTACCGCTGAGGCGCCATTGAGACCCGAGCCGTAGGTGAGGGTCCTAAGATAGCCGAGGACGGTAATCATCAATACACACGTGTAAAATACGACGTTTTTCACCACACTTGTGAATAAAATAACAAAAAAAACTCATAATAAAATAAAAATAAAGTAATCTATAATTCACTAGTGAGTTATAGCAATGAAAAAGTCATAGTGTGATTATGGGTGTTCTGTGTTCTGTGAATTAGGTGTTCTGTGCCTAATTGCGATGACCATAGAGCCACTATAACTCACTAGTGAGTTATAGCAATGAAAAGTCATAGTTTGATTATGGGTGTCATTCTGTACCTAATCGCGATGACCATAGAGCCACTTTATAAGCAAGTGTGTTGAAAAAATATATCATATCTGTTTATGTATGTATTTTGTAAAGTTCATTAGAGGCAAGTGTTTAAGGATCCTAAGCGTTTGGTTCCGTCATACTTAATTATTAATTGGGTCAAGCTGGCTCAAGGGTGACATTTGACAGGTCAACTGGGGTCAAATCCCAATCTAAGGGTTCATTATTTAGTCAAGGGAGCGAATTGTTGTACCTACAAAATGTACTACTTTATTTGTTGCTTCCAACAATATGGATAGTAAAGTGAGTTTGAAATATTTACGTTGTTGGTTGGACATTCTTCTAAGTTTAGCTTTATATAAAACTCTGTTACTCAAAACAGGAAAACATTGCCTCAGTAATTTTAATTAATTATAAAAGTGTCTACTAGGGAAAAATATATATACCATTTTATAGTGTCCATGCGTTTGTAGCAAAAAGACGTGCTGATATACAGTGAAGCCTATTATTGAGACTCAATTTATATTTGCGAAGTAAGTCAAACTTTATTATCATAATCATGACAGCCTGGTATTGTTTCCACAGCTAAAACACAGGCTTACTGTAGGTACCACTGATGGTACAGTAGGTAGTAGTTTTGAGTTTTATTTTTATGTCAGCAATCGACAAGACAATCAAGACGCCCGCCTGATGTTAAGCAACACGCCTCACTATAACAGATGCAGTGCCACCCAAAGCTTAAAGTTTGTAAGTGTTTGCGTGGCACTGCACTGCGCTTATCACCCCGAGACATTGTTGCTAAGGCTCTTTCGCCCAGTAATTTCACTTGCTACAGTGCCCTTCGAACCCCAACACAGTGCAGCTTGCACACTACTGCTTGGAGGTAGAATATCTGACACTGCGATGGTACCCACCAAGACGGACTCTTGCTGAAGAGTCCTACCACCAGGTAAGTTAGTTTAAGTAAAAAACCTATTGGTGCATGACTGGTTTTGTAGGTACGACTATAATATTAAAAGGCTCAATACTATGAAAATTCCAGTGAAAACAGTGGTCATCTAGTGGTAGTGAATTCTATGGTGCAGTAGTATAGCCTAGTGCAGCAGACAGACGCAAGACAAACTAGAAATCAATGCACACCATGCTTGTGAATATGCTTTCTAAGATGTTTTTGTTGATAAATGAGTTACCGTCCTAGTAACGTTTTATACGAAGGTTCTCGCTACAGGACAAACGTTCGAACAGTCTGTAAATTATGTTTTCCTGGTAAGTTGGTTGTGGTGCTATGTTTCTGATGTTCATTAAATATAACGACACAGGAAAATAATTGTGCAGTCTGCACTTAGTGTGTTTCACACAATCGTGATTTAAATATTGGTATCATTCAATTCAATCGAGACCACAAAACGAACGGGAAAATGAGACGGCTATCCACTCGATGACATTGTAGCGGTCGTAATAAATTTGTGGATAGTAAATGCTCAAGACAGAAGCAACATAGCTTGATTGAATAATAAATTGTAATTGTAATTGTCCCCGTTTGGCCAAAAGCCCGCGAGAAACGTAAATACCTCGCCCTGCGAAAGATAAGAAATTAAACACATAAATAATAATAACAATGACAATAGGTCATTTATGCACACAACCTATGTCATAAGATTTGCATGGCAATGTGTTTGGTGAAATATAAGAACCTTAGAAACATACTACAAGTCCTTCTAACCATATTTCTCGCAAATAAACATTTCATTTCATTTCATTTCAACACAGTCCAACGCCAAACCAACGTCGAAAAGTAAACGTTTTTATGCTGACATAATAAAGATGGTGGGTGGTAGGATTTATTTTCATTTATTTTATTACTGTTATTTTGTGACTCTTACTGTGACACTAAACAAAATAAACCCTGACTTTATCTTTTTTTTTTCAGACAAAAATGCGTCTCGTATTCGCAGTTTGCATGGCATGTATCTGTCACCGTCTAGTGTATTCTGCAAATGCAATCAACGAATCGAATGCTAAAGTGAACTCAAATGCTGAATTTGAATTAAATACTGCCGGTGGAATAAATGGTGACCGTGAAAATGCTGACGCTGGATTAAATGTTAGTGATAGTTTGAACAATTCAGTTAGCCAGAGCAACGTGAAGGAAAGCGCTGATGCACTCTTGTTTCTACTAGACATTGTGCTATCAGCATACGAAAAGCAGTATTCCAATAACGAAGGTGGGGGAGCTCTTGTCGCTGGTCCATGTCGTGAAGGTTATGTCAAAGTAGGTTTAGAATGCATAAAAGAGGTTGGAGACAACCTTTTTTGATAAACACTCCTAGGATCATTGATGAGGTAAAGAACCGAAATAAAGAAATAGTAATACTTTACTGATATTGCCACTTTCGCACCATTTAAACCCAACCTAAGCAAAACTAAAAATAGAATAATTATACTCAATACTTTTTGCCTTGATTGTCTTGTCACTTGCTTACATAAAAAATATATATATATACAGGGTCATTCATTATCAACCTGACCAACTTAAGGGATAGGTTCCACACAAAAAAAAATATATGTACCTGTATATTTTTTTTTATGTATATTTTGTCTTAAAAATCCCAAGTAAACAAAAAAAAACGATTACGTTTTTCCGCTCAATTATTATTTATCATTGTTGGGAATCGAGTTAAGCGACGTAATAATGAAATATTCGAGTGTGCGCGCCCCGTAGCGGGTCAAGGACACGCGCAGGTTAAGGACGCTCGGGTTATTGACCCGCGGTTCATTGACGCGCGGGTCACTGACACGTGCAGAGCGCTGCCTTTTCGATTTCTAACAACGATAAGTAATTATTAAGCAGAATTTCGATTTATTTTTTTTAATTAAAAAAAAATCGTTTAGAAAAAAAAAAGTACCAGTTTTTTTTTTTATGTGTGGAACCTATCCCTTTAAGTTTGTCAGGTTGATAATAAAACCTTATATATATACAGAGAGACATTTATACACAGAACAAAAAGTTTTCTTGTAATAATAAATAGATAATTATAATGATTTTTAACCGATTGAAGCTGCAATCCGTGACGTTTTTTGATTTGTTTTCTTTCCTTTCGATCTGTTCTTTACGTCAGTAATTATTTCACCTTTATAATTTAATTATTAGGTTTGATATTGTAAAACATCATAAAATTGGTATTGAAATAAAGAAGTAAGTAATCGAGTGAAAACTTAACACTTAATTTATTTATTCGACTTGTTCCTGTTACAGTATAACTCGAAAAAGTCCCATCAAATACCTATCCCTGTTTTTCATTCAAAGTTTTGTTTTGTTCAGGTATCATAATTCGTAGGAGTAAATGATAACTAATTGTCGTTTTGTTCCCAACAGATTTGCTTATTACTATTAGTCCATCTACCTATTACACCTATTATAAGCTTATAATTACTCCCTTTACCGCCAGGCGAGAACGCAAGTGAACGGAGATCACACAATCAGACCGAAAGCTCTGTGCCGAAAGGCTATTTTACAAACAAATAATTGTGTTATAATTTTTTTTTATACAAAGTGGCAACCAATCGTACGGCTCACCAGATGGTAAGCGGTAACGGCAGCCTATGGGCGCGGGTTGCCACCCTGAGACGTAGATCAAAAGTCTCACGTGCCTGTAATATCACCGGAAACCATACCCTTCGGACCGGAACACAGCAATGCAAATATTACTGCTTGACGGCAGAAATAAGTATGGTGGTAGTCCTCCCCGGACGAGCTCTATGACAAAAGAACTCTACTACTCTTCTATAATGCAACCGAAGCTGAACGGCTTCTTTTCTGTTTTTGGGTGTTTTAAGAATAATGTAATGATCGATCGAACTCGAATCAACGCTATTCCTTGAATAAATCGTAGTTTTTCACATGTATACTGACAGAGCACCGGTGGTCTAGTGGTCTCCTAAGGCCGTGGGTTCTAACCCGGTCGTGCACCAATGGATTTTCCTGTTTGAAAAAATTATGTGCGCAATGCCAGTGCTCTCATACGGTGAAGGAAAACATCGTGAGAAAACCGGCATGTCCAAGAACTAAAAATTCGAAAGACATGTGCCATCCACCAATCCACA
Source organism: Colostygia pectinataria (assembly GCA_951394395.1). Taxonomy (NCBI): domain Eukaryota; kingdom Metazoa; phylum Arthropoda; class Insecta; order Lepidoptera; family Geometridae; genus Colostygia; species Colostygia pectinataria. The sequence continues at coordinate 6,914,731 of OX596373.1, read as the reverse complement.
TTGGGTCCGCGTGGTGGATTAAGACCTAATCACTCTCGCCTGAGAGTAGGCCAGTGTCCCAGCAGTGGGAACATTAGAAGGCTGTCATGATGATGATGATACTGACAGTTTAATTATATTTGACATTTGTTATTCCGCGGAATAGTTATTTCAGATGTTGGTCGAATTAACCCTAAGTTGCTTATCCGCTCTTAAGATAAAGATGACCTATCTAGTGTTTGTTTAATTTGCCCCGATAGAATAGCTTTTTGGGTAAAAACCAAAACTTCATAGCAGTTAAAGATAAGGATCTATCGAGTGTTTGTTTAATTTGACCCTCAGTTTAGTAGAACATCATTTCGGGTAAATCAAAACCACTTAAGAACTAAACTAGTGGTTCTCCGAACAGTAGACCTCGCAAGCACAAACTTGTAAAGTGAGGTTTGAAAGTGAGCCACATACTGCATTTTGAGGAACTATTTTGCTCATCACGCTGAAGATCCTCATCAGATCTTCAGCAAATATCAGACATACCTAAAGTTAATAATAACCTTTCAAATAAAATAAAAATCATCGAAATGAAATCACATTAGGCGGAGATATAGATCACATTTTGTTATTTCTTATTACTGACATTATCAAATTGTAATTTTTATTTTGTTGGAATTTATAAAGACTTATTGGAATCTACTTATTATTATTATTTACACTCAATTTAATGTTTAGAATAAGTAAGCCTAATCTTAAGTTATTTCAAATACGATGTAATTATTGTTATTGAATAAATAAATTGAATTGAACTGAATTGATATTAAGCAGCCCCCTTTTTACCCTTTTTTAGAGAAAGTAAACCACGGGATTTTTGAATCCCCGACAACAATCAACTTTTATAAAGTCATAAAACCTGTATACCAAGTTTAAACGAGATTGGTTGAAAAATGCGACCTGTAGGCGAGAACACAAAAAGCCAAGGACAAACTGACATCCAAAAGCATTTTTGGCCAATCTCGAAACTGAGACGCTTCGCTCGCTTCGCTCGCTCGGTCAACTAGAGTTGGAACTGTTGTAAAATGTTAAACGTTTTCTATTTAATAGAATCGACCGGCTGTATTCTAGACTCGAAAGTTTGGATTTTTTATCATGACAGCTCCCGTTCTTACTGTTCGGACCCTGGCCTATGAAGGACAAGCAGGAGGAATTATCTGTTTTACTGTTAATGACGGAGGGACAGATTGAATATTAGTTTTGAAATAGTTTTATCTCTCCTCTCGTTACTGGCAGGGTGACAGGTCGCACTTTTTGAAAAAATAAGAGTGCGATCTGTCACCCTTTTATCCTATTAATGATATCCACCATGAGGACTGTGGATGACACATTGATTATTATGTCTTTTTTATTAATTAACCGACAAATTCGACTGCATGTTTTTTTATATTTGTTACGCGTTTTCTCCGCCAAACGCGTAACAAATTTTTCTAAACATATACGCGTTTGGCGAAGAAAACGCGTACCTAACAAATAAAAAACATACAGTCAATTATGAATTGATTTTAATGATTCTTTTTTATGTTGTTATATAATTAGACGACGACCGATGTGGCGCAGCGGGCGCAGGTCTGCCTGCGACGCAGAGGTTGCGGGTTCGATTCCCGCCTCGGAACAAATGTTTGTACGATCTACAAATATTTGTTCCGGGTGTTCTGGGTATTTTCTATATATAATAAAAAATATCTATCTATGTATTGTATTGTATTAAATTTATATCAGTCATCTAGTACCCATAATACAGCTCTGTTTAACAGCAGCTTACTTTGGGACTAGATGATGCTGTGTGGATTGTCCAGCATTATTATTATTATTATTATTATTATTATTATTATTAGAGGTGGTCCCATATAAATTGTTTTAAAATAAGTTTAGAGTTTATAAAAAAATTTACAGAGAACGTGTCAACAGTTATATTTTTTCGTATCTCCACAATCTATACATTATTTTATTTTGGAGTGGGTTTTTGTTATTTTTTCATTTGTTATTAGTTTTTGGGTTCTTGCCAGTTTTCTTGTGATGTTTTCCTTTACCGTATGACAGCACTAGCTTTGCGAAAATAATTAAAAAAAACGCTGACCTAATGCGGGATAAATTGAACTTGTTACCTGTTATGTCACCATAAAAAGTTATTTATTAAAAACAGGAAAATTACTTTTACTGCATAACTTAATTGAGTGTTGTTTGTGCAACGTTTTGCAACAAAAATATTTAGTGATACTTTTTAAGATCCAGTGCGACACAAATTGAGAATTATTGTATGTTTTTAATAAAATCAATTTATTATTTAAGGACATTAGTTATTGCATAAAAGTTTTGGTTAGATCCTCACTGCAGATGCAAATGTTTGCATGATCTACAAATATTTGTTCTGAGTCTGTTTCTATGTTAAGCAAGACTGTATTTAGAAAAAAAAATGTATTATACTTTATGTGTATTATATAAATTATCTAGTTTTAGTTCAAGTTTTGCTTAGTTTGAGACAGGATGGTGTAAAAATGTCCGGCGTGAATTTTTTTTTTTAGTAAATAGTTAAATTGTCTCTCCTTATTTTTGATTGTTTCCTTGTTTTCAGTGCAAAATGCATGTAGTAATTGCTGTTGGTTTAACTGTCATGTTCTATCTCCAAGCGGTAAAGCCTACCAACGCCATCATTGCTGATGACGGAGCAAATGTTGACGGTAAAACAAATCCCATCAGCAAACTAAGTGCTGACGACGGTGGAGTTGCTGACGATGAAATAAGTGCTAACAGCAGAGTAAATTCCAATGAAACCAGAGACATTGCTGATGGTAGAGTAACTGAAAGTAATCCTGGATCATTAAAACCTGATGTGAAAGTTAATGACAGTGACGTTGATAGCAATGTAGACACACTAATGTTTTTAATAGATATAGCTTTGGCGGAGTTTGAAAAACAAGTGACAAATACGCAAGGCGTAGGTTTTTTGGCTGGAAAGGACTGTCGTATTGGTCAAATAAAAGTAAATAAAGATTGCCATGATAAGATCAGTAATGATAAGATGAATTAGGTTCTAGCGGTTTCAACCGCATTTTGCAGTTATTTGCTAGGTTTAGGCACAGTCAAACCTTCTGTTCACTCAGTTATTTTAGCGTGATTCAGTAACAAACATCTATCCATCTATTTCACATCAGTACTAGTATAAATTAGTAGTTCTCCAAACAAAAGACCTCGCAAGCACTAAAAAAGCTCACTTTTAAAAGTTTTTAAAAGTTTTTATAAGTAAGCTTTTAGCAATTTACTGCATTTCATATGCTCATCACGCTGAAGATCCTCATCAGAACTTTACCAAATTTTTATGAGACCAACTTAAAATTAAAACTTTTTAGATAAAAAAAAACATCGAATCTCAGCTCTAGTTGCCTTTTTTTGGAGAAAGTACTCTTTCAATCCAAAACCCCCGACTACAAACCAAATTTTATAAAATCATAGAATTTGTGTACCAATTTTCAACCAGATCAGTTGAAAAATGCGACCTGTAGGCAAGAACAGTCTGACTGACTGACTGACAGACAAAAGCATTTTTGGCCAACCTCGAAACTTCGCTTCGCTCGTCTTGTCTCTCGTTGGCGGGTCGCTGGTGTCTCATCATCATGACAGCCTTCTAATGTTCCCACTGCTGGGACACTGGCCTACTCTCAGGCGAGATTGATTGGGTTTTAATCCACCACGCGGACCCAATGCGGATTGGTGGATGGCACATGTCTTTCGAATTTTTAGTTCTTGGACATGCCGGTTTCATCACGACGTTTTCCTTCACCGTATGAGAGCACTGGCATTGCGCACATAAATTTGTCGAACAGAAAAATCCATTGGTGCACGACCGGGTTTGAACCCGCTAGTGTCCAATTTAGTGTAATTAAATAAAACCTCGCACGTTTAATTATACAACATCAAGTTTTATGATATCCCTCAAATTATTTTATCACAAGTGGAATTTGAACCCGCAACCTCCACTTGACACGCGGGTGCTCTACCAATTAAGCTATACATAATCTTTTATTTTAATTATTTAAAAGCAGCGACTAGTGTTCCGCAGTTGCCGTTAGCGCCATGGAAGACCAGCGCTAAAGTAGTACGTATGCTGCTTTAACAAATGCTGAATGGCGACCATTTTCGAAGACTTATGATCTACATGTACTCGTATATGCCTAACTGCTTAGATATACACTTTTAATATTATTACCACCTACTATGTATCAACTGTCTTGAAATAAACTTTTTTATTTACTTACTTACTTACTTACTTACTATACATATCTCACTTGCTTGTAATAATTATTGGGATGTCTTCGGCTCGAAGCGCGGTTCAAATTCCGCTTGAGACAAAATATTTTTGGGGATATTATAATCATTAGTATTCTCTTGAGATGGGTAACACTTTAAAATTTTTTTTTTAAGTACCTAGTACATAACTCAAATTTTAGTTTAATTTATTTTATAAATAATAATTAATTATTATTTATTATAATTAAAAGCATTTGATAAAATTATCATTCTTATTATAATAATAATTATAATAATTTATTTATTTATTCAATCATCATAGGATCATCTTAATATTAGGCTAGGCACAATTTATTAATTTGCTAACCTAGATTTGACCGTCACTAAATGCACCATACAGCAATGGTTCAAATAGTGACAATCAAACCTAGCAGCAAACATCCTCAGAATGCTGTTGGAGCTGGCCCGAACCCTGCGCACCAGGGATGTGCAGCGCTTACGCATTACTGTGTAGAAGCAGTCTACTCGCGCGTCTGCAAACATCCCTGACGCGCTACAGAACCGGGGCAGCCCCATCAGCACCCTGAAGGCATTATTGTATTGAACGCGCAGCGCGCTGTACTGCTTTTGCGTGTGACTCACCCACAGGCTGCTCGTGTAGAAGTTGGTACAGTAAGCTCGGAATAGGGTGACTTTCACTTCAGCAGAGCAACGAGCAAACCTGCGGGCTATCATGTTCGCTCTAACAGACAACGCTCTGCGCTCTCTCTCCATGTCTGCATCATCTTTCAGGTCAGAAGTTACGCAATGTCCGAGGTATTTAAATTTGTGCACTCGGTTCAGTGGCGTCCCGTAAAGTTTCACGGGCGGTACGGAGAGCAGGCATTTCCCTCTGACCTGAAAGACCATGCATTCACTTTTCGTTACATTATACTTAAGACCATGTTCGTGAGTATACTTTTCACATATATTTAACAGTTTCGTTAAACCACAGACAGATGCGCTCAGCAACGCCATGTCGTCAGCATAACTGATGTTATTGACACACACTCCGTCAATATGGCAGCCGACTCGAGTGCTGCTGAGCTCATCTATCAGTGCGTTCACATAGAGGTTGAAAAGTTTCGGCGAAGTCAATCCCCCTTGCCTCACCCCGCATTCCAACCTATACGGCTCAGAATAAGCTCCCGACCATCTCACAACATTGACCTGGTTCTTATACCAAAACTTAAAGATGTTATTAAGTTCTGGCGGCAACTTGATGTCATTTAACTTCCGCCAGAGGATATCATAAGAAACCAGGTCAAATGCTTTTGAGAGGTCAAGAAAGCAGGCATAAATGGGTGTGCGACGGTCTGTGTAATGCTTAACAGTTTGCTTTAAACTCAAAATAGCCGTATCCGTTGAGAGGCCAGGTCTGAAACCAAATTGGTTGGCATGTAAGTTTAGGTATCCATCTAGTTGAGTATTAAGCAAACTGTCAAGTACTTTAGCCATAATGGTGGCCAATGATATAGGTCTGTAGTTATATTTATCGCAGACGTCACCTGTTTTATTTTTCACGATCGGAACCACCACAGTTTTCATCATATCAGTAGGTAGATACGAATGTCTTACACAAAATGTATAAAACATTGCAAGCACTCTAGGTAGGTGTGGGCCAGCATTCTTTAAATGCTCAACGCTGAGTCCGTCGTGGCCTGGAGACTTCCCGCGAGACATAGATTGTATAGCCCGCCGTACCTCTTTAGCTCCAAATCTAGTAGGTACCTCCTGACACCACGGCCCCACGTCCATAGTTGACTGCGATGGCCCCAATGGTGATTTCACAGTAAAGTGGTCTTTGAACAAGTTTGCTATACCCTCCTGACTATTGACCCCGTCGACACTCACAGGAAAGCACGATTTGATATTGTGCCTATTGGTGGCCTTCCAAAAATTACGAAAATCGTGTTTAGCATGATGTGATGTTAGAATATTCATTTTCAGCTGTTCGTTATGATTTTGACACCATTTCAAGCGAGACTTAAATATTTTTCTACTCTCATGCATATCGTTATAAACACGACCTGATTGAGGCTTACCACACAAGACCCATAGACCAAACTTGGACTTAGCCTCCCTGTGAGCCCCGCTCACATGCCTATTCCAGCCCACAACAGGCTTTTTCATTTTAGACCGATTAAAATTAAAATTACGACATTCTGCAGCGGCCCTACTTAAAACACAAACAATTTCATTATACATCTTATCAATAACAAATCTATGGTCAAAATTATTACACATATGGTCACAGCAAAACAAAAATTCTTCAGGAAAATCTATTAATCTTAATTTTTCATTACATAATTTACTATACAAGTCAATTTGTTCGGGCTTACGCTCGCCCCATAATATTTTATTAATAACATTATTATTTAAATTATCAAAATATTTAGGTTTTATTATGTCAAAATTACATTCTAATATTATTGGATAATGGTCTGACCACAGAACATCATAATCGATGAATACATTTTGAATAGATTTTTGAGCGGATTTAGTGACTACACAATGATCTAGCCATCGCCTGGATCCGTGTGCTTCGCTTATGAAAGTGTAAGCGCCTGACTGTAATCCTAAAATGTCAACATCCGCACACACCCAATCCTGTTCACTACAAAAACACGATAATTCGTCAAAAAACTGTTTATTCGGGTGAGCGTTAAAGTCTCCAAGTATATACACTGACTCGGTATCTTCATTGCTTATTATAGCACTCACCAGACTGAGACAATCCGTAAACTCGTTTAGATTTTCCACTGTATCCGTCGGCATATACACACTAAACACTAAAAGCGACCTTAAGTCCATCACTATTTTAATAGCACACACTCTTGGGTTCAGACATTGCACGATGGAAACATTCTGAAAAACACGCTTGTCCCATAAAAGAGCAACTCCTCCATGGGGCCTACCGCGAAGCATTCCCGCCGTCATGTCCACTGCTGACGTCCCTGTACAGCCGAACTCCTGGTCAATGCTGCTAAGAAACTGAATGTCATGCGGAAGTAGCCAAGTTTCCTGCAGGGCAATTATACTTGATGACCGGCATAGTTTCTCTACGTGCTCCATTGAGCGCTTTACATTTTTACAGTTAAAACTGACTAATCTGTGTAAGGATGTACTAAACATTAAGTTTTGTAGTAGGACCGCTCACAGTGTCACCATTATACGTTATCAGCAAAAAGGTCGACTTCCTATTTTAAAAATAGACAAGACAAGTTTTCAGTAGAACCTAGAAGTATTAATTAATAGATTAATTTTCTGTCGATGCTTTTTAATTTTTTCTCTGCTGGCCTAGTTGCGAGAGTTATTGGGTCATATTCCACCACGTCAATGCTGATGCGGATTGGTGGATACCACAAATTGACTTCTGAATTTTTAGTTTTTGTAATGCCTAATTTTGAAAGAAAACATCGTGAGGATTGTAACCCTCAGTTACTGTTCAGTCACTGTCTTTTGACAGTGACATTTCTAAACACTCAAGTCAGTGTGACTGACCTTAGGCTCTCCACAAATTAAAAAGTAAGCAGTATTTCCAGCTGCAGTATTAATTTAGATTATTGGTTATTGGGAAATTTTGGGATTAATAAATCATAAATTCAATTGCTTTTATAATGTTTCAGGTGTCTTAAAATACTTGGTCAATTCTTTAAATACGTAAGTGTATTCATCACGTCTGGCTTTGCCTGCGTGATGCAAATATAAAATATAATAGCTTGTCGTTGTTTATTCCTGGGGAGATTCGGTTTTGGTAGCGGGCCACTCTAGTTCAGTGGAGTCGCTCAGAGTTTTCATGGCTCCTGTCTTTTGATTGTTTTGCGTCCGTGAACACAAGTCACAAGTTTAGTGAAATTTAACTCCGAGCTGGTAAGTCTGATCGTCAGGGAAGCCTCACAAGCTTTCTCTCTATGCCTGCGCTGGCGGCTAAAGTGGATTCCTTTATTCTGCACAGGGTCCCTGTATCTGGCCAGCGCGTGACTCCACGTGGCCATTACTCCCGCACGGCTTGCAATTTCTTACTGCTTCTATCGGCTGGCTACAGGCCGCTTACAAGCAAGTCACGGGTAAGCTTTCGAACGTTAATTACTATATTTTGGGCGCACGCGCCGGCGCCACGTGTCCGTCTTAAGGCTAACTTCATTTCTTCTCTTCCAGCCAACGGATTACGTGGGGCCCAGCTCGGGTCTTGCCGCCTTGTTAAGGCTTTCGCCTTGCGTCGTCGTCACGCCCAAAAAGCCCACGCCTTGTGGGTAAGTTACCCTGTTTTCTATGATTGGTTACGATGATAGGAAACGGGCTTACAGCCAATAGCTTACCTCGCTTTTCCTTTACAGGTTTTTTTTTTTATTATATGGGTAAAGTTTAGTTTCTAAACTACTTCACTTTCGTGCGCAAGAAGCCGGTCCCGGACTCCAGCTCGGGTCGGTCTTCGGCAGGCTGCTGCAGCTGAACGCGGTGTAGGAGGATCCCTGCTTCAGAGTCCTCCCGCGCCGGAAGCCTGTCGCTTCTCCTGGTACCTTTGTGTCGTTTTACTAACACACACATTTCCCTTCCGGAACGTGCAAACCTTCATTAAACTTAAATAAATTCATTTCTTAAGCTGACTGCGATAGATAACTCTGATTATAGGCTATTCGAACCCCTTTGACCGTTATGCTCTTTTGTAAAACTATTATCCTACTTACTTTTAATTTAAGTGACCAGTGATATCTGGTCTGGCGCCCACCTTCTTGTATTACCTTGTCTCTGTGTAATAAAGATAAATTTACTTGCACTTAACACCTGTGTTTTAACTTATATTATCCCCGGTTAAATCTCAAGCGTTACAGGATACCGATGTGTCCTTCGCCCCCATGTAAATAAAAGTGGGGACGAGCGGGAAGTTTTCTTCAAGACATGGGGGTCATAGGGAATAATCCTCCACGATTTATGACTCAATTTTGAGAATAGGCCAGGGTTCCAGCACTGGGAACAAAAGCATGATCATGCCACCATGATCATGACATCATGTCAGCTCAAAATGCCAGAGAACAAAACAAAAATGTTTATTAACTCTCCAGTTACTAGTAAAGCGAAGTGTCACTTGTAGCGGAATAAGGCAGAGCTATATTATATGGGTTTCTTGGAAAATCTGTGCTTTACTGCCGTGGTTGTGTTTTACGAGTATTGTGTCTGCGACCGCCCTTATTTTTTGGTGCAGGTCACAAGATGTGTAGGCATGTTAAAAGGTTCATATTTCACATTTCTGATAATTCTGACGGGAAACCGACGCTCGAACAAATATATATATATATACATATATACAGGGTCATTCATTATCAACCTGACAAACTTAAGGGATAGGTTCCACACATAAAAAAATAATATATGTGCCTATAATTTTTTTTTTATGTATATTTTGTCTTAAAAATCCCAAGTAAACAAAAAAAAATCGATTACGTTTTTCCGCTCAATTATTATTTATCATTGTTGGGAATCGAGCTAAGCGACGTAATAATGAAATATTCGAGTGTGCGCGCCCCGTAGCGGTTCAAGGACACGCGCAGGTCAAGGACGCGCGGTTTATCGACCCGCGGTTCATTGACGCGTAGGTCACTGACAGGTGCCGAGCGCTGCCTTTTCTATTTCTAACAAGGATAACTAATTATTAAGCAGAATTACGTTTTTTTATAATATAAAAAAAAATTAGAAAAAATATATTACAAGTATTTTTTTTATGTGTGGAACCTACCCCTTAAGTTTGTCAGGTTTATAATAAATGAATAGAATAGAATAGAATAGAATAGAAAAATATTTATTTAACGCCACACAATTAACATAAAAATAAAAATAACAATAAAAATGAGCTTATATAGAACAAAAGTTTTGAATACAGCCTAATGCCCGAATACTCAGACGCTTGTTAACTGTTTGAGAGGTCTTTAGTTTTCTTAATCGTATGGAGATAACGTCATCAAATTAAACTTTGATTTGAGGGAAGAAGGACTAATGAGCCCGGATCCCAAACGCCAGAGAAACATCCAACTCATCCGCTTATTTTTATTTAACTACTGTTTCATATGACTATTTCTAATTAAATTTCATACAAAATTCTGTTATATATATATTTTTTTTTAGTTCAGTATGTTAAAATTTAACTTTGGATAGTAAACAGTAAATATAATTTTGTACGTCATTCTTTTATCTTTTAGCTTTATCTTTATAGTCCACCAACTGATCGCGGAAAATCAGAACCAAAAAAAAAAAAAGTATGATAGTGTGATATGGGCATAAGTGTATAACTTAGACCACAAACTTCTAAAGACACACACATGTCCTTCTCGTAGACTAACCAATAAAAAGGGGTCTTATACGAAAACTTGTGGCGAGCTTTTCTTTGTTCAATAAAATAGTACGGAACCTCTTGATGTGCTGGCCAACCGTGACTTGAACGTACTGAAATGTATTGGTATAAAGGCGGTAGTACACTTGAGCGGTTCCTAATTGGCGTTCTTGCGAATTGTTTGTTTCAAACTTAGTGCAGTACTACAAAATTTGCTGCTGGAATTTCCCACATCACTGGAGCTGTTAGATTAGTTAGTAGAGTTTTTATAGTTTTATACTTAGTTTGTAAACTAAGTAAATAAATAAAACGTAAACGTTATCGTATCGTCCAGAAGTTAATTTGTATAAAATTTTTGTTCATAAACCGACTTCAAAAAAGGAGGAGTTTATCTAATCGACTGTATTTTTTATCTATGTGTTACGCAATTTTTTATAGAAATTGGTTTAGTACTTTTTGAAATAATTGTAAATAACTTGACAATAGTTTACATTTTTCTTAGTTTGAATTCAAAATTCGAACACACTTTGACACTTGACATTCTTTGATGTATACGTCGACACTACTTGACACTGGCAATATTGTCTAAACAGACAGACTGCCATTTAAAAAAAGAAAAAGATAGATAGATAGATAGATAGATAGATAATATTTTATTCATCACAAAAAAACTTTTTACAACACTGGTTAATAATGCCTAAAAACCTATGTAATGTATGTATGTATGTATAAGAAAAAAAGGCTGTTTTTTTATCACTCGCGGGTATCACCTTGAGGTATAGATCTAAAGCCTCTTGTGCCAGTAATTTCACCGGAAACCATACCCTTCACACCGGAACACAGCAATGCGAGCATTACTGTTTTGCGGCAGAAATATGTATGGTGGTAGTCCTTCCCGGACGAGCTCTATCACAAAGAACTCTACTTCTCTTGTCAAAACTCTATCTAATGAATTCGTTGGGTAGTTAAGTAGATCTAAGCGTACCTACATACATACTTATATAGAGGACAGACGGCAGAATATTATTTAGCCAAGAGTTGATTAAAATCTCAATTTATTACCGTTTTGTAATTTTGTTTTAAGTTACTTAGATTTCAAGTTTTTGTCTTGTTGCTATTATTGCATACGCTGTGGTACACTCTCATTATAGGAACACAAGAGTGTAAAACCTTTGTAGTTGATTTTGTGTGTAAGGTTTTATTCTGTGTTTGGTGTCTTATAATAAATTAAATAAAATAAAGAAAGAACTACAGATAGGTACTTATAGATTTACACATAGTATAGTTTACCACGCATGCAAAGCCGGGGCGGGTGGCTAGTCTCAAATAACAAGCATTAAATAACAATTTAATTGTAAAACAATCCATTACTAGGTATAAAATAAGGGTTTTATAGACTACCCGGAAACATTTCAATGTAACGGCTATCTCCTGAGCTGTAAACGGATTTATTATAGGCAGCTGGTAAAAATAGCCTTTAGTGCGCGTACGTAACCAAGATTCGTAACCAGCTACGTAAAAATAATTTGTATCATTAGTTCGTAACCCAGTTACAAAGTAAGTTTTATTTTAGAGGATCACTCTAAAACTCTTTACAAGCTAAAAGAATTTTGATCAGTTTTACTCGACCCAGCCTAGGAAAATTTACGAAAAACACGGCTGCAGGCCAAGCTTTTCGTTAACCCCATATCCCGCTTAGTCATCATTTGGATGGGTGACCGCCAGTTGCAATTTCAACTAAGCGCAGTAAAATTTTCAGCTACTAAAATTAAATGTTTAAAAGCGACATCTAGCGTTTGCCTATTTAACTTTATTGAACTTTAATTTATGGGCTACATTCAAAATAACTTGTAGGTTCTTAATATCTACGTAGTTAAATTAAATTTTGCTAGATGGCGCTGTTTTAAAATATCTCACAGGACGTTATATTATTTCAGGTTCTGTTTCAACAACAGGTAAAGTAAGTAAGTTCGTATGAGTCAGTAGCCAACTCTGGTGACAGTGTTTCTAGGCCGCCCGAAGGCCTTACCGCTCATGGCCTAACAACTATGAAAAAGCCGGAACCGACTGCTTAACGTGCCCACCGAAGCACGTCGCATTATTTTACTATCAATAACAGGTGATCGCAAAATATTATGCACATCAAATTTATTACCTATAGACTTTAATAAGTGGTAGGACACTTCAAGAGGTCTTCACCAAGTCTTGGTGGGCAGGGCACCTATCGTAGTGCCAGATATTCTAACTCCAAGCAGTACTGTGCAAGCTGCACTGTCTTTAGGCTTGAAGGGCACTGTATTGGAACTGGTGGGTCAATAATATCATCAGCAGTGGGAACATTAGAAGGCTGCCATGATGATGCAAACATTTTATCCTGCAATGGGAATCAAAACCGCAACTTTTTGTTTCTTAACCGGGAATTCACCCTAACACACCGTCAACCTAAGTAGTTAGAAATAGGCGTGTTATTATTCTAAGGAAATAGGTAACTTGATTATATAAATCAATAATACAGAAAAATCCACACCAGCATCATCTAGCACCAAGCTATGCAGAGCTTGTGTTATGGGTACTAGATGACTGATGTTACAATACGATACAAAGATAGATATTTTTATTATAAATACCTGCATAGAAAATACCTAGAAAACCCAGAACAAATATTTGCAGATCGTGCAAACATTTGTCCCGAAGCGGGAATCGAACCTGCAACCTCCGCGTCACAGGCTGACCTTCCGCCGCGCCACATTGGTCGACAGGTACTCTTTAAGACACTAGCAAGACAGACAAGGCACTCGTCAGTCGTTCGTTCGTTGAGTCAGTGGCCAACTCTGGTGACAGAACTTCTAGGCCGCCCGAAGGCCTCTGTCATGGCCTAACAACTTTGAAAAAGCCGGGACCGACTGCTTAACGTGCCCTCCGAAGCACGGGAGCGCTACGTTGAAATTGCCACTGGCGGTCTAGTCACTTGTCAGTAGGATATAGGTATTCATAAACGTAATAAAAAAGTTGTGGATACCGTACACTTCCCGGCAAAAGATTAGTCATAGAAGGACGAAGGCAGTTACTGCATTCGCTCGATATTCGGGGTCGATGACCTAGCCCTCTGTCAAGTGGACAGGAAAAACTTTGGAGTAGACACTTCCACACAAAAAAATATCTGATTATATTTCTCTGCCCAAGACACCAGATGACTCTGTGAGCAGACTATGTAGCCGGCATAAATAGTTATGTTTTATACTGATGTGCAGAGATGGGTTGGTGTAACTTGAAAGCTTTAAGTTACTGAAACCTGTGGTCATGCGCGCGAACGTTGAACGCCTTATAACTTGAAATGTAAAAAGTGTTGAAGAGTTCTGTGACAGAGTTCGTCCTAGTACTAACACCATACCTGTTACCACCACCAAGCAGTACGAGTCATTCCTGCTGGGTAACACCCCGCTACTTTTCGATCATGGTACACGAAACTTCGGCCTAAAACTTCAGAATTTATGTTTCATGGTTTTCCTACTGGTATTGCAAGCGTACTACGGAACTAACCATTAGATGGGGCGCATGCTTCGGACTAAAGATGGATTTGACCAATATCTTTTAAAATTAAAAAAATAAACAATGTCAAACAAGTAAAAGCTGTCAGCTTACTCACGAACAACTACTATTTATTTAGAGAATATTAATTGATAGATTCAGGCGTTACTTTGCGGAAATCCATTACAAGATAAAAAACAGACGAAAAATCTCTAGTACAATTCGGCTTAACCGCGGTTAAGCGGAATAGTAAAAAACAGACGAAAAATCTCTTTTTATCTATTTAATCTCTTTTAATCGTTTTTTATCTTAGAGAATAGTGCCACAAGTCCAAAACAAGTGGTACCTAAAACCTAAATAAAACGTAAAATATTTTTTAACCTATTATCCTCTCCACCCCGCTTCTATTCTCACAATATATTCCCCATAAGGCATCGAAAAGCTCATTAGGAAGGCCATATTGGCTACGTCTTTCTCTCGCCCGCACGACCTACCCTTATCTAAAGGGATAGATTCAGAAGTAGGTCTTGGTAGTTCACTTACGCTTTTTATCAATCGGCAAAAACTATATTGAACAAAAATTGTCTCAAAAGCTTATTATTAATAACTGTTTATCCTGACTGATTACCTGAACGTAGATGTAAAGTAACATGTGTTTTTATGGTTACTGGAAACCATACCCCTTGAACCAGAAAACAGCAATGCGAGCATTACTTTTTGCCGGCAGAAATAGTTCTGCCGTGCCTTGCTGTGTGCTGCTGTGTGTGTAATGCTTTACCTATGTATGGTGGTAGTTCTTCCCCGGAAGAGTTCTCTACAAAATGTAGAGCTAATTTTCAGGAAATACGGATGACACTAAAGTCTTCACGGATGTTATTCCGAAGTTGCTGACCAAAATTTCGTGCAACTCGTACCATGAATCACCTTAATTCCGAAATCAGGCCTAAAGACGAAACATGACATAAATTCTGCGAAACTTCATGATAGATAAGTCCTTCTTACTTCGTCTCCGAAGTTTTGGACAAACATTTTCTTGATAGGCCAGCTGGTCCTAACATAAATAAATAATGCTGGACAATCCACACAGCATCATCTAGCCCCAAGGTAAGCAGAGCTTGCTTAAGGATCTTTTAAGCCAACACGGCGACGCGTAATAAATATGGGTAATAAATGACTGATATAATTAATAACAATACATCATAGATATTTTTATTATACATAGAAAACACCCAGAAAACCTGGAACAAATATTTGCAGATCGTACAAGGATTGTTCAAAGGCGGGAATCGAAACCAGGCAGACCTTCGCCCGCCGCGCCAATTTGGTCGCCACATAGTTTGTTCATTATGACCTATGTACCTTATTCCCACTAACGTATCTTATTTGATAGTTTCCTTATTGAGATATCTTGGGATATTCTGAAACCACAGCTAAGTAAAATCGTGAGGAAACCGGTAGCATCTAAGATCCAACGGTGATGGTGTTGTAAATTATAAAACTAACCAGAATAATCCATCATTAAATGAAATATTAAATTATTTACTGGTTCTGAGTTTAATCATTTGTTATATGCACCATCACGGGAGAACAGAAGACATTTTTGAGCACAGAGTGAGTGCGCTGGGTCATAGGATCAAGGAGCATAATAATAATTAAAGAGATTTGAAGACCATATTTATCAAACATCTGCGAACAATGTTATGGGGAGTTCGTAATTTTTTTTTCTAGAAAATTATGGTTCCGCCAAGAACGAAAATTCAATATTTTATTTGAAAAACTGAATTAACATAAAAATAATAAAAGTAATTAGCAGAGTAGTTTCAGGAAGATCTAACTTAAATACCTTTTTACTTTACTAATCTAAAACCAAATGAATAAACAAACTGAGTTAAGTATATAAAACGTAATTATTTTGTTAATCGAATTGGCTGTTATAAAAGTTTACGAACCTGTTACTAGAATAGGCCATCACGGACAGTAAGTACTCACTCCACAGCATAGAGGTCAGTAACGATCCCAATTTGCGGTTAACACATTTCCGATGATACCAAACTACTCGTAGACCTTAGCAATATTTCACACACAACTCACCGTTAGGGAAATTGAAATACCTAGGTGGTGCTAAGGTAGTAGATTTTACAGCACTAGCGATCTGCCCCGACTTTGCACGGGTGCTTAAACTAGCTGATACTATCATAGCAAACCTTCCTCTTGAATCACTGTCACCCAGCTCTGTCTGTCTAGGGTAATAGACAAACAAACACAATAAAGTTCATCTGTCACTGTTTTGTCTGTAATTTTTTTCAATAAATATTCTACCTGTCCGTCTCCCCGTAAGACTTTTGACTACAGCAGCGCTTCCGTGCTTCGTAAGGCACGTTAGGCAGCTGATCCCGGCTTGGCCATGGCGGAAGGTATCAGGTGGCCCATTAACTCCGTCACTAGAGTTGGCCACTGACTCACACGAGCTTCCATTAAATTGCTATTGAGTGGCTGCTAGTGAATTAAAAACGATTCCACTTGCTGGCCCCGCTGTTAGCTTTCGTCATCGCGGGACCATTTGTAAGCAAATACGAGCTCCCTAGTGTCGTGAACAACCATGCAATGGGACCACAATCACTTAGCCTAATTACAATGGCAAGAGCTAATAATCCCTATGTTCAGTAGCATTTCCACAACCGAATGCAACACAAGTGCGAATAATGTCGACTGAGGTAGAAAAGATACCACAAGTGTTCGGAGACGTCTGTCTCCGAAAGGAGAGACGAAAAAGACAGAAGCTACTCATCACAGAGCTGTTTTTAGACTACGCGAAGAATTCCACACTCCACGGTCTGCGATACATCGCAGAAAAAGGACTTAGCACCATCGAAAAGCTATTCTGGACTGTTACTTTCCTGTTCAGCGTCATCCTGTGCTCGTTCCTCATCAAGAATGTCTACACGAAGTGGATGTACAGTCCAGTTATAGTCACGGTAAGCGAGAGACTTATTTCCGTCGGCGAAGTGCCGTTTCCATCTGTAACTATATGCCCTCAGATCAAGAGCAAAGCCAGCGTTTATAACTTCAGTGCGAAGCTTGATAGTATAGAGGCAAAGAATATGACCGATGCAGAGTTAGATATGCACGCGGATGTGGCAATGGTTTGCACTTATGGAGATAGTGCAGTATATACAGACAGAGAGTTTACAAATGCTAGTATAATTAAGCATATTGATTACGTGGCACCTAGCATAGATGATGTCTTTATGAGTTGCCAATGGCATTATAGTGATGTGGAATGCAGTGATATGTTCAAAAAAGTTTATACATCTGAAGGATTGTGTTTTAACATGAACGCGATATCGGCAGAGGAAATGTTCCGTGATACTGTGCAGTCGGATTACATGTATTCAGAAAGAAACCGTACTTCAAAAGGATGGTCTTTCATTGAAGGTTATTCAGTCGACGAGCCGTTCCCTTTTCCTAAGCGTGGTAGCGAAAATGGCGCTAAACCGGACCTAGAAGTAATTTTAAGCAGTAAGGATGAAGACGTCGACGGTATTTGCAACGGTCTGAGCTCTGGATACAAAATATACATCCAACATCCGGCAGATTTTGTCCAATCTTCAATGTATTACTACGCGGCTGTTGACGGTCAAGTGTCATCGTTGGCTATCAGTTTCCACGCCTTAAGTACATCTGAAGCACTGGAAGATTACCCATCAGAAATTAGGCAGTGCTACTTCCCTCAAGACCGTCAATTGCGCTACTTTAAATTATACACGGGAAAAAATTGCAGAGCAGAGTGTTTGTCAAACTATACATTCAAGCAATGTGACTGTGTGGGGTTTTATATGCCACACGATAATAGCAGCCAAATATGTACGGAAAATAAATTACGATGCATGGAATTAGCTCATGAATACATGGCGTATAGGGAGCTTAAACTTGAACTTGCCAAGAGTAAAGATGGTTGTAGATGTTTGCCTTCATGCAACACCGTGGAGTATGATGCAGAGGTTTTAAAAACAGAGTTCAATATTAAAAGGTTTTTAAAAAGCGCGATGACTTCAAATGACTATGTTTTCATGAAATCAATCAAGTTTTCAAAGGTAGAATTGTATTTTAAGAAGCCTCAGTTCGTATCGATGCGGCGTTCAGAACTTTTTGGTATGACTGACTTTCTCGCTAATATTGGAGGGTTGCTTGGCGTGTTTTTAGGCTTTTCATTCTTGAGTTTTATTGAAATATTGTACTTCATCTCTTTGAGGGTTGGTTGTTCTCTAAGAAGAGATTTAAAGGAAGAAAAAAGGAATAGAGCAAACAGTATCAAAGCAGAAAAGGATATCTAGAATAAAAACTATTCTTACATTAGGTGCATAACTAAAATAATATTTTTATCTTTTACCATAGTGCCGAATGACTCCGTGTTAGGTTATCAAAGTACCTAACTACTGTCTAAGGGACTGAAAAATGTTTAAGGGAAGCAATTAAACATTTTTATACTAACAGCTTTGCTTTGCTTATTACAATAATTAATAAATTAAATAACACCCACTAACTCTTCATTTCCTCACTGAATTTGATTACCTAATTTTTTTTTATTCTTTTTTTATACTACTGAAGTGGCAACCAAGCGTACGGCCCACAAGATGGTAAGCGGTTACCGCAGCCTATGGACGCTTGCTATACCAGAGGTATCACTCGCGGGTTGCCACCTTGAGGCTAAGATCGAAAGCCTCATGTGCCAGTAATTTCACCGGAAACCATACCCTTCACACCGGAACATGCTTGGCGGCAGAAATAGGTATGGTGGTAGTCCTTCCCCGGACGAGCTCTATCACAGAGAACTCTACTATTCTTTAATCTACCTAATAAATTTTACCTAATAAAATAACTTGATGAAGTAAGTGAAGTGTTTTTTATATTTTTATTTTTTATGGGAAAAAGTAAATAGGGCATACGAGTTTATAGGCAAACAAAGAGAAAAATAAATAAATAATGCTGGACAATCCACACAGCATCATCTATCCCCAAGGTAAGCTGCTGTTAAACAGAGCTGTATTATAGGTACTAAGTAGATGACTGACATATATTTAATACAATACAATACATAGATAGATATTTTTTATTATTTATAGAAACAAATTTTTGTAGATCGTACAAACATTTTTTCCGAGGCGGGAATCGAACCCGCAACCTCTGCGTCGCAGGCCGAACTGCGCCCGCTGCGCCACATCGGTCGTCAAAAAATGACAAGTAAACAGCTCATTCTCACAGGACCAGTCATTGATTCGTCACAAGTATTTTTATTACATATTTTTCGCGCCGTCAAACGAAACGTGAAAAACTACAGGCAAAAAAACACGAACCGTTCTCGATTCAAGATTCCAGATTCAAGATATTTATTTGCACAAATAAGTGTTACAAAAGGTCTTAAAAGTAATATGGCACTTAGAAATTATTTGCCCTTTTCAGGCATTGCAAATTATATGTAGGCTATGCTGGGCGCTAAGCTGCTTACATAAGAGTACCTAACTTATTATAATACCTAACATTCAAATAAGCTTTTTACTTTTGACTAGGTAGTTATACTTTTGATAAAAAAATCATATTTTCGCCGTGACATTGCGCCAATGCCACCACCCCCATCCTTGTCACGCAAATATAATTATAATTACAGCTAATTCACATGGAAATCCTGTTTATGTTTGCCAATGACGGCCGATGTGGCGCAGAGGGCGCAGGTCCGCCTGCGACGCAGAGGTTGCGGGTTCGATTCCCGTCTCGGAACAAATGTTTGTACGATCTACAAATATTTGTTCCGGGTGTTCTGGGTATTTTCTATATAATATAATAAAAAAATATCTATCTATGTATTGTATTGTATTAAATATATATCAGTCATCTAGTACCCATAATACAGCTCTGTTTAACAGCAGCTTAGCTTGGGGCTAGATGATGCTGTGTGGATTGTCCAGCATTATTTATTTATTTATTTATTTAATACCTCTATGAATTTTTTTTTATATTATTGGATAATTAACCATCTACCCATAAACTAAGCATAGCTTATACTTTAAGAACAAGACAACTAATTATTATACTTAATGTATTATTTCATACATTTGGTTTTTCAATAATAAAGAAATACACAAGAGTTTGTCCAAGTTCCTACTGAGTTTTACATATTTTTAACTATATTTCAGTTCTTCGTAGAGAATATTTTACAATAGTTGATTGATCAATACTTTATAATTTTGATAAGCTATTCTTGTCATTGCTTATACAATTTATGTAAGTTATCTTTTAACTTGTAAGTCTTTAAGTTTTCATATTTTTTTAATGTCATCATCATCATCATCATCATAACAGCCTTCTAATGGTCCCACTGCTGGGACACTGGCCTACTCTCGGGCGAGAGTGATTAGGTCTTAATCCACCACGCGGACCCATTGCGGATTGGTGGATGGCACATGTCTTTCGAATTTTTAGCTCTTCGACATGCCGGTTTCCACACGATGTTTTCCTTCACCGTATGAGAGCACTGATGTTTTGAATGTCAATCTCCTCTTATCCTTGGTCGGGCACTGAAGCTGCGACACAGTGTTATACTCCTGCAGTTTTCAGTATTCATTTGAGTATAAAAACCTAAGTATACACAAACAATGTTCAAAAACAAAAATTGATTGATTGATTTCAATATAAGAGTAGTAGAGTTCTCTGTGATAGAGCTCGCCCGGGGAAGGACTACCACCATACTTATTTCTGCCGCCAAGCAGTAATGCTCGCATTGCTGTGTTCCGGTGTGAAGAGTGTGGTTCCGGTGAAATTACTGGCACATGAGGCTTTCTATCTTAGCCTCAAGGTAGCAACCCGTGAGTGATACCTCTGGTATTGCAAGCGTCCATAGGCTGCGGTAACCGCTTACCATCTTGTGGGCCGTACGCTTGGTTGCCACTTCAGTTGTATAAAAAAAAAATAAAAAAAAAACAGTTGGAGGAAAACTATAGATAGTGTCCTTGCACGGAGTCACGATCCTCAACTGTGGGGAATCGATTAAGAAGGAGGATTTCAATCAAAGTAAGGTCAATAAGAGAATTAAATATCTCAATATCGCGGGCACGAGCGGCAAGATACGAGGTGGCAAAGTGAAAATTCTGAGCACTGGTGGTCTAGTAGTAGTGACCCCGCCTTCCGATCCTAAGGTCGTGGTTGTGCACCAATGGATTTTTCTATTCGAAAAATTTATGTGCGCAATGCCAGTGCTCTCGTACGGTGAAGGAAAACATCGTGAGGAAACCGGCATGTCCAAGAACTAAAAATTCGAAGGACATGTGCCATCCACCAATCCGCATTGGGTCCGCGTGGTGGATTAAGACCCAATCACTCTCACCCGAGAGTAGGCTAGTGTCCCAACAGTGGGAACATTAGAAGGCTGTCATGATGATTGCTGTTTTTTTACCTCCAAGTGGCAAACAAGCCTAAAACTACCTGTTTTCTAACAAAACGTAGCCCAAAGTCGGCCATTTCCGTATTTAGGATAATTGTTGAGGTTTGCTTCAAGGTGTTTTTGTTTATTTTTGGATTGTTTTGGTTCACCTTTGTCATTTGCTTTCTTTGGATTTTGGAAATTTTATTTTTTAAAATTACCTATTATTTTTTAATCCATAGAAGAACCAAGGTCACCGACATAGCTCTTAGAATTAGTAAGTTGAAGTGGCAATGGGCAGCCATATAGCTCGCAGAACCGATAACCGTTGGGGAATAAAGGTTCTTGAGTGGCGACCACGAACTGGAAAACGAAGTGCAGGACGGCCCCCCACTCGATGGACCGATGACATTAAAGCGGTCGCAGGAAGTCGGTGGATGGTGAAGGCCCGAAATCGGTCGTCATGGCGCTCTTTGGGGGAGGCCTATGTCCAGCAGTGGACGTCTATCGGCTGATATGATGATGATGATGATTACTTTTTAATGAATTTATTTAAACTTAGGGTCTCATTCATAAAACCTCTAATAACTATTATCATTATCTAATGTGTCTTTTGAATCATCTTCATCTTGACAGCCTTCTAATGTTCCCACTGCTGGGACACTGGCCTACTCTCAGGCGAGAGTGATTGGGTCTTAATCCCACCACGCGGACCCAATGCGGATTGGTGGATGTCTTTTGAATCTATCACTGTAATTTTTCATAAACAAGGAAAGACATACCAACTTAGCAAGCCGCTGAAATGTCTTTTTTTATGAATTATAATTTTATTATGTAATTTTATTTATTAAATTTTGTAATGCCTTTGAAGGATGACACGGCTACATCGCCTCGTGAACGAACAAAACATGTTCTATGACTAATACATAAAACGATGCATAGCGCTGGGTCATAGGATTACTCAAAGATGATTTATCATAACAAAGAAAATAGACTGATATATTACGCTTACCAAAATAAAGCAGAGAATTTAAAATAACATAGAACACCGTTCTAAATCGTCATCATGCACATCCTACATCATTGTACTAGTAGAAGGAACCTTGTCTGAATCAAACACCTCAGGATTCATTTTGCAATAACGAGGTCGCCGGGACAGTTTACTTTGACAAAGGCGTTCAGCTTGCATAAATTAGGAAAGTTTACCAACTTTCAAATGATAGTACCGAGGCACGGCATTTGCTAATTAGCATAGCAACGTTTTAAATAAATCTTGAACTTTACTAGTTGAAGCTACTAATTGTAGTTTTCGCGTTTTATTATGTTTTTGAAAATAAGTTACATCGTGGTATTATTTGCGTATTTGATTTAAAAATTATATTGATGAATGAAAATGATTATGCCCATTTTTTACCTAGTTTTGTCCCCCTAGGGTGATATAATATAATTCATACATAATTCTTACATGCTTAAATAATACATAAAAACAATTAGGTACTCGTAAATATTTGCAGATCATGCAAACATTTGACCCGCAGTAAGTAAGTTCGTATGAGTCAGTGACCCGCAGTGGGAACCAAACACGCAACGTGAGGGATATATTTTTTTAATGTTTTTTTCTATAAAAAGTCATTCACGCTTTTTGCTTCAAAGTACGTAATTAAAATTGAAAATCGCATAAATAACAAACTCTTGAATTTTAATCGCTGGAAAGTTTCAAACAGAAACAAGAAACGTGAAGTTAGTCAGAACTTTGATAAAACAATGCTATAAAAGTTTTCAAGTCTAGATACCAGGGCCACATACTAAAACCATAAGCTTGTAGAAGAAAGAGCTTTTCACTCAATTGCAAAACTAATATTTTCATTTCAAGATTTAAAAAAAGGTGCCTTAGAAGGACAGTTAGTTGCGTGAGTCGATATCTAACTCTGAGGGCATATCCGGAATAATGCCTTTGACAATCGTAAACCTTAAAGTCCAGCTGTCAATTTACCTAAATATACTTTGCAAAGTTTAAATAAACAAATATTAATTTGTGTGGGATATTTTACAGCGCCTCTGTCAAATCTCATACAAAATTGACAGCAGAAGGTCTGTCATGAAAAACTCGTTTGACAGTCTTATAGCCACAAATTAAAAGAAGAAGAAGAAGCGTAACGTATCGTCCTTGTCAATTTGTATGGGTTTTTTTATAGTGCGTAAAATGAACTAAAAAAAACTCGTAACTCAAAAACTCATGATAGCCAGACAATACGATTACCATTACGTTCGTCAAACGAGTTTTTCATGATAGACTCTTTGGTGTTGAAGTTATTAGGCCGCTTGAAGGCCTCCATGGCCTAATAACTTTGAAAGAGCCGGGAGTGGAGTGACCCAAAGCACTGAAACGCTATGTTGAAGTTGCCACTGGCAGTCACGGCTGTTTTTCATCTATCTATGAGCGTTTACGATTCAGCTACGGACAACGTTTGATCCAGGTTTTCTTTAATTGGTTGGATTTGACCAAACTCGAAATACCCACTATATACAGAATAAATCGTAGTTAACTGAGAGTAAACCTACGAGTAAACTGACAAATTACAGAGTGGTAATCGCGAAACTGATATATCTGATGTCGCAAGCGTACCTACTTATTCTACGTTGACCGCTCACATTCAAGTGGGCCACATTAATGGCTGCCACATTAGTGGTACAAAAAAAGTAAGCCTTTTCAATAAAAAAAACAATTAAAATATGTTATTCTATTTACTTATTACATTGGCCTTCTATTTTGACAATGTTGGCTCTGTTGATCTTTTCTTCCTTCAAATCTCGTCTCAGAATAAAACCAACTCTCAAAGTGATAAAATAAAACAGTTCTATCAAACTTAAGAATGAAAATCCCAGAAACAAACCAAGCAATCCTCCAATATTAGCAAGAAAATCGGTAGTACCAAATAGTTTCGAGCGACGCATTGATATATAATGCGATTTCTTAAAGTACATCTCTATCTTCGAGAAATTGGTTGTATTTAAGCGAGAAGCGTTTTTTTGTATGTAGCTAGCATAATTTTTTAAATTGAAATCGGTCTTTAGAATCTCGGCATCGTATTCGACCGTTTTGCACGCTGGTAAGCATTTACAGCCATCGCCACTTCTATCAAGTGCAAATTTAAGCTCTTGATTCGCCATGTAGTCATGAGCTTTCTTCATACACTGCAATTTATTTTCTGCGCATATTTCACTACTATTATCATGAGGCATGTAATACCCAACGCAGTCACACATCTCAATGGTATAGTTCGACAGGCATTCCGCTCGGCAATTCTGCGCTGTGTATACTTTAAAGTAATACAACGGAAGTTCTTCAGAAAAGTAGCACTGTCGAGTTTCCGATGGAATATCTATAAGTGTATCAGAAGCGGATAAGTACTGAAAGCTTAGAGCTAAAGAAGACACTTGCCCGTCAAGAGCCGCGTAGTAATAAGTCGAAGATTGGGGAAAATCTGCCGGATGCTGGATGTATATTTTATATCCAGAGTTCAACACGTTGCAAAAATTGTCTTTATCTTCTTCCCTACTTTTAAAAACCACTTCAAGATCTGGTTTAGCAGTGGTTTCTCTGCCACGTTTAGGAAAGTATTGTTGTTCTGTGACCGAATAACCTTCATCAAAAGTCCATCCTGCAGATGATTGGTTTCTTTCTGAGTACTTGTATTCTTGCTGCACTGTATCACGAAACATTTCTTCTGCCGCTAAACCGTTCATGTTGAAACATAGTCCCTCAGATGTATATACCTTTTTAAACATTTCATTGCATAATAATTTTCTTTCATTCCATCTACAGTCGACAATAACATCGGACAAGCTAGGTGAAACGTCATCAATATTCTTAATTATACTAGCATTCGTGAAGTCTCTGTATTGACCTGCAAACGAGCAAAGCATTGAAATGTCTGCAAACTTCTGCAATTCTTTATCTGTTTTTATCTGTTCACGGATCTTGTCGAGGGTTATATTCATTTTTTCAAGATTATTATAAACTTTTAGATAGTTATACACGCTAGCATTACTTTTGATCTGAGGACATACAGTTACAGAAGGAAACGGCACTTCGTTAACGCCGACCAGTCTCTCGCTGACAGTGACGATAACTGGACTGTCTTTCCACTTTGTGTAGACATTTTTGATGAGGATCGAACACAGGACGATGCTGACAGCAAAGGTGATGGTCCAAAACAGCTTCTCGATGGTGCTAAGTCCTTTTTCGGCGATGTATCGCAGACCGTGCAAGGTGGAGTTCTTCGCGTAGTCAAAGAATAGCTCTATGATGAGTAGCTTCTGTCTTTTCCTTCTCTGCTTTCGAAAACAAACGTCTCCGTATACGTATGCTATTTTTTCTGGCTCGTTCGACATTTTTGCACTAGTGCTCTTTGCGACAGTAGAAATACGACTGAATTGAAGAGGATTAAAGGTAGTTACAGACTTTTATAGACTTTTAAACGTAATTATGTTACGTAATTTGTGATCTCATGATGTTCGCGACATTACCTCAGGGAGCTCATTTTTGTGTTGATAAATGACCACATGATAATGAAGGTCACATGCGTGACTATGATCAATAAATTGACAAGAAATTAGTGTAATATTTTTTTTTTAAACACAATGATCTTTTTAACCTACACTTGCACGAGTTTTATACTATGTGCCTGCCAATTAACAGTTTTTTTTTTCAGTCTAATGGGAGTTTTATACCAGAGATCGCACATCGGTTTTATTGTATTACTTGTAGGTATTTTATTATGTTAACTTTATGAGTGCTTAGCGACTCAGTAGCTTGTAAAGATATCACCCTTGTCCTGGGAGAATTCACGCTATGTCAATAGATAAATTCACGCGAGCTTACAAAGGTTGCGTAATCGGCTGGTAGTAGAACTCTTCAGCCAAAGTCCACGTTAGTGCTAGATATTGCCACTAACCAGGAGCCTTAAGCGCAACACACACAGAACGCGGGCGCGGATCGGGTGAAGCGCGGCAGCCGCTCCCGCGTTCAGTGTGATGTCATCCTTGTCGTCCATACAAATTAAAACAAAAAACACCCGCGGCGGATCTGACCCGACCCGCGCCCGCCCGCTGTGTGTGTTGCGCGTTACTCTTGAATCCAATGATAATTCTGATCCAATCCCAATTTCAATCCAATTCTAATTTGCTGCTGTCAAATTGTGTTGAATTTAGCGCTAGGATTGCGCTGAAGAGTATGAAATATCTCCAATACCTGTCCAATACTAGTCGATTGCAATTGCGTTCAAGAGTAAATCCGGCTCTAAGTTTCTTGTCATTGTCTATTCTGCGAGTTCAAAAACCCCATCTTCAGTTCAAAAAACAAAAAAATGTTGAGGAAAATCTTCCCGTAGAGCACTAAGCCATTCCCAAGAAACAGTGTTGCTATTCTTATTTATTTTCTAAGTGCGAACAGTCTTTAAGATAAACAAGTCTCTAAATAGATAGGGGAAACATTGGGTTTGTTCAAGAGTTTGCATGGGCATATTATTGCTTACTAGCTGTCGCCCACGACTTCATTCGCGTGAAACTCGGGAATCGTACTTTTTCCGGGATAAAACAGTAGCCTATGTCTTATTCCCGGTCATTATCTATCTATGTTTTAAATTTCAGCCAAATCGATCTAGTGGTTGTCGAGTTATAGAGTAACAAACATCCAAACATCCAAATTTTTGCATTTATAATATTAGTGTGATAATGACGTAAACTGTGATAATTTTTTTTTTTTAAATACAGTTTAGCAATGTATTTAATAATATTACGATCTAGCCTTATGTTTAGGCTAATGAGTAATTTAATGTTGACCTAGTTTTATAATATAAATAATGTCTCTATTTATTAAGGGGAAGTCACTATGTTCATGTGTTCTTTATAAGTAGTTTTACACTTTCACTACGTTAGGTACACTATTAATTTACACTACTAACTCAAAAGGTTTAGTCCTTTTGAGTCTTCTCACTAGGTATGTCTGTGTAACTGTGGTAAGTAAAAAGCTTTTTTTTTGAGACATAATATTAATTGATAAATTAAAACTAGCTGTTTTTACAGGTCTTCGTTTATTTTACAAGACATTTTGTTGGGGTAATACAAAACTTTAGTTTCTTGGTTGTTGTCATATTCACATGCTTATAAGTAATGTAACATGACTGGACGTAATACCTTTCGACTTTTGTACGTTTTTACCTTGATGCATCTAAACACGTGTTCATTTACGTTAACCAATAAATAAATAAATAAATATAAATAATGCTGGACAATCCACACAGCATCATCTAGCCCCAAAGTAAGCTGCTGTTAAACAGAGCTGTATTATGGGTACTAGATGACTGATATATATTTAATACAATACAATACATAGATAGATATTTTTTATTATACATAGAAAATACCCAGAACACCCGGAACAAATATTTGTAGATCGTACAAACATTTGTTCCGAGGCGGGAATCGAACCCGCAACCTCTGCGTCGCAGGCGGACCTGCGCCCGCTGCGCCACATCGGTCGTCACATAAAGATACTAAGACGCTTGTTTGATTGAACCCGAACTTCTTGTTTATTTTCTTCTTCTTCTTTTGTTTTATGGCCTCTGTGGCTAGTTTGCCACAATTTTGCCAGTGTCAAGTGTATTAGTTTGATTGTCGCTTAGCAACGTAAACAAACGAAATTTGGAAAGAAACGATGACTTTTCTTTCAAAATTTTCCTGGAAAGTTTGACTAAATTACCAACCAACATTACCCCTCCATTTCAATTACCAACACTTGTGCTAAGTAAACAAGTTAAATTGGATAAACTGCCACCAAATTTACGCAATAAAACTTAAAATAACACGAGAAAAATAATTAAAATGGGAAGACCCATGTCGTTTTGACAAGATAGCCAAAGACAATCCCTTGTTTATTTTAACTATTACACATTTTGACTTTTATACTTTTTGTGGCATAGACAGCCGGTCATAAAGACATTTTGACAACTGCATATTCCAACCGTTGAACATTTTCTTACGTTGACTACCCAGTCCCAGAATCAATTCTGTCCTGCATTTTTAAAACGCCATCTATCAAAAAGCTTTGGCACTATTCCAAAAGCGCATGCATAATGGTAATGTGGTAATCGTTCCACATAATCTAGCTGCGCAGGAGTTCAAGAACCTTACAAAACCTTTCTTTAAAAGTGTAAATTTATTCAAATTTAAAGAAAAAAAGTATATAATGCCCGCATCCTTTTCACGACAGGCTGGTAGAATGAGACAGATATAGGAGTTTATGTAAGAGGAATAAAGACGAAGATAACGTCGGTAGAGCCATCTAAGAACTCGTTTCAACAATAGCTTGATGTGCAACAACACTGTTTTCTATTTTCAATTATTCCTAAGTTCAATCATATTTTTATTTTAATTTATTTGCAATTAAATATTTACAATAAATAAAAGTCAAATTTATCATAATCCAGACATTAGTTTCACATTATTTCGCTGACTATTAACATGTCTGAATATAATTTGCCCCCCTACCATGAACTCTTAGAGCGATTCAAATTAGGACCTAAGCTGAATTGTCAAAAATTTTTGTATCATGACTTCAATAATTATTAATTTTATGGTACAAAATTCACTGTACTGATGTTAATTTATGTTTATCTTTATTTTAACATTGCTTACCTGCTTTGAGCTTTACTTTCATAGGTATTAGTACATTCTTATAGCATGAGTACGTATTTATAATTGTTAAATATATGCTTAAGAATAATAACTTAAGTTCTTACTGTTAAAATAATGATAATTAGCGTAAGTAAATGAGGATTATATACATTTAGGACAAGCCTCTAAGGGCTTTTTAAATGTTAAAAACAGCTGCATATTTTTTGTTATAATTAATAAATAAATAAATAAAGTACCTACTAAATATAATATTTGTATCCCAGATTATGGGGTGTGTGAGCCACTTTTGTTTTAAATAATAGGAACTATAAATGTACCACATTCAAACAAATAAATGAATAAATTAATATTTTAAATGACTTAAACGGCGTTTACAGTATTAAAAAACGGTTTTCTTTTACGTATTATGTTTTTTTTAATAAAAGTACCTACTAAGTAACTTAACACTTACAGGAAATACCGAGAAGGCCGGTTACGCAGTTAGTTTTTTTTCGTTTTGTGGTTTGGATTTAATTGTACCAAACAAAGTTTTTTTTTAGTAAGTTTTTTAAAATTTAAATTTTATAAAAAAAAATATTTATATCTTACCATGACAGAGGCATCCGGGTGGCCTATTAACTCGGTCACTAGAGTTGGCCACTGACTGAATATACTTACGTAGCGTGCAAATTTGAATCACTCTATTTATTTAAAAAACCGCATCAAAATCCGTTGTGTAGTTTTAAAGATCTAAGAATACATAATACAGACAGACAGCGGGAGGGGCCTTTTTTATACTATATAGTGAAAAGGCTACCTTTTAGTATGCACGCAAGTAAAGCCGCAGGTGGCAGCTTAATATTTTTAACTGACTTCAAAAAAAGAAGTTCTCAAAATTCAACTGTATGTTTTTGTTACGCGATTTCTCCAATTATGAATTGGTTCTGATTATGCTTTTTTATTTGATAAGTTACCTTCAGAGGTGGTCTCATATAAATTTAATAGAAATTGGTTCAGTACTTAAAAAAAAAATATTATATCAATGTGTCAATGACTACACCCCCTCGTACCACCACAATTTATAGAAACATTTTTATATTTGAAGTCGGTTTTAGTTTTTTTTTTATGTATTATTATAAATATTTTGCAGCCAACGATACTAAACACAAACTACTCAAATTACCTTAATAAATATCTAATATTCAAGCACTAACATTACATGCGATCAGTAACAATGCTCCATAATTTAATTAAAAAGACTGTACAATAAATCTTTCCTTCTTTAGTAATTAATTAGAGTAATAATAACAGAGGATACATGGATGCTTTCTTGGGTCAAGCGTAAGCAGTTGAAGGAAACGTAGCCAGTTCAGTGTTTTTAGTCTAAGTCAGCAACAAGACGCTATTATTAGATTAATTTCCGATCGTTCAGTGTTTTTAGTCTAAGTCAGCAACAAGACGCTATTATTAGATTAATTTCCGATTGACGCCGACGCCGACGATTCTCGTCGTCGTTGGCGTCCGATCGGAAATTTAGTTCAAACCAAATTCAATCTCTCATTCCAAGGTCCCTTTTTTATGCTTAAATGACGGGTTACAGGTCTAAATATAGCCTGAGCATGACAACTTACGTAATTTTTATCTTACTAGCAACGTCCTGCATTGCACTAGTGAAACTAGTGAAATTATAATTGAATTCATTGATTTATGAATGTCAATTATTAATTTTGTCTTTATATTAAGTTATGAAATGATAATCTAATAATATCCTAAACCGTGTAATAGACCTGTGAATATTTTAATCAATAAATTATGATCTAAGACTTTTAGATAAAATTTAAAATGCGGCATTTAGCTAATTGAATAAAAGTAATGCAAAGTCTTAAGTATGATAATATAATCCCATTGTTGCGCCTTCGTTCATACCTTTTATATTATGGCCTATAGCTTCCTCACAACTATTCTGAGGGGTCGATATACATTGCAATTAAATCTAAATTCGAGTGATTTACGGATTTTCACCTTTACTGACTTCTCGGTAATCGGTCCGCAGTCAGACAGAACTTTACTAATTTGGATGGTTTGAATACAAAAATCATAACCGCGAGTATTATTTAATTGTTAAATATCTTCCTATCTTCTTCTTCTTGTCTTATATATAAAAATGAATTGCTCGCTAAAATTCGACAACGGCTGGACCGGCTGGCTATTTTTGGTCTTGAAATGATTGTAGAAGTTCAGGGAAGGTTTAAACTTTATTTCCAATTATGGAAAATTTGCGAAAAAAAAATACTCGAGTGAAACTGTGCCTAACTATCTAACCGGGTCTATTAATTAAATAATTATTAAACTTATAGAAACCTGTCAAAATTTCTCATTTTTAACTAAGAGCTTCTGTGCTTCGGAGCCTCAGAGGGCACGTTTAATGTTGGTCCCGGCTCCAACAGAAGGCTATTACGGCCTTCGGGCGGCCTATAAACTTCGACACTTGAGTTGGCCACTGACTCCTAGACGAACTTACTTTGAAAGTGTTCGATACAACAACCGGCTACCAGTTTGACATTCTTTTATTTTTTTCACTTGGTGCTTCTTCAAACTGTCATAAGTACTCAAAATATAAATATTTTTACAGAGTTTTACTAACACAATTCGTCTCGACTCCGCTTCGGTGGATATTTGTCTTTAGGACCAGCTAAACTTTATTACACAATTTAATCATGACGAGTAAGTGAGTACTTTTGACAATTCCATGATTGCTTCAAATTATCATGATCTGACTAAGTAAATGGCAATATGTATTGGAATGTAATCTTTCGTCATGACAGCCTTATAATGTTCCCACTGCTAGGACACTGGCCCAGGTACTTTTTTGGAATCTTTGTATCGGTGGCGAGGACACACAAATGACATAACCAAAAAATTAAAAAATAATCGCGATACTATTTTGTGATAAAATTATTATGTAATTGAATACTTACCTACCTACTAAATTTTCATTTTTATTTTTTTTATTAATTAAAATGTAACAAACCTTAAAAAAAACTTTAAATCTTGTTTTTATAGCCTATTTTGTGCTTGCAACACTAAAAGAATCACTCCATAGTGGCACTATTAGAAGTAAATAAAAAGAATAATGTGCCTGTATTTTCATTAGCCACGATTACCTACCCTTCAAATCAGAACACAGATTTATAAGCATGACTGCTTAGTAACAGAAATACGGGTGGCAGTAAATTCTCTAGACGAGCTCTATCACAAAGAATTCTGCTACTATAAACAGTAAATAGAATCCGATTCTAATTAGATGGATACCAAACATACCTACTTAGCGCACCTTACACTCATTAGCACCAATACAAAATGCATTCAGACAAAAGCTCAAGCTTGAACTGAAGTCAACCGCAGATTAATATCAAGTTACAGAGAAAAAAAACTTTTGCCTAAAGCTAACCGGTCTTCAACCAACTTCACTCCACGAAGGTCAAGCGAACCGATCCGAACATACTATCAGATGCTACTCAGCCACCGGAGGGGGCGCGCGTGTTCTATTCGTCCCCAAAAACTTTTACGACACCCTATCGGCGCACACAATTAGTTTTTTACGCGTACCAAGTAAAAAAATACATTTTGTGTTGTTCATTATCGGTTTTCTTTCATAATTGTGCTTTAGCTTCGAGTTTTGAAACTAGAAAGTCGCGGAGTTGTATAGTAAGTGTTGTTTCAATGTGAACAGTGGTTTTTAGTGAGTTTTTTGAACTTGCAACGGGGTACTTTCTTCAATTTCGGTAAGTGTACCTATTGTAACTGTGTTAGTCAAATAACAAGTAGTAATAAGACCAGTAGTCAACTTATATGCAAGTCTAATCCAGAGAAACTTGATCTATTTTCACTTGTTTGGCAGCCTTGTGGCATACGCGTATAAGTCTGAAACTGTATCTTTTGGGGTTAAAGATGTGAGAACATAAACTGGAGCAATTTTATTGATAATAAGTTTGATAAAGCAACAGTGATTAAAATAATCTTACTTTTTCATATCTACATTGATTACATTAAGATTATGACACTTATAATAAACTTAATGGATAAGCAATAAAAACAAATTCACTTAGCTACTCATAAACGCTTAGCACATTTTTATAAAAAGGCTAAAAGGTCATTTTACCGTTTTGTAGTTATTATTTATCTAATAATAAAGACTTAAGTATTTATTACAAATGTTACAGTGTAATGTTATACCTACTGCATAATAAATATTAAACCAAAAGAATATTCTAGACTTTTTGCTCACTCGTGGTTCTCATCATACAAATATTGCATAAAATTAACATTAAATCAAGTTAAAGGACACAAGTTTTTCTAGATTATTTACCACTAAGTATAACAAACTTTCTTTTGTTTTTCTGTATAAAAAGCAAACATACCAACAAACAAAATGGGGTCGAGAATTTTTCTGTTCTATCGTGTGGTGAATCAAAGGTTTAAAAAGTCTTAAAAAAATGTCATTCAAAATAATAAAGGACTAAATGCTTTGGGTATATAAAGATAACATACATGAACCTTATCAGTATCTATCTACCTTACCTACTGATGATTGCATTGATACACACAAAAATGATAATAAAAAATATATACTTGAAACTGCTTATTTCTATAAATAAAGTAATTTATAGTTTATTACCAAAGTATTATAATAGCTAGATCTAAAACCTAGCTTTGGAGGTCACTGCATTTCAAATCCACTCAATCATAATTGACAAGGGTCAATCTACTTTCGTAACGAGACGCTAAGAATGTAGGTAGGTACTTAGTTAGTTGCATCAGTACTCGTTATATACCTCTATATCTTATTATACAGTCTAGGTACTAAAGTGAGCCTTGACTAGGCACATGCTTCAGCTGTAGGTACTCAATGCTTTTCAAAACTTTTTATTTATTTAATTATATTGAAAACCAAGCTAAATATAATTTCCTTTGTAACAACTTATATTTTATAATTTACGCACACCTTGAAGTTTAACAGTATTACTTATTTTCATAGATATTAGGTAGTTCTAGCGGATCTTGGCTGACGTGAACTATACTGTTTTGATTAAAATCCCTCAAATAGTCATGGATAACAAACACATTTTTTTCATTTCTGTAAAGTGTACCTCTAAATAATTACTGTATCTCTAAATAATTACTGGATAATTTAATCTCTAGAGTCTAATAATAGCTTGAATTGATCTCAAACACCAATAATAAAGTTTTATTTGCTAATGAATTATTAAATGCATGGAATAGATTTAAAAAAAGACCAATATGGCAAGAAGTATTAATAAAATATCATAGACACAATCAGAGACTGTACAAAACAACTATCATACATATTAAAACACAGTTTTATATAAAATCACAAGATGCAGTAGGCAGGTCTCAGAACAAGTTGAAAAGTAGTTTTTTCGTTCGAATGAACTGCACAGACCTTGGCGACTTGGAGTGACAAGCGTATGAAACTTTCGGTGTTATATTACATACACACTGCATGGACAGTTTGTTCTGCTAACGTTTTTTAACCAGTTTGGTGATAAACCGATAATATTTTTTTTAAATGCTGTTTCTATAGGAAAAATTTGAAACGACGCATCACTTAGTTGACCTGGCCATCTTTCTGAATGCTTCATGCTTGTCATACTTCCACTGTCGGCAGATCTTGGCTATCGTGAAGAAAGTTCTAATGAGCAATGGAGCTTTTTCAAACTAAATTATATTCACCCCATAACACAAGCTCTGCTTAACTTAGGGCTAGATGATGCTGTGTGGATTGTCCAGCGTTATTATTATTATTAATTGTCTCTGCGAATCACAAACGGCTAACTTCACGACAGCCGAGATCCTAGCAGTACTATACCCTGATCTTTTACTGTCAGAAGCATTAGTTATCAAATAGGCCAAGCATTGTGGGTGTGGTGACTAACCACTTTCTCTCCATTGTATTGTCTATGAGATTTAGTAGAATATTAATTAGGTTGATTGATTGCAGCGACCTATTCTTCTGACATTGGACTTTAGAATGCATTGTATGTATGATGCAGTTGCGTTGCAACTTGCATGATATTTCACTAATAAAACTATCGTGAACTATATCATTCATTTTAAATACGGGTGTTCTTATGTATCGGTGAAGAGGTACCGACACTGTTCCGACTCTATAACTGTTATATAGCGTTTTACGTAGTTTTTGATAATGTCGGTCAGTAAGTACTTAGGTCCCGTTCGAGATAAGAAATGCACATTTATTTAACCAAGTGTTGCGTTGATTGAACAAGTGGAAACAGTGCAATGAACTAATATCGAAAGATATGTTATACTTGTAGATATATTTTTATATTTTAAAATTTTTAAACTAAAAAATTAGTGGAACATACATATTATTACCTACAACTCAATATTACATGTACAAAATGCAACACAGATAACAAATATTATTATTTACAATAGTTTTGAGGTCAAGACTATCAACAGATACAAGTAGACATACTATTTGATGATTTTAAGCTTACGTCACTTTTGCTTCTAATATACGACATTCTTTGTGTAAATTCAAACATTTTCGTGAGAAAAGTTCTTGCATGCAATACGACTATATAATTATTGTCAAGCGAATATCGCCTTAAGTAGTTAACGAACTTAAGTTTCGTATGTAGGTATATAGAAAAGAAAGGCAACTCTTTTTTTTTTCAAAAGCGTTAGTAAACGTGGCTTCGCTCGTATAGAGCTGTAGCTGGTATAATATTCCAGGTCTATAAAATGTTACTATTCCAAGTTTTATATAAATTAGTTTCTGCTGGTTACAATGTGATTGAAACACAAACATACAAAATAATTATTAGAAGGCTTATAGTGTCGATTCAAGATTGAATTCAAGAAGCATTTTCTAAACTTAGCTAACTAAAATTATCGTGGTCCTCTGTATTTTAATTCATTAGAAAGGGACGGCAAAAATTTTTGTTAGTTTAGTTTAGAAACTGTTACAACAGAATCGACACCAATATGATATTAATTTTAATTTATTTATTTATTTTATTATTAGACGAACAGCTTTCGCTGATGTGTCTATGTCACAGTGTTGAAAAACCAAGTCAAAGTTTTTATTTAAAAAAAAACTGTTTAAAAAACAGAGCCTATAGAAACTATTTTGTTATCTGTGAGCTTGAAGGTTTTAATGAAAGTGGGTTTCAATGATCAGAAGTCACGAATTAAACGCCTATCAAAATCAATAATTGAGACACAGCAGAAAATTTTAATTTCAACCTTATTGGCATTGACCGGTAGAAAACTTTTAAATTTTGAAAAATGCAGCCAATGTTTTTATTGTTTTTAATGTGCTAGATTAAAACTATAAACGACAAGCTTCTGCCCGCGGTATTGTTCACGTGGTACCTAGATAAACAGAGGCATAAATTATATTTCAGGCCCAGATTTAAT
Organism: Colostygia pectinataria; assembly: GCA_951394395.1. Taxonomy (NCBI): domain Eukaryota; kingdom Metazoa; phylum Arthropoda; class Insecta; order Lepidoptera; family Geometridae; genus Colostygia; species Colostygia pectinataria. The sequence goes on along the minus strand of OX596373.1, from coordinate 6,878,006 downwards.
ACTATTCCAAGTCTATAGTTCACTCAGGTCAAACAATAACAGCTGATCATCAGGTGTGCTTCTGTAGTGTGAAATCACATTTCTTGGAAGTTCAAGACGCATTTATTAATGAACACTTCGAAATTTCAAAAGTCGTAGAACAAACATTGTTCGCCTGTAAAATTGTACCTGTAAAATACCCACCCTTCGGAATTGTATAGACAATAAGTAACACCGTGTATAGCTTCTAGATAGGTATTAAGACACAATACTAGTCAGACTCCTTCTTTTTGGACAATAATTTTCATTCATTCATCACAACTACCGTTCATTATTTAAAATGAAGCGCTCGTAGCATAACTGGCTAAAACGTTCGCAAGACGACCTATGACCGAGCGCAACTCTCTCTTTTCAGAATTAATATTTATTTTATAAGTTGAAAAATTAATTTATTCTACTTTAAGTTTAGTTCTTATTCTTTTTTTAGATTCTCTATCCATTATTGCAAGCTGCTTATTAAAGAATAGAATAGAAAAACATTTATTCGACACAAGCTACAAAAATATTAAAACAAATAAAACCAGACAAAGACACACTATATCTACTTAATTGTAAAAAAAAACATTTGCATTAGTCCTAAATCCTAATACAAGTAGGTAGAGACAACGAGATGAATATTTAAAATTTAGTATTTGTGTAAATGAAAAAAAACATGCTTGTTCCTAAAATTTGACGAAGCAACGGTCCCCAATCTCTTCATTTTGATAGCAGTAGGATTAAAGATCTAAGCGCTTTTGAGCTTAAGGAGGCACGTTTAGCTGTCGGCCCTGGCTTTAACATTCGTAATGGCCTTTGTCTACTGTTGGCTACTGACTTACTTAACTTATTGTTTAAAAATGTGAAGCACCGTTTGCACGAACAATACAAATTGTCATTATATCACACATGAATATGTAAGCCTTGACCGATTTGCCTGAACCGATTCACTTCCTAGATATAATTGTTTTTGAGTACCGTTCCGTTGCGTTTGCTAATTTCGTAGCGGTGTTTTGACAGTTAATATTTAAAACATTCATAACTACAAATTTAGGTCAATACTTTTCGTAATCAAGTGTAGTAACTCAAAATGTTCATAATCCTGTTATAGAATTCATGTCAATGTCGTAAGTTACTTTTTAAACTGGTATGTCAAATCAATGACATCCTGGCCTAATCGATGGACGATCAATTCTATATTAATCAAATTGTCATTAAAACACCGTTGGGTCAATCAATAAATTAATTGGTAAATGATAACTAAGAGAGCTTATTCTATTAATTTATGATTACTGAAAATGCGTAGATCATTTAGATATGAAATAAACTAGTGTTTGTTGTCGTATATTAAGATAAACGTTTTAAAATGTACACAAATTATTATAAATATACCGTTTTATAATTTAAAACATTTACTTTGGTTAAAATAAAACTTTTTTTATATTCATTGATAAAAAAAAAGAAATTTACCAAACAATAAGCAATTTAATACAAAGTTAGTTGCAATAATAACTCATGTATGCAACTATTTGAGTAAGATTTAAAAAATTTTGAAATACAAAACAAACTAAGAGTAGCAGAGTTCTCTGTGATAGAGCTCGTCCGGGGAAGGACTACCACCATACCTATTTCTGCCGCCAAGCAGTAATGCTCGCATTGCTGTGTTCCGGTGTGAAGGGTATGGTTTCCGGTGAAACTACTAGCACATGAGGCTTTCGATCTTAGCCTCAAGGTGGCAACCCGCGAGTGATACCTCTGGTATTGGAAGCGTCCATAGGCTGCGGTAACCGCTTACCATCTTGTGGGCCGTACGCTTGGTTGCCACTTCAGTTGTATAAAAAAAAAAAAAAAAAAAACTATTGCCAAGGACGCCAATATACCAATAACCTTAAAACGGACTAGGAAACTGTTTTGTTTCATACCCATAGTTATTATTCACAATAATGCAAATGATTAACATGCATTCAATTAATAATTTTAAACCCATCACGAACTCGTAACGGAACATCCGTATTTCTAAGTAAATAATGCAACAATTTATTTTTAAATGACTAATATTCTCTATCATAAATTTACCTAGAATTTTGAGGTCAAGATTAACCATTCACATTGAGATTTCCTATTTAATTTTGCTGATTTTGTTCTTACATCACTGTGGTGCTATGTCACCGATATTAAGAATAAGGGCAAGACTAAACCTACAATCGCTTGACCTTTGATTTCTTCTGGGTTTTCCTTAACATTACATTGTAAAAGATTGTAGAGATGGTACAAAAATAAACACGGGTTTACATTATTTAAATTTTGTTTAAACCCTGCAAGTAATTTATGTCCGGTAAAAAGTGGTTAAGAAAGTTTCTGAAGCTTTGTTTAAATTTGTCAGTGACAGTTTGACCATAGCTCTTCTGACATAATAGACAGTTTGAGATGGAGATCAACCCGCAGAATTATCTGTGTGTGTTTAAATGATTTATTTGTCTTTGCTGCAACTGTTATGGTTAGACGTGGAACTTAATACCAGATGAACAACTTGACCGTATCTCTAATTTTATATTAATAGTGTATAATTTTATAACAATAATAATGTTTATCGGCAAGTTTCTTAGTTTATTTATTCGTTCAAATAACTTTCACTGATTCGATCGAGGTTCTAAGTGTGTTAACTCTTGTAATTTGTCAGAAAATCACTTTCACTGGATTTCAAATAATAGTGAATTAGCGAAAGTGAGAGTGATTTTATGCAGCTATTAGTGACTAAATAACAAAATGTCATCGCACAAGATCGAACCGGCATTGCGACTCGGTCACACGTAGCTTTATGGCTATTACATGAAAAGCTTGTTAAAAATCTGTGTCATTGTAATTTTTAATGTTCCCACTCCTAGAACACTGGCCAACCCTTAAACGAGAGTGATTCGGTTTTAAAGTACCACGTGAACCCAATGAGGATTAGTGGATGACTTTCGAAGTTCAAGTTCTTGGACATGCCAGTTTCGTACTGATGTTTTCTTTCACAGTTTGAAATACTAGCATTGCAAAGGTACATATTTTTTTAAATAGTAACTCCTTTGTCGCACAGCCGGTTGTGGCAACTGAAAGCTTCAAAATAAGCTACAAGTGGCAAAGGCTTTAAAAAGCTCTCCAGTCCAACCGAAGGTGAAGATTGTAAGCTGCTGTGTAAGCTGTGTTTCGATCAAAACAAATACTTTAACAGTTGGTTTTCAATTGGCTATTAAAATTGTTAGAGAGCCTCTTTTGTCTATGCAATAATAAAGTACTGTATTTGACTTTTTTTAACTTCCGCGTGTCTACGTCAACCACTTCTTAACTATTGGTAAACGAGACTCTTATGGTTACAAATTATATTCTGATTACTATGTAGGTTTTAGTACTTAGCTTCACCTTCGGACGGTCTATGAACTCCGTCACAAAAAAATGGTCATTCATACGACTCATACGAACATACATACATTATACCTAGCTTGATAATTTATCTATTTTTTAATTTTAACATGAGACAACTGTGTAAGTGGCCCTTTAGGCCCACTGATGTATCAGTGCATCATTCAGTTTTTACAAAAACTGACTTACGGCTCTTTGTACGCAGCATGCCGAAACCGGGTCAAGAATTTGCAGACGTGCTAAATTTTATTGTTCATCTTTCAATTTTGTTCATCACATGCTTTTTATTTTTAGTTAGTCATCATTTTTACCGTGATTCTGAATTGATTTGGAAAATTCAAATTCTTAAAGTGATTCTATGACCCAGCGCTATTGACAGTAGAACGGAGCATATGATTTGGGTAGAACGGATAAAAATAATATTGGGTAGAAAAATTGTGGGTTGAACGGGTAAGCACTCACAGTCTGATTTGAGTTTGACACTGTTTCTGTGTTAAATTGCCAAAAATCAAGAAAGTTGAAATGCAAGAATGCAACTGTAACTATTTATTATAGGACTGTTATTCATATTGATAACAATATTATTAGTAGACTAACACCAGAGTTAGCCACTGATTCACTTCACTTCTTTGTTTATGGTGTCTGTGGCTTAGTTGTCACTGTTTTATGTTTGTCAATTATGTAAATACTGCCAATGTCAAGTAATCGTTGCGTAGCTATTAGCAACGTGGACAAACACAAGTTTGAAGGAAATAGCGACGTTTCCTTTAAAACATACGTAGGTACATACTTAGGACGTGTGACGGTGATATCGGTGAGAGTTGGAGGCCAATTCTTTAATAAAAACGTTTGACGATCTATACAGTTCTTTTTTTTTTTAATTAGTTATAGACAAGCGTTTGACCACCACCTCACCTGATGGTAAGTGATGTCGATGATGGAGCACGCTTGCCTTCCAGTTAGACTTAGTTCAGTTCCTCTTCAGTTATCGAGTTGCGATTTTTATCAAAAAAGCTATTCTATTTAAATAAGGCGGGTCCTACAACTACAATAAGTTTGCACAATATTTTTATTGCGCAATATGATTGAATCGGCCTTTTCACTTAAACGATTAATTATTATTTTGACGCAATCATTGACGACTCATAACCGTCAATTTTTTCGCGTGAGCAGGAGCAAACGGAATTGGTTCCGTGAACAAGATGTCAGACCAAGATTTGACTGCAGCTATAGTGTTGCTACTTGTGGCTAAAAATCTAAAGCCGAAAGATTGGTACATGAAAAGGCCAATTCAAGTCCAATTATTGTACTCTGTGGTCCGGTACTCGTCAAGGCGACGCACAAACTAAAAAATATTGCGCATTAGATATCCTACACGATGCAAGGATAAATATGGTGCAATAAAAATTAAACTCGCTGAAACTTTCGTTTAATCATTGCGCAATCTTCAATACTTCTACAATACTACGATCAATTTTATTGCGCAATTCGTTATATTGGGTAATGTTATTGTAGGTGAAGGGCCTGCCTGAGGGGAAAATTAAACAAAACTAGATCAATCGTTGACTTAAGGATAACAAGCTTTAGACTTTAGACACCCAAAAACAGATGAAAGCAGCCGATTCTTTTGTAATCAATTGAAAAGTAAGAGTAGTAGAGTTCTTTGTGATAGAGCTCGTCCGGGGAAAGACTACCACCATACCTATTTCTGCCGCCAAGCAGTAATGCTCGCATTGCTGTGTTCCGGTGTGAAGGGTATGGTTTCCGGTGAAATTACTGGCACATGAGGCTTTCGATCTTAGCCTCAAGGTGGCAACCCGCGAGTGATACCTCTGGCATTGCAAGCGTCCATAGGCTGCGGTAACCGCTTACCATCTTGTGGGCCGTACGCTTGGTTGCCACTTCAGTTGTATAAAAAAAAAAAAAAAAAAGTCTGTTATAACAGGCATTACAATCGCTCTTCTGGTCAAGTGCTTTTGATACTTTCACATAAATATCTCGATAACTTATCAATAATGTAAGGTTGACTTTATTGATAAGCAGCTGGTTATTTCAATGCAATAATGATAAGAAATCAGGTTATCAATCGACACAATTTTCTAGAATTGGTTCCTTATCGCTCGGTTTCGTTTACGCCAAATTGTGTAAATGATTTCTAAGGATTTTGACGAATGACCTTCAAAGCGTGCGTGTTTTATTTGGACTCAATACGGTGAAGGAAAACATTATGTGCCTCAACCAATCAGCTTGTTGGATTTAAACGTTGGCAGCGGGCGCAGATCCGCCTGCGACGCGGAGGTTGCGGGTCCGCCTCGGGTCAAATGTTTGTACGATCTACAAATATTTGTCCCGGGTGTTCTGGGTATTTTCTATTTAAAATAAAAAAAATTATATCTATGTATTGTATTGTATTAAGTATATATCAGTCATATAGTACCCATAAACACAGCTCTGTTTAACAGCTTACCTTGGGGCTAGATGATGCTGTGTGGATTGTCCAGCATTATTTATTATTCATCATCATCATGACAGCCTTCTAATGTTCCCACTGCTGGGACGCTGGCCTACTCTCAGGCGAGAGTGATTGGGTCTCAATCCACCACGCGGGTCCAATGCAGATTGGTGGATGGAACATGCCGGTCGCCAAGCAATGTCCGTCCGGTCCGTTTCAAAGAGATGGTTTTCAGTGATATTAAAGGCACATGAGACTTTCGATCTGTGTTTCAAGGTGGCAACGCGCAAGTGATATCTCTGATGTTGCAACTGTTGCTAGGCTACGGTAACTGCACGATACGAGTAGTAGAGTACGGTAAGAGTAGTAGAGTTCTCTATTTCTGCCACCAAGCAGTAATGCTCGCATTGCTGTGTTCAGGTGTGAAGGGTATGGTTTCCGGTGAAATTACTGGCACATGAGGCTTTCGATCTTAGCCTCAAGGTGGCAACCCGCGAGTGATACCTCTGGTATTGCAAGCGTCCATAGGCTGCGGTAACCGCTTACCATCTTGTGGGCCGTACGCTTGGCTACCACTTCAGTTGTATAAAAAAAAACTGCTTAACATCAAGTGGGCCGTACACTTGATATACCGTACGTTGCTAATTTAGTAGTATAAAAAATGCAATGTAATTTTAATGTTATTGAATTAGCAGAATGAGGCCCCAGTGCTCTAAGTAAATAAACCACCACCAATATTTAACATAACAAGAATCGCTGGTAATGCAAAAGACGATTACGAGAACTTATTATCCTGTCCAAGGAAGTAATTACCCCGGGATAGCAGGAAACGTACAGAATGCTTCAGATCAGGTTTGCCGGTGGAATTACAGGACTTATGAAGCGTTGGCAAGTGTAATTCCTATTCAATGAGTTTTTATAATTTACAAGTTAATGCTTGCGGTTTTGCTTGCGTGTTTGGTTTAGAAACTTTGACACTTATGCTATGCACCACATAGATTCCCGCCTCGGGACAAATGTTTAAACGATCTGCAAATATTTGTTTCGAGTGTTCTGGGTATTTTCTATGTATAACAAAAATATTCTATCCATGTAATTGTATTGTATTAAGTATATCAGTCATATAATACCCATTATACAAGCTCTGCTTAGCTTGGGGCTAGATGATGCTGCGTGGATTTTTCTTTATTCTTTATTCTTTATTGTAGGTACACAAATAATACATTAAAAAAAATTATAGAAAAGACATATACAAAGGCGAGCTTAACCCTAAAAAGAGTTTTCTTCCAGCAAACCATTGAGGCTAGAGAGAGGTGATTATAGTGGTAGGTACGTGTACAGAAAATAGAAATAGTAATATACCATAAATAAATCAGATTAAAATTAAATACTTACTAATAAACTTACATAAACATACATAAGATATGCCTACAATATTATAATATACTTATATAAACTACTTTTACTACTACTTACTGCTCATATAATATACATACATAGTTATATTATAGGTAAAACTTACATAGACATATAGTGCTCTTTTAGTTTTCCTTTGAAAATATTGATTTTCCAGCATTATTTATTTATTTTTTTAGAGTCAGCACTGACTTTGCTCACTGACTCAAAATAAATCATACTTAAACGTCAAGTTAGTAGCAAGGAGAAAGTTTGAAATTATACAGTACTGTTAAGTGGTAATGCTTATTACCTAAAGAAGCTATTTAGTTACATAATCTGTATGTTAGACATAATCTGTGGAATTAGCTATTTTGTGGTTTCTTGACATTGACTTTGTTTTGGCAATTCGCGGGCTTTGGAAACCTTTCGTGAGCTCAATTATAGCAGATTATGACGTATTTTATAAATACTTACATCCTATTTTAGGCGATCACAGAAAACCAGCGCTACGGCATACTAATTGACCGAGCGAGCGAAGCGTCTCAGTTTCGAGATTGGCCAAAAATGCTTTTGGCTGTCAGTCAGTTTGTCCGGCTGTTCTCGCCTACAGGTCGCATTTATCAACACAACTGGTTGAAACTTGGTAAACAGGTTCAATGACTTTATAGAATTTGATTGTCGTTGGGTATTTTTGATAGGGGGCGTACTTTCTCCAAAAAGGGACAAAAAGGGGGCGGCTAGATGCCTAATGTGATTTTACTTCGATGATTTTTATTTTATTTGAAAATAGTTTGTCTGATATATGGTAAAGATCTGATGAGAATCTTCAGCGTGATGAGCAAAATAGTTCCTCAAAATGCAGTGTGTTGCTCACTTTCAAAGCTTCCTTTACAAATTTGTGCTTGCGAGGTCTACTGTTCGGAGAAGTTCTAGTATCTTATTCTGTTCTATGGCTACGGCATATGTTGCCGTAGCATTTATGCTGAGTAGTGGCCATTTTTGTTACCAATTTGTAATACTATTTCATCTGATCTGATTTAATATATTTACCTGGTGGTAGGACTCTTCAGCAAGAGTTCGTCTTGGTGGGTACCACCGCAGTGTCAGATATTCTACCTCCAAGCAGTAGTGTGCAAGCATTACTGTGTTTAGATTTGAAGGGCACTGTAGCAAGTGAAATTACTGGGCGAAAGAGACTTAACAACAATGTCTCAGGGTGATAAGCGCAGAATAGTGCCACGCAAACACTTGAAAACTTTAAGCTTTGGGTGGCACTGCATCTGTAATAGTCAGGCTTGGTGCTTAACATCAGGTGGGCGCCTTGATTGTCTTGTCACTTGCTGACATAAAAAAAAAAAACTTTTGTTAAAAATGTTTATATAAGGTCATTCATTATCAACCTGACAAACTTAAGGGGTAGGTTCCACACATAAAAAAAAAATACTTGTACTTTTTTTTTTTTTAAACGTTTTTTTTTATAAAATTTAAAAAAAATAATTACTTAATTCTGCTTCATAATTAGTTATCCTTGTTAGAAATCGAAATGGCAGCGCTCGGCACGTGTTAGTGACCCGCGCGTCAATGAACTGCGGGTCACTAACCCGCGCGTCCTTGACCTGCGCGTGTCCTTGACCCGCTACGGGGCGCGCACACTCGAATATTTGATTATTACGTCGCTTAACTCGATTCCCAACAATGATAAATAATAATTGAGCGGAAAAACGTAATCGGTTTTTTTTTGTTTACTTGTGATTTCTAAGACAAAACATACATAAAAAAAAAAAAATTATAGGTACATATATTTTTTTTTTTAGGTGTGGAACCTATCCCTTAAGTTTGTCAGGTTGATAATGAATGACCCTGTATAACAGAATAAACGTTTATATTATGTGTTTTTAGATTTTATTCTACTCGATTTTTTATTAAGTATTATAAATCTGCGTCTGAACGATACCATCATCTGAGCGGATTAATAACAGCCTTCTGATCATAAGGTCATAGGTTTGAATCCGGTCTTGCACCAAAAAATTATAAAAAAAAAATCGTAGGTGCAATCCACCTGTAGAATCCTTCGTTCTCCTGTAATTTCTACTGGCTCACCGTTGCACCAAGTTCCCTCGCTTATAATATGCCTTTTCCTGCGTCTCTCCTCAATGTCCTGTCCACCATCAATCCTCTCACCACAGGCTTCTTCCCGCCGTGTCTCAGGCATTGACAGTTTCGTGACGTTGACAATTACATTGACACTTGTGCACGTGAGACAGAGAACTATATCTACTGAATAGATACACAAACACTACACCACCAATCCGCACTGAGTCAACGTGTTGGGTGGCTTGTATGTGTATCCCCAATCACTCCCGCTTGAGAGTATGTCAGTACCCCAGTGTAAAACGCGTGGGTTGTCATGATGATTATAACAGTCAAGCTTAACAGTTCCACTTAAATGTCACGGTTCGCTTTCTGATTAACACAGTGAACCTTACGCTCAGTGAGTCAGTGACGTGACTATTGTACCATATCTGGGCCAAAGAAAGTGACATTGATCTGTTTGTCACATCTGTCAATATGGAAATACAGATGACATTTCGAGATAACTTTCAATTGTTTGTTTTGATATAATTCTCGTAGACTTTGATGGACGTGAACGTGATAGGTGCTTTTATTTATTTCAAACGTAACATTGTTGAATTAAGGTTTAAATTAGAATGTGCTTTGCCATGTCACTTCTGACGGCCGAGCGGTCTTTTTTTTTTTTTTATACTACTAAAGTGGCAACCAAGCGTACGGCCCACTTGATGGTCAGCGGTTACCGTAGCCTATGTACGCATGCAACATCATAGATATCACTTGCGTGTTACCACCCTGAGACGTTAGATGGAAAGTCTCATGCGCCTGTAATTTCACCGGAAACCATACCCTTCGAACCGGAACACAGCAATGCGAGCATTGCTGCTTGGCGGCAGAAATAGGTATGGTGGTAGTCTTTCCCCGGACGGTCTGTATATAATATAGTAGTTTTGGTTTAAAAAATAGACAATTTGAAAAACTGTTTTTCGAAACCAAAAATAGTAATTACCTAACCATCAAAGTAAAAATCATCTTGAAATGCCGTAGGGCTGCTAAGATTTTTGCAGAACTTGTGCAAAAGTCCCAAAATATATAAATAATGCACAATCCACACAGCACCATCTAGCCCCAAGCTAAGCAGAGCTTGTGTTATGTGTACTAGATGACTGAATATTATAAATGCCTCAGTTTAGATGTTTGAATGGATTCAAAATGATGGATGTTTGTTCCTCTATAACTCGACAACCACTGAATCGATTTTGCTGAAATTTAAAACATAGATAGATAATGACTGGGAATAGATTAGACATTGCTAGACATTGCTTACATTATCCCGGAAGCAAAATACGGTTCCCGAGTTCCTGAAAAATAAAAAAAACACCTAAAACAAATATTTGAAGAACATGCAGTTTTGTCCCGGGAACCGAACTAACACCCATTCACTTCACAACCGGCCACTACCCACCGCGCCACTAAAAACGTCGTAAATAACCACTATGTTACCACCGAATCATTTTATCATTCTAAAGGCCAAATGAGATCATTTTCAAATATCATTTATCATTGTACATTTCGATACATCAATCAATTTGTTCGTCTGTCTGTAACGCCTACAGGCATTATTGTTTTTTGATTTGAATATAATATTTTCTAAATTGTTATTAATTACATAAAGTTCATCATCATCATGACAGCCTTCTAATGTTCCCACTGCTGGGACACTGGCCTACTCTCAGGCGAGAGTGATTGGGTCTTAATATATAATTATAATTATTATTTTCAAATTCATAACCATTTATTAAACTCACCTATATCCACAGAACAGATATTAGTTGCTACTACTGCCTAAAATTGCATTAAAATCTTGTCATGTTATTCCTTTCAATTATTTTTAAATGACAAGGTCTAACCGTGCTTTTGAGCATTTTAAATTAAAAGGGATTTTAAATAAGCGGGTTCAATTTAAATAAATAAATAAATAATGCTAGACAATCCACACAACATCATCTAGCCCCAAGGTAAGCTGCTGTTAAACAGAGCTGTGTTATGGATACTAGATGACTGATATATATTTAATACAATACATAGATAGATATTTTTTATTATACATAGAAAACACCCAGAACACCTGGAACAAATATTTGCAGATCCTACAAACATTTGTCCCAAGGCGGCACGGTAAATAATGATAAAAAGTATTCGCTATTAGGATCACAATATTTTTAACAATAGAAACTTTATCATAACTAACCTTTAACATAAGACATAAATCGTAAGATAAATCAAAAAACACGAAAAGATCCTGTGTTATCTAAAATTGAAATCTAAAAGTTATGATGATACATTAATAAGAATACTTGTACAGAATGAACTTAGCTAAGTTAGAGTCTATGCACCGTGCGACTTTGAACGCGCTGTGACGGCGCGTTTAACCACAGGGATATGCACGTGCTGCGAGGCTAGCATGCCCAGCGTAGACAACGATTTTGTCTAGGGTACAGTAGAAAAAAATGAAAGGTAAGTGTAGAGTAGAAACATTTCTTTGGTCCCGAGCATGGCGATGGAAAGAATGAGCGGAAAGAAACTTCTCTATTCTACCCTAGATATGAGTCTACAAATGCGAGCATGGCGTTCAATTTTCTCTATTTTTGACATTCGAGAATAGAAACATTTCTTCGGAAACTGTCTACATCTCCTGAGACCTAGACAAGCTTTTATCTCTGAGTTTTTTTTGTAATATTGTTCTAAAAAGATCATAATTATTATCCTTTGTTTATTAAATAGTAAACTATGAATGATTATATCTGTCAATGTGATTACTAGAATACTGTCAACATAAAACGTTTCGTTTTACGGAATTGGGACCAATTTTATTAGTCTTATGTCATGTTTTGTTAGTAACGGAACGCAAAGAGTGGTTTCGCGTAATGCTTTTAACATTTTTTTTTTTTTTTTTATACTACTAAAGTGGTAACCAAGCGTACGGCCCACTTGATGGTCAGCAGTTACCGTAGCCTATGTACGCATGCAACATCATAGATATCACTTGCGTGTTACCACCCTGAGACGTTAGATGGTTAGTCTCATGTGCCTGTAATTTCACCGGAAACCATACCCTTCGAACCGGAACACAGCAATGCGAGCATTACTGCTTGGCGGCAGAAATAGGTATGGTGGTAGTCCTTCCCCGGACGAGCTCTATCACAAAGAACTCTACTACTCTTAACCTCTTGGGTGGTTTCGTTCCCGTTGTTATAGAGAAAGCTTGTCTACGAAGAAACTTTTTCTAGGGATTGTCTTCGGTAACGCCATGCTCGCGCGAAAGAGAAAATCAGAAGACAAGAAACTGTGTTGTCTATTCTACTGTAGAGTAGAGATGAAATCGCCATGCTAGAGGGGCTGATGCAAATCTACCTGTTGGACTCTTCAGCAAGAGTCCATCTTGATGGGTACTACAGCCGCAGTGCCAGATTTTCCGTTTTAGTAGTAATATCCAAGTCAAATTACTGGGTAAATAAAACTTTAGAACTTTGATTTGATAGAGGTTTGATGACCGATGTGGCGCAGCGGGCGCAGGTCCGCCTGCGACGCGGAGGTTGCGGGTACGATTCCCGCCTCGGGTCAAATGTTTGTACGATCTACAAATACAGCTCTGTTGAAATTGCCACTGGCAGTCACCCATCTAAATAGTGAGTACGCGGAACAGTGCTTAACTTCTTTGATTACTTGGCCAGCTACGTCACGAGCTCTCTTTTTCTTATACCCACAACTCAGCGGATCCCAGTGTGGAATCAGAACTGTGTAAGTGTGTGTAAGAGTTCAGCTAGGTTGGGCAGCATTTGGTAAACTTCGGCAAGCCTTTTGGCGGCCATCCCGCAATGCTTAAAAAAAAGATTTCAACCAGTGCGTCCTACCTGATGTAGACGCTTACGATAGGATGGGTCCATAAGCTTTAAGTCGCTCTAAGGGATATGATCAGATACGAAGTAATTCGACAGAGAACCAGAGGATCAGTAAGCTGAAGTGGCAGTGGGCCGGTCATGTCTGCCGAAGAACCGACAACCGCTGGAGTAAGCGAGTTCTGGAGTGGAGACCACGTCAGGCAAACATAGTGTAGGGCGCCCTCCGGCTAGATGGAGTGGACTTGCGCAGGGTGGCTGGCAACAACTGGATGGGAAGAGCCGAAGACCGGGCTCAGTGGTGCGCCACGGGAGAGACCTATGTCCAGCAGTGGACTGCAATACGTTGTTGATGATGATGATGGCGGTGATGAGTGTGAGTAACTATTGTATGTGTTATATTCTTTTGATCATCACAATCACAGGAACTACGGATTACGCAACCCAAAAACTAAATAGAAATTGAAAACGGTATAGACGCGTTTGCACTTTCACTAACTAAACGCTGTGACAGCTATTTAGAAAATGACTTCCGCCTTTTGTATACAGTTCTATGGTTTACTCTATGGTTCGTAACCTCATGTTGCTAAAATTTGGGCTAATTTGTATCCGGCAGACTTAGGGCTGTTATGTTTGTTCGTACCGTAATAGGGCCAATTCGGTATATATTCTAAAAATTTCAGCCATTTTTATTATTATTATTATTATTAAGAGCCTGTGGTGTCCCTGCGGGGCAAAGGCCTCCCTTTCTTCTCTCCATTTATCTCTATTTTGAGCCACTGTGGACCAATCTTCCAGGTAGGCATCGATCTCGACTCTCCATCTCCGCCGCGGTCTGCCGCGAGGTCGTTTTCCGTTCAGGTTAATTACTCATTTTTCTAATTCAAAATAATTGTCATTCAAATATTTGCATTAACTGTAAATGTTTGTTATGGGTCTGGATGCTGTAATGCTGTAGTACTATAGTAACCAGTGTGCTGACAGAGTTTATAGGTCGTATAAATTCGGTCTAGTGGTAATGAAGTCACCACGCGTTACAATCCTAATGTCGTGGGTTCGATTGAATCCGGTCGTGCACCAAAATGGATTGCAGTGCCACGTAGAACTTTAAAACTTGAACTTTTGGGTGACGTTATGTTATGGTCAGGCGTGGCGCTTAACATCAGGCGAACAACTTGTCTCATATGCTGGCATAAAAAAAACTCATCGTTAGCCAATTACGCACTATTTGCCAGTCGTACAGTCACTCAAACAGTTCTATCAAACCACATAAAGCGTGAACATCGTGCAATTACATCACGGAGATTATAATCACAATGATGATATCAAATCACTTCCTAATGTTAGCATCACAGATTACTCATGCGTTTAATTTTTTAACCGACTTCAATAAGGTGTGTAACCTTCACGGTTCAATTTTACACACGATTGCTGTGAACTTGAGGAAAAATATTTATCATAATTTATTTGTTAACAAATCACTGGGTAATATTGCTGGTGTTTTATTTACAACACCAAAATAAATATGTACATAATTTTAATATTAGAATAATTTTATTCTATAAACCTATACCAGCATTAAATTACTCATTAGCCTAACTGAACATAATGCTAGATCGTAAATTATTAAATATTTTTTTAAATTGTATTTTAAGAATAAGAAAGGAAAAAAATATGAATATAGTTATACAAAACTACCTGCGCCCTGCGGTGTTACCCGCGGTTAAACTGTTTTGTATACCCCGGGAACCTGGGATAAAAAAAGACCATAATCTATGCCTAAGATTAATCTAAGAATTCTAAGATTAATCTAAGAAAATAAAAGATTCTCAGATTATTAATAATATTGTAGAGGGGAAAATTTGAATGTTTGTATGTTTATGGAAGCACGCCTAAAGGACTAAACGGATCTAATATGAAATTTGGCACAGGCATAAGATATACTGTTTTCTTATGCACTGTTACCTATCTAAAACTACTACCCACCACTTAAAGACCATTTTAAACGATCTATAGTTAGCTCTGCTGATCCATATCACTACTAGATGGGAGCATTCCCAACATGCTGGCTGCATTGCCACGTTGAATGGCAATGCTTATACGTTGAGCCAGTTATGAAACAACCGATTTTTTACAAAATTTTTTGGATCACGCGATTTTTTACAAAGTTATACCTCCCGTACGTTAAAAATTTGTAAAAAATTGATCTTCGCCTGTTCTTGAATTGTTTTTATGGTGATTGACTCACCAATATTTTTTGTCCGCCATTTTAACTGCCAATATTCACGAGTATCATAGTTTTTGTGGTAAGCAGTCACCATCAAGTAAGAACATCTTTTTTCCACCGTTTTCAACGGCTCACGACTCAACAATCATGGCAGGAAATATTAGCTAAATATAATTATAATAAAATCGTTTTTTGTTTATTTACGGTAGGGTTTTTGTTGCGCGATTAATTTCTGAATAATTATTTCAATTAAGTTTTACTACCGGATAAAATTGGGGAAATAAAAAAATAGTAATAAATCCCTGATTACGCAAAGGAAAAATAAAATAAGTCTGTATTTTTGGGTACCACCCACCATAGTTTAAAATATTCTGCCTCGAAGAAGAAAGGTTTGAAGGGCGCGGTAGCTAAGTAAAGGCTAATTAAGCTAGATTTTATATTATTTTAGGCTTCATTCATAATCATACTAATAGGTTGGGGAAAAAGTTTCTTCGCATTTTTTAAGAACATTCAAAACATTTTTTAATATATAATATAAACCTCTGTTATCTAATTATTTTTCAAATCTGTCATTTTCTTTGTTTATTGACTTATGTATTATATTATTTTGTGACTTAACGCTAAAATTACATTTTATTTTATGAATAAGAGGCCTAGACAGAAAACCTACAGGGAGTCAATAATAGTGATAAATAACCATAACCTCAATGCCACCATCAAAAGAGGACCAAAACCATTAAAGTTAATTTTGAACACATTAGCGCTAAATAAACGGAGGATTAGGTAAATTAACTTATGACCTTAGTCGCTGGTAACTAATGGTCTTTTTGCTTTTAACGACAAAGTTAACAAAAACTTCTGGAGTTAAATGGTTACCTATTTTGTACAAGTTTGTAGCATCATTTCAATACCACTTTTGTAAAAACTAAATAAAACCGGGTATACTCCGATAAAATATGTTCATTGTTGGGTTGTTGTACATTTGCCACAAGCTAAGTTGTTCATAACAGATCAACGAATTTAAGCACTGTTCCGCGTAGTCATTATTTGGATGGGTGACCACCAGTAGCAATTTTAACTGAGCACGCCCGTGCTTCGGAGGGCACGTTAAGCAGTCAGTCCCGGCTTTTTCAAAGTTGTTAGGTCATGACAGAGGCCTTCAGGCGGCCTAAAAACTCTGTAACCAGATTTGGCCACTGACTCACTGCTTTATTTTTAACCTAGTAATGAATCTTTTGTTCTAATACAAAACTTTATTTCATACGACATTGTAACCGTCAATTGGGAGTAGTAGTTCTTCGATAGTATCAATACTTCGACGCCCAAGGCCTCTACCACCACGATGTCATTCGAGAGGACCAGGCCACAGGCGTACAAAACAGCTAGATCACTTTATCATACGCTGCCACAGCTCGATATAGTTCTCTGCGGGTCTAGGCTTCCGTGAAGTTAGCCGTTTCGATGCGCAATGGAGCTTTTTTCTAACTAAATTGTCTTTGCGCATCACAAACGCCTAACTTCACGGAAGCCTAGATCCGCCGTGAGAACTATACGTGAATAACCATCAGAGCACTCTGTTGAGCCACCAAGTTCTCGACGCGCTTGCTCGAAATAATCATCATTAAATTTTTCAAAAATCATTAGTTACCGAAATTCGATAGGAACTAAACTAAAGTTAGAACTTGGAATAGAACGTCAAACGTTATTGATATACTTAAGCCTCGTATCCACTAGGCAACTTTTGACGCGCGACATGTTGCACAACATTGTGGCAACGTGGTTTGTGTCAGCAAGACTTGTTTAGCAATGTTGTCTGTCGCATGATGAGCAGTCGTCGGCAACATGTCGCCAGAGGAACTAGTGTTGATTTAACGTCTCTACTTGACAACATTAGATGCTCAACTGCATGTTGCACAAACATCAAGCACGCGTCATGTTTCGCGCCAGCTGGCAACCTCGCGCGTTGTCCATCGTTGTAGATCTTATTAAGAATCACCTGCCTCCCGATTGCGTAACTCGGTTTCAATCCGATTTCAATCAGCGAACTGTCAATAAGCTGTCACATTCATACAAAATACGTCAGATTTTGATTGAAACCAAGTGAAATCGATTACAACCGAGTTAGGCAATCGGGGGGCCGGGTTTCAATCAAAAACTGATGTATTGTCATTGTCTGATTGCTGGATGGCTGTTGCGCCTCAAATGTTGCCGCTAAAAAATGTAAGTTCGCATGAGTCAGTGGCCAACTCTGGTGACAGAGTTGGCCACCCGAAGGCCTCTGTCATGGCTTAACAACTTTGAAAAAGCCGGGACCGGCTGCTTAACGTGCCCTCCGAAGCAAGGGAGCGCTCCGTTCAAATTGCCACTAGCGGTCACCCATCCAAGAAGACCACGCGGAACAATGCTTAACTTCGTTGATCTGTTAAGAACAACTTAGCTTTACTAAACTGGTCGAGTCAGCTGTTTCTTGATAAGCTATGTACAAACTTTTAATCTGCCATTCAGCACGAGTGGTCTAACATTAAAACAATAGGGAACTCAATTTCTCAAGATGTTGATGTTGGTCCAATGGTCTCTAAGATGACAATCTGCGAGGAACCGGTCGGTACACTGATTGAATACCTTTATATACCACTAACAATCCGTCCCAGCTTCGCACGGGTGCAATGAAACTGCACATGCAAAGCCAGGGCGGGTTGCTAGTATAAATACACATGTTACTCAGGGATTATGTAGCCTTGTAATGCCGAAAGAATTTTTGAAATCGGACCAGTAGTTCTTGAGTTTAAAAAAATACAAAAATACAAATCTTTCCTCTTTGTAATATTAGTATAGATTTATGATGTAGGTAGGAAGGAAGTTTTTTTTTTTTTTTTTTTTTTTTTTTTATTAAAACACCCAAAAACAAGTAACACACAAATACATTTTAAATTAAATAAGGAGCGATTTAAAGTATTTTAGCAGCTGTGCTGGGTAAAACCTGTATTACAGCTGCTACACTTCCTATGTCCAAATAATTAAATAACTCCCGTTCTCAGTTCACACTGTAGTTACTGTAAGAATAATCATTAAACGAAGCGGAAACCGAATCAACCAATAGAATCATGTCAAAATTGCGCGAAAGTGAGAGGTGACGTATAACAACATATTAAAAACAGATGGGTCATTCATTTCACCTATCTATGCCACAGAACGGGTTAGGGTCAAAATTCTCTTCTAGGGGATTTTGGGAATTTTAGTGTCAAAATCCCAAATATTAGTTCTACGTACAGAATGGCCACCCCCTACCTTCCACCGGTTTTACTTACCTCACCCGGTCGCAAGTTTGGCACCTTTTTGCTGGCACTGAAGCAAGCGAAAGTGTGCATCTCTCTCTCTTGCTATAGTTGGGTGACTTGGGTGGAGACAACCATGACACTCACGCATACAACAGCACCGTTTACGCACACAAACTATGCGTGTGGTGATTGTGACGTGTTTGCTTCATACATTTTATTGAGAGTGTCCGGGATGTGCCTATGCTGTGCCCTTATGTCGTTATTAGTTTTGGCAGTTTTTGTCTAAATGCTTTACGTTGATACGCAAATGTGTCATGTATCAAAAATGTAGAACCTCTAAATTAGTCTAAAATTGAATTGTTGTTTTTTAGGGCGACCATACATCAAAGCACTGGCATTGCCGCACATAAATTTTTCGAACAGAAAAATCCATTGGTGCACGAACGGGTTTGAACCCACGACCTCATACGGTGAAGGAAAACATCGTGAGGAAACCGGCATGTCCAAGAACTAAAAATTCGAAAGACATGTGCCATCCACCAATCCGTATTGGGTCCGCGTGACCCAATCACTCTCGCCTGAGAGTAGGCCAGTGTCCCAGCAGTGGGAACATTAGAAGGCTGTCATGATGATGATGATGACATCAAAGCGGGGCGGAGCCGAAACCGAGCCAACCAAATAGAAAGATCAAAAAATAAACAAGTTTTTAAAATCAAGCAAAGTTTCGTGATTTGTCAACAAGATTTAGTTTGATCGGTTGACGCTTTAGTGGACAACCAAAGGTGGTTGGTTGTCCTTACAATTAATAATTACACACCCTCATTTACAATACATTTCCTCGCATAAAGCCGTCCTACACTCTATTCTCTGACTCTTTTTCTTTAATGTTTTAATTAGCTACATCACTGTCTACATTAAATCTATAATAGACCTAAGCAAGAGCAAAATCTCCTATGACAAGTACTTGTTTAGTACTTAAAAGGAGATTTTATCACTGTTAACATTGTAAATCTTTTGGAAACGCAATAAAAACATTTGTATTTGTTGTCCACTGCACTTCACTTTAAATCTTTTATGTAGAAATCAAGAAGTCATAATAAATTGAACTACCGGGTACTTAGAATCAAGTTTAAACATGATCAGACGAGATTCCTATAAGGTAAGCTGGTGGGCGGGCGGGGTCTACTCTTGAAGACAAGCACGATATATCGTGACCATTCGTGACAGTTTCGTAGTCCGTGATAACCAAACAATGGTGTGTAAATTTTGTTTCCCTAAACATTTTTGTTTACTTATGTGTGTACATATACTTAGTTCAAATAATACACTACGTTTTATCTTTTTTTAAGAGCGGGATCAGTTGGCCAATTAAAATAAAATAATGATTTAGTCAAGACATCGGGATGAGTTGACATTTTTGTTTACGTGTGTACATATAGTTCAAACAATAAATAAATAAATAATGCTGGGCAATCCACACAGAATCATCTAGCCCCAAGGTAAGCTGCTGTTAAACAGCTGTATTATGGGTACTAGATGACTGATATATACTTAATACAATACATAGATAGATATTTTTTATTAATATAGAAAATACCCAGAACACCGGGAACAAATATTTGTACATCGTACAAACATTTGACCCGAGGTGGGAATCAAACCCGCAACCTCCGCGTCGTAGGCGGACCTACGCCGGCTGCGCCACATCGGTCGTCACTGTTTTATAGAACACATCGAAAACATTATATTAACTTAATTCGACTTCGTCGTCGGACAGCAAGCGGGTAGATTAAAATGGGACTGGACAGGCCACGTCTGCCGCATGTCGGATGCATTGTGGGCTAAATCCATCACAGAGTGGACGCCCCTAAATGGAAAACGACCTCGCGGCAGACCACGGCGAAGATGGAGGGACGAAATTGACTCTTACCTGAAGGACTGGTCCACAGTAGCCCAAAACCGTGATGATTGGAGAGAAGGAAGGGAGGCCTTTGCCCTGCAATGGGACACTACAGGCTCATAATAATAATAATAATTCGACTTCACTGCCGAGAGAATAATAAAATGGATACCACTAGCTGTTTAAATACGCTCGTTCGTTCGTTCGTTCGTTCGTATGAGTCAGTAGCCAACTCTGGTGACAGAGTTTCTAGGCCGCCCAAAGGACTCTGTCACGGCCTTAACGTACCCTCCGAAACACGGAATATACGCTACAACCCCTAGATTCTCTTTATATGGATGTTCTAAGCGATTTTGATTCTATTTCTCATAAAATGAAAATGAAAATAAAATGAAAAAATCTTTATTGACAGAGACACTTATTACTTAAAGCACTATCTTATGCTTAAGGAACGGATTCGGTCCCTCTTTTTTTTTTTTTTTTTTTGTTAACGTTGGCAAAAATGCATTTACGCATACCCGACTGCGGGGGAAGCAGACGGGCTATGTCGGACTCCCCGTCGCAGAAAAAACTGCGACGTCCTACCGACTAAAAAAGCCCACGATGTTCCATCATCCTCGGTTTATGAACAGAGCTGCGGGACCGTTTGCAAACTCTCCGCGGCTCTGTCCGCCGACGTCCGCCTATAGGCGGACCCACCTCCTGACGACGCGTCGGAACATTGACGCATCGCCCACTCGCAAGGGCCAAATTTCACCTAATGGTGAGGAGTGGCGGGTGTCCCCACATCCACCACTCCAGGCCCTCCAGTTAAAGACGGAGAGCGAGCCCGCCTGGCTCGCCTCCGTCTTTGCTCCCTCCGTATCGGGAGAGAAAGAGGATCTCTCTCCCTTTCCCGCTCCTCGGCCTCTCTCTGCGACATCACGACCTCGCAGAAAGAGACCATCGCCTTCCAAGACCCCTTTCGTCGACCATCCTAGCCAGGATGCTCGGTAACGAGAGGTTTCCTCCTACGGTTGCGACCAGAACCAGCCGCGCCTCCTCCGCAGGATTCGGATTCGGTCCCTCTGTTCCAGCTCTGTTTAACTGCAGCTTATCTTGGGGCTAGATGATGCTGTGTGGATTGGCATTATTTATTTATTTTATTTATTTATTTTTTATTTATTTTAACTCAGATATTTTTCACGATTATCGTTTGTCGCTTTAAGAATAGACACCCAGGCTTAACTTCAAATGTACTTGTAGGTACTTAAAATAACTCGTGCTTGTGTTTACGTAAATTTTATTACGCACCTGTGTACCTACGTTACTGCCACACCTACTGAACTAACTGAGACAACGACAGGTGCGGGTTTGGTTCTGTGTTGGGCATTTAAAACTTTAATCTAGAACAAAGGTAAAGGTACTGAAATGGCGACCGCAAACTAAAAAACGAAGTGTAAGACAGGCCTCGTTGGATGGACCGATGATATTAAAGCGGTCGCCAAAAGTCGGTAGATAACCGGATAAGTCGGATAAGTAAGAAAGGTAGAGTCAAAGTCAAAAAAACTTGAGCATTGTTTCTAGTCCTCTAAATGGTTCTTAATGGTTCTAAATAAACCATGTCATAAACAAACAATTTTTTTATTGAGTTTATGTACGACGAGAAAAGCAAGGTTACGTAGTTGTATCAATTTAAATGGTGCAAACGTAACTAACCATTACATCTGCCCCATTTAGGGCGAGTCAATGCAAAAATGAATGGTGCAAACGTAACCACGGCAAAACTTTTTTTTAATGTCAACATTGAATGTTAAGCGCAACGTCTGACCAAAAAAGCTGCAGTGTCACGCACTCCGAGATTTAGTTATTAAATCTCTTTCGCCCAGTGATTTCACTTGCTACAGTGCCCTTCAAACTTAAAAGGTAGGTTAATGCACACTATACTTGGAGGCAGAATATCTGGCACTGCGGTGACCCATTAAACTTTTGCTGAATAACTATTCTAATCTACAAAAGCTTATTTACATTTACTTTCAAACAAGTAATGTAACTTTCTTTAGTTACCAATTATGGTATACGCTTTATTTTTATCGCGATATGTCATTAGGCCAGTTTTGCGACGCCTACTGTAATTAATGTAAGAAGGTCGGGTGTACTGAGTGCTAGCGTTGTGTGGATAAGCCTTAAGCACAGCAGGCCACACCGCTAGCGAGCGAGCGAAACTAGAAGTGAGAAACTAAAAAGATGACGTAGCTTGTATCTGCAGAGAGCGAATCACGAAAAACTCGTTTGACAATCGTAAACGTAAACGTATCGTGCAGCTGTCAGTTTGTATAGAATTTTTAACAGCGCTTCTTTAGTGAGTTAAATGAACTACCGAAATTCTATACAAATTGACAGCTGGACGATACGTTTACGTTTACGATTCCCCTATAAATAATCTTAGGCTGCAGTAACCGCTTGTCATGTGAGTCATATTATTAATTTTAAATTGTATTGTTATTTTATGTTTATTGTGTGGCGCAAAATAAATATTTTTCTATTCTATTCCATTCTATTATGCTGGTTTAACTACTAACTGGTATAAAAATATATTGGGTCTTATCCATACAAACCTTACACACACAATTGAAATTGGTTTATATTTGGGCGTTCGGTGTGCTCTCAGCTTTATCTCAATCGTGACCAACTCTTAATTAATAGTATCATAATGACTTTAAATTAAAATTATAACTACCTATACAGGCTGGGTGATAAACTTATATGGTATATTATTCAGAGTGAATAAGCCATGCGAAACAAATTCTTAATGGACCCGAAAAAATAATCTAAGTAAAGAAAATATAATATAAATAAATAAATAAATAAATAATGCTGGACAATCCACACAGCATCATCTAGCCCCAAGATAAGCTACTGTTAAACAGAGCTGTGTTATGGTACTAGATGACTGATATATACTTAATACAATACAATACATAGATAGATATTTTTTATTATATATAGAGAATACCCAGAACACCCGGAACAAATATTTGTAGATCGTACAAACATTTGACCCGAGGCGGGAATCGAACCCGCAACCTCCGCGTCGCAGGCGGACCTGCGCCCGCTGCGCCACATCGGTCGTCAACTTGAAACGTATTAAATTAAATTTACGCCAGTTTAAAATACTCCATCATACTCCATCTTCTAGAATAATCTGGCAACAATTTCGGCTGTGTTACTCGATTTTCGATAATCCCCTTTCAACTTATAAAGTTATAGGTACTACTACCAATTAAACGACCTACTATTTCGAAGTACTTTATTATACCACTTACGATATCAATCAACACCTTATTCTTGCAACATGGTGACTGCGAAAGAATATAGTTGTATTAGGCTAAAATTATATTATTAGATAATATAACTACTGCTACAATATTAGGTACAAATTGAGCAATAGTTTTTTTGTGAAATCATGTGAGACAGGGGCCATAGATCAACGAAAAGATAGAAATTACTAGAAGTGACATCACACGGCGGCGGCGTGCGGTTAAATCCGTGGACCTACTTATGGTTCTATCCGATATACTACATGGTAGTACCAGTTTTTGCTTGTTTTTGCTTGTTACTGCTAATCTACCTGGTAGAGAACTACAGGAAAATATATTTTTTAAATTTCACTAAAATAGGTTTAGTTGCTTCGACAAGTTTGAGTAATCAACATCTAAAACGCATTCATAATTGGTATATAAAAGTAAATAATATTTAGTGAAGTGTTATAATTAAAGCTCAGTTATGCTAATGATAATCATAAAAACCTGAACAAACACTTAGAAAATTAGTATTGTTTATGTAGGTTGAGCGTAGAGCTAATATTGACTTAAAGTTGCCCATAATCTTGTCCGAAAGTGAATGTGTGCCAAATAAAGCTTGTATTACAATAGTCGAGTCTGTGTGGGTAATTATTGTGTAGCTGTCATTACGGAGATAAACTTTGTTAAGCTAGAAGTGGCAATGATACCTAAGTTAAAAACAGATGTAAAAATATGATATTAATCTTAGTAAATACCAATTTATTAAAAAAGCTTTTGCTGGCTGCGAGATTCTAAATCAGGATGAGGTTTAAAAAAAATGATTGTCAACCAAATCTAGTTTGCAATAAAAAATATTTTTGTAAATTAATGGCTAGATGAATGTCCAATGAAGGCTGTCTTGAAAACGTAACCAGCCTTTTAAAAGGCTTTAAAAGGAACGATTCTAAAGAAATCGTTGCTTTAAATTGCCCGTTATGATGTTGGTCCTGGCTTTTTCAAAATTGGCCTTTAGTAGGCCTTTCAACACCGCCGAATTAGCCACTCGTAAGCAAATTCCAGACATCCTCTATAATATTTTATTTTATTTTTATTATTATTTTATTTATTTTTATTTATTCGATCACCAACGGTGTGTAGGTACATTATAACAATTTATAAAATAAATATTCAACATGCTAATTAGCTAAATGCCACAACAATTATAGGTGAAGACGGCATTTATGAGATTATTTAAAATTAAAATTAGAATTTAAATTAAAATGAGAATTTTACAAAGAATACAATGTGTTTACTACCTGTGTTTTATTGTCTTATAAATTAACACATTAGAAGACGTCTTAAAATTAAGAAAATAAAACTAAACTATACTACTGCTAATAAAAATTTAAATGAGTATAATTTTGTCTCAAAGCGGAAATCTAAGTGATATACTTTTTTGTCATCGCATCGATTCATTAATCATAATCATGCAGTCACATTTTGTTGTTAATTAAATTATAATGTTCGCAAAAATAACATAATTATTATGCATAAAGTTCACAAAAAAACAACCTATTCATTCGGCTACAAAATTTGGTCTTCTTGATTGATGAGACTGGGAATATTATTTTTTGAGACCACACAACAATCACTTTATCGGGCATTTTATTATAAAAAAATATAAAAAATATAGTGTAAAAAGATTTACGTTCATAGGGTTCAGAAGATAATACTGCTTTATTTTTCGACCGTAGGAACATCCATTGCTCAAATTATTTCGAAATTGTTATCGAGTTTCAGCCAGTTTTTTTACAAACGTCATTTGTATATTGCCACATTTTGTATGCTAAGCTCCTCATAGTAATCTTTAGCATTTTTTTAATCAGAATCAAAATGTCATTGACATAATTAATTATGACGCATAAACACCGTAGTTCGTCGCACTATGAGTATGACGCACTGTCATTTTAGAAAAGAAAATTGTTTAATTTTAGGCATTTTTTGTTTATTGTGTCACGACAGGCCTTCAGCAAAAGAGTTTATTTTTTCTGTTAAGATACGGAACCCTAAAAATCAGTGACTCCGACCCTTATCAATATGAACACAGAATCAAGACGAATGACTTGGATACAAGAAGGAATTTATAATTTATACTTTTAACGGGTTTGCAATGAAGCTTAACTTTTTATATTATTTTCACAAAGTTTTTATTTTGTTTGTTACGTATTTACAGGACATACAATTTATTCGTCTTATTAAAAATAATATTTAAAAAAAAATTTGAAATTCGAACGAAAAATAAAATTTTGTGATATTTTTTTTTTATTACTGGTTAACATACCACTTTAAAAAAAACTAATTTACTAATACTTTTTATTCGTTTATTTTTTTCAAATCGGAAACAAAATGACTTTGACATCTGACGCATATGACCAATAGTTCGTCGCACTATGACGCATTTGCATATTGCCACATAATAATACTCTACGCTCACATTTTATAGTAAACCTGGAAATTAAAAATCTAAAACAAAATGACATTGACATCTGACGCATATCAACCAATAGTTTGTCGCATCGCATATTGTCAGGAGGGCGATTCTCGTGCTTAAGTAAATGGTCACATGTGATATAATAATATATCGTCAAAACTGTCAAAAATGTATAGAAATTTTTCGTGCCATAGATGCCATAGATGATATGTCGTCAAAACTGTCAAAATTTCTTTTAATTGCATTTTTGACAGTTTTGACGATATATCACATGTGACCATTTATATAAGGCAAGAGAATCGCTCTCCAGATATTTTACGCACTTGCCACTTCTAGTAAAAGGCATTAACAATTACTCAGATAGTTGAGTTAAGCTAAAACTGGGTTGTACTGTACACCTGGTGTGATTGATGTTAAATTTTATAATACAATGTTTGAACTAAAGATTAAGACAGAAACAACATTAAATAAAAACAAATTTAAATTTATTAAATGTACCTAAATTATTTACATTAAATGTATTTAACTACATTATGAAAGAGTTAAGCCATCTATAGACCGTTACGAAAGATCTATAGATAATAAAATAATATTAATGAAGGTTTCATATTATTGCGAAAATATTGATTGGATAAACTCCATCTATGTTTTTAATATGTTCTTAATATAAATGATTCATGCTGTTTGTTTTCCAAATAAAATAAAATAAAAATAAATAAATAAATAAATAAATAATAAATAATGCTGGACAATCAACACAGCATCATCTAGCCCAAGGTAAGCTGCTGTTAAACAGAGCTGTATTATGGGTACTAGATGACTGACATATACTTAATACAATACAATACATAGATAGATTTTTTTTTTATTATATATAGAAAATACCCAGAACACCCGGAACAAATATTTGTAGATCGTACAAACATTTGATCCGAGGCGGGAATCGAACCCGCAACCCCGCGTCGCAGGCGGCCCTGCGCCCGCTGCGCCACATCGGTCGTCAAATTTTATTTTGTCTGAACACAAGTTACATGTATAAAACCATGTTGAAATACTATTACTTATAATAAACGCAATTATTTGGGAACGAGTACATAGGCTGAAGACAGGTCATGTTTAGGTAGATTGTTAACCTAGGTGACACTGCACTGCAAGGCCAGACACTGCGTTAAAGTCAAAGTCAAAGTAAAAATCTCTTTATTCATTCACTAGCTGTTGCCCGCGACTTCGTTCGCGTGGCCTATGTTATATTCCCATTATCTATCTATGTTTTAAATTTCACCCAAATCGCTTCAGTGGTTGTCGAGTTATAAAGGAACAAAAATCCATCCAAACAAACGTCCAATGACATCCCACTGTCCCCATGGGGTCAAAATCATGGGTACATCGGGAATGCACGAAACTTTCGCATAAATAATACTAGTGTGATACCACAAAGATCATTTTGAAACGTCATTAATACCTAACGTCTTACCATCTAACGTCTCAGGGTGGTAGCACGCAAGTGATATCTATGATGTTGCATGCGTACATAGGCTACGGTAACCGCTGACCATCAAGTGGGCCGTACGCTTGGTTACCACTATAGTAGTATAAAAAAAAAAAAAAAGTCATAAAACTAGGTGTATCTACGCCACGGGATCATATCAAAAAAAGGTGTTTGTGTAAAAATCTAGGTTCTCAATTTTTACAAACTCTAGCTTTTCGTAATACCTAGAATTAAAGTTGTATTTTTATTGTTTCAGTATACTCCTCCACTGGAAGAGGTAAGATAATAACATATTATTTGCGCAATTTAATCCTCATTTTTTGCTCGACTGCACCTCACAAAGAGGTTACAGACCAATTTAATTTGATTAGTATCCAGTAGTGTTGGAGTAATGTTGAGCTTCGGGCCAGAACAGCCCGAAACCGAAGAATCATCATCATCTCTGCTAATAGACGTCTACTGCTGGACATAGGCCTCCCCCAAAGAGCGCTATGACAACCGATTTGGAGCCTTCACCATCTACTGAAGACCTACAAAATCGATTCCCGAAATAAACAAATTTCCACTGCTTTTTTACACGGGGGTCTCGTCCTATAATTAAAGTAAAGTAAAGTAAAGTAAAGTAAAGTAAAGTAAAGTAAAGTAAAGTTAAGTAAAGTGAAGTAAAGTGAAGTAAAGTAAAGTAAAATATATTTAATCAATCATATCACAAGGATCATTTTGAAACGTCTTAATGCTAGGTGAATTTACGGCAGTTCCACGCGCCCCAGCCTAGAAAAATCTGGCAACAAACTCGGCTGGGTTCCTAGCTTTTCTTTGATGATCCCTCTTTATCATAAAGCTTCAGTGTAGTGCCAATCGATTCAAACAAAAAAAGAAGAGTTTTTGCCGTATCCTAAATTTTCACGATTCCAGATTCGTGTAAACACGGCAATTATAGAACCATTGCCAACAAAAATCTAAATCTTGAAAAATTATGATACAGCAAAAACACGAATTCTTCACACTTCCTCGTGTAACTCTGTGTTGTTATTTAAGTTGATTTCGGTAAAATATATGGACTTATACGGACTTGCTTACATACTTACTTAATACACAGTTAGTATGGCAAAGTACAGTACACAGAAGGAACAAGTAATAGAAGCTAAGCCACTATTATCATCATGATAGCCTTCTTATGTTCCCACGGCTAGAACACTGGCTTACTCTCGAGCAAGAGTGAAATAAAAGAACCACTATAATTGACACAATTATTATCGTTTGTCGCATTCAAGAGTAGACCCGTTGGTACTAAGCAAACTTGTCAATCCACTATGTAATTATGTCTGTCATCTGTCACTGTTGACAGACGCGTTGTCTTCATACCTTATTTGCATCAACTTAACGTTCAAGTAACGGTACAAGCACCTTATTGCGCTGGTAGTTGTCGTAATGTAAACGTTTTGGGTTTTAGCTGGACAGACTGCATAAAAACGCGCAGTCAAATTATTATTTAAAACAACGGTAAAGTTTGTAATATTTCAAATTTTTTTCACCTCCGGGAAAGGTGGGAGGTGAGAAAAAAAGTTGGGATATTATAAACTTTAGTGATTTCCTTGCTAACGTGTTTTTTTTGGATATCATAATCTTTAGTATGCTCTTAGTGACGAGGTGAACAATACAATTAACCAATTCAAAGCAGGTAAAACGTATGAACTTTGGAAAAACACGCTCGATGACGCCGATAAAAACCCAGAATTTTATATGCATCGTTGGTTCGACCAGTTATACAGAAAATAAATTAAGATAGTTTCGTAATATTAATATGGTGCGTAGATGTAGTGCGTGTAACATGCATGTGTTAAGGTCATAGATTAACATTAAATCTATGGTACTTATTTTCATTGCACCGTATAAAAGCACGGTGTGGGGAAATATTTTTTTTGGTTTTTTTTGGTCGTATTTTTACAACCTTTTTTGACAAAACTTGGTATATGTATACAGGAACTACAACATTTATTTTATGGGGATTTTCTATTGAAGGGGTACTTTTTCCAAAAATGGGGCTATTTAATTATCTCCTCTCTCTCTCTCTCTCTTTTTAAGAGTAGCAGAGTTTTTTGTGATAGAACACGTCCGGGGAAGTACTACCACTATACCTATTTCTGTCGCAAAGCAGTAATGCTCGCATTGCTGTGTTCCGATGTTAAGGGTATGGTTTCAGGTGAAATTACTGGCACACGAGGCTTACAATCTATGCCTCAAGGTGGCAACTCGCGAGTGATACCTCTGGTATTGCAAGCGTCCATAGGCTGCGGTAACCGCTTACCATCTTGTGGGCCGTACGCTGGGTTGCCACTTCAGTTGTATAAAAATAAAAAAAACTCCGCTTTGAGTTTTCATAAAAAAACCGGACGTACGACACGTACATATTTTTTTTTTTGTTTGTGCCACAAACAATGTATTATTTATTTATTTCTGTGGTTCAACTGAAAATCGGTCTTCGGCTCACCGTCCCATCACTAGTACTGGGATGTGTTGAGCTAAAATGGACGGATTGATTTTGATGAGGATGTTGCACGTCAAACAATTCGTTGCGCTACGGTTTCGTTTTTCAGAAGTGTAAGGCGGTTCGCCTATCTTAGCACGAGTGACGTGTCGTGACAAATTTTAATAAATAGCGGGATCTCTTGTTGCGAACTATAATTAGTAGTTACCTACTCGTTATCTTTATTTTTATTAGTATTAACTAAGTTAATAACTAATTAATGATAAAAAAAAATAAAAATAAAACTAGTAGTGCCCCGCGGTTACACCTATGGTTTGACCGTCCGTATTCAAGAACGATACTCAGGCATAAAAATCAAAAAATCAAAAATTATTTATTTCGTTAGAATCACAAGGATCACTTTGAAACGTCTATAGCTAGGAAAATTTACACCAGTTCCAACGCGCCCATGCCGTAAAAGAACTGGCAACAACACCGGCTGGGTTCCTATCGCTTATTTGGCATGACCCTTGCTATTGTTATGGATGCCGAGTAGAGTTGGAGCACATTCGTCCCAAGCTTTTTTATCATCTAGGAAATCGGTTGTTTTATAGTAAGCTTTTTGAGACAGTTTTTGTTTAATTAAGTTATTAAATTTGCCAATTGATTTTTTTTTTTATTATATTCATAGATTTTTGACAGTTGTTCACAGAATACTTATGTCAAATCGCTGCTATAATCACGATTCACACTCAAGTATGGATCTGTTATACGGGCCTTAGTTTATGTGTTATTCCAAGTTTTTAACTATGAATCTAGCATTCTGCTATTAATTTGAAGTACAAATTCTTTTGTCGGTTACGGCGGTCACTTAGTGCTTCGTAGATGGGAGAACCGCTTAAAATCGCAGACATAGCAATTAAGAAAATAATCTGTATATCTTTTAGAAATCTAAATGTATAAAATTGTTACATTACTGACTGACTCTGAGACCCGCCTGGCTTCGCACGGCTTATAGATTTCTTCTTCAATCACTCTATCTATTGGGCGTTCTGTATAAGTATGTATTTAAGTTGTTAGGTCATTCGGGCGGCCTAGAAACTCTGTCACCAGAGTTGGCCACTGACTCATACAAACTCTATATATTTGTATAAAAGTGGCTTGGCCGTTTTGCTACGTTACATGGCATCTTCTAACACTGAAGCTTTATGATGAACAGGGATCAAAAAAAAGCTAGAACCCAGCCGAGTTTGTTGCCAGATTCTTCTAGGCTGGAGCGCGTGGAACTGGCGTAAATTCACCTAGCTTTAAAAAAATTAAATTAATAATAAATTTAAAATAATAAAATAAATTAAAATTTAATAATGCGAGCATTATTGCTTGGCGGCATAATATATATATATATATATCACTTGCGTGTTACCACCCTGAGACGTTAGATGGAAAGTCTCATGTGCCTGTAATTTCACCGGAAACCATACCCTTCAAATCGGAATACAGCAATGCGAGCATTACTGCTTGGCGGCAGAAATAGGTATGGTGGTAGTCCTTCCCCGGACGAGCTCTATCACAGAGAACTCTACTACTCTTATCTATGTTGCATGCGTACCTACATAGACTACGGTAACCGCATACCATCAAATGGCCCGTACTCTTGATTGCCATACTCTTGGTATACAATAAAATTAAATTGACTTTGACTTACTTATCAACTTTCTTATTTAAAAAAGTCATCACAGTAAACAAACGGTTACTAAAATAATATACGAAATTCCCTCAAAACCCTTCAAAAACTCTTGCGAAATCACCTTATAGAATGATTTAGGACGTAACCCGCGATTCTGGTCGTTTCCGACACAAAACTTCGCCTTTCTCCCATTGTGTGTCGGGTAAATCACCCGATTTATGGGGAGTTAGCACGCGATCTACCAAGTTTTTTCTTACATCACAGCTATAGTAGAGAATATTATAACAGTTAGAAATCGTATTATCCATTTGTTCTATAGGACTGTGACGTCGTAAAACTGTACAATCCTGCCCCCATACCATGAACTCTTAGAGCGATTCAAATTAGGACCTAAACTGAATTGTCAAAAAATTTTGTACCATGAAATTAATAATTATTGAAGTCATGGTACAAATTTTTTTGACAATTCAGTTTAGGTCCTAATTTGAATCGCTCTAAGAGTTCATGGTAGGGGGGCAGGTCAGCATTAAAAAAATTGTGAAGAAACCGGCAGGCATGTCCTAATACTAAAAATTGACAAACATTTGGAATAACTAAGTATTCTGCCAAATAAAAGTAAACTGTCGAAGTAACTAGTCGAAGCGACGCGTGATCCAAAGGCTGGTTCAAATCTGGCTCAACGTATCAGCATTGCCATTCAACGTTAAATGCAGCCAGCATGTTGGGAACGCTTCTGTCTGGCAGTGATTTGGATCAGTTGAACTATCTATAGGTCGTTTGTAACGGTCTTTAGGTCGCTCAACTGTTTCATATGTATTTCGTATATTTTGTAATGTAATGTTATTATGTAGGTACATATTTTATTATTCTTTACTAAACGGTTAGTTTATTCGCAAATATCAACGATTTATTCGAAGAATAGTGTCTACTCGAGTTTGGTCGAATCCAACTCAGCCTAGATAGATTCGACCAAAGCACAGAGCAGATATTAGTACTACTACGTACCCAAAGCAAAGTTTGTACAATGGGAAAAAAAATATATTGTATTGTATTTGTACCATACATTTTTTTACACCCAGACAGAATAGATATTAGTACTGACCCAGATCCACAGAGCTAGATCCATGTCTGTGCCCAGATCCGTAACAAATATTTGCAGATCATGCAAACATTGGTCCCGCATCGGGAATCGAACCAGCAACCTCTCGCTTCTAAACAATACACTAGATCGATCGTTTAATAGTAGAATACGAAAACACAAAAATAAATGAAAAGCAGCGGTGTAGCTACGATTCGTTGCAATATTTGTTATTAGAATTGCCCTTATGGTATTCCTAGTATAATTTTGCTACGGTTATCACCTATTTAGGTATACTATAACTTATTGTTAAGGTTATAAAGTTCATTTTGTATTACAAGACTACACGAAGTGACTAAACTTGCCTCATAGCAAAGCATATTATAGTAGGTCTAGAAATAAATATCTATTTTAGGACCCTATAAAATAAGCATGGTTTCGAATAACAGTATATTATTTATAGGACTATTCATATGTAAACGGTACTCTGCCGCTACGGTAGTGAATCACATTAGTTATCCCACTATCATCTTGTTCGTAGAGCACCGGTGGTCTAGTGGTAGTGACCCCGCCTTCCGATCCTAAGGTCGTGGGTTCAAACCCGGACGTGCACCAATGGATTTTTCTGTTCGAAAAATGTATGTGCGCAATGCCAGTGCTCTCATACGGTGAAGGAAAACATCGTGAGGAAACCGGCATGTCCAAGAACTCAAAATTCGAAAGACATGTGCCATCCACCAATCCGCATTGGGTCCGCGTGGTGGATTAAGACCCAATCACTCTCGCCTGAGAGTAGTCCTGTGTCCCAGCAGTGGGAACATTAGAAGGCTGTCACGATGATGATGATGATGAATATTTGTTGAAGTGTTCATGCTGACTTATGTCGGGTTTCTTTAGTACACAAGCATCCAATAGTAATATTTAAAGCAGGGGGCTTATTCGCTATGACATAGAAGATTCCTTACCAATAACGTGTAACTTAGATCTTTCTAGTTCTTTCTAATAGATCAATGTTGGCGCAACGTGGACCGATGACATTAGAGCGGTCTCAGGAAGTCGGTGGATGGTGAAGGCCCAAAATCGGTCGTCATGGCGCTCTTTGGGGGAGGCCTATGTCCAGCAGTGGACGTCTATCGGCTGATATGATGATGATGATGATGGCGCAACGTTCTGTGCTGCCTGCACTTTGATTGGTGACCGCCAGTGACATTTGAGCACTGAGCTTAACTATTCGCTTCTGTTCTTCAAATAGTGTACGTTAGGCCACAACTTCCGCCAGAATTGACCATTACCTTGCGCAAGTAATTTAACGAGCGCTCATTTACACGATATTTTGAATCCACGCAAGTATTTCAACATACGCATGTTACGCGCGCCGTGTCTATGCACCATTAAGCACATTGTAGTTACAAGTCACGGCAGAGTCACTCAATAGTTCTACGTAAGTCAGTGTCAAAACCACTTTTACTGAGCAACACATACTAGTGTCCTTAGCATTAGTTTCTAAGGTTACAGATGCGCTGGCGAGTAAGTCAAGAAATATCAAGTCTTACAATGAGTAATCCGTTGCGAAGAAAATTCCCAATAGTTCAACTGGTAAGACTACTCAGTAAGACAACTGGGAATAGCCCAATATGGAAACTTTCGTAATTTTTCTGTTTAGGTGTTCTGGAAAATTTTAGGCATTTTGGAAATTAGACTTTCCGATCAGGAAACAAATAATTGATAAAAGCCGGAAACATTTAGTAGTCAGTTGCATATAGCAACTGACTACTAAATTTTTTTAAATAGTTATTAGATTACTATTTGTTCAATAGGTAACGGAATTAAATGCAATGCTATGCATAGTTAAACTTTAAACCTTCCGCTTGAATCATTATATCTATTGATGAAAACCGCATCAAAATCGGTTGCATAGTTTGAATGATCTAAGCTTACATAAAGAGGGAAAGCCACTTTGTGAGAGGACCCTACAAACCTATTTGAGTGTCAAACAACTTGTGCTACAAGCACTGTTATATAACGTCTACTTTCTCCTGGCAATTTTCACACAACCGCCTTTTCTCTTGTATATAGACAATGGTATTACGGATAATTGTTGCTCCGAACTAAATGTTATGTTGCATACAAAGTTCCAAAACACACTGTTGGGTATTTGGTCCTCTTCGAAAAAATACTCCAAATGATTTACTATAGGTTTAATTCTGGACCAAACCATACAAGGTGAAATATATGATTATGAATGTAGGAATCTATAAATCAAATAAAATAAATCGACGCGTGCGCCACGCTGTTACAGTCAGCCAGTGTTGCCTGCCGTCTTTCCTCCCAGCAGTGTTGCCAGGTATGTTTTGTATAAACACACACTTTCGGCTAAACGTCTAGCTGTCACTGTCAAAGGCGTGTTTAATTCAGATTATTCTAGACTGGGGCACGTGAATAAAAAAGCTCTTTAGTCAACTCATCCCGCTGTCAACTCATCCTACGGGATGAGTAACCTAAATTATTATTTTATCTTATTTTGATTGGTTAATTCATCCCGCTAATATGACTAGCAAAATTGAACTAGCTGACCCGGCGCGGTTTCACCCGCTTTATTTTTTTCGCATTTTTTTTTTAATTCATACCGTTTAAACCTTCCCTAGACTTCTACATTTATTTCAAGACCAAACTTAGTCATAGCCGCTGACAGCAAGACTAACGCACAAATTTGAACTTTAACGCTTTTTCCGATCGAATTTAGGCTTTTTAGGAACATGTAGTGATTATAGCGTATTTTTTTTTATAAGTAAGCGGTAACCGCAACCTATGGACGCTTGCAATACCAGAGATATCACTCGCGGGTTGCCATCTTGAGGCATAGATCGAAAGCCTCATGTGCCAGTAATTTCACCGGGAACCATACCCTTCACACCGGAACACATCAATGCGAGCATGCTTTGCGACGTGTTCTATCACATAGAACTCTGCTACTCTTCAAAATATTAACGGAATGTTGATTAATGTGTGAATAGGTATTGTAAAGGTGACAGAGAAACGATTGTTAGAGATTGGGGTGTGTATAATTTATTTGTGTGCGCTCAATCCTTTGAGTGTATTCTCACTTTCACAAAAATAATAAAATGCTATCAAGTTTACAAACATTTACAAGTTTTTGTATCGTGCGTGGGTTTATCAAAATTTTATTTAAAACTTTATTAGCTTGGCTTTACTAGCTTATTTTTTGTATCATCGTAAAAGCCTTATAATAGTCATGGGGCTTTCACGATGATACAGGTCAGTCACAAAAATATGTAAGTAAAAGTAAAAAATCACTTCATTCAATCCCATCACAAGGATCATTTCGAAACATCTAAAAGCTAGGTGAGTTAACGCCAGTTCCACGCGCCCCAGCCTAGAAGAATCTGGCAACAAACTCGGCTGGGTTCCTAGCGTTTTTTGGTAGATCCTTGCTATTGTTATGGATATGTCTAGTCTATCTAGGTTTATCAAGACAAGCACACATCCACACATAGACAGCAACCATACTATGACAGTAATCGCATTGTGTCAGTCAAAGATCCGCCTCCATTCGACACCTCACGACCTATGACGTGCTATTGTTTCATAGATATCGCAATCTTTTCAGAATGCAAATCGTAAAAAAGGATGATCCTTTGTCTGCCCTTGCGAAACACCCATGGGTTATGGTAATAAACGTCAGTTTAATGGGTTTGAACTCGAGCCTTTTGTTCGTTAAGCTGTCAGTTTTTGACGGCTGTAAACTAGAGTTAATGCGGTTCCCGAATTGATGTTAAAAATACGAATGATAAGTAAAGTAAGTTTTCTGTTTTTCTTTAAAAACTCCTCTAAAATTGGTGTTACGAGTATTTTAAGGAAATATGGACTTAGTAATAGGATATAATAGAATAGAATATTGTTTATTTGCTGATAACATGTAGGAACATAAAATTAGGTCCTATTTAATATAAACATGTGTTTAGGTTTGAAGGGCACTGTAGCAAGTGAAATTACTGGGCGAAAGAGACTTAACAACAATGTCTCGGGGTGATAAGCGCAGTGCAGTGTCACGCAAATACTTAAAAACTTTAAGCTTTGGGTGGCACTGCATCTGTTATAGTCAGGCGTGGTGCTTAACATCAGGTGAGCGCCTTGATTATCTTGTCACTTGCTGACATAAAAAAAACGAAAAAAAAAAACATAAGGTTACAATAATTATCTGCCTTGTCTGGTTTACAAAAAATTGAAATAATGACACAAATAAATAGAAAAAATTGCACAACACTAAAACTAATATTATTACACAAAATTAAAGTTGATTATAATCAAAATCAACTCAAAAGTACTTGTTTCTTTACAAATAAAGTTCTTAAATATAATACGTTATAATATAGTACTGTTTAAAATGTACTGTGACTTGGATTCTTAGAATGAGTAGAACGGAGCATTCGTTTTGGGTAGAACGGGTAAAAATTTTATTGGGTAGAAAAATTGTGGGTTGAACGGGTAAGCACTCAATATACTTGCACATAAATAGCTGTTTCACTCTCGTCGTAACAAGTCTTTGTTTCAATATTGATCTATATATAGTTCTCTCGGCGGATCTAGGCTTCCGTGAAGTTAGCCGTTTGTGATGCGCAAAGACAATTTAGTTAGAAAAAGCTCCATTGCGCATCAAAACGGCTAACTTCACGGAAGCCTAGAACCGCTGTGCGAACTATACCATAGTATCATCGAAATTACTTTAATTATGCTGTTATGATTATTAGTAAACACTCACTGCTGATGCGCGTGGAACTGTATATTACAGCTGTTAAAATTGCCTTTTCTGTTATAAAAATCTTACTGCTAGCACAATGTTATAAAAAACTTAGTGCTACAGTTCTTCTTCGTTTATGGACTCTGTGGCATATTGGCCACAATTTTGCCAGTGACAAATGTATTAGTTAGATTGTCGCTTAGCAACGTAAACAAACGAAATTTGGTAAGAAATGGTGACTTTTCTTTCAAAACTCTTCAAGTTTTTGACTAAATTACCAACCAAAATTAGCCCTCCATTTCAATTACTTACACTTATGCTAACAAAACAGTTTAAATTGGATAAACTGCCGCATTTACGCAATAAAACTTAAAATAACACGAGAAAAATAATTAAATGGGAGGACCCATGTCGTTTTGACAAGATAGTATTCTCTTGTCAAATAATGACAGCAGTTTTTAATCATTCGCAATAAGGCAACGAACTTTTGGAGGTGGGGTTTGAATACATAATGAGAAATTATGACAAGTTATTTTAAGTACATGTTATTGCGTACCGGAATGTATTTAAACTGGTAGGTAGAGTACGTTAGGGCAGTTTATTTTTTTATTTTTATGTCAGCAAGTGATAAGACAATCAAGGCGCCCATCTGATGTTAAGCACCACGCCTGACTATTACAGATGCAGTGACACCCAAGCTTAAAGTTTTCAAGTGTTTGCGTGGCACTGCACTGCGCTTATCACCCAGAGACATTGTTGTTAAGTCTCTTTCGTCCAGTAATTTCACTTGCTACAGTGCCCTTCAAACCTAAACACAGTGCAGCTTGCACACTACTGCTTGGAGGTAGAATATCTGACACAGCGGTGGTACCCACCAAGACGGACTCTTGCTGAAGAGTCCTACCACCAGGTAAAAAGTTTTATTTATGTAAATCATTTCAGTCACAATCATCATGATCAGCGTAATTTACGCTATAACCTACTAACCTACAATTGAGCGAGAGTTTTTTTTATTTCGTGACAAGACGGTCTAGTTGCTTGCGTGATGTTAAGTGCCACGCCTGACTAACGGTTGCAGTGCCACCCAAATGTTATGTTTTGAAATTCTGTGTGGCACTGCACTGAGCTCTTCACCCCGAGACGTTGTTATGTCTCTTTAGATAAGTAAGTTCATTTTTTGAATCTATGTTGCTTATCCACAAATCAACAAAGGATATTGCATCATCATGACAGCCTTCTAATGGTCCCACTGCTGGGACACTGGCCTACTCTCAGGCGAGAGTGATTGGGTCTTAATCCAACACGCTGACCCAATGCGGATTGGTGGATGGCACATGTCTTTCGAATTTTTAGTTCTTGGACGTGATTGTTTCCTCAGGATGTTTTCATTATATATTTCATTATTGGATATTGCATAAATACTAATAATTAATTGTACAAAAGTAGCATCGTTTTTTTAGATTTCTCTAGCTAGTACCGTGTTCCTAATTAAAAACCAATCTATGATTATGTAATAAATACTTAAACTTCCCGGAAAACATTATCTTTTCTGTCTCACTTACTCGTCTTTGTAAGAGAAGGATAAAAACATAGGATACAATTCTAAGCCCTATGCAAATGCTATTAAGTGGAAGCTGATGTCGATATCTCTTATTAATCGATTACGAATCGAATGCTTAATAATCGAGTCTGGATAGAATCGAGTTTGAGATTGCAGCTCTCGGTGAAGACAATATTTATACTAGCTGCAACCCCCGGTGTTGCCCGCTTTTATATAGTTTTTATCCTATACATTTTTAAAAACGGGTGTTTTCACGTACCGGTATATCGGTGAAGAGGTACCGACACTGTTTCGACTCAATTTCGAGAGTCTTCATCAGGGTTGAGTGACACGGCGAGCGTCCTCCTCCGCGTCGCGATATGCACTGCGGGCTGCGGCTCTAGCAGCGCGTTTATAGTATTATAGTAGTTTTTATCCCACGGAAACCCGGGAAAAAAAGTCTGTATGCTGTTCCAGAGCAAAATCAATAACAATGCCTTTCATAATTATAGATCCGTTCAGTTCTTTACGCGTGATGCTTCCACAAACATACAAACATACAAACTTACCTCCTTATATCATTATTGGTTATGCTATCGCATCTAACGACCTCGACAAGATAGTTTAGACCTTTTTTTTTCATACCTCCGAAGAGTAGTAGAGTTCTTTGTGATAGAACACGACCGGGGAAGGACTACCACCATACCTGCCGCAAAGCAGTATGTTCGCATTGCTGTGTTCCGGTGTGATGGGTATGGTTTCGTTTCCGGTGAAATTACTGGCACATGAGGCTTTCAATCTATGCCTCAAGGTGGCAACCCGCGAGTGATACCTCTGGTATTGCAAGCGTCCAAAGGCTACGGTAACCGCTTACCATTTTGTGGGCCGTACGCTTGGTTGCCACTTCAGTTGTATAAAAAAAAATACCTCGAAAGCGACAAACGATAATCGTGGCAAATATCGTAGTTCAACTTATGTCGGTGACAAGTTGTCACTGACAATTACATTTCCTAGCATTCATGTATTAAGCTGAACCACGAAAACTGTCACGATTTGTCGTTTTTAAGTACTTCATCATCATCATATCAGCCGATAGACGTCCACTGCTGGACATAGGCCTCCCCCAAAGAGCGCCATGACGACCGATTTTGGGCCTTCACCATCCACCGACTTCCTGCGACCGCTTTAATGTCATCGGTCCATCGAGTGGGGGGCCGTCCTACACTTCGTTTTCCAGTTCGTGGTCGCCACTCGAGAACCTTTATTTTTTTAAGTACTTATTATATTAATATTGTAACTTTTAAAATAAAGAATTTAACTTTATTAGCGAAACTAAAATCTAATATTTTTTGTTGAAAATCCTTATCCCAAATTAGCGATTCGTCAACGTTTTTACGATTTCTGATTGTTATAAGTTTAAGCAATATAATTGTATTAAAGTTAAATGCTTCTGTAATAAAGTTATTTTCCATCAATAAAAAATAAAAAATAAAAATAATAATTAAAATTAATTATTTCAGAACATATTCCATATTTGACGACCAATGTGGCGCGGTGGGCGAAGGTCCGCCTGCGACGCAGAGGTTGCGGGTTCGATTCCCGCCTTGGGACAAATGTTTGTAGGATCTGCAAATATTTGTTCCGGGTGTTTTGGGTGTTTTCTATGTATAATAAAAAATATCTATCTATGTATTGTATTGTATTAAATATATATCAGTCATCTAGTACCCATAATACAGCTCTGTTTAACAGCAGCTTACCTTGGGCTAGATGATGCTGTGTGGATTGTCTAGCATTGTTATTATTATTATTATTTAACACAACTTAGCAAGGTAATATTAAAGTAATTGTATTGGACAAAAGCACACTCAGCGGCAAGTGTAAGTTGCCAGAACTGAGTGCACCCCAATGACCATCAATGACTTTTATATTTTAACTAGCGATCCGACCCGGCTATGCACGGATGTGGCGCAGCGGGCGCAGGTCCACCTGCGACGCGGAGGTTGCGGGTTCGATTCCCGCCTAGGGTCAAATGTCTGTACGAACTACAAATATTTGTTCCGGGTGTTCTGAGTATTTTCTAAAAAAACATCTATCTATGTATTGTATTGTATTAAGTATATAAAATCAGTCATCTAGTACCCAATACAGCTCTGTTTAACAGCAGCTTACCTTGGGGCTAGATGATGCTGTGTGGATTGTCCAGCATTATTTATTTATTTATTTATTTATTTATTTATGTATTTATATTATTTATGCTACCATTATTTTATGGTTTCCAGCCAAATGCGCTCTGGGGGCTTATTCGCTATGACCTAGAAGATTCCTTACCAATAACGTGTAACTTAGTAACGTGTTCTATACGTGCCATGGTGTGAAATTGTAAATTTGTTATCCGTATCTGTGTTGTTTGAATAGCGATAGTTTCGCTACTATACGTTTCGCTTTTGACTTTAAAAAACAGTCAGACGAGCCCTAAAACGTGGCTCGTCAACAACGATTCCACGCAGATATCGTAACCAGCCCGCGTTTGGTCATAGCGAATAAGGCTCCTGCGCTCAAACAAGACTTGGTAAGGATACGGAAATAGACCATTAAGAAGCCTTAGC
Source organism: Colostygia pectinataria (assembly GCA_951394395.1). Taxonomy (NCBI): domain Eukaryota; kingdom Metazoa; phylum Arthropoda; class Insecta; order Lepidoptera; family Geometridae; genus Colostygia; species Colostygia pectinataria. The sequence goes on along the minus strand of OX596373.1, from coordinate 6,835,982 downwards.
GCAGGTCAAAACACCCAAGAGCGCCCATAAAAGAACTATCACCATCAAAAACATATCTTCGAACATGAAATACACTTCCACTATAGGCTTGTAATAACACTGCCTTAGCCATATTTACTGCTCAATATCGATTGTTTTGCCACGCGGTTTTTACTTCTATGGCGTAGAGATAAGGTCGGTTTGAGAAAGGGGTGTTATCAAGATGCTCATGTCAAATTGGTTCCGTATATTTTGCTCTGTAGCGATAGTAAAAAGGTTAAGGGAAATCGTAGGGAATTCTATTTCGAAACCTGTATATTTCTTTTTTTTTTAATCCTTACTGGATTTAACAAATATAAATTATTATTATTATTTAGTCAGTCAATCACTGACTGATCATTGAAAAAAAAATTGGAAACCAGCCGAGTTTGTTGCCAGATTCGTCTAGGCTGAGGCGCGTGGAACTGGCCTATACTTAGCTATACTTACTTACTTATAGTTCGCACAGCGGATCTAGGCTTCCGTGAAGTTAGCTGTTTGTGATGCGCAAAGACAATTTAGTTTGAAAAAGCTCCATTGCGCATCGAAACGGCTAATTTCACGATGGCCGAGATCCGTTGTGAGAAGTATACTTACGACCGTATGGGTCTAATTTTTGTCAGACAGCCACAGGTAATTTTTTTTTACCCAACGGATCAATTAGTTGTGTCTCAAGAGAACCCACGGCACAACCAGGGATTCAAGTTTTCTTCAGTTGAGCCATAGTCACATTTTTTTCCGGAACGGACCAACTAGTTGTGTAGAAGGGAAACAACCTACGGCACAACCAGTTGAGCATGGTAGTTGACCCGTAAATCCGGAAGGTAAGTTTCAAAGTAATCCTAATAGCAAAAAAAAATTGATAGATAAATTCAAAACTGGGCTTGAACTCGCGACTCAAGGAGTGAAAAGCGGGGTCACCACCACTAAACCATCAGTTCTTATCTATAAATTTTCTGGTTTATTATAGAAATTCCACCAGTAATCTAATACCTCGTTAAGTTCGTGACACGAGAGACCCGTCGGTAATCAGCTGTGGTATTCAGGCACTGCGTGAAGTGTTCGGCGAGTTCACGTGGACTCATGAAAGAGCGTGCCAGGCCCGATCCGAGCGAGCCGTGGCACAATCAACTATCACGTTACCTATGCTATGCTATCGGCGTTTCGAGCCGAAAACATCCCGATGATTATTTCGTCCAAGCAAGATATGTCTCTATAGCTCAATTGGTAGAGTACCCGCGTATCGTTTCGGGCTCAAATTCCGCTTGAGGCGGAATATTTTTTGAGATATTATAATCTTATTCCCTTAGTATGAGTCCCATAAGTGGTTAACACAAAAATAACCAATATGTTACACATATTTTGTGGACACACTCAAGCTATATTGAGTGCGCCCGAGTAACGGACAACACTCGGTCGATACAAAATAATATGTATGCTTGGCTCGTACCCCGCACGGTCTACCGTGAGTCATCTATATCGAAACCTAGCATTTAAGTGGGTATCGCTTAAAATTACTTTAAATAATAATGTACTTGTTAGACATTTAACATAGTGCAGTTTAGCTATAAACTGAGTATAGCTTCTCCTATGGGGCTATGGAAACCAGATAACTGAAAGAAAACATACAATCATTATAAAACATAGCAAAAAATCCTGAGAATTTTCTACTTTTCTTACTGAAATGTTCAATATTTAGAATGTGGATACGTTTTTCCAATTAATCTTAGTAATTTAAAAGTCTATGCTGAAACACCGTAAATTATACACCTACCAACATACATTGGGATGTATTGTACCTATCATCTTACCTATTTCCACCTACTTTACAGTGTAAGTCCAGAATAAATCAATTTTCTATCTTTAATCTATTTTCTAGCTATAGTATAATCGCGAGCAACTCACGTAAACGTCCGAATACCACGGCTAAAAGGTACTCCACCCCGTCGCTTTCAGCAGTGATTGATGGACGTACAGGCAGCGGGTTCGATAATTGATGCTGTACATCGTCTCACTGGTCTTTATTGGTCACTATTTATTAAGCAGACTTTAGGTTAAAACAGACTTAGATTTTTTTAAAGTAGACGTACTTTTTATTACCCTTACAGCAAGGAAGTTGACTCACTCTACTAGTTGGTCACTCTCGCCTGAGAGTAGGCCAGTGTCCCAGCAGTGGGAACATTAAAGGCTGTCATGATGATGATGATGATGAAGGAAGTTGATAGATATATCCACTTCCTTGCCTTACAATACAAAATGAGATTGCTTTCCCCATCTGTCTCTTTGTACGGCTAGAACTTTTAAAGTACTTAACGGATTTTGATGCGGTTTTTATCTTTTGATAGAGTAATTCGAGAGGACGGTTTATCAACGGTGCTTGCTACGGACGATACGTTAATACGGCTTTAGATCGTCTTTTTTTGCTGACTGTACCCCGCGTGCATAGTAATAAGCGTCTGATTAAACAGTAACTGTACCGGCTCTTACGCAACCGATGGTAATTACGAGCTTTTTGCTGACGCTACAATATTGTAGAGTTCTTTGTGATAGAGCTCGTCCGGGGAAGGACTACCACCATACCTATTTCTGCCGCCAAGCAGTAATGCTCGCATTGCTGTGTTACGGTTCGAAGGGTATGGTTTCCGGTGAAATTACAGGCACATGAGACTTACCATCTAACGTCTCAGGGTGGTAACACGCAAGTGATATCTATGATATTGCATGCGTACATAGGCTACGGTAACCGCTGACCATCAAGTGGGCCGTACGCTTGGTTACCACTTTAGTAGTATAAAAAAATTGTAGTGACGTTTTTGCTGACGATACAGTGATATCGTAGTGACGTCTTTGCTAATAGTACATACATATCGCAGTTTAGGTTTTTGTTGTTTTTTAACCATGATTAAAATAGTAACCATTTGTCAAGTTAAACTAAGATAGTAAAGTTAACTTTATATGGCTCAACTGTTTCATTATGTATTTTATGTAATTAAAAATAATACGAGTATATTCCAAAATTTATTTCGCCTCAAGCTAAACTTGAAACCACAAACATCCACTTGATACGCGGATACTCTAACAATTGAGCCATTGAGACAATTAATGAAAGTGATAAAAAAAATTAAAAAATAAAATTATACATAATGTGATCATACAAACATTTGAAATGAAATGAAATGATATGAAATAAGTTTATTTGCTAAAACACGGTAGGATACATTATAGGTCTTAATATATGAAGTACAACATGTTTTTGCTTCACAAGCATGCAAAGCATGCATTGTCCCAAGGCGGGAATCAAACCCGCAACCTCTGCGTCGCAGGCGGACCTTTGCCCGCCGCGCCACATCGGTTGGCTTTAAACTAATGGCTATTGGCTATCAAGTAAAAAAAGTGGATTCACACAATCAAAAAACTTGCATCAAAAAAAGTTTATTTCTCACGGAAACACTATAAAAATCAATGGAAATCTAAAAATCGTAGATCAGTCTGCATGACCTAATACCATTCGACGCAGTTACATCATACATGGAATGAGTTTTTTGACTCAAAAACCGGTAGATCTTACAGCGTCACGGCATTCAAAAAGCAAACAATTCGGATGAAAAACAGGTATTTTAATTAATGGTTCGTACACGGTGCAACATGCGTGAGCTACCTGCGCAACCTAAGGCGGTCGTCCATCAAGAACGCAGTATAACCTAGGTTTTAACAGTCTCTATCTGAATTATTACTTTATTACATTCTTCATAGCCTCTTATTATTTAGAAATAAGTGAAATAAGTGGAGCGCTCGTGACGCAGCTGGCTAAGTTGTTCTTAACAGATCAATGAAGTTAAGCACTGTTCCGCGGGGTCATCATTTGGATGGGTGACCGCCAGTGGCAATTTCAACTGAGCGCTCCCGTGCTTCGGAGGGCACGTTAAGCAGTCGGTCCCGGCTTTTTCATAGTTGTTAGGCCATGACAGAGGCCTTCGGGCGGCCTAGAAACTCTGTCACCAGAGTTAGCCACTGACTCATACGAACTAACGAACGAACGATTATTTAGAAATGAAAAATCGAGAACGGCTGGACCGATTTCGCTAATTTTTGTAAGATTCCAGGGAAGGTTTAAGCACTGAGAAAAATTGAAAAAATGCGAGAACAATAATGCGAGTGAAACCGCGCGGGTCATGTTTGTTAATTATTATACATATTTTAGAACCACGAAGAACCAAATACTTAGAAAATAAAATAATTGAAAAACTAGATATTAATAAGATAAATAGAAAATACTTACACATAATTTATTAATTATTATACAGATTTTAAAACCACATACTTAGAAAATAAAATAATAGAAAACTAGAATATATATAATACACATAGTTATTATACAGATTTTTTTGCAAATACATTTACTTTATAATACTCCAGATGCGGAACAAAAAATTAAAATAACTGATAAAAAGGTTCCAACACATCTAACCAATAATATTATAGTCCTCGGTTCTTTTAAATATAAAATCGATTAAAAGAATACTCTGGAACTATTGATAGCAAAAAGCTTTAGACTATACACGATGGTGTCAGTGACCGCGCTACGTGCTTAGAATTCGATTCTAAGCCTTTACTTTTATGGTAGTATCTCAGGCATTTGGCTTTTTTTATGTCAGCAAGTCACAAGAGCACTGGTGGTCCGCCTTCCGATCCTAAGGTGGGTTCGAATTCGTGCACCAATTTTTTCGTCTCGAATCACTCTATCATTGATGACAGCAGCATTCAAAGGCCAGCAGTACCTTTAGGAAGTTAGGAAAATCATACAAAACTATTATTATTTTATTATTTAGCCGTGATTGTCCCACTGCAGGGCAAAGCCCTCCCTTCCCTTCTTCCACTCTTCGCGATCTAACGCTGATACAAAACTGTCATACAAAAACTCTACATGAAGCCCAAACAAATAACAAAGTGCCTAACACGAACGTTTGACAATCGTAAATGTAAAAGTATCGTTCAGTTGACTATGTGTATAGAATTTTTAATAGTGCCTCTATGGTGCGTTAAATAATAATAAATAAAATAAAATAAACATATTTTATTTCAGACAACAACAGTCCATATGTTTAAGAGTTTAAATTCACAACACACATTTAAAAATAATAAAATAACTTAAAAACAAAATATTAATAGGCACTGTGACATGCTGAGGAGAGGATAATCAATCAAGGAAATAACTTCCTTCATTGATTACCCTCTGCACGAGACACTTCCAGAGTGGAGATGTCAAGCACTCTGCCACAGTCCTGAGGATGCTGTTGCGACTGTCCCGTACTCTGCGCATCAGGGACGCTGTTTTTTTGCGTATGATAGCATGAAAGCCGTCAGTATGGTAGTAAATAAATAAATAAATAAATAAATAATTCTAGACAATCCACACAGCATCATCTAGCCCCAATGTAAGCTGCTGTTAAACAGAGCTGTATTATGGGTACTAGATGACTGATATATATTTAATACAATACAATACATAGATATATATTTTTTATTATATATAGAAAATACCCAGAACACCCGGAACAAATATTTGTAGATCGTACAAACATTTTTCCCGAGGCGGGAATCGAACCCGCAACCTCTGCGTCGCAGGTGGACCTGCACCCGCTGCGCCACATCGGTCGTAAATGAACTACCAAAGTTCCATACAAATTGACAGCTGGACGATACGTTTATATTTACGATTGTGAAACGAGTTTTTCGTGTTAAGCACTCTTAAACGCAATCGATATTGAAATTGGACAAGTATTGGAATATGACATTTCATGACAACTTACGCCAAAATCAACCTTGTTTCCAAGAGTACAAAAATTTGACAGTAGATTTTAATTTGGATTTGCGTTGAAGAGTAAGGCCCCTGGAACCTAAATACCTAAGTTACACGTTAAGCAATCGGTCCCGGCTTTTTCAAAGTTGTTAGGCCATGACAGAGGTCTTCGGGCGGCCTAGAAACTCTGTCACCAGAGTTGGCCACTGACTCATACGAACGAACGAACGAACGAACCTAAATACCAACTTAATCTAACAACTTTAGTACACTAGTAATGTTCTGACAAAATCCTGCCCTAAGGCAGTTCGCCCATCTAGAAGTTACTACTAACGCGACTCGACACTCGACATAGAAATTCCCATATTAAATCGATAGCCTCTATTCCAAATTCATTAACCGAACACTTTGTACTAACAAGCTGTCACTTAAAATGCTTTCTATCGATACAAGGTGGGTATTCCAGTATCGAGCCGCGTAATTTAGTAATTTGCAATAAACTGTTTTCGTCTCAAGTTATTAAAAAAAAAAAGCTGTCTATTTAGATGGCGGTAGCTCAACTGGCGAGCCCAAGAGAATGTAAGCACTACGTTTGGCGAGCTATGGTGAATGTGTAGGTAATTCAACATTGCTCCTGCTGTCACTGTCTGTCATACCTCTGGCTGGTGTCAAAGTCATAGTACGTACTACGTAGTACATTAACTTTGGTCGTACTGGAGTTAAATGATTTTGCCTATAGCAGGACATGTCCCACAATTTTCCGCTTGACACGAAACAAAACAAAAACGGAGCTACCAACTTTTTTCTTGTTTTAATAACCTTTCCCAGTATGGCAGTAGAGCAGATAGCGCCATCTGTCAAAGCAATCGGAGCTACTTTTTTTTTTTAATCTCGAATCGAAAACCCCTTATTGAATTGGAGAACCGCCTAAAATGTTTTATAGATAGGAATCTACAAGCTGACAATTGTAACAAGTTCTACTGCATTGTGGTGATTCATTGTCTATGGTTAGTGTTGAAATATTTGTATTGAACAAGATAATATCAAGAGAGCAGGAGGGCGATTCTCGTGCCATAGATAAATGGTCACATGCACAATATGTGATATATATCGTCAAAACTGTCAAAAATGTATAGAGATTTTGACAGTTTTGACAATTTATATCACATGTAGCCATTTATCTATGCACGAGAATCACCCTCCTGACCCTATTGCAAATTTTATTGGGTGTTCTGGGTATTTTCTATTCACTGTGTAATTATGTATTGGTTATTATTTAGATAATCAATACACGATAATTAAAATTAGTATAGATTTAAAACAATGCATAATTATTAGAACTATGTAAACTACTGGTACCTATAACTAACTTGCAACGCCCTTACAGGGTCCATGTACTCACCTACAGCATTATCATTAAGTTACACCTAAGCTGAATACATTGTACATTGAGCATGAAATAAATGAATTGAATTGAATAATAAAAAAGTAAAGTAAGTTTGTATGAGTCAGTGGCCAACTCTGGTGACAGAGTTTCTAGGCCGCCCAAAGGCCTCTGCCTGACAACTTTGAAAAAACCGGGACCGACTGCTTAACGCGCCCTCCGAAGCACGGGAGAGAAGAAGAGAGGAAAGAGGAATCCGCATTGGGTCCGCGTGGTGGATCAAGGCCCAATCACTCTCGCCCGAAGGTAGTGTCCCAACAGTGGGAACATAAGATGGCTGTCAGGATGAAGATTGGAAACATCCATAAGTTCAGGATCATCTATCACCAAAGTACTAAAACGCTAAAAGCAATTTGGTTATTTTTGTTTTTATAGTGTTAACCATCACACTAAGGGAATACTAAAGATTATAATATCCCAAAAATTATTTTGCCTCAAGCTGGATTTGAACCCGCAACCACCGCTTGATACGCGGGCGCTCTACCAATTGAGCTATCGAGACATATCTCGCGTATCAAGCGGTGGTTGCGGGTTCAAATCCCGCTTGAGGCAAAATAATTTTTAGGATATTATAATCTAAAAGCAATTTCTTATTCAGTAAATAACAAACATCTTACACAAACAGACAAATTGAACAGCGTAATATCTATAAACTATTTTATCTAAGTGTAACTTTATGTAATACAATTTTGCTTACAAACTCTTTGGCTAGTTGCCTAACCAATGCAAAATATGACTAAGATATCTGCTGGAGGGCGATTCTCGTGCCATAGATAAATGGTCACATGTTTTTTTTTTTCTACAACTGAAATGGCAACCAAGCGTACGGCCCACAAGATGGTAAGCGGTTACCGCAGCCTATGGACGCTTGCAATACCAGAGGTATCACTCGCGGGTTGCTACCTTGAGGCTAAGATCTAAAACCTCATGTGCCAGTAATTTCACCGGAAACCATACCCTTCGCACCGGAACACAGCAATGCGAGCATTACTGCTTGGCGGCAGGAATAGGTATGGTGGTAGTCCTTCCCTGGACGAGCTCTATCACAGAGAACTCTACTACTCTTAAAATGTGATATATATCGTCAAAACTGTCAATAATGTATAGAAATTTTGACAGTTTTGACGATATATATCCAATGTAACCAATTATCTACACGAGAATAAAATTGCTCTCCTTATTTCTGTTGCTAGATTTCAGTGATCGGGAGCGCTCGTGACGTAGCTGGCTAAGCTGTTCTTAACAGATCAACGAAGTTAAGCACTGTTCCGCGTAGTCATAATTTAGATGGGTGACTGCCAGTGGCAATTTCAACTGAGCGCTCCCGTGCTTCGGAGGGCACGTTAAGCAGTCGGTCCCGGCTTACCTAGAAACTCTGTCACCAGAGTTGGCCACTGACTCATACGAACTTATTTACAGTAAGAACCGAACCCACACCATCGTTTACCACACAAAGGTATCCTTACATTGTAACATTGTGATTCATTGCTGGTAACAGCGAGACCATACTTACGCCATTAAAATGCCATCAAGCCCTTAGAGAGCCTTCCAAAGGAACAAAATGACATTTGACTAATGTGAGCACGTCTTAACGTGCGTGAAAGGACCTTAATGTGAAGACTTGAGGCCAACACCCACTGGACTGATAGATTATAATTATCTTTATTGCACACCTTATGATACTAAAACAAATAAACAAAGAAAAAATAACAAATAAGTGTTACAGTGGGCGGCCTTATCGCTAAAAAGCGATCTCTTCCAGGCAACCTTTGTTTTTATTTTATTTATTTATTTTACTTTAATTAAAACTGTTATACATTTCATTTTGGATCAACAATGATCATTTTGTAGTAAAACAATATGTTTATTAAATATAATTTTTACTTACTTTACTTACTGGAGACCCGGGGTCCGTGGGGTACCAGGCGCCCACCGCGTTTTCAAAATTCATTCCGGGCGTTTGGTCGAAGCGACGCGTGATCCAAAGGCTGGTTCATATCTGGCTCAACGTATCAGCATTGCCATTCAACGTGGCAATGCAGCCAGCATGTTGGGAACGCTTCCTACTGGTAGTGATTTGGATCAGTTGAGCTATCTATAGGTCGTTTGTATTAACGGTCTTTAGATGGTTCAACTGTTTCACATGTATTTTGAATATTTTGTAATGTAATTATGTGCATATTTTGTTTTGTTTAAACAATTTTTATTACACTACAGTTATTGTAAAGAGGAAATAATTTTTTTTTCGTTTGTAACGGTCTTTAGATGGCTCAACTGTTTCACATGTATATATTTTGTAATGTAATGTAATTCTTTTTTAATATAATATTAATAAAGGGAACAAAAATGGCGACGACTCAGCATGAGCTATGGCAGAACAACTCTTGTTATAGCGCTGGTTAACTTATATATCTGTTTTTCGTTGGGGGTTATATTAGAACAAAAAGTGGCAAAATCCCCTTCGCAGGGGATAATTTAAGGGATTTTACCAAGCCTTAAAAAGCAATCTACGACCCAGCGCTATCTATATGGCTCTAATTGAATTAGAAAGAAAATTAACCCAATAATAAATAACCTTTTATGAATTTTACTAATAAAACTATCGTGAACTATATCATTCATTTTAAAAATGAGTGTTTTTACGTCCCAGTATATCGGTGAAGAGGTACCGAAACTGTTTCGACTCAATTTCGAGAGTCTTCATCAGGGTTCAGTGACACGGCGCGCTTCCTCCTTTTATGAAATAAGAATACCAAACAAAATTCGACTTTTATCAACAGGGCCCATGAGCTTTTTGAAGCTCTTATGCTATAGTCGACAGCAGCATTAATGCGTAAAGAATATTTCTGTAGAATTCCTTAGTTGAGTCATAAAGGAAAAAACTAACGTGGACGGCATCGAACCCATTATATCGATCGAAGGACATTTTTATAAAACACCTGTCCATATATAATGTCTTTTCTATAACTTTATATAGATAGTAGAGTTCTTTGTGATAGAGCTCGTCCGAGGAGGGACTACCACCATAGCTACATCTGCCGCCAAGCAGTAATGCTCGCATTACTGCTTGGCGGCAGCTGTGTTCCGGTTCGAAAGGTATGGTTTCCGGTGAAATTGACACATGAGACTTTCCATCTAACGTCTCAGGGTGGTAACACGCAAGTGATATGTATATGATATTGCAAGCGTATATAGGCTACGGTAACCGCTTACCATCAAGTGGCCGTACGCTTGGTTGCCACTTTAGTGGTATAAAAAAATATAAGATACTAGTGGAACCCCGTGACTTTTTCCGCTTTGAAATCTACGACTGTATTTTATTACGCACGTTTTTTGTATGTTTGATAGGTAATATCTCAGAGGTATATCCCATATATCCCATATAAATTTTATCGAAATTGGTTCAGTACTTTTCGAAAAAATCATTTAGTTCTTAATCTAAATCAAAATCTCATAAATTTAGTTAAGAATTTCAAAATATTCTCGCACGAGAGTAGCCCGGTGTCAGTAGTAACATCATTAGAAGGCTATTCATGAACATGTATAGACCGTTACACAATTTGTTTTAAAATTACACAAATTGTAACGATACAATTTAATTTCCTAACAAAATTGTTATTCAAAGAATGTCTTCTCTAACCGACAAATCCTTAATCCACACACGTCTTGTTAGCAACTGAACCACATAGCCTTGCTTACTCATTTCACCATTTGGATGGGTGACCGCCAATATCAACTGAGCGCTTACGTGCTGGGGAGGGCACGTTACGGTCCCGGCTTTTTCAAAGTTAGGCCATGTCGGCTTCGGGTGACCTATTAACTCCGTTACCAGAGTTGGCCACTGACTCATACAAACTTACTTATAGAACACTGCCCTACTCTCGAATGAGAGTGTTTTGGTCATATCCACCCTAGATTAGAGGACCCAACGCAAATGAGAGATGTCTAAGGGTACATGGTACAGGTTTTTTTTTTTTACACATCTGAAGTGGCAACCAAGCGTACGGCCCACAAGATGGTAAGTGGTTATCGCAGCCTATGGACGCTTGCAATACCAGAACTTGCCACCTTGAGGCTAAGATCGAAAGCCTCATGTGCCAGTAATTTCACCGGAAACCATACCCTTCACACCGGAACACAACAATGCGAGCATTACTGCTTGGCGGCAGAAATAGGTATGGTGGTAGTCCTTCTCCGGACAAGCTCTATCGCAGAGAACTCTACTACTCTTTTCTACGAATCTTTTAATTAAAAATACAATGACAAGAAAGCCGGTTTTCGACGACCTATTTAAAGGTATGCGCACACGAGAGTGAAATTGTGCAATGATTACGTGTTATTAAACGCTTTCTAAGTACGCCTGATGCGCAGTGCGCGCCGACCTTTATAGATCAGCGAGATTGGTGACAATGATCATCATAACAACCTTTTGTTCTTACTTTTTTTTTTGTATACCACTAAAGTGGCAACCAAGCGCACGGCCCACTTGATGGTCAGCGGTTACCGTAGCCTATGTACGCATGCAACATCATAGATATCACTTGCGTGTTACCACCCTGAGACGTTAGATGGAAAGTCTCTTGTGCCTGTAATTTCACCGGAAACTATACCCTTCAAACCGGAACTGCTTGGCGGCAGAAATAGGTATGGTGGTCCTTCTCCGAATTGTCTCCTCAATATATTTATTTTATTATATATTATTTCATCATAGCACAATCTGTAAAATGCAATTAAAATCAAATCAAACAAGTGAAATAATAAACGCGTTAGAAAACAATTTGATTATAATCTTTTTAATCTAGAGCTTGTACGTTTGGAACCTAGCTCGCTGTCGTAATGTTATTAGATTGTGTGGGGCAAGTCATGCGCTTTGAGCGATTTATACAGTATACAGTGTATACATCATCATCATGACAGCACTGAGTGTTCCCACAGCTGGGACACTGGCCTACTCTCAGGCGAGAGTGATTGTATAAATAGTTTCTATAAAATACGAATATCTGTTAGTCAGTTTTTTCTATAAAAATGAAAGAAACAGTTCTCTTTTGTCGTTACACAATTTTTTTTTTAAATAATTAGTTATAATAAATAAATAATAATAATAAATAAAGCTGGACAACACAGCATCATCTATCCACAAGAAGGTAAGTAGAGCTGTGTTGTGGGTACTAGATGACTACAATACAATACATAGATAGATATTTTTTATTATAAATAGAAAATACCCAAATCACCCGGAACAAATAATTGTAGATCGTACAAACATTTGACCCGGGGCAGGAATCGAACCCACAACCTCCGCGTCGCAGGCGAACCTGCGCCCTCTGCGCCACATCGATCGTCATTTTATTGAATAGTCTAATATGTATATTTAAGTTATGTGACTGACCGTCAGTCGGTAACTTAGACCAATCAAGTATCGTTTTCTTCCGATGTCGACATAGAGTGTCTACTGCCCCCTGACCTTTAGTCGTGTCGATACGCACTATCGATTCTTACAAGCCTTCACGTGCCATCTGAAGCACGGAAGCACTTTGAAATCGCCACTGATCACCCATTTAATTCAGGTTGTTAAGCCTACGAACGGCCTAGAAACTCTGTCACCAGAGTTGGCCACTGACTCATACGAACTTACTTACTTACCCATTCAAATGGTGACCACGCTGAGCAGTGCTTAACTTCGTTGATCTGTTTAATTATCCTTGTGTTCTAGACGCTGTAGCAACGAAAACGCAGCGTCTTAAAATATAGGAACAGAGCATTTATATGAAACTCATATCCACCAATCCGCATTGGGACCGCGTATCACTCTCGTTCGAGAGTAGGCCAGTGTCCCAGCAGTGGGAACATTACAATAGACGTCCACTGCTGAACATAGACACTAAAAGAGCATTGGACGACCAATTTAGAACCTTCGCTTACCACCGATTTCATGACCGCTTTAATGTTATCGGTCCATCGAGTGGAGGGCCGACCATCTTAGCACAAATGCGATTAAATTCTCGTTAAAATGTAATAATATAAAATAGTTTACCTACATTTTTCACGTAGAAACACTACAATTTACAGAGCTGTAGACTTTAAAGACTGATATACTAACTTCAACTATATGTATCATAGAAATAAAGACTAGCTCACTTATAATGTTAGGAACTCTCCGCTAAATAACTGCCGTTAAATTCACGTTTGCCGCTTCTTGAAAACCAGTGCTAAGTTCATGTCTAGTGAGGGGAAAAACGGGATTGTATATTGATTAGATGATCTTGTTTTACCGGTTTTCTATGCCCCGAGGCGCATACTCAAACGACTTAGCAATGAATAATGAGCTTTGGTAGGACGTGTTTAGATTTAAAATAGCTGAACAAATCTAAAAGAGTTTTGTTGCTAAGTGCATGAAGCTTTTTTGAATGCAAAAAGTATTTAATTATCACGGTTTAGACATGTTATTACTACTTTACTAAGTACAACGTACTTTGTAGACCTCGCAGCTCAGCTGTAGGTTGTAGGTTCGATTCTTAGGAATTGCGTTTACGTGAAATAAAATCAATCGGCCAAACAAAGCTAACAAAGCGTTTTTTACTATGGAAACCTTATAACTCCATTGCATATAATAAATATTTTTTACTGTCTGCACTTGGATGGGTAAACAGTGGCACTTTTATCTGAGCGTTTCCGTGCAAAAGCACTGTTAGTGCCAACTTTAGGACTTTAGGCCATGACGGAGGCCTTCCAGCGGCCTATTAGCATCACCAGAGTTGGCCACTGACAATCTTACAATCTGAAAGCTGCTCCAGCTTTCTTAGTAAGTATTAAGTCGAGTTTTTGCTGCGAGAAACTAATTGAATCTTGAAAAAAGGAGTATCCACTTTTTAACAACATACTGTAGAAATTACTGATGGCCATGATTGATGGCCGATATAGACATAAATTACCTGCACTGCCATCAAGAGAAAGTTGATCAATTGATTATTTAAATAATAGTATAACGCCCCGTGACTTTACCCGCGCTAACTTTTATTCATGTACCTTTCTTCTTCTTAAAAATGAATTGATGTGCGTTAGTCTCGCTAATACTCCAGAATGGCTGATTTTGGTCTTAAAATATTTGTGGAAGTCCAGGGAAGGTTTAAATGGTGAGAAAATATCAAAAAAAATAACAAGAGTGAAACTGCGCGGGTCATAATATATTAATGGTATTAATTAGTAACAAAGCACAAACATTTACATATCACGCATTGTCCCGTAGTAGGAATCGAATCCGCAACTTCTCGCTTCTCAACCGGGCATACACACCACGCCAACGATCGTCAAATCTGATTTATTTAATTTTTTTTTAAATAAATAATTCTAGACTATAAACACAGCATCATCTAGCCCCAAGGTAAGCTGCTGTTAAACAGAGCTGTGTTTTGGGTACTAGATGACTGATAATATATACTTAATACAATACAATAGATAGATTTTTTTTATTATATATAGAAAATACCCAAAACACCCGGAAAAAATATTTGTAGATCGTACAAACATTTGACTCGAGGCGGGAATCGAACCCGCAACCTCCGCGTCGCAGGCGGACCTGCGCCCGCTGCGCCACATCGGTCGTCAATCTATCAAATCTAATTTATCAAGACCGGTCTTGTAATATCATCCCACCACTACACATCACGAGCCGTGACTGAGACCCAGTCGTTTCCAGGCATACTCTCAACTTAGTATAATGTAAGTAATTTACATGGTGTTGAGATTAACTCGGATCTTTATACAGGGTGTTCACTCAGGGTTATCAAAAGAGTAATAAAGTCCTTATTCATAACAAAAGCTCTAGTAGTTTGTGTCTTTCAAAATCAACTATTTTTTTCTTCTTCGTTTATGGACTCTGTGGCATATTTGCCACAATTTCGCGCGTGTCAAGTAGTGAGTTGATTGTCGCATGGCAACGTAAACAAACAAAATTTTGAAAGAAATGGCGGCGTTTATTTCAAAATTCCCTAGGAAAGCCTTTTACTAAATTACAAACCAACATTACCCTTCCATTTCAATTATTTAGATAGATAGATAGATAATTTATTCATCACAAAAAACTTTTTACAACACTGGTTAATAATGCCTAAAAACCTATATATATTTATATATAGGTATATATATATATTTACACTTGTGATAACAAACAAGTTATTCATTAACTTAGGAACGACATTGAATACATGTCATTACTTAGCAAGTTGATAAAATTACAGTTTAGTTTAAGGGCATTAGAGTTTCCTTCATAAGTTTAGTGTATTTTGTTTAAATATTGTTCATTTCATTTAACTTTATTTGATTAAGCATTATGCCCATTTTTGTATTTATCTGTACAAGATAAACCTTAAATCTAATTTATATCATGTTTTATATTCTATGTCCTATTCCCAATCCTTTTCTATCTATGTTTTAAATTTCAGCCAAATCGCTTCAGTGGTTGTCGAGTTATAGAGTAACAAACATCTATACTTTTGCATAATATCAGTGTGATAGTGTTGTATTAAATTATAAGTAATCTGTAATATATTTTAACCACTTCGTTTAAAAGTATTTAAAACAGTCAGCTATTTATTAACATAAAATATTTTTTTTAGACTTCGCCACTGTAAGAGATTATCTTTGGACGTGCTAAAGTTTTTATTAGATCACCCTGTATATTGGCAGTTTTACCCTAATGGCAGATTTTATGCTATAATATTTCAGTGTCTCTTTCTTGCATAACTACTTCTCTTTTTAGTAAGTAAGTAAGTAAGTAAGTACGGTTGAGTCAGTGCCGCCAAGCAGTAATGCTCGCATTGTATGCATAGGTTTATCATCAATGTTCCCACGGCTGGGATAGAGCACCTTCATCATGACAGCCTTCTGATGTTCCCACTGTTGGGACACTGGCCTACTCTCGAGCGAGAGTGATTGGGTCTTACACGCGGACCCAATGCAGATTAGTGGACATGCCGGTTTCATCACGATGTTTTCCTACACCGTATGAGAGCACTAGCATAGCGCACATACATTTTTCGAACAGAAAAATTCATTGGTGCACGACCCCACAGAGTACCTACCTACTTTGATATAAATAGATAGAGACCTTTTTGACCTCAAAATTGGCAACATACTTATCGTACTACCTACTGGCGCTGCCTGATATTTAAAGTTGAAATTGATATTTAAGGTTTTATGTTGGAGCCAGGCCCAAACCTTTTTTTTTTTTATTATACCACTAAAGTAGCAACCAAGCGTACGGTCCACTTGATGGTCAGAGGTTACCGTAGCCTATCGTTCGTTCGTTCGTATGAGTCAGTGGCCTATGTACGCATGCAACATCATAGATATCACTTGCGTGTTACCATCCTGAGACGTTAGATGGAAAGTCTCATGTGCCTGTAATTTCACCGGAATCCATACCCTTCAAATCGGAACACAGCAATGCAAGCATTACTGCTTGGCGGCAGAAATAGATATGGTGGTAGTCTTCCCCGGACGAGCCCTATCACAAAGAACTCTACTACTCTTTTTTAGTAGAATCAGCCTCCAGTGCCGTATTATACCGTTTGTACGATCTACAAATATTTGTTCCGGGTGTTCTGAGTATTTTCTATATATAATAAAAAATATCTATCTATTGTATTGTATTAAGTATATATCAGTCATCTAGTACCCATAATACAGCTCTGTTTAACAGCAGCTTACCTTGGGGCTAGATGATGCTGTGTGGATTGTCCAGCATTATTATTATTATTATTATTTATTATTATTATGCATATGTTACACATACACAGTTACATATAAAGTTAGGTAACCACAAGTGCTTACAAAACGTTTAAAACGAGCCTTACACGAAGGTAAGTTCACGACGGAGTTCAAACAAAAGGTGTGGAATTTCTTTTAAAAGGTGTCAGTCTAAGAGTGAGTATTAGCAAGCTATGTAACAAGAGTATGAACACCTAATTTGATTTACTACTAATGCTTTTTAATATTTTAAATTGTGAGCTTAGAAATACATTTGTTCTATTTGAGCGGATTTTTAACGTGCGATAAAAATACGCTCGTGCAAACGAAGCCTAAATAGGTATTGATCATAATCAAAATCAAAAGTACCTACTTTATTAATTAAAATCACAAGGTCTTACAAGCTAGGAAAACTTACGCCAGTTCCAACGCGCCCATGCCGTAAAAGGACTGCCAACAACACCGGCTGGGTTCCCCATCGCTTTTTTGGCATGATCTTTGCTATTGTTATGGATGCCAAGATCGTTGCTGTCAACTTTATTTAGACCATTTCTCGTAGTAAACGCAAGCAGCGTTAACTATCGCCCAATAACAGGCTTTTAGTGTATTAATAGAATACAATATTTAACGCACGTTTCTCAGACCAAAGATATTTTAATTTGACTAGTAACAGTTAAGCCCATGGGCACAGAATGAATGAATGAATGAAAATTCTTTATTGTACAGTGTACACCTTACAAACTATATAACAAGTGAAATAAAATAACCGAGAATAATTACAATGTACAATGGGCGGTCTTATCGCTAAGAAAGCGATCCAGACAACCTTTGGATGGAGAGAAGCCTCAAAAAACAGAAGATTGGTCGGGGGCACAGAGTGCTTAGCACGAAAAACTCGTTTGACAATCGTAAGCGTAAACGTTCGACCAGCTGTTTATTTGTATGGAGATTTATACAGCGCCTCTTTAGTGCGTAAAATCATTTCACACAATTCGGTTCACTCCACATTCATTTCTGTTCACTTGCTTATTATTGTTTATGTTTATGTTTTGACGACCAATGTGGCGCGGTGGGCGAAGGTCCGCCTGCGACGCAGAGGTTGCGGGTTCGATTCCCGCCTTGGGACAAATGTTTGTAGGATCTGCAAATATTTGTTCCGGGTGTTCTGGGTGTTTTCTATATATAATAAAAAATATCTATCTATGTATTGTATTGTAATAAATATATATCAGTCATCTAGTACCCATAATACAGCTCTGTCTTACCTTGGGCTAGCTAGATGATGCTGTGTGGATTGTCCAGCATTATTATTTATTTTATGTAATTGAGGAAACTTCACTGGTTTATGTAATATGCTAAGATGTTAAAATAACTGTGTAATGGTACTGTTTGTTTTCCAAAAAAAATAAAAAAAAATAAAAAATAAAAATGAACTACCAAAAACTCATACAAATTGACAGCTGGATGATACGGTTACGCTTACGATTGTCAATCGCGTTTTTCGTGCTTAGCACTCTGAACAGATATTAGCACAGCGGATCTAGGCTTCCGTGAAGTTAGCTGTTTGTAATGCGCAAAGACAATTTAGTTTGAAAAAGCTCCATTGCGCATCGAAACGGCTAATTTCACGACGGCCGAGATCCGCTGTGAGAACTATACTACGTAATGGGTCACAACGTCAACGAAAATTCAAAATGAGACGCAGTGGTAGATCTCAAAATGTGTGCCACAAAGTTACGTGTGTTGAGTGTGGTTAAAGTACCCTACATATTATATAATATACATATGTATTATTATTAAAATTCTTAATTTTTTTTTAATAATAAACTTTGTTTTTTTTAAATTGTAAATTTTAAAAATAATACACTTATGTAGGGTAAGGTTCCTTGTTATTACTCTGATGCATGTGTATTTATTTACCCCTTGGAAGGGCTTTTTCTAGATTTGTTTGTTCGAAGTAAACTTGATAAAATGTTAAAATGAGTGTTTTTCGGAAATGGAAAGTGGGTCTAATTAACAGCTTTTATGATGTTCTGAGCTGACAGGTTGTTTGATAAGTGAATTAGGAGAATCAAGATCCTTTTGATCCTTAAAATACGTTGAAGTTTAAACAGCGTCATCTATTATTCAAAATACGATACGATACCTGGTGGTAGGACTCTTCAGCAAGAATCCGTCTTGGTGGGTACCACCGCCGTGCCAGATATTCTACCTCCATGCAGTAGTGTGCAAGCTGCACTGTGTTTAGGTTTGAAGGGCACTGTAGCAAGTAGTAGAGTTCTTTGTGATAGAGCTCGTCCGGGGAAGGACTACAACCATACCTATTTCTGCCGCCAAGCAGCAATGCTCGCATTGCTGTGTTCCGGTTCGAAGGGTATGGTTTCCGGTGAAATTACAGGCACATGAGACTTACCATCTAACGTCTCAGGGTGGTAACATGCAAGTGATATCTATGATGTTGCATGCGTACATAGGCTGCGGTAACCGCTGACCATCAAGTGGGCCGTACGCTTGGTTACCACTAAAATAAAAAAAAAATAAAAAAAAAATGCAAATATTTATTCCGGGTTTTGTGGGTATTTTATATGTAATATTAAAAATATATATGTATGCATTTAACTAAGCATATAAGTTATCTAGACTAGATGATGCTGTGTAGATTTTCCAACATAATTTATTTATAAAAATTGCGGGTGTTTCTAAATTTCAATGATTTTCCCTTAGCCTAGTTCCCCGCTGAAATATGCGTAGCCTAAAGTGAACTGCGCTGAAAGAGGCATAGTTTATTCATGCTGCGCACGAGTACATTGACAGAGTTCACTGAAGTGAAATTAGTATTCAATGACATCACGAACTGCAAGAAATGCTATCTCCTTATTAATATGCGCGCCTGGTACTTATTTGTATGCACAGAACAACGCCATCTAGCGACAAACGAATTACTCACTAGCTTTTGCGTTCCGTTTTGCCTACAAGTTACAACCAGATAAAAACTCTTACAGCCTTACTAATAAACGTGGTATAAAGTTAAACCTTGGATTAAACTAAGTATAAGCATAGTACTGCTCTATGCTCGCATTGATGTGTTCCGGTGTGTAGCAAGTAGTAGAGTTCTTTGTGATAGAGCTCGTCCGGGGAAGGACTACCACCATACCTATTTCTGCCGCCAAGCAGCAATGCTCGCATTGCTGTGTTCCAGTTCGAAGGGTATGGTTTCCGGTGAAATTACTGGCACATGAGGCTTTCGATCTTAGCCTCAAGGTGGCAACCCGCGATTGATACCTCTGGTATTGCAAGCGTCCATAGGCTGCGGTAACCGCTTACCATCTTGTGGGCCGTACGCTTAGTTGCCACTTCAGTTGTATAAAAAAATAGAGATTCGTAGTTTAATCCAAGGTATAACCTTATACCTCGTTTATTAGTAAGTCTGTTTTAATAAATAAATAAAAAATAAAATTTAATTTAATTTAAAGAGTAGTAGAGTTCTCTGTGATAGAGCTCGTCCGGGGAAGGACTACTAGGGTGGTAGACCACTTTCTTTGCCGACTGTACATACCTAATTTGTTTTTATAGTGGTAACCATCACATTGGAGGATTACTAAAGATAAATATAGGTTGCGGGTTTGATTCCTGCAGCAGCACAAATCTTTAGATAATCTATAACAACAGCCTTATATAAACGTGGTATAAAGTTATACCTTGGATTAAACTAAGTTTAAGGATAGAGATTCGTAGTTTAAACCAAGGTATAACTTTATACCATAATGTAATGACAAAATAAAAGTGCGATCTGTCACCTTAGGGGGACAAAACTAGGTGACAGATGGGAATACTCCGTGTTTATTGACGACGCCCAGAGCTGGAACAAATATTTGTCCAAAATAATCGTAGTTTCTGATAGCCACAGGGTTTCCAAGTGCAGGGCAAGATTATGTTAAACTGTGTTATTTTTATAAAGATTATAATATTTCAAAAAATACTTCGCCTTAAGCGAAATTTAAACCCACAACCTCCGCAAATTAAGCTATCGACACAAATCTCGCTTGCTCGAACCATTATTAATTATTTCGACCAATTGAGCTATCGAGACGTTATCTCGCTTGCTCGTTTTCTTAGCACAAGAGGAAGAAATTACTTACAAACAAGGAACACACACACACACACACCTACGTGTCCAACACTAGCTTCCTTTCAAGGCGACATTCGGACGTCCTGCGTGCTAGCTACATACTAATAGTACCCACTAGTCATGGAATAAAAATAAATAGCTCGTTCGTTCGTTCGTTCGTATGAGTCAGTGGCCAACTCTGGTGACAGAGTTTCTAGGCCGCCCGAAGGCCTCTGTCATGGCCTAACAACTTTGAAAAAGCCGGGACCGACTGCTTAACGTGCCCTCCGAAGCACGGGAGCGCTCAGTTGAAATTGCCACTGGCGATCACCCATCCAAATGATGAGCCCGCGGAACAGTGCTTAACTTCGTTGATCTGTTAAGAACAACTTAGCCAGCTGCGTCACTAGCGCTCTTATATATATTATATATATAATAAATAGCTAGAGAAGAATAATCATTGATAAGGATCATTTTCGCAATAATCTGAAAATCAGTTTAGGTCTTGTGTAGTGTAGCATTAAAATGAGAAGAAGAAATATTTGCATCAAACCTCAAGATCAAACTTCAAGTACCTGTACCTCATCATGACAGCCTTCTAATGTTCCCACTACTGGGACACAGGCCAACTCTCAAGCGAGAGTGATTGGGTCCTAATCCACCACGCGGACCCAATGCGGATTGGTGAAAGGCACATGTCTTTCAAATTTTTAGTTCTTGGACATGCTGGTTTCTTCACAATGTTTTCCTTCACCGTATGAGAGCACTGGCTTTGCGCATATAAATTTTTCGTAGCGAAAAATCCATTGGTGCACGACCGGATTCGAACCCATGACTTTAGGATCGGAAGGCGGGGTCACTACCACTAGACCACCAGTGCTCTTACCTAACCTTAACCTGTACCTACTGGCATATAAATTCATCTAAGTAGCAGAAGTTGAAAAAAGTATTTGTAATTTTGAATTAGTACGTAGTAAGTACTAATGTCTCAAAGGTCTGTGCTGTGCTCCAAGTCACATGAGGCCTTTTCGTCTCAAATTATTAAAAAAAAGCTGTCTATTTAGATGGCGGTAGCTCAACTGGCGAGCCCAAGAGAATGTAAGCACTACGTTTGGCGAGCTATGGTGAGTTCAACATTGGTTGCTCCTGATGTCACTGTCACCTCTGGCTGGTGTCAAAGTCATAGTACGTACTACGTAGTACATTAACTTTGGTCGTACTGGAGTTAAATTATTTTGCCTCAAGCAGGACATGAACCCACAACCTTCCGCTTGACACGAAACGAAAACGGAGTTACCAACTTTTTTCTTGTTTTAATAACCTTTATGGCAGTATGGCAGATAGCGCCATCTGTCAAAGCAATTGGAACTACTTTTTTTTAAAATCTCGAATCGAAAACCCTAATTGATCTGAATACTTGGCCAGCGTTATTTTAATATTTAAAACTGGCAACATTCATATGGATTTGGTTAGTAGCGCGTTGATGTCTTTTGTGAGCAAATATTGTCATATTAACTTTATCCTTTTCCCTTATTTACTGTGAAAACCTGCATCACTTTAAATAGGTACCTACATAGATTACGGGCACTTGTTACATTACATCCGTTAATTGCTTGTTGGCAATATATACGTTAATTTGTTTTGTTTTATTTTAGTTTTATATTATTTTCATGTGTGTTTTATTTTATTATTGTAAGAATTTTATGTATGTACCTAATTGTTACACTTATTTAACCAAAAAGTGTTATTTATTGTTATTATTACTAATTTTTTTTCTGTGAATGTAATGAGATATAACTCCTTGGTGTCATGTTTTATCTATATGGAAATAAATAAATAAATAAATCCTTGATTGTATACATCTTTATTTACGTAAAAAATCAACTAAACCCTATCTTATTTGCAAACTAACGTTCTTTTTCTTTACAAGCATCCGTTAGTAGCATCCGCCAATTAGTAACTTTTTAGATGAAAAAACTCAATTCGAATTTTCACAGAAAATGCACTGAATATTGCTACTAACGGATGCTAATATTTTATAGAAACGCGTCATTAGTGGTATCAAAAAAACCATCAGAGCGTAACCAGACATAATGCCAGTTTGACATTTCACTCCAAGAAAAAGCCATTTCATTACAACACATTATTCCTCTGCAAAAATACTTTAAAAATATTCCGTTACGCTATACTAAACTCAATTAGACCCTGCAAGCTGTTATCACTCTTACAACTATTGTAACACAGTTGAAAATACCGTGTAAGCCTAGGTAATTGTTTAGCTGTTCTTTGTGAAGTGAATTGAACGTTATCACACGGGTATAAGGTATAATTTTATGTGAATAAGGCGTAATTTTAGCATAGGGTGGGCAACGAAGCATGTCGTCAATTTTCGCATAAAATATTGTATTTTTTAGCAAGCCTCTAAAACGACATTCTTTTATAAATTTTATGGACATAAATGCTTGCACGTCACTTGAATGCAAAATATCTGGCACTCATGTGGTGGTCCAAAAGTCTTTGGGTGGTCCACTTACCATGTCGGAATCTTGCTGTAAAGTTCTACCATCAGGAGCCCTACTCTTGAACAATCGGTATTGGACAAGTATTGGAATATGACATTTCGTACTTTTGACAGCAAACCTAGCGCAAAATTCAACCTTGTTTTCAAGAGTGAAACAATTTAACAGCAGTATACTGAAATTGGGATTGGATCGGAATTGTGATTGGATTCAAGAGTAAGGCACCAGATTAATCATAATCTATACTAATATTATAAAGAGAGAAGATTTGTATATTTGTTTCTTACGAATAAACTCAAAAACTACTGGTTCGATTTAAAAATTATTTTACCATTAGAATGCTACATTATCCCTGAGCAACATAGGCTATATTTATTACTAGCGACCCGCCCCGGCTTTGCACGGGTGCTAAAGTTTTCATTGCACCCGTGGAAAGCTGAGGCAGATCGGCTATTAATAAGTAAAGGACTCAGAGGAAATTAATAGTTTATTTACTATTTTATTTCCTCTGAGTGTATCCTTAATATCTTTGGTAAAACAATGAAAAAACAAGATTGGGTTAGGCCTCGAAGGAGGCCGTCAGGCAGCCTAATAAGGCTGAAGATTCCACCAGAGATGTGCGAGGATGTGTAGCGAGGGATGTGTTTGTTAGGAACCAATAGAATCACATCATTAAAGCTGGGCAGAGCGAGGCTAAGTAAATGAATTGATTCTATTGGTCACAAACACATCCCTCGCTAAACATCCTAGCACATCTCTGGTGGAAACGCAGCCTTTAAGAGTAGTAGAGTTCTCTGTGATAGAGCTCACCCGGGGAAGGACTACCACCATACTTATTTCTGCCGCCAAGCAGTAATGCTCGCATTGCTGTGTTCCGGTGTGAAGGGTATGGTTTCCGGTGAAATTACTGGCACATGAGGCTTTCGATCTTAGCCTCAAGGTGGCAACCCGCGAGTGATACCTCTGGTATTGCAAGCGTCCATAGGCTGCGGTAACCGCTTACCATCTTGTGGGCCGTACGCTTGGTTGCCACTTCAGTTAAAAAAAAAAAATAGCCTAACTCCATCTACAGTTGGCCGCTGAGTCTTACAAAGGTACAGGATTGCTGATCTCCATAAGAATGTCTTTGAAAGTAGATCAGCAATGAGTCAAACAAAACGGTAGACAGTAGCCCTAACCTTAAAACGCTAAGCATTCAGATGGACGATGTAATTTGCAGAGTTGCACAGGGATCTACTCAGGAACTTCTTTATTTATTTAAACCTCGTCTATCTCTATGTTTACAGAGTTCGTTATGTGATACTACCACCTATTATGTAACAAATGTAATGAAATGTCTCGAGGTGATAAGCGCAGTGCAGTGCCACGCACTTAAAAACTTTAAGCTTTGGGTGGCACTGCATCTGTAATAGTCAGGCGTGGTGCTTAACATCAGGTGGCGCCTTGATTGTCGTGTCACTTGCTGAAATAAAAAATAAAAAAACATCTATGCGACAACTTAACCATTAATTTCTGGAATAATAGGTTATTTATTGCCTAAAGTCGATACTTCTGAATACAATAGAACAGTTTTTCAAAATCAGTCATCATGCCTAAACCGCAGGTGAAACCCGCAAGCACAAGCTTTGCTTAGTATGTGGTTAGATGGCGTTGTGTGAAAATATCCACTCATCTAATAAAAAAAAAATGTTTTATTTTCCCTTCAAAAAAGGTTTCATAAAAACTAGTTGGCTAAGGTAGATACTATTTAAGTACTTAATCTAGGTAATTAAGAATGAGTAGAGTGGGCAATCTAGGCACTATTATGCAGCCAAGTAAAAAAAAACTATTCAGGACCTCTTAATCCATACCTGATTTAAGTCTAGGGTATTCAGGTCAAAACACCAAGGTTATAGGCACATGACGAAGCGACAGGAATCTGCGTAGGCGCACTTATGTTGACATGTCTCTTAATGTCCACTAGTGATGCGCTATTCAATTCTAAGCAGGCAAACATGACGATAAAATAATATATAATCCATACTTCTATACTAATATTGTAAAGAGGAAAGATTTGTATTTTTGTTTGTTACAAATAAACTCAAAAACTACAGCCCCCCATGAACTCTTAGAGCGATTCAAATAAGGACCTAAACTGAATTGTCAAAAAAATTTGTACCATGAATTTTATAATTATTTAAGTCATGGCATTTTTTGACAATTCAGTTTAGGTCCTAATTTGAATCGCTTTAAGAGTTCATGGTGGGGGGGGCAGGTCCGATTAAATAAAATATTTCGCCTTTATAAAGTTACATTATCCTTGAGTAACATAGACTATATTTATCATTAGCGACCCGCTCCGGCTGCGCATGGGTGCTTTCATTGCATCCATGCAAAGCTGGGGTAGATCTGCTAGTATAAAATAAAGTGACTCTCTGCCATCTGTCCCTTTGTATGTATGTACGCGTAGCTCTTTTAAATTACGCAACGGATTTTGATGCGGTTTTTAGCAATAGATAGAGTGATTTAAGAGGAAGGTTTATACGTAGTATAAACACCCGTGTAAAGCCGGGGCGGTAAGTTAAAGTAAATGAATCAGTAGTACAAGCAAGTACACTTATTAGAACAGTCTGTTCAATGTCCGCTAGTGTTACAATTCTAAGTAGGTAACGAATAATAACGGTCACCCATCCAAATGGTGACTACGCGGAACAGTGCTTAACTGCGTTGATCTGTTAAGAACAATTTAGCCAACTACGTCTTGAGCACCTCTGTTATCTAGTGATGACCTATTTAATTCTAAGTAAATATGTTAAGTTTAGATGCTTTTAGAAGAAGAGACTTTTTATTACCATAATAACCTTAATTTCTGCTTATTTTCTTCCATATTTGTAACATAAAAATTTTATCGTCATTTTTACTAGCTTCTAATTTCACGATGTAACCTTTATTACAATTTAATATCATGCAAATAAAATTATTACTTCTAGAGTATATCTCATGAATTCGAGTTAGCCTTAAGTATTTAACCTATATAAGTGTTTCACGCTTGAATACTGAATCGTTATAATATTAAAATAATTATTTGAGAGTGTATTAGTTTGAGACCTTGTTATCTTTCAAAATCGTATGGAAAAATCTCAAAAACATTATTATTTTAAAGTTTTGTATTGTAGCGTTTGAGTATTCGGGCGTCTGCGTTATATTGGCTAACCGGCAAGTATCCTAGTTAATACTTACCTTAAGATGGTGAAAGAAGCCCCTAGAGTCATCTTCTCCACATTTACGACCCGTAAAGTCAACATTGACATTACAAAATTAGCAACATTAAAATTATCACATTCGTAAGTACCCTGTAACATTTTACGCCGGAGCGTCAACAGCAAGTTACGATCATCGATAACAGTTTTATCGACTCGATGGCACAACACTATAACTTTGTCATTGTGTCGGGGAGTTTAAAAGGTTTTCCTTTATAGCTGACTAGCTTCTGTCCGCGCCTTCACTCGCGTATATTCTTAGATAAGGCTTAGTCTCAATGCGAAATCCATTGTTTTCTGAACCATAAGCATCAAATTGATTCCCAAGCAATCCGACTTTGATGTTTTTTTATAAGTTATTAGGTAACAATAAGCTATTCTTATCAAAATTTGGTGAAAATTTGATGAGGATCTTTAGTTTAATGAAAAAAAAAATGCTGGACAATCCACACAGCATCAACTAACACCAAGCTAAGCAGCGCTTGTGGGGATACTAGAACACTGATTTACTTTTAATTAAACATAGAAAATACCTAGAACACACGGAACAAATATTTGCAGATTGTACAAACCAAAGCAGGAATCGAACCCGCAATCTTATATCTTTATATACCTATCTTTACATAGTATAAAATAAGTCCCTCCCCGCCGGTCTGTCCCTTTGTATGTATGTATGTATCTACGCTTAGATCTTTTATACTACGCACCGGATTTTAATGCGGTTTTCAACAATACATAGAGTAATTCAAGAGGAAGATTTATAGGTAGTTTAAGAACACGAGCGAAGCCGGGGCGGGTCGCTAGTAATGTATAAAGCCATAACACTTTATAAATAAACTAACCCAACTTGAGCTACCTAGTAGAGTCATCATCATGACAGCCTTCTTATGTTCCCACTGCTGGGACACTGGCCTACTCTCAGGCGAGAGTGATTGGGTCTTAATCCACCACGCGGACCCAATGCGGATTGGTGGATGGCACATGTCTTTCGAATTTTTTGTTCTTGGACATGCCGGTTTCCTCACGATGTTTTCCTTCACCGTATGAGAGCACTGGCATTGCGCACATAAACTTTTCGAACAGAAAAATCCATTGGTGCACGACCGGGTTTGAACCCACGACCTTAGGATCGGAAGGCGGGGTCACTACCACTAGACCACCGGTGCTCTTATTAGTAATAATAAGTAGGTACCTAGTAGAGTACCTACTTTTTATTTGCTCTATGCCAAAACCATAGACAACTCCACTTCCTGTTTTGACAGTTCATTATGAACATTAGGCAAAACTTTCACTGACTGGTTTCTTTATAATTCGTTAATTTTGCCGTAGAAATCGACAAAACTGCGTGAATATGTAAATGTATGCAAATCGCCGTATCGACTTTGATACGGTTCAATGTCAACGAATTTGTCACTAGAACCGGATTTTTGAATCGTCTCGTTTTGTTTTTCTCTTTTAGTAATAAGCGGTGGCTTTGTAGTTTTCCTATTACAGTTATGAACTCTTAGAGCGATTCAAATTAGGACCTAAACTGAATTGTTAAAAAAATTTGTATCATGAATTCACTATTTATTAATTTTACGGCACAAAATTTTTGACAATTCAGTTGAGGTACTAATTTGAATCGCTCTAAGAGTTCATGGTAGGGGAGCTGTTTTGGCCTTCGGGCCACACTGACTCATACAAACTTACTGACTTAGGTATTTTATTACTAATTTGGCAAATTGGTTATGAGGACAATTTTATATAAGCTTGAATAATCGATTCTGGCGACTTTTTTCCATACCTTACTAAAAATAAAATACAATACAATACAGTGTCACTTAACCGGTAGCACTGTGTTCACGAGACGCAATTACTAAATTTCATTCGGCCAGTAATTTTACATGCATCTAATGCTCTCATGCTAATCATCCCAGCAGTAGACGTCTATTTTGCTGATATGATGAGAATTTGGAGATGACCGATGTGGCGCGGCGGGCTATGGTCCGCCTGAGACGCAGGAGGTTGATAAAATAAAAAATATCTATCTATGTATAGTATTGTATTAAGTATATCGTCATTTAGTACCCGTATCACAAGCTCTGCTTAGTTTAGGGCTAGATGATGTGTGGATTGTCCATAGAACAGAAAAAAATAATCTGTTCTGTGGAAAAAATGCAGTTTTATTTTTAAACTTGGCTATGATTACGACACTGGCTGGCAAGACAAGTCGCAATTCGCTTTTCAAATAAAAAAAGAAGACATTAGGGGTGGATGCGCTATTATTTCCCGCGTCAATTCATCTACGTCAAACAGAAACTATCACACATCTAAACCAATCAAGCAAAAAAGCAAGCGTAACTAATTTTGCTCTAGACAGGCTTGCCACAGATTATGTAAATGCAGCTCAGTTTGTCTAGTACGGGTATCTCCGGGAATGGGGCCCTCGGGGTCTAACCCAATAGTTATACTGTTTTTGGTGAATGAGACTTGATTATAATCTGCGGTGTGACAAAAGAAACTTATTGCAAAGTCAAGGTCAAAGGTCAAGGTCAAAATGATTTATTTCAATAAAATCACAAGGATCATTTTGAAACGTCTTAAAGCTAGGTGAATTTACGCAGTAGTGGTAAGCAGAACTTTAAAACATGTTTCTTAAAAAACATGGTAATTATAGTAAAATAAAAATAGATAGGTACCTACTGAGAATGAATGCTACTTAACTACCTTCTTAATTTATCTACTTACTTCTCTCAGCCTATCTCCATCTTGTCATACCATTTTACAGGGTTCGTATGTGAAACTACCACCTAATATGTAACAACTGTAATAAACCTACCATTATGAAAGCAATGAATGTATTGAGTATTGAGCATTCTTTGGGAGATGTTAGGATAAGCAGGTCTACCATGAAACATAATTTAGAAGTTCCGGGTGAAGTTTCTTGCATTTGAATGAATGGATGAATGAATGAACGAATGAAATATCCCCGCCAAGTCAAGGTTTATTTGACACGATACGAGGCACTCATGTGTGTTGGTTCCAAAATCCCATTAGTTAATCCCCTGTGACGAGGATTTCGCCACTTATCGTTCTAAATTCCCCTTACATTCAAATTTAGCTGCGACAGGGGTTTTAGAACTAAAAGTGGAGAAATCCCGTTACCATTTACTTTATATTCCTGGAAGGTAAAATCAATTTGTAATTCCTGTAGGCCGGGTGACAGCTGGGATTCCGTTCGGCACCATTACATTCTAGGTTCTTATACAGAATATACCAGCTGTTTCCGAAGCACTGTACCAGCTAGGAGAGAAAAAAACTATACTTTTTTCCGTCATGCGTAAGGCTGCACAGTAGATCGGGTTTCAACCATACTGCAAGCGGTGGGAAAAAGTTCAGTCTCCATCTATATCTATACTAATATTATAAGATAAGATTTGTATTTTTGTTTACGAATAAACTCAAAAATTACTGGACTGATTTCAAAAATAATTTCACTAGTAAACCATTACCATTAGACGCTATAATTAACATCTTTTTAGATATAATTGGATGGCTCAGTTCTAAAAGTCCATAAGTAAATTTTACAATTTTTTGGTTATAAGCAATTTAGAGAAAAAAAAATAGTTTTAAATATAATACATAGTATGATCATGTGATTTTTTTTATATTGTTTTATAGTTACCAACACTATGTTATGGCATAATCAAAGTCATATTTATATGAACTCTATTGTCTCAAATTAATAAAATGTAAATGGACTTAGAGCAAAACTTGTGGAGTTAGGGATTTATAAGCAAACAGCCAAAAGTGGAGTTAGTGACTTTTAGAACTGAGCCTGGATGGCTCAGTTCTAATTGACCTATATAATTTGTCTTTAACCAATTATATAGGTCATTTTAAAATTTAACGACTTTACAAGTTTGGTTTGGTTCAACGGTACTGCATCGTTTTAATAATATTACCGTAATGTCCTTAAATAAGGGTGAGATACTCGACTAAATGTCCGGCATTTTA
The DNA here is from genome assembly GCA_951394395.1 of Colostygia pectinataria. Classification (NCBI taxonomy): domain Eukaryota; kingdom Metazoa; phylum Arthropoda; class Insecta; order Lepidoptera; family Geometridae; genus Colostygia; species Colostygia pectinataria. The sequence continues at coordinate 6,805,108 of OX596373.1, read as the reverse complement.
CGGTATGTGCCGGTTATTTTTTAAATTTTTGTTTTATTTGTATTTATTCTTCACTAAAGTAAGTTCGTATGAGTGAGTCCAACTATAGTGTCGGAGCACTAGTGGTCTAGTGGTGGACCCTGCCTTCCGATCCTAAGGAGGTGGGTTACAATACAACCCGGTCGTGCACCAATGGATTTTTCTGTTCGAAAAATTTATGTGCGCAATGCCAGTGCTCTCATACGGTGAAGGAAAACATCGTGAGGAAACCGGTATCTTCAAGAAATAAAAAAATCGAAAGAATGTGCCAATACCAATCCGCATTGGGTCCGCGTGGTGGATTATACCCAGGAACACGTACAAACATTTGTTTTATCCCAAGGCGGGAATCGTACCCGCAACCTCCTACGTCGCAGGCGGACCTGCGCCCGCTGCGCCACATCGGTCGTCGAAATGAAAAGGGGTTTGAGTGTTAGAGCGTCATTCAAATCGTACCCACGGTATCAAATCGTACCCACGGTATCAAATCGTACCCACGGTATCAAATCGTACCCACGGTATCAAATCGAGAGTCCGGCTTTGGTGCACATCCCTATCCGATATCGATTCCGGGAACTCGTTATTCTAATCGAATATTCGTTCCGAATATGGCGTCGATTCGATTATACGTGACTGGATGTTTTAACATGTTTATTAATGGTTCATTGTGTTCGGAGCGGGAATGCCTTACGATAGTTGGGTCTTTTGTGTTTATGGGGTGGGTTTTGATGCTCATTTGTGAATAAGGGCGTGCTTGCACAATCGATGGAATTTTTATTTCTATACTACCTACTAAAATAAGACGACAAACAACATAATAAATAATAATTTAGAGCATAATAATTTTATTGTTACACTAGCTATTGCCTGCGTCTTCGTTTGCGTGAAAATCGGTAACCATGTTTTTTCCTAAATAAAAGTAACCTACGTTGTTCGAGCTCAGTTTCCGAATGAGCACGTGTGTCATCTGTCAATGTTATAATCATAGTGAGAAGAAGAAGAAGACAAACAGGCGTGACAGTGACCATTTGTGCCGCGTTTCGTGTGACGTTTTGACAGCTAGTTAATACTGCCAACTCATGGACTTCTTGTAAAAATCGTTGGTGTGATCAGCCGCAACGGCAAAGCTAAATACATTTTTTATTTATTAAAGCCACTGTAATTTCAAGTAATAAAACTGTATCAAGGAGTTCATCGTTTCAATCAACATCCCACCAGCCAGGAGAAATAGGAAGAGTCAGATACTCAACATGCGTCATATTTCCGGTCACTATCTATCTACGTTTTAATTTTCAGCTAAACCGGTGGTTGTCGAGTTAGATATACAAAGTAACAAACATCAAAACATACAAACTTTTGCATGTATAGTATTAGTGGGGTTATTCCGTGGCATTGGCTGGATCTAACCCAATCCAGCTACTTGATTGTAAGCGGTTACTGTAGCTTGTGGACGCTTGCAGTACCAGAGATATCAGTCGCGCGTTGCCATCCATAGATATAAATCTGATGTGTGTGTGGAGCGCTCGTGACGTAGCTGGCCAAGTTGTTCATAAGTATGAAGTTAAGCACTGTTCCGCGTAGTCATCATTTAGATGGGTGACCGCCAGTGGCAATTTCAACTGAGCGTTCCCGTGCTTCGGAGGACACGTTAAGCAGTCGGTCCCGGCTTTTTCAAAGTGGTTAGGCCATGACAGAGGCCTTCGGGCGGCCTAGAAACTCTGTCACCGGAGCTGGCCAATGACTCAAACGAACTTAGTAAATCTGATGTGTGTAAATTCACCTGTAACCATACCCTTCAAACCGGAACACAGCAATGCAAGCATTACTGCGTGCATGGCGGCAGAAATAATGGTAGTAGCTGGTAGTACTTACGAGCTCTCTCACAGAGAACTTACTCTTTTTAAAAGATTACAGCGTAAATTGATTTTGTTAACCAACAATTTAATCTAATAACGAGTAAATCAATTTCGTAAATTATCATAATTAACTTGTCTATTTAAAACGTTTACCGTATACCCATCAGTGTCAAAAGTAGCTATGCAACACGAGGACGTAACTATTACTATCTTAACAACCTACTAAATTATTTTTTACCATAATAACACTTGTTCGAGTAGAATTGATTTTCTTTTTCGTTAAAAAACAAACACGAATATCGGAGGTATTCCCGTGAACTGCAAAGTTTTCTAGTGCACAGTTTTTATTCCCATAACAGCACAGTATATGTGCGATTTGTGCGAAACAAGCTTGTTATTGGACTACGTCATAGATTTTCACAGCACATAACTCACCCAACATATTTTTTTTTAAATATTCACATAATATGTATACTATGTAAAGAAACTTTATTTGACCAAACTTATAATCAAGTCAAAGTGTTTAGCTATATTTGGTTGCTCGAGTTGTTAACTTACTTTTGGCTATTTTTACCGTACAGTCAACTAATGATGTTGTGAATTAGAATCAAGATAAGCATGAAGGAAACTGTTATCGAAATAGGACATCTAAGTGTCGGGTGATAAGAATTTTCTCACCTTTTGAGTTGACACTATTTTTATGATTGACTACTTCTACTCACGGCTTCACTGGCGTGGTATTTTGTTTTTATGATTGACTACTTTCTGCCCAGGGTTTTCTCGCGTGGTATTTAATAAAAATACTACTAAAATATAGTTAAATAGGTACACAACAAATAAATTAACCTATGTGTTATTCCAAAGGTCCAGACTACAACCTACCTCTGTTCTAAATTTTATCTAGATCAGTTCAGCCGTTCGGTGTGATTTAATAACGTCACGACGTAACACGTAACACCATCCATCCATCCATACTAAAATGTTATTGCTCTTATACATCGGTGAAGGAAAACATCGTGAGGAAACCTATATGTCCAAGAACTAAAAATTTGAAACACATGTCCCATCCACCAATCCGCATTGGGTCCGCGTGGTGGTTTACGACCCAATCAATCTCGCGAGAGTCAGTGTCCCAACAGTGGGAACGTTAGAAGCCTGTCATGATATACTACGTAGTGCATGTGGTAGGTTTGCAACACCATTCGACCACCGTCATTTACCGTCGAGTTCATCAATAATTATTGACGTAACTGTACATTTCCTTGTTAGTGTAAACCACTTGTATATTACAACCCCCAGTAGCTATCAATCAATCGCTGTGGTGCGTTAACACGGTGCAATGACATGCGCGAGCCTCGTCAGCTGCTCGGGCTGTTGGCCCAGTTTAAAAAGTAGTTAGGCGTAGGCTTTCGGGGGCCTAAGTTCTACACCAGAGCTGACCCTGGCCCATACAACTCATGACTACCTAAAAATAATAAATAACTAAAAACGTTTTAATTTAATTTATTTTGGTAAGTTCAAAATTAAAAATGCAATTGTGCTAAAGTACAAACCTTGGAAGATACTCGTAGTACCTAACTTCGGTCGGTAAGAACCTGTGCAAGTGCTTCAACATGCGCATGTCACATGCACGTGTCCACGCAGGATATAACAACTCCATACGACCTCTCAACCTGTAAGCCACACCGTACATCATACAGAACGGGAATTTTGAAATATCTCTGGAAATCAATCGGGAATCGAATCCGGGACCTTTAGGGGTCATCTATCAAGTCTTCACGAAGACCATTAAGCCTTGGGGTATAACGGTTGTAGAAAACGACTGTTATAACATAAGGATAAATAACTCAGTATTATTGTTTACTGGAAACCTGTCTTTGGACACCTTATCAATGGTTTTCTATTATAACTCGAAAACGAAGTAGGTATAGGACAAGAGTATAATACAATAACAATGAAGTTATACTAATAAATAAATAATAATAAATAAATAATGCTGGACAATCCACACAGCATCATCTATCCCCAAGGTAAGCTGCTGTTAAACAGAGCTGTATTATGGGTACTAGATGACTGATATATACTTTTTTTTTAGTTTTTTTTTATACAACTGAAGTGGCAACCAAGCATACGGCCCACAAGATGGTAAGCGGTTACCGCAGCCTATGAACGCTTGCAATAACAGAGGTATCACTCGCGGGTTGCCACCTTGAGGCTAAGATCGAAAGCCTCATGTGCCAGTAATTTCACCGGAAACCATACCCTTCACACCGGAACACAGCAATGCAAGCATTACTGCTTGGCGGCAGAAATAGGTATGGTACAATACAATACATACAATAATAAATTAAATCATTTATTTCTGACACAGGTTATAGGCTGTTTAAAAATAGCCTGAATCTTAGAATAATAACACGGAGAATGATAATTACATTCAAAACTGTCTCCAAAAGTGTGTTTACAAAACAATTTTTACAACACAAGCCTCTAAGTTTTAGTGTAAGTCCTGTCTGACAATATATAAAAATACATACCATTATTACAATTATACCTGTAGATAATTTCTTAAAATCTAATAATGTACCAACAACCTGTGCTTGAAAATAAATTTTATTTTATTAATTGATGTTTGCGTAAGCGGCATATACTTACTTGTGGTGTTAAGTAGCCTTTCGCCGCACAAATCGTCAGTTTTTATTATAATCGTGTTAAACGTGCGCACGATCACTTGACATTGACGACTGGCGGGCAGATTGACCCTCATGCAGGTGACAATTTGTCCCCTTTTGAATGATTTCAATTTGCGTGCGCGTACTTCTTTACTCCGTGTATTATTCTAAGGCCTGAACTGTTTCGAGAAAAGAATGGTTATGCCGTGCCGATTTTTTGCTCGACTTGGCGGGGGCACTCAGTGCTCTCAGATTGCAAGCGTCTATAGTAACACATCAGGTGTGCTGTATACTTGTGTGCCACCTTGGTGGTATAAAAAGACGGCATTTGATCCCACTTATTATTATTTATCATTTGAACCCAAAAATTATTAACGGCCTCTACACCCGACCGATGACAGAAAACTTCACCCCCACTTTAGTTCAAAGCGGTCGCGGGAAGTCGGTGGAATGGTCGTCATGGCGATCTTTGGGGGAGGACTATGTCCAGCAGTGGACGTCTAATTGGTTGATAAGGATGATGATGATGATTAGATGATCTCAGTCTTGCGGTAGGTAAATGAATGAATGAATGGATGAAAAATCTTTATTGTACTTAAAAAAACTAGTACAAAAGCGAACTTAATGCTAGTAAGCACAGTAAATGAATGAATGAATGAACATTTTTTATTGTAGACCTTACAATCTATAAAAACTATTAGATGAGTGCCCGGTTAGGAAGCGAGTGCTTGCGGGTTCAATCCCCGCTTCGAGACAAATATTTGCATGAACTGCTTATGCTGAAAATATTTTTGTTTGGGTGTTTCTAGTATCCCAATAATTAAAATTTATATAAAAATGTATATTTATATATTAAAATTATTTCATCTCAAGCGGATTTTGAACACAGAAGCTTCTGTTGTTGATTGAGTTTCGATCTTAGCCTCAAGCTGAACGATACGTTTACATTAACGATTGTCAAACAAGTTTTTCGTGCTAAGGTCCGAGCACTCTGGTCCGATTTCAAAAATTATTTAACCACTAGAATGGTACATTATCCCTGAGTAACATAGGTTCCTGCTTAGCTTAGGACCAGATTAGCTCAACAAAGAGAAAAGTGGCAGCGATTGGAGGAGGCCTTTATCCGCAGATTGGCGGCCCCAAAAACAAAAACCAATTAATACATAAATAAAAAAATAAAAAAAAATATATAATTAAAATGATAATAATGTCAATAATAATTTCATATACTTAATAATAATAACTAGGTACAATATTAAAAAAGTGATTTAATGTATAAACTTTAATTAGTGTTTAAATTAATGTTTGAATTATTGGGAAATAAAAGGCTAATAATAATAATAAAATAACATAGGTTACATTTTTTTTTACACAACTGAAGTGGCAACCAAGCGTACGACCCACAAGCTGGTAAGCGGTTACCGCAGCCTATGGACGCTTGCAATGCCAGAGGTATCACTCGCGGGCACCTTGAGGCTAAGATCAAAAAGCCTCATGTGCCAGTAATTTCACCGGAAACCATACCCTTCACACCGGAACACAACAATGCGAGCATTACTGCTTGGCGGCAGAAATAGGTATGGTGGTAGTCCTTCCCCGGACGAGCTCTATCACAAAGAACTCTACTACTCTCACAAAATTACTATTGACAAAAATTACCCGCGCCGGCCTCGCACGGGTGCGGTTTCGTGCGCGCGCAGCTGGGACTAGTAGCTTATTAGATACTTTCTAGATGCTCCATTTCAATTTCGTACATTAATTTGTTAATTTCTAATTTAGCTTTGCTTTGGAGCCGTGGTCCGAACTTCCTGAGTTGGGCCGACACATACAGTCCGAAGGTGGATAAATCATCACTTGCACCGTGATTTTGTGTAAATGGTCTCTCTAGCAGTGTTGTTAGCGTAACGGAGGGTGACGATGCCGACGATACTGGCGCAGGCGGTGTGGCTTGCGAAAGGCGTGATGGCGATATTGTAAATGTCGATAGCTCCATCTGAAAATAACAAATTAAATTTAAATTCACCATAGTATTTGGTAGTTCAAACCCAATCAATCAATACATTTATTGCTGTCATATGGTACATTATGTAGTTGTTACAGAATAAGTAGTCTCCCGGTCGTGCACCAATGGATTTTTCTGTTCGAAAATTTAAGTGCGCAATGCCAGTGCTCTCATACGGTGAAGGAAAACATCGTGAGGGAACCGGCATGTCCAAGAACTCATAATTCGAATGACATGTGCCATCCACCAATCCGCATTGTGTTCGCGTGGTGGATTAAGACCCAATCACTCTCGCTTAAGAGTAGGCCAGTGTCCCAGCAGTGGGAACATTAGAAGGCTGTCATGATGATGATGATGATTACAGGACATTTTACACAACACCATTTAGACTCAAACTAAGCAAAGCTTGTACAATGCGACTAATAGAATACACTACTTTATCTTTACAAGTACCACACCCCGGACACTCCCAATAAAATGTATGAAGCAAACGCGTCGCAATCACCAAAAATGCATGATTTGTGTGCCGGTACCGTTGTATGTGTGCGAGATAGCACACTTTCGCTCGCGCTGGCATGCGCTCGCTTGGACCTACATAACATCAAAATAAACGGGTGCCTTAGCCCTTAGCTTCAGTGCCGGCAAAAGGTGCTGTGTTGTGCCGGCAAATTCGCTCTCAGAGTGGGGTAAGGAAATCAGTGGGAGGTAATGGCCATTCTGTAAGTAGTACTAATATCTGTGTTCTGTGATAGTACTAGCCGATCTGCCCCAGCTACGCACGGGTGCAATGAAAACTTAATCACCCGTGCGAAACCGGGGAGGATCGCTAGTAATGAATATAGCCTGTGTTACTCAGACTGATATACTTAATTAATATAATACAACATACATAGATATTTTTTTTATACATAGAAAATACCTAGAGCAAGAACAAATGTTTGTAGATTGTACAAACATTTGTCCCAAGGCGGGAATCGAACCCGCAACCTCCTGTGTCGCAGGCGGACCTTCGCCCGCCGCGCCACATCGGTCGTCAAAGTATGGTAGTCCCAATCCCAAGCCAAATTTATTTTAAAGCTGGTAACACTTACTTTAGAACTTCCCGAATCAGAAAACGGATCATCTTCTTCGAAATACATTAAACTCTTCATTTCAGCATAAGCGAACCATTTCGGTGCACCTTCAGAATTACTCTCATTAAACCTCTTTTTCTCTCTATGATATTGACTTCGGAGACTGGACCATTTTGCATTTGCGTCCTTTGCCGAGATACCCATTTCATCGGCAATTTCGTCAAAAGCTTCGTTTCTCATCGTTTTATTCTTGCGGTCCGGACAAAACACATCCCATATCACAGGGCGTTCACGTACCAAATTGATAAAAATGGACGTATTATTTCTGTGCCAATTCATAACAAATGTGTTTCTAAACTGACTGTGTAAAAACTAACAAAACACGTGTTAATAAACACTATCTTAAAAAAACAAGTTTCAAATCACTCACACAAGTCACACTAATGTCTATTTGGATTTCAAAAATTTAAGCTTTTAAACTCTACATCTGTAAAACAATAATAAAATTATAAACACCAACAGCCAAGAAAAAATTGGTACAGACGAGCGTTACGTTCAGGTATTACACGCGAATAAACCTTTTCCCCCCGCGCAAGCAACCGCGGAGATTCAAAATGGCCGACTGCGCACAAAACAATATAACAAAACATGTTCCAATGTTGTGATCGATACTAAGACAGACAACCAGCGCGACGGTGGACGGGGGTGGCAACAAATACACAGAACATTGTTTAATTGTTGAGTTTTGCCTGCGATTATTTCGTCGTAGGTATTTGTATCTTGTGAATATGTGAACCAGCCTAAATTTCACGTCTGGCCAGTTCAGTTTTAACTCAGCGCTAATAGAGCTCACAATCCCGTAAGCCCCTGTCAAAGCTAGAAACAACATTTTTGTGTGAAAGACGCAATGTTTTGTGCTTTGTTACAATCATTTTCTATTCAAATAGTTTGAGTAGCTAAAGAAATTAGGAGTCGTGGGTTTACGGTGTATTTACGGTGGATTACTTTGCACTCAAAAACAAGAAAATACTTTTTCCAAAAAAAATGATAGAAAAAATATTGAAAAAAAATTTAAAAAAAACTTTTCCTCCAACTAGTCATCAGATAATAAGCAAGCTGCTTGGTGGCAGAAATACTTAAGTATAGTGGTAGTAATTCCCCGGGCGGGTTCTATTACAATTAATTAATTTTTAGAAAATCATAAAAATCAAAATCAAAAATCAAAATCAAAAATTATTTATTTCAGTAGAATCACAAGGATCACTTTGAAACGTCTTACAAGCTAGGAAAATTTACACCAGTTCCAATGCGCGCCCATGCCGTAAAAGAACTGGCAACAACACCGGCTGGGTTCCTATCGCTTTTTTGGCATGACCCTTGCTATTGTTATGGATGCCGAGTAGAGTTGGAGCACATTCGTCCCAAGCTTTTTTATCATCTAGGTAATCGGTTATTCTATAGTAAGCTTTTTGAGAGAGTTTTTGTTTAATTAAGTTTTTAAATTTTGCAATTGATAAATTTTGTATGTCGCTTGGGACTTTGGTAGAGAAGCGTACACATTGCCCTTTAAAAGATTTACAGACCTTAGTAAGCCTAACTGTGGGAACAGCGACTTCAAGACGTATATTATGTTTTTTTTTTTATGTCAGCAAGTGACAAGACAATTAAGGCACCTGATGTAAGCACCACGCCTGACTATTACAGATACAGTGCCACCAAAAGCTTAGTTTTTAAGTGTTTGCGTGGCACCGCGCACCGCACTGCGCTTATCACCCCGAGACATTGTTGTTGAGTCTCTTTCGCCCAGTAATTTCACTTGCTACAATGCTCAATACTCAATACTCAATTCATTTATTGCTCTCTTATGGTTGGTTCATTTACAGTTGTTATATAATAAGTGGTAGTATCACATATGAACCCTGTAAAAGGGTATGACAACATGGCGATAGGCCGAAGTTTAAATAAGTAGAAAGTAAGTTGATAAATTAAGTAGATAAATAAATAAGGTTGTTAGCAACGCCCTGTGCCTTCTACAGTTTCTACAGTGCTACAGTTTTTTTTTTTTCGATAGGTAATACTTCAGAGGTACCATATAAATTTGATCTCTATTTGGTTCAGCGCTTTTTGAAGAACGTTTCGCTCGTATTTCGCAACGCATCGAAATATTTTTTTTAGGTTAGTTTGAGATACTACATACCTGTACCTGGTGGTAGGACTCTTCAGCAAGAGTTCGTCTTGGTAGGTACCACCGCAGTGTCAGATATTCTACCTCCAAGCAGTAGTGTGCAAGCTGCACTGTGTTTAGGTTTGAAGAGGTGTAGAGTAAGAGTAGTAGAGTTCTTTGTGATAGAGCTCGTCCGGGGGAGGACTACCACCATACCTATTTCTGCCGTCAAGCAGTGATGCTTGCATTGCTGTATTCCGGTCCGAAGGGTATGGTTTCCGGTGAAATTACAGGCACATGAGACTTTCGATCTTCGTCTCAGGGTGGCAACCCGTGAGTGATACCATCTTGTGGGCCGTACACTTGGTTGCCACTTTAGTTGCATAAAAAAAAAGCAAGTGAAATTACTGGTGAAACAGACTTAACAATCACTTTTTTTGGGGTGGTGAACGGATCGCTCGTGACGTGGCTGGCTAAGTTGTTCTTATCAGATCAACGGAGTTAAGCACTGTTCTGCGGGGTCATCATTTGGATGGTTGACCGCCAGTGGCAATTTCAACTGAGCGCTCTCGTGCTTCGGAGGGCACGTTAAGCAGTCGGTCCCGGCATTTTCAAAGTTGTTAGGCCATGACAGAAGCCTTCGGGCGGCCTAGAAACTCTGTCACCAGAGTTGGCCACTGACTCATACGAACGAACGAACGAGCGCAGTGCAGTACCTACTACGCGGAACTTTAAAAAACTACATGCAGTGCTCTAAAAGTAGGTATGTACTCTACTCGGCATCGATAACAAAAAAAGCGATAAGAACCCAGCCGGTGTTGTTGCCAGTTCTTTGACGCGTTGGAACTGGCGTAAAAATATAGCTTGTAAGACGTTTCAAAGTGATCCTTGTGAATTTACTGACTATTTTCTCTTTTGACTTTGACTCTGGTCACAGAACATGTATAAGTACTACGTACAGAATGGCCACTCCCTACCTCCCACTGGTTTTACTTACCCCACCCCGTCGCAAGTTTGCCGGCACCACACGGCACCTTTCACCGGCACTGAAGCTAAGGGTTAAGGCACGCGTTTATTTCGATTTTGTGTAAGTCCAAGCGCGAGCATACCAGAGCGAGCGAAAGTGTAATATCTCGCTCTTGCTATAATTGGGCCAACCATGACACTCACACATACAACGGCACAGATTACGTACACGAACCATGCATGTGGTGATTGCAAACGTTTGCTTTATACATTTTATTAAGAGTGTCCGAGGTGTGCTCTCTCCTGTTCGCAGAACTACTAGTTTTATTCTATTGTGTCCTAAGCCGAACTACCCGTGGGTGATAATACATAACTACCCACGTAGATTTATTCACAGGACTAGAAATAAATCTCACATCTTATCACAACCGTACCCTTAGCACACCAATACACACCCGAGTTTTCGTAACAAATTCAAATTAAAAAGAGCTTCAGTAAAATCACAAGGATCACTTTGAAACGTCTTACAAGCTAGGTAAAACGCCACTTCCAACACGCCCATACCGTGAAAGAACTGGCAACAACACACTGGCTGGGTTCCTATCTCTTTTTTGCATGGCCCGTGCTATTGTTATGGATGCCGAGTAGAGTTAACAGTAGTGGAACGCCCCATACTTTGTCCGCGTTGACTTTTTTATGCTCCCATCGTTACTTTACTGCGACCTGTTTGAATTGAATTTTGGGAAGTCCCTAAAACAAAGCGTCTCGTGACGATAGAAAAGACGGGGCGCGAAAACTCGTCTGCGTCTTATTGTAAAAAATAATATAGACGGGACGCTGGCGCGATTGGAAATGTGGACGAGCCGCGCGGAGACAAACCAAAAACCACCATGCCGCAAGCTCTTGCGACGCCGGCCGGCGCCGTTGCGTCTATGCCCCGTCTTTTCTATGTTTTTAGCTCGTCCGCGCTCCGTCTACACCCTGTCGGTCGCGTTCAAGTTATATTTAAGTAGAATGAGTGAGTGTATGTACCTCGCGTGCCGAAAAGACGGACCAAGTAAGGGCTGAGTAACCTCTTTACTCGCCGCGAAACGCAGTCTGCTCCCAACCGGGGGCGGTGTGGTAGTGTGCCAGTGCCTAGAATCGGTTTGCCGCGTGCTTATCGATGCTTTTAAATCATTCATATTCGCGCGGCTTATGTTTCCCATCACTAAAATACATTTGTGTGTAAAATACAAATACGCAAAATGTTACACGCTCAGTTTCCATACAAATCGACGAACTCTTTCATTTTACTTAGATATAGTTCGGTAGTCGCGTCTTGGTCTTTTCTGTGTGGCCAGCCCTAAGACCATGCGAGTTGCCAAAGAAACTAGTGCTTCAGGATTAGATATAGTTCAACTCTCTTCCGTAATCCGCTAAAGTTTATTATGATCAACACCAGTATCTCACTGGATCCGGAATCAGTGCGACGACCTAAGTGGCGCAGGGTGAGTGTCCAGTTGTGAAGCGAGAGTTAGCAGGTTCAATCTTGCTGCGGGACAAATGTTAACTCAAACATTTTATCCTTTATAAATTTTATAGATGTTATTGGTCCTGCAACGGGAATCAAACCTCATCGTCTGCACCGAAATCATCAGAGAGATACCGGTAACACCTCAGTGGCACTCGCCTTTTGCGCTAGGATATGTTTGCATGCTCTGCAAATATTTGTTAGTCTGGGTGTTTCTATATACAGACTTGAACAAATTTTTTATACCACTAAAGTGGCAACCAAGCGTACTGCCCACTTGATAGGAAGCGGTTACCGTAGCCCATGTAAGCATGCAACATCATAGATATCACTTGCGTGTTACCAGCCTGAGACGATGGAAAGTCTCATGTGCCTGTAATTCGCCGGAAACCATACCCTTCGAACCGGAACACAGCAATGCGAGCATTACTGCTTGGCTGCAGAACTAGGTACGGTGGTAGTCCATCCCCGGACAAGCCTCTATCACAAAGAACTCTACTACCCTTTGTATTTGTATATCTCACAAACATTTGTCCGATCGAACCCACAACCTCTGACTTTTCAACCGAGTACTCGCCCACAGTGCTATCGAGGTCGTCATATGAATAAATAAATAATGCTGAACAATCCACACAGCATCATCTAGCCCCAAGGTACGCTGCTGTTAAACAGAGCTGTATTATGGGTACTAGATGACTGATATATACTTAATACAATACAATACATAGATAGATATTTTTTTTATTATATATAGAAAATACCCAGAACACCCGGAACAAATATTTGTAAAGAGGCGGGAATCGAACCCGCAACCGCCCGCAGCGCCACATGAAAGTCATGAATCGTCCAAATGTAGACACAATACAATAAGTAGGTAGGTATGATAAATTATATGCTTGCACCTCACTTGGCTTATTTGCTCAAATATTTGCGTTATTTCGTCAATACAAAGTCAACTCTGTGAAAGTAATAAACAAAGATAAGATTGTATTGATGAGATAACGCAAACATTTGAGCAAATATGCCAAGTGAAGTGCCAGCATTATGTCAGATACCAATTATATTTTACAAACTTGGACCGTGGGTACTGTCATGTCAATTTCATCTTTGACATCTGAAATCTGAATCAAATCAAATAGACTTCTATTAAATACTGCTTATTTATAAAACCCTGACCTTACTGTCACCGTTTGACAATTACCATCAATGTTATAAATGGTATTTAGCGTTGCGTAATTCAAGTCCTATCGGTGACTTATGCTTGTAATTTTTAAGGTCAAGATTTTAGAAGATGCTAATGCATAAACATTTATTATTATAATTCGCACGGCGGATCTAGGCTTCCGTGAAGTTAGCCGTTTGTGTTGCGCAAAGACAATTTAGTTCGAATAAGCTCCATTGCGCATCGAATCGGCTAACTTCACTACGGCCGCCAAAAAAGCTATTAGGAACCCAGCCGGTGTTGTTGCCAGTTCTTTTACGGCATGGGCGCGTTGGAACTGGTGTAAATTTTCCTAGCTTGTAAGACGTTTCAAAGTGATCCTTGTGATTCTACTGAATAAATAATTTTTGATTTTGATTTTGATTTTTGATTTTGCCGAGATCCGCTGTGCGAACTATACATTACGTCATGGTAATATACAACAAAATTGCTACCCGCATTCTGTCCGCTGCTGTCCGCGCTTAGAAACGAACTGCTATGACGATTAATTATATAATCCATGATAATCGACAAAAGTTGAAACACTTTTCTTCTTGTCTATACTAATAACAAATTCTGTAAGCGGGGCTAGTCGACCAATTCAAAACATGCATTAGGTCAACTGGACTCGAAGGGCCAGTTCGAGCGGGGCCAGTCGACTAAAGAGCCGATCTTTCCAGTAATTTTCATTTTTTTTTCATTTTCTTTCGAGTAGGTTTATGTTCATCTTCTTATATCGGGTATCTGATGAGTTTTATTGGAATTTTTATTCGTATGTTTTTATTGACGACCGATGTGGCACGGTGAGGATCCTCCTGCGACATAGGATGCAGGTTCGATTCCCGCAATTTATTTAAAAAAATATTTATGTTGCGCGACGGATTTTAATGCGGTTCATCCATAGATAGAGTGGTTCAAGGAAGGTTTATCGTATAGCTTAACTCTTGCAAAGCCGGGGCGGGTCGTTAGTTCATTAGTTCTATATATGCAAAAGTTTGGACGGATGAATGGATTTTGGTGACTCATTACGCCAGAACGGCTGAACAAATTTGCGTGTCGTAGCTGGCTAAGTTGTTCTTAACAGATCGACGAACTTATGCACTGTTCCGCGTAGTCACCATTTGGGTGGGTGACTGCCAGTGGCAATTTCAACTGAGCGCTCCCGTGCTTCGTAGGCCAGCAGTCGGTCCCGGCTTTTTCAAAGTAGTTAGGCCATGAGATAGGCCTTCGGGCGGCCTAAAAACTGTCACCAGAGTTGGCCATTGAATCATACGAACTTACTTACTTACTTATACATTTTGTATGAAAAAAGCGCCACGTCGCTCGTCCTCGACCCGTCTCGTCTCGTCTCGTCGTCTTTGTGTGGCCAGCCCCTAAGAAAACAGTAACATAATGTTACTAATGGTCAAAAAAGACGACAACAATACAAAAGATAGTTACGAAATATTCAATTGTCACCTTAATACTATATTTGACTCTGTGTCAATTTCAATGTCTATTGTGTTCATGTAGCAATCACAAATTTTTATTCGCTACATTGTGACTCCACTTTATTCATAATCATTTATACACACAATCCTGTCATAGTCTTCAAAAGTGCGTTAAAATCTGTATTTTTTTTTTAACTACTAATGTGGCAATCAAGCGTACAGCCCACTTGGGTCAGCGGTTACCAAAGCCTATTACGCATGCAACATCATAGATATCACTTGCGTGTTACCACCCTGAGACGTTAGATGGAAAGTCTCATGTGCCTGTAATTTCACCGGAAACCATACCCTTCGAGCCGGAACACAGCAATGCGAGCATTACTGCTTTGCGGCAGAAATAGGTATGGTGGTAGTCCTTACCCGGATGAGCTATCACAAAGTCAAGTCAAGTCAAGTCAAAAATGAATTATTTCAATAAAATCACAAGAATCATTTTGAAACGTCTTAAAGCTAGGTGAATTTACGCCAGTTTCACGCGCCCCAGCCTAGAACTCTACTCTTATTACGCTTCCGTGGATGCTGGCCTTTACAAAGAACAAAAGTCAGTAGACAATCTCACCGTACGAGTGATCAGTACCTACGTCAGAGAATCGTGCACGTTAGAATTGACCTTTCGCCTACATATCGGTCAGTATCTCATTAACGGGACGGTCAAACTCAGCGGTACAAGACACTAGCTTATTGTATTGTATTGTTTACGATAAGCTAAATAAGTACGTTGAAATAGATAAATAAATAATGCTGGACATCCCACACAGCATCATCTAGCCCCAAGGTAAGCTGCTGTAAAAATAAATAAAATAAAAATATCTTTATTTTGGAACAGAATACTTAATTAGCACGAAAACAGTAGTGTGAGAACCGATGACGTCTGTGGAAGTGTAAAACTGTGTCACAGACATCAACGCCCACCTCCGAACACAGATTATGCAAAATTCCAATAAAAACAAATAGAATAGAATATTTAATAATATAAACTAAAATTAATTACATCTAAGTATAATATGTAAGTGTATGTGAGAGCGTGTAAGAGTGGGGTGTGATTGTAGGAAGGTGTGTGCATGTGGATTTCCTTGTTCCTCCCAGTCTCTTAAGAGTCTGGTTATCACAGCGGGAAATCCACAACGTGTGTGTGTGTAGGGTGTGGGAGTGTGGGTAGTGATGGAGCGTGTGTGTATTTGTGGGCTTCCTTGTTCCTTCCAGTCTCTTAAGAGTCTGGCTATCACAGAGGGAAGCCCACAGTGTGAGTGAGTATGAGGGTGTGTATGTGTGAAATATGTATTGTGAGTGTGTGAGTATGTGTAGGATGTGTAAGGAAGTGTATTTGAGTGCAAGATATACATTACTTTAAAGAAACAATTAGGTCCTCCGTGTCCTCATAAGACAGGGATTGTAGCCATTCAGAGCATTTAAGCTTACATTTGTAAAATGGAAGTGGATATATATTTAATTGTTTATTTAGAGTGTTGTAGAGGAACGAACTAATAAAATGATAATGTCGACTCGCTATTGCCGTGCGTCGTTGTTTGATTATACAAACTTTATCAGACCTGCGTTTGGTACTAGAAAAAAGGGGATCAAATGGTAGTTGGGAATGTTTCCGGAGGACAGTTTGAGCTATAAAAAGTTGTCGAACTGTTAAAACTTTACAGAGGGAGTAAAGATCGATGGAAGGAAAACGAATGGGTTTTTTGGCGAGAACCTTAAGAACTGCCCTCTGCGCTCTTTCTAGCTTTAGCATATGGGATTTCACTGAGCCACCCCACGATGTTATGCAGTATGACAGAACTGACTGGGCCAGAGCATAATAAACAGTTTTCATGCATTGGAAGTCCGCAACATGCCTTAAGCTTTTAAATACAAAAATTAGCTTTCTGACCCGAGAGACGAGAGCTTCAATTTGCGGTTTCCAGGACATTGTACTATCTACGAAAACACCGAGATATTTAAAAGAAAAAGTCCGTTCTAGTAGATTACAGCTGCAAGTTAGCGGCAAAGTGTGACAAGAACAGAAATGAGCTTGGATGGCAAATGAAGACGTAGGCTGTGCGGCTAAAGTTGGAGCAAAAGTCATGAATTTGGTTTTGGTGACATTAAGCGTAAGAAAGTTGGTGGTAAGCCAAGAAGCTACAGAGCACAGGGCATGTTCCGTAAATTTCTGCGCCTCCTGCCAATTTCGTCCATGAATAAGAAGAACAGTGTCATCCGCATATGAAATTATTTTACAATTAGGGAGAGATCAGTCATTGACATATATTAAAAAAAGAGTGGGGCCAAGAACACTGCCCTGAGGGACTCCAAAATCAATTGATTGATCACTACTTTTGAATCCATCGATGACAACATATTGGGAACGATTGGAGAGGTAACTAATAAAAATATCAAGAGCAGTACCTCTTACGCCAATAGCGTGAAGTTTCGAGAGCTGTTAAACAGAGCTGTGTTATGGGTACTAGGTGACTGATATATACTTATTACAATACAATACATAGATAGATGTTTTATTTATATTTATGAACAAATGCATTTAGAAAAGTCATTTTGGGAAAAGGTGACTATAAGATTTGTTCGAAACGAGAATAGTGCTTTATGAAAATCAGTCCAAACAGACCGAAACCTAGTAGATGGCTTAAGTCCTGTAATAGTCTACTTTTTATCCCGGAAAATTGTACTGTTCCTGTGGGATAGCATAACAACTGAAAAAACGCGGTTAAAAATAAAGTTTCTTGTAACTTACACCAAACATCTCAGTTAGTTCAAAAGCACTGGCCAGTACATACATCTGTGTACGTTGTTTATACAACCCCACATTCGTTGCGAAAGCTACTTAGCGCTGACTGAATGTCAAGGGTTTTCGTGTTTACATTTTTTGTTCGAAAGACAGCTCTATAAAAATACGATTCTATGGATATTTTCTGTGGGTATTTTTATCGCTTGTTTTTTATATATTTGACAGTTTGTTAGAAACCGTTTAAATTAAATAAAACAATGTGTTTATATTTGACTAGCAGTCCCTCCCAGCTTCGCGCGGGTGGATGAAACCGCACCCGTGCGAAGCCGGGGCGGGTCGCTAGTAATAAATATAGCCTTTTTGATCGGATCAGTAGTTTTTAAGTTTATTCGTAACCAACAAATCTTTCAACAATCAACAATCATCAACAAATTAGTATAGATTAAAATGTCAAGCTGCGTTAAATACGAAATGAAAAACATTAAATAACAATACTAATTTAATTTTAATAAAAATACCTGTCCAACACAAGCAACACCATGATTGAAATATTGCAATAAACCTTTCTATATTTTCTTAGGAATAACGAAATTCTAATCCGTTTACAATGTAAGCTTGGAGTCTAAGCGAAAATATATTTCCTGGAATAGCCTGGAATACGATGCATCCTTAATCTCAGTTAAGGAGAGCACCTGAAGGATGCGATCATGCGACAATAGTTTTGTGAACTTATAAATGTTAAAAGGAGTTGTTTCACGCAGTATGGAGCCGGGCCTTGGTCTTTTGTAGGCGTCTATACAGTTAGATAATCATTAAAGAAATCATTTATGACGACCGATGTGGCGCAGCGGGCACAGGTCCGCCTGCGACGCGGAGGTTGCGGGTTCGATTCCCGCCTGGTCAAATGTTTGTACGATCTACAAATATTTGTTCCGGGAGTTCTGGGTATTTTCATTATATAATAAAAAATATTTATTTATGTATTGTATTGTATTAAGTATATAAGGTCATTCATTATCAACCTGACAAACTTAAGGGGTAGGTTCCACACATAAAAAAAAATACTTGTACTTTTTTTTTTAAACGTTTTTTTTATATTTAAAAAAAAATTACGTAATTTTGCTTAATAATTAGTTATCCTTGTTAGAAATCGAAAAGGCAGCGCTTGGCACGTGTCAGTGACCCGCGCGTCAATGAACCGCGGGTGTCCTTGACCGCTACGGGGCGCGCATACTCGAATATTTATTACATCGCTTAGCTCGATTCCCAACAATGATAAATAATAATTGAGCGGAAAAACGTAATCGATTTTTTTTTGTTTACTTGGGATTTTTAAGACAAAATGTACATAAAAAAAAAATTATAGGTTCAAATTTTTTTTATGTGTGGAACCTATCCCTTAAGTTTGTCAGGTTGATAATGAATGACCCTGTGTAACAGTCATGTAGTACCCATAACACAGCTCTGTTTAACAGCAGCTTACCTCAGGGCTAGATGATGCTGTGTGGATTGTCCAGCATTATTATTATTAGTATTATTATTGAAAATGGTGCATTTCTGAGTAGCTGTGCCAATCAATGTACAGATCTGCCAGTTTTTTTTTTTCTTTTGGTCTTATTCAAGAGTTCTCCCTCTAAGTTTTATTTAAACCAAAGACACGGGAACTTTTTAAAAACACGCCATAGCGTAATAAGTCACAAAAACCGATGGAAACTATCTTTTCCAGGTATGAGTGAAATGTTTAGAAGTATATAATTTCTCATTCCAATTTCAACTTTAATTCAACAATGCTACGTTTGAAGTAAAGAAGTCCAAGCGTCGAGCTGCTGATCTATATTAAGAGTGATTACAGACAGACAGTTGGATCCAAGATTTTTCTACCCAATATGTATTTTTCTCCGTTCGACCCAAAACATTACATTCAAGTTACCCTTTCTACCCACACCTACTTTTTTTTTTTTTTTTTTTATACAACTGATGTGGCAACCAAGCGTACGGCCCACAAGATGGTAAGCGGTTACCGCAGCCTATGGACGCTTGCAATACCAGAGGTATCACTTGCGGGTTGCCACCTTGAGGCTAAAATCGAAAGCCTCATGTGCCAGTAATTTCACCGGAAACCATACCCTTCGAACCGGAACACAGCAATGCGAGCATTACTGCTTGGCGGCAGAAATAGGTATGGTGGTAGTCCTTCCCCGGACGAGCTCTATCACAGAGAACTCTACTACTCTTAAAACCTTTACTTATTCCTAATCCATTTTTAACTCATATTCATAACTCAAATGCACTTAAAAAAGTCAAATGCACCGAGATTATTTGAAACTCGTACTGCATTTTTACTGCCAAATGCATCGGAGTTTCTAAAATTACATTCGAGAGTCGTATATCTGTGATCGGGACTTAAATACCTTAAGATGCCCAGGCGCAGGCATACAACAATAAAACCTAACTACAAAACAACTTAAAACAAATCTCGTTAAACGCTAAATAATGTATTGGCTATTTTAGTATTCTATATACTTTAGAGTCGTTGTACGTCTGTGTATTTTATGTTTTTAATTTTAATTGTTTGATTGTTCTTTGTGACATTTATAAAATACTTGCTATTGGCCGCGTCTTCGCTCGCATAACACCAGGATAAAAATCTTAGAAAAATCTTACAAATATTTTCTGTATCAAAGTAGTAAATGTAGTTGGTTGTAATTTCAATTTCAAAAGGTTCATGATCAATTACATAAGTTATAAGAACGTTTACCAGAAGGCCTATAAAAACGGTATAAAAAATATTTCAAGCAGTGTATAAAATGAAATGTCAACTGATCATAAAAATATGAAGGTAGATAAGAAAGGCTATTCTATTACGAAAAAACGTTTGACATTTTATTCAGTTCTAATTCTAACTCTAGTTCAGTTACTTTTTACAATTTCAATTTCAATTTCATTTTATTTATCTTTCCACATGTTGCATGTACTTAGATACGTCAAAACAAAACATTAAAATTTACTAAATATGGTAACAATGTCATATTTTAAAATAAAATTTAAACAAATAAAATTAATTAATAAAAAAAAAACACCCAAACAGCTATTTGATTTAACCGAAGACAAATTAAATACAATGATCATAAACACATGATCGATGGCTAGCTCTAACATCTGCATCATTGTTCACTTCTAATACGAAAACACCCAAAACATATGATAAAGCTGGACAATCCACACAGCATTATCTAGCCACAAGGTAAGCTGCTGTTAAACATAGCTGTGTTATGGGTACTAGATGACTGAATACTTAAATACATAGATAGATTTTTTTATTATATATAGAAAATACCCAGAACACCTGGAACAAATATTTGTAGATCGTACAAACATTTGTACGAGGCGGGAATCGCGCAACCTCTGCGTCGCAGGCGGACCTGCGCCCGCTGCGCCACATCGGTCGTTGAGATTCGATGCAATCTTTGTTAGTAGAATTGCTCATATGTTCGCTTTTAAGCTAAAAGGTATAAGTATTCTCACTCTTAAGCTTATAAGCTCGAGTAAACCCACAAGCAATAACTAGCTAGTTACAAAATAAAAACACATCTACCCACTACCTTTCTCCATTTTTATTACGATATAAATCCAGTGTTTAATATGATCTAGCGTATAAAATGGCCCTGTGGATCGTAAACTGTAATATACCCCATTCATATAACAAATAGTATATTGTGCACACTTAGAGAAAAAGTGAGCTTGGGGGGTCCAGTTTAAACACGACTAATACATGTTATTGGACACCCTGTATTATATTTTATGTACACAGTTTTATGAAGCGCTCGTGACGTAGCTGGCTAAAGCCGCGTTTACATTAAGCCGAGGTTACATTAAGCCGGGGTTACATTATTCGGTCGTGGAGTGTCGTGATCACAGAACAGAAAAATTGTTTTTTCTGTTCTGTGGTCATGACGCGTCATAATTATATCGTATCCATATTTTTACAGAATACGTCACAACTCACAACACACTACGCTTTAGTAATATAATTCTATCCATACAAAATATATGGATACGATATCGTTATGACGCGTCACAACACGTCACGACAGAATAATG
Organism: Colostygia pectinataria; assembly: GCA_951394395.1. Taxonomy (NCBI): domain Eukaryota; kingdom Metazoa; phylum Arthropoda; class Insecta; order Lepidoptera; family Geometridae; genus Colostygia; species Colostygia pectinataria. The sequence continues at coordinate 6,783,324 of OX596373.1, read as the reverse complement.
TAAACGTTGCTTTATTCTATCGTGGTGTGTCGTTGTGGTGTCGTGTCGCGTCTTAAGCAGCGGGCGCAGGTCCGCCTGCGACGCAGAGGTTGCGGGTTCGATTCCCGCCTCGAGACAAATGTTTGTACGATCTACAAATATTTGTTCCGGGTGTTCTGGGTTTTTTTTTATACAACTGAATTGGCATCCAAGCGTACGGCCCACAAGATGGTAAGCGGTTACTGCAGCCTATGGACGCTTGCATTACCAGAGGTATCACTTGCGGGTTGCCTTGAGGCTAAGATCGAAAGCTTCATGTGCCAGTAATTTCACCGGAAACCATACCCTTCACACCGGAACACAGCAATGCGAGCATTACTGCTTTGCGGCAGAAATAGGTATGGTGGTAGTCCTTCCCCGGACGAGCTCTATCACAGAGAACTCTACTACTGATAGAGCTCGTCGCTAGGTTATTTTCTAATTATTATAATAAAAAATATCTATCTATGTATTGTTCATCTAGTACCCATAGCACAGCTCTGTTTAACAGCAGCTTACTTTGGGCTAGGTGATGCTGTGTGGATTGTCCAGCATTAATTATTAAGTAAGCATTTATTTATTCTTTGTTATATTGTTATTTTATATGCTTTTCTATTGTTTTCAGATTACAAGCTTGCGGACTGAGACATCCAAAGCTGCATTGCTTAGAAGGTAATATAATTTATTTATATTTTTATATTATACGGTCATCAGAGCGCTATGTATTATTGAAAAAGCCGGGACTGACTTAACGTGCCCTCCGAAGCATAGGTACGCTCAGTTGAAATTGCCAATGGCGGTCACCCATCCGATGATGACTACGCGGAACAGTGCTTAACTTCGTTGATCTGTTAGGAACAACTTAGCCAGCTACGTCACGAGCGCTCCACTGTACCTATTAATATTGTTATACCAACTAACTTAATTTCTAAAAAATTTCTGGTTACAAATAAAAATTCATTTAATTTCATACGTATGTAACGCAAACGAAGTCGCAGGCAACAGCTAGTTTCCTATAAATCGAAGCCTATTAAGGGTTGCCCGTTAAGTCTAGCTCAATTAATGTAAGATTAGTCTGCCTTCTCAATCAATTCCGGTGTATTGTAATGTGTTCTAAGAGATGAAACCAAGCGATTTTATTTAAGTGTACCTGCGTGCCTATTCACACTACAGCTTTTCCCCCCAAAAACATTTTCATGTAAAATGTTGTACAAACATTTTCATGTAAATGTTGAAAAAACCTTTTCATGTAAATGTTGAAAAAACATTTTCATGTAAAATGTTGCGAAAACATTTTTATGTTGCAAAAACATTTTTATGTAAAATGTTGCCAAGACGAGACCATAGACTCGCACTGTCAAAAAGTTATCAGATAACATCTAACTCTACACCTCCTAACTCTACAAGCTCTAACTTCACAAACTTTACATCTTTTTCATAATATGTGGCTAGGCCCTGAGACAAGGGGACCTGAGGAAAAGGGTCTTGACAGGCAGACAGACAGACAGACGGGCAACACTGTGATCCTCAGGTTTCGTTTATTTCTCTTGAGGTACGGAACCATAAAAATTTTGTAGCAGAGTTCTTTGTGATAGAACACGTCCGGGGAAGTACTACCACCATACCTATTTCTGCCGCAAAGCAGTAATGCTCGCATTGATGTGTTCCGGTGTGAAGGGTATGGTTACCGGTGAAATTACTGGCAGTTGAGGCTTTCGATCTATGCCTCAAGGTGGCAACCCACGAGTGATACCTCTGGTATTGCAAGCGTCCATAGACTGCGGTAACCGCTTACCATCTTGTGGGCCGTACGCTTGGTTACCACTTCAGTTGTATAAAAAATAACAAAAAAAGAAAAAAAAGTGGTGTTTTCCTTCACCGTTTATCACTTGCTCCACTCTCTCGTCACTCCAGGAAGGTACAGATTAGCTGCGCCAGTTTAGATATCGGATTTGCCTGTAGGTGCTACTTTCCCATTTTTGAGCTGAACCAGTTTTAATAAGACTTACGGTGCTTTGGTAAGCCTTCCGTCTTCCTGTTTCGAAAACACCATACTGACATACTGACCTACAACGCAGAGCCTAAACCACTGGACCTAGAAACTTGAATTTTGGAGGGTATTTTGTAGGGGTATTATAAATACGGTGGTCTAGTGGTAGTGACCCCGCCTTCCGATCCTAAGGTCGTGGGTTCAAACCCAGTCGTGCACCGATGGATTTTTCTGTTCGAAAAATTTATGTGCGCAATGCCAGTGCTCTCATACGGTGAAGGAAAACATCGTGAGGAAACCGGCATGTCCAAGAACTAAAAATTCGAAAGACATGTGCCATCCACCAATCCGCATTGGGTCCGCGTGGTGGATTAAGACCCAATCACTCTCGCCTGAGAGTAGGCCAGTGTCCCAGCAGTGGGAACATTAGAAGGCTGTCATGATGATGATGATTATAAATACAAAAATTACAGTAATCAACTCAACTCTTGTTGAGTGGCAAAAAAATCGACCCATTCATTAAAAAAAACTGACAAGCTGTCAAAAATGCATGAACGCATCCACAATTACATAAAATTGAGTCATTATGAAGTAACTTTACATAGAGTACGGTCAAAGCTGTCAAATTCGGTCCAGACAGGACATTCACCCGACATTGGGTGCATAAACGCTTTACACTTCGGGACAAAAAAATTACCATTACAGCTATAATATTTTTGTAAACAAAATAAATAAATAAATAATAAGTAATGCTCGACAATCCACACAGCATCATCTAGCCCCAAGGTAAGCTGCTGTTAAGCTGAGCTGTGTTATGGGTACTAGATGACTGATATATACTTATTACAATACAATACATAGATAGATATTTTTTATTATAATATAGAAAATACCCAGAACACCCGGAACAAATATTTGTAGATCGTACAAACATTTGACCCGAGGCAGGAATCGAACCCGCAACCTCCGTCGCAGGCGAACGTGCGCACGCCGCCACATCGGTCGTCAATATAATACAATAAACGTTATTATAATTGCACATACACTAAGTAGGTCTAATTTCTTAATATTATGTTCGTAACGTTTCGAAACGTGAGACTTTTTTCACAAAAAACTGTACATAAACACAACGATGACTTCGAATGTGATTGTTATCGTTTCCGTAATAAATATCGCGTTATTTTATAATTTGCTACGAATCGTCATTATTGTTTATTGGTATTGTTACAGAACTCGTAAAGGAAACGCAAGTGTGTAATTACAGATTACACACATTGCGAATCTGTCTAATTAGACAGATTTATAGCGCGCAACTGAAATCGACTATTCTTTTGTAAACAGTATAGAGCTTGCTTGAAGAACACGGAAATTTTTACAACACTGAAAGTGTAAAATTTAAAATGTAAAATTCATATAAGACTAAAATAAATAAATAAAGATAATACAGGTTAGTTTGTGAGCTAATCTAAATGTATTTGGTTAGTGTTTCCAACGAACTCTAAAGCTACTAATATTAGATACATAAATTACTTAAATAGTTGCCTTAGCTTCAAAACGATTGTATTTGTATTCGAATGTGAACAGGGCAATATGCATATAGCTTATTTATTCGCCAATACGCATTGGGTCCGTGTGGTGGATTAAGACCCAATTACTCCTTATTATATATACTTATACTCCTGATGCAATAAATGATACTGAACACTGAATCACTATCGCTCGAGAGTAGCCCAGTGTCCCAGCTGTCAGAACATGAAAGAGCTGTCATGATGGTCATGATAAATATCAAGTTGATAACTTTATCTGTGAAAAAAAAGGAAAAACAAACAGACATAGAAAGCTTTTTTTTTTTACAACTGAAGTAGCAACCAAGCGTACGGCTCACAAGATGGTAAGCGGTTACCGCAGCCTATGGACGCTTGCAATACCAGTGGTATGACTCGCGGGTTGCCACTTTGAGGCTAAGATCGAAAGCCTCATGTGCCAGTAATTTCACCGGAAACCATACCCTTCACACCGGAACACAGCAATGCGAGCATTACTGCTTGGCGGCAGAAATAGGTATGGTGGTAGTCCTTCCCCAGGCGAGCTCTATCACAAAGAACTCTACTACTCTGGCTGTCATGATGCATACAATTCATAAGATTTTTCTGATGTCTCGCAGTGTACGCATCCGGTTATAAATCCGCGGACACATCAGCGGTGCGTCAAGCATAACGGTGGTCGGTGGACGGTGGTACCAGTCTTGCACTTGACGCGTGCCAGTGAACACTCAGCCGAAAAACAATACAGCAAATAATACGAAAGTTGTATGTTTGTATGACTGTTGTTAGTGTAGAGATAGATTTAATCCTGGAGCGCTCGTGGCGTAGCTAAGTTGTTCGCGTAGTCACAATTGGATGGGTGACCGCCATCGCCAGTGGCAATTTCAACTGAGCGCATGATGTGATGTCATCCTTGTCGTCCATACTAATTAAAACATAAAAAACCCCCGCGGCGGATCTGACCCGACCCGCGCCCGCGTTTTGTGTGTTGCGCGTTCTAAATCGAATTCAACAAAATCAAACAAACGAACGTCAATTTAAAAAAAAACATTCACAGACAATAAAACAAAGAGCACATTAGCCATTCTCAACAACACACCCTTTTCCTGTCAAGCCAAATTAATATTCCTCTTCCATCTCGCGGGATCATAAAAAGAAAAGTAGACTCTATCACGATGCATATAAAATTATAAATAAGCGCCCATAGCGCTAATGAAATAGTAGTACCCCGGTGAGTTTTATGCAAAATACGTTTTTTTGTGAATAATGTATTAAAAAGTAATCATAGATTGGTAGATTGGCGATATCCGATGGGCTGTGGTTCTCAAGCTTAGATCCTTTAGCTATGCACATATTATTTTTTTATTTTTTATTTTATTTATTTGGTCTACCAACAATTGTAACAATATTTCATACACAACATACAATACTTAAACTTACACTAAGTATTATCCATAGCTAATTGCACAATCAATTAAAGGTAGACACTGCATGCAAAAATATGTAACGGAGTAACAAATTCTAAACTACAAAATAACAAATTAACTATAATATAACACAAGCAAATGTTTGATTAAGTAAATAAAGTAAACAAAATAAACAAAAAAGACAGGCCAAATCAGTTTGGTAAGTTCTGGATCAAGTGTTGACGAAACTTATTTAAATTGACATTAAAAATATCTATGGTGTTGCAGTTGTTCAAGGCTCTGCAGAGCCGAGGTATGGGGGAGTTGCTACCTAAGACTGTAGAACGAAACGGTGGAACAAGTGCTTGTATTGGCTGACGGGGCATTCTTCGAGGGATTCTATAATGTAACATGTTTAAAAGGGGGGGGCAATCAATCAGGTTATTTAAAATTTTGTATATAAAAATTACGTCTATTTGTGCTCTACGTTTTTCGAGAGATGAAATGTTGAAGTGTGTCAGCCTTTCTGAGTATGCTGCTTTTTTTTTAGCAATTTTAGTTGCGTAGGCTAAATGCCACAGAAATCTTTTTTGTATGCGCTCGATTCTTAATATATGGGAAGCATAGTGAGGTCTCCAGACAGTAGAACAATATTCAAGAATACTACGAACCAAGGTATTGTACAAAAGTATTTTGGTTTTAGGTTTCCTAAAAACTTTTGCATTTCTGATAACAAAACCCAAAGTTTTTGATGCCCTTTTAATTACATTTTCCATATGAGGAACAAACGTCAATTTTTTATCTAAAGTAACGCCGAGATCTGTAATGAGGTTGACTTCGCGTATCGACATGCCTCCTATTGTGTACTTTGACCTTGTTACTATATGTTTTCGGGTAAACTTTATGTAAAAACATTTTTCAACGTTGATATCCATCTTGTTTGCACTACACCATTCATCCAATCTATCTAAGTCACTTTGCAGCAAGGAAACATCTTGGTCAGAATTGATTACGCGTGAGATTTTAAGGTCATCGGCGAATAAAAATGGTATAGAATAATGAAGGCAAGTAGGAATGTCATTAATAAAAATATTAAACAGAATGGGGCCTAGGTGTGACCCTATATTATTATGACTATTCGTCTTCTTCGAGAAAATAAACTTAAATTATTCATAATGTATACCTAATAATTATATATAAATAGATTATTATTAACGTATATACAGGGTCATACATTATCAACCAGCCAAACTTAAGGAATAGGTTCGACACATAAACAAAAATTCATGTACTTTTTTTCTAAAAATGTTTTTTTATTTAAAAAAAAACATGGACTTTGACTTTGACTTTGAGTTCATTATCATTATCATTATCAACTCTATATTTTTTTAACATTAAGATGGCAAACAAGCGTACGGCAATCCTGTTACTAAGAGTGGTTACCGTAATCTATAAGTAAGTATGAGTAGTAGAGTGATAGAGCTCGTCCGGGGAAGGACCACTACCATACCTATTTCTGCCGCCAAGCAGTAATGCTCGCATTGCTGTGTTCCGGTGTGAAGGGTATGGTTTCCGGTGAAATTACTGGCACATGAGGTTTTCGATCTTAGCCCGCGGTGGCAACCCGCGAGTGATACCTCTGGTATTGCAAGCGTCCATAGGCTGCGGTAACCGCTTACCATCTTGTCTTATGGGCCGTACGCTTGGTTGCCACTTCAGTTGTATAAAATAAAAAAAAGTTCGTACAATTTAGTGGCCACAGAGGTACCGCTCGAAGGCCTCCGTCATGGCATAACCATGACTTATGAACGCTTGGGAAACGAGTTCGAGCATTATTGCTTAGTGGCAGAAATAGCATGGTGGTAGTACCTACTTCTCCTTCTACTTTACTTTCTTGGAGCGCTCGTGACGTAGCTGGGTAAGTTGTTCTTAACAGATCAACGAAGCACTGTTCCGCGGGGTCATAATTTGGATGGGTGACCGCCAGTGGCAATTTCAACTGAGCGCTCCCGTACTTGGGCACGTTAAGCAGTCGCTCCCGGCTGTTTCAAAGTTGTTAAGCCATGACAGAGGCCTTCGGGCGGCCTAGAAACTCTGACACCAGAGTTGGCCACTGACTCATACGAACGAACGAACGAACTTATATTTACTGGGCACAGTATTTACTGGGCTGACATCCGTGCTTCTTTCCTTGTAGGCCCCAACGGAAGACCAGCGCTGGGTAGCTTTGCGACCCAGCAAATGCTGAGTTGGAGCCTTTTTGTGGCGACCGCATTACTTACTTAGTTTTTAATTTTAGTTTTTGGTTTTTTTAGTTTAATTGTTATTTCATCATGACAGCCTTCTAATGTTCCCACTGTTGGGACACTGGCCTACTCTCCAGCGAGAGTGATTGGGTCTTAATCCACCACGCGGACCCAATGCGGATTGGTGGATGGCACATGTCTTTCAAATGTTGTTCTTGGACATGCCGGTTTCCTCACGATGTTTTCCTTCACCGTATGAGAGCACTGGCATTGCGCACATAAATTTTTCGTAGCGAAAAATCCATTGGTGCACGACCGAATTTGAACCCACGACCTTAGGATCGGAAGGCGGACTCACTACCGCTAGACCACCAGTGCTTAATTTTTAATTGTTATTGATTAGAATTAAATATTTGTATATTGTATCTACTTATGCTCGTCACAAATAAATCTATTTTCTTTCTTTCTTTCTTTCTAACTTCTCCGGACGAGTTCTATCAGGAACTTTACTACTCTTAATTGATAGAGCATACCTGAGTACCCTTTGTATATTATAAATGTGTATATCTGTGCATCTTTCGTGGGAGGTCTTATACAAAGTAAAATAAAATAAGCCATGATATCGCATCACAAACTAATATTCACGGTTTGAGAAACTTTATTCTCATAATAATTATACATTCACATAACTGAGAACTTATAGGTAAACTTTACTAAAGTTACATTTTTTCAAAACGCGAACGTGCAAATAAACAATTTGGCTAATTATTAATTACATACAAAATATTTAAATTATATACATATTTATCGATTTGTTTGATACTTTGAGATCCACAGTCCAACCGTAATAAAATCGTTAATTCGTGTTGTAAGACTTGCATCAAGCTTGGGTTCCCTCGCTACTCTTTTTCTTTTCATTTAGGACTAGTTCGACCTGTTCCACCGTTACCCCGCTGGTTACATTAAAGCGCAAAACACACAGGGCGGGCGCGGATCGGGCGCGGGTCGGGCGCGGGTCGATCGCGGCTCGGGCGCGAGTCTATTTTGTTTAATTTATATGAACAAGGGTTTTTTTATGTCAGCAGTTAGTCTACTCTAGAAAGCGAACAACAATAATCGTGGCCGTTATCGTAGTTCAATTTATGTCGGTGACAACTTTGTTCAGAGCATTCACGGACTTAAGCTGAACCACGAAAAGTGTTACATATATCGCATTAATCCGCAAGAGTAGACCTTCAAGTTACAAGACGAAGTCCAGTCGCCCGCCTGATGTTAAGCACCATGCCTGACCACCGATGCAGTACGATCATTAGTACAGTACAGTACGATCACCACTATCACATTGCAGACCATAAAGTTTTTAAGTTCTGTCTCTTACGTTGCTAATTTGCTAAAGAGTCCTACCACCAGGTAACACACTGAACGCGTGCGCGGGTCGAGCGCGGGTCGGGCGCGTTTCGTCATCTTTGTCGTCCATACAAATTAAACGAAATAGAACCACACCAGTCCTCTGTGTGTTTATTTGTGTCTGTATCTGTATCCAACTATTTTTAGCTGACAGAGCGCTTCCTTGCTTAGGAGGGCACGTTAAGCAGTTAGACCCGGCTTTTTAACTTGTTAGGCCATGACGGAGGCCTTCGGGCGGCCTATTAACTCCGTCACCAGATGGCTTGTACAAACTTTATCCGAAACATGGTATTTGCAGATCATGCTAACATTTTTCCTGCTATGTTTTGTACGAAAATCGAACCCGCAACCCTTTCGCTTTACTACCAGCACTTGTCCACGAGTCACGAGACTACCGAAGTGGTCATTATATTTTAGGTTAGCTGCTGTTAAACAGAGCTGTGTTATGGGTACTAGATGACTGATATATACCTAATTCAATACAATACATAGATAGATATTTTTTATTATATATAGAAAATACCTAGAACACCCGGAACAAATATTTGTAGATCGTACAAACATTTGACCCGAGGCGGGAATCGAACCCGCAACCTCCGCGTCGCAGGCGCACCTGCGCCCGCTGCGCCACATCAGTCGTCAACAACTTGATTTAACTGGATTATAACACAAAACAAACTTTATTATAAGTTTCTATTAAGTATGACATAATTATTTAAATTAATCCTTTCGAGCTATAAATATAAGTGAAAACTTTTATAAATTCAAACTGATGATTGATTTGTATAGATAATTTAAGAGTAGTAGAGTTCTCTGTGATAGAGCTCGTCCGGGGAAGGACTACCGCCATACCTATTTCTGCCGCCAAGCAGTAATCCTCGCATTGCTGTGTTCCGGTGTGAAGGGTATGGTTTCCGGTGAAATTACTGGCACATGAGGCTTTCGATCTTAGCCTCAAGGTGGCAACCCGCGAGTGATACCTCTGGTATTGCAAGCGTCCATAGGCTGCGGTAACCGCTTACCATCTTGTGGGCCGTACGCTTGGTTGCCACTTCAGTTGTATAAAAAAAAAAAAAAATGATTATTAAAATAATGACGGTAGGTAGTCTACAAATACTTAGCATAAAAACGAATACCGAACTACACAGAGTAAGCTCAACTGGAAGTGGCTTGAATGTTCTTAGTGCATAAATGCGTCAGGGTTTTTCATTCATAATGTAGTGTTTTATTAGTTTTTTAAAGGTTGGCATTGGCATAGATTTTGATTCTTTTATATCTTTTGGCAATTTATTATATAGTAGTGCGCCTTCATACATAATGCTTTTTTTTGCCATAGTTTGTTCGCGGTACATGTAATTTTAAATCAGTACAGTGTAAAAAACCAAAATCAATATTCCATCATTTACTGTATAATTAGTCTAAACTAACAAGACTATTAAAAAAGTTTCTCCTCATTAGTCTGCAAAGTAATCAACTAATGTCAATCTCGCATTAAATTAACTGGTTCTTCGTTTTGGACTCTGTGCCATGTTTGCCACAATTTCGCCAGTGTCAAGTAGATGAGTTTGATTGTCGAATGGCAACGAAAACTAACAAAATTTGAAAAGAAATGGCGGCGTTTCTTTCAAAATTCCATAGGAAGGAAGTAGGAAAGCCTTTGACTAAATTACAAACCAACATTAGCCTTCCATTTCAATTATTTACACTTGTGCTAAACAAACAAGTTAGATTGGATAAACTGCCACCAAATTTACGCAATAAACTCAAAATAACATGAGAAAAATAATTTAATTGAGATGTTGCCTTGATAAAACAGCCAAAAACAATCCCTATATTAACTGGAGCGAATGAATAAATTAATTTTTATGTTCATTGACGTAGGTCAATTAAGCATCTAAAAATGTGCCTATTAAAATAGTTCGAACTGTATCAGTAGGTTTGAAGTGTGACGCTGCAACTGTTGTTCAGGCGTGGCACTCAACATCAGGCAAACAACTTGATTGTCTCGTCAATAGCACGGTGGTCGAGCCCGGTTGAGAAGCGAGAGGTTGCGGGTTCGATCCCCGCTCCGGGACAAATGTTTGCATGATCTGCTAGTATTTATTTTAATGAGGCCTTTTCGTCTCAAGTTATTTAAAAAAAAGCTGTCTATTTAGATGGCGGTAGCTCAACTGGCGAGCCCAAGAGAATGTAAGCACTACGTATGTAGGGAATTCAACATTGGCTGCTCCTGCTGTCACTGTCTGTTATACCTCTGGCTGGTGTCAAAGTCATAGTACTTACTACGTAGTACATTAACTTTGGTCGTACTGGAGTTAAATTATTTTGCCTCAAGCAGGACATGAACCCACAACCTTCCGCTTCACACGAGACGAAACAAAAACGGAGTTACCAACTTTTTTCTTGTTTTGATAAGCTTTCCCAGTATGGCAGTAGGGCAGATAGCGCCATCTGTCAAAGCAATCGGAACAACTTTTTTTTTTTAATCTCGAATCGAAAACCCCTAATTACAAAAAAGTTTTCTATCATTATCTGGTTCCCATAGTACAAGCTTTGCTTAATTTAACGCTAGATGACGCTGTGTAACGTCCGCTAATAATATTTATTTACTAGCTGACCCGCATGGTTTCACTTGCGTTATTTTTCTCACCATTTAAACCTTCCTTAAGAACTCCTATAAATATCTTAAAATACCCAAATTGGTTCAGCCGTTATCGAGTTTTGAAGACTCGAAGACTCGAGCACAAAAATTCATCACTACCTACATAGTATAAAACAATGTCGCTTAGATTTTAAAAACTGCGCAACGGATTTTGTTGCGGTTTTTTTAATAGATAGAGTAATTCAAAATCCGTGCGAAACCGATCCGCTAGATTTTGTATATAAGAAGATTTATTAATAAATAGAGGGACAGACTCAACATCAAGAAGCGACTTTTTAAACTATGTAGAGATTTCTATGCTAAGTGTGACAAGTGCTAGGTTAAGTCTCACGTATGATAGCGACTAGACATGTCCAAATTAGGGTACCGCGGGACAAATCAAGTTGTGATAAATCAGTCGTAGCATGGGAACCGCGAGTCGCCGTCGTCAGTCGGTTCTGAGAGCTGAGGCCACGGTCACAGCGGGGTTAGAGGCGCAGCGGAAAGCGTTTTTAGGATACAAGATAGGTGATAACTAATCGGATCCTAGGACCAAAACATGACTACTACGCTTGTTGTAATTATAGAGTTTCATAATTTCATTATTAGATTTTTAATTCTTGTATGACATGGGTTTTCAAGCGGTTTTCATTGAAAGATAGAGTGTTTAAAAAAAAAAGGTATTTATATAAGTATTAGTTTAAACGACCAGCGTGACGCTAGTTTTTAATAAAACTTGAAACTTGGGTGCTTTTCAAAGCATTTAATGAAAAATTTAATTAAAACCGTGATCTGTATAAAAGAGGCCACAGACAGACGCCATACAATACACACTACAAACTTATAAGATTTATCTTTTTCGTCTAGGGTCATTTCTTTACACCGAAACCGAGCTTATTAGGCATACGATTTGCTCTAACATGTAAACAGTGATCTGTTTAAAAGAGGCTACTGACAGACGCCATACAATACGCACTACAAACTTATAAGATTGATTTTTCGTCGAGGGTTAAAAACAGTCATTTCTTTACACCGAAACCGAGCTTATTAGGCGTACGATTTGCTCGTATTAACACTTGCTGACTTTTTATTTTATTTTTAGTGTAGCGCCACATCTGCGGAGCGTTACCGCGCGGATCGTTCAACGGCTGAAGCTTAGGTCGAAAAATCAAATTCAAAATAAAAAATTATTTGGTTATTTTTGTTTTTATAGTGTTAACCATCACACTAAGGGAATACTAAAGATTATAATATCCCAAAAATTATTTTGCCTCAAGCGGGATTTGAACCCGCAACCACCGCTTGATACGCGGGCGCTCTACCAATTGAGCTATCGAGACATATCTCGCTTGGACGAAATAATCATTGGGATGTCTTCGGCTCGAAGCGCCGATAGCTCCACCTACAGGGGAAACGTTGCAGTTATCCAAGCCTGTTCAATGACTAAAGTTAATTTAGTTCATTGACGAGAGGTATCGCATTGCTTATTCAATTGGTTATTTTTGTTTTTATAGTGTTAACCATCACACTAAGGGAATACTAAAGATTATAATATCCCAAAAATTATTTTGCCTCAAGCGGGATTTGAACCCGCAACATTATTTATTTCAATAGAATCACAAGGATAACTTTGAAACGTCTTACAAGCTAGGAAAATTTACACCAGTTCCAACGCGCCCATGCCGTAAAAGAACTGGCAACAACACCGGCTGGGTTCCTATCGCTTTTTTGGCATGAGCCTTGCTATTGTTATGGATGCCAAGTAGAGTAGGAGCACATTCGTCCCAAGCTTTTTTATCATCTAGGAAATATTCCGTTGCCAAATACTTCACGCAAAGCCACGGGCCAGATTAGTCACGTTACTTATGTAGTACTTGTATTTAATAAAAAAATCTAACAGTCCACTGAATTTTAACTCCATACCCTCAGCTGAGGATTTCTTAAACAATGACAAATCAAACGCTCAGAACGCGGCTGATGTTGGCACACTGAAGCTTTATGATGAAGAGGGATCATCAAAAAAAAGCCGAGCCGAGTTTGTTGCCAGATTCTTCTAGGCTGGGGCGCGTGGAACTGGCGTAAATTCTAGGTGAATTTACGACGTTAAGACGAAAGCTTTAAGACGTTACAAAATGATCCTTGTGATATGATTTAATAAATATATTTTTTACTTTACTTATACTTTACTTTACTTTACCCACTAATCAAAAAACTACATATTTACTTACAAAGGCACGTATTATAGCCATTCATTTAATGGCCACAAACGCAGCTCCTTATTCGTCGATCCGGTACAGTTAGCCGCAATATCATCACCGGACAACGGCGCTAATCGTGCCGTGTAGTCGTGATGTACAGTCGCACACACAACAAAAGCAATATACAATTATTATTTTAGTTATTTGAAACGCTCGTGGTGGCGTAGCTGGCTAAGTTATTCATCCAACTTGAATCACGAAACTTAGCCAGCTACGCCACCACGAGCGTTTCAAATATGGATGGGTGACCGAAAGTAGGAATTTTAACTGAGCGCTTCGCATTTTAAAAATGTCCCGTTTTTTTCAAAGTGGTTGGCCATGACAAGAGTAGTAGATTTCTCTGTGATAGAACAGTAATACTCGCATTGCTGTGTTCCGGTGTGAAGGGTAAGGTTTCCGGTGAAATTACTGGCACATGAGGTTTTCAATCTTAACCTCAAGGTAGCAACCCGCGAGTGATACCTCTGGTATTGCAAGCGTCCATAGGCTGCGGTAACCGCTTACCGCTGCGAGGCAAATGTTTGCACGATCTGCAAATATTATGTTCTTGACCTTCGACCCTGAAAATTATTATGCGGAGTCAGGACTACATGTGATAGTTATTTTATCTATTCAAAATTAATTTGTTGTGTGTCGCTTTTTTTTCATTTTTGGTCACCTTGGTCAATGACTGCTTGAAAATTTTATACAAAATATATGTCTATGGGAAAGATGTCGTCACATCTCGAGTGATATGCTTGTATTACTAATAAACTGTTAAATGTACACAGTTTTTGTCCACTATTTTCAAGTGATTTATAATGTATCTTTTTCATACTTCTTCATTCTTTTTGAATCACGTTATTCAATAAATTAAAATGATCTTTTAAAATATGAAGGGAAGCTTAACCAGTCTTAATAACTTTGTATATTTTTTGTAGCTCTAAACTTAAAGGTTGTACCTTAAATTTAATAAAACACACCCTGTTTCATAAGCTCAGAAATTTATTAAAAGATATATTTTCGACCAATTTTTATATTATCTGCAAGTTTTTTTCTCATAAACCCGATAAGTAGGTACTTATGCCCGCTTACTTAAGTTTATGAATACGAATTTTGAAAAACGTATTATTTTATGGGTAAGGACAAAATATGCGGATATGCGAGTAGGACGTTTTATTTATCTAAGTTTTGTCCGCCCAAATATGGCGCGTTCAAATAAATATTGCTTGTTTTAATGGCGCCGAAATCACGCACGCAGAAGCTACGATTAGATTTACTGTTACAGTAACGCTATTTCTTAGCCGAAATGTTGTTCTACGACACCAGTTGCTCGCACTGCCACAAAACTAAAGAATCTACTCATAAAAGTGACAAACGATAATCGTAGCAAATATTGTAGTTCAACTAATGTCGGTGAATACTAAGTTCAGAGCAATCACGGGCATAAGCTGAACCACGAAAACTGACACGATAAATCGCTTTTAACTGCGTAAGATCCATCCGAAGTGCTAAGTTTGAATTTGTAACTCGGTCAGACAAAAAAACACCGTGTCGTATTATTGCTAACTAAAAAAATAAAAGTTCGATGTAAGGACTTTTGTGTCTAACAGTACATCAAGATATTATTGAAAAGTTTCGCTTCGCTCTTTCGTGACGTCATCTTTGATGCTTTGTTATGCTGTTTGATTAGATAATATTAGATTTGTCGGTACGATAACCGATTTATCACGGTCGTGCGTTCATATAGGCATCAAATAACTTTTATAAAAGTCACAGACGTGATCTCCCTGTGGAGTAAGTAAGTAAGTTCGTACGATTTAGTGGCTAACTCCGGAGTTGATTTGCCCTCATGACATAACCAACTTTGTAAAAGCCGGGACCGATAGCTTAACGTTCCCTCCAAAGCACGGAGAGTGAAACGCGGATTAAGCGGTATGCGGCTGGTTTTTCTTGGTCACCGCATAAGGTTACATAACCCAATGATATTAAGTATAATATGCTTAAAAATTAGAAGAATCCATTTATTTTAATTCGGTTAGTTGACTTTAATGGTCTTTCAATTGTTTTTGGTTTTTTGAACCTAACAATATTTTCCTGTTATTTGGAGTATTGAGCATAATAAAATAGAGCATAGCTTTTCCTAGTGAAAAAACACGATTAGTTTCGAACCCACAACTTAGCTGGGATCGGACGGCTGGGTCACTACCACTAGACCACCAGTGCAGTAAGAATATAATTTATACCAAATATACTAAAATACGTCAACATTTGCTCTAGTTTAAACTAGAACAAAATAAAATAAACTTTTTTTTTTTGAAAGCCGTTAAATCGAAGGTACGTGGTGTTATTCTGTACTAAGTATTTATAGCTTTAGGTTTGAGATGCACTGGGCATATTTTAGACGTACTGTAGTACTACTATAGTAGTACTATAGCCCGATAGATCAGATAGAAGTTGAGCAACTTTTAGCACAGAAATTGGCCGACGAACGATTATCGTAACAATAATAATTTTGTAGGTATTTTTTACTGTTATGTTATCTGTATTTATTATTTTAAAAACGAAATAACAAATGAAATTACAACTAACATTTTTAAATATATTTATTATTAAGTACTCCAGTTAACACGGAAAACCCAATTAATGAGAGAGAATTCATACAAAAAAACCTTAAATAAAAAAAAACAACAATTAAATAATACACAAATCGACACAGATTTAAAAATAAGTAATGACCGTTCATATAAATACCTATAAGAATTCAAAAGATAAAAATGTCTACTCCTAGTTTATATGTTTCAAATACAGATTGTGCGTTTAAAATCTAAAACCAAAGGCGTAAAGTTTATTATACGTTGGCGTTATTTTCCAGACTGGCTTGTACCACCTTGTACTGATAAACTTTGCTCCCAGTGTGCCACTAGATCCATCAGTGCGTAACTTAGTGTTACGTAGTTACATAAACTCATTGTTCGTGTACAATGACCTTACACTTGGGCCGATGTATCACTTTAACTAATTGTTTAATAGCTCTACTGACAGATTTTATGCATTACTTTATGGTACTTAAAGTTTTTGTTATATCTCTTCCGGAGACGCAAAAGCGCAATGCAGTGTTACTACAAGTATGTACCAAGTTTAACATCTGAGCAAATTCTAATTTAAAACAGTTTTCCTACTAATAATAAAAATGCGAAAGTCTGTGTATATCTTTTTTTTCCTTCACTGTCTTATTTTAGTTAAAGCACTCTTTCTATGTATTAATTTTGTATGTTTGTGCTTGAAGTTGCAAATAAATGACTTATCTATCTATCTATCTATCTATATGTTTGGTACCACGTACCACCATGACGACTTAGACGATTGTGATAAAATTTGGAATTTAGATGGTTTAAGTTCTGTTATAACAATGCTTCTAATCTATATCTTTCACCAAAATCTTATTAACTTCAAAGCTAAGGTTATATCGAAGATGAACAATCTTATGTAGTTTCTTTTTTTTATTTATTTTTTTCTTGATGTTTTACTTAACAATGTTTTTCTTACGAATGTCGTGTACAATAGTAAGGTTAACGAATTTACACTACTTATTCTACTAACTGTATACCTATTCTTAATTAATGTTTTGGTTTGTTAGCTAATTTTGTACCTAAAATAAATAAAATAAAATGAAATAACATATGGGCTTAACATTAGACTTTTTATCCCAGATAAATCGACTGTTCCTTTGGTATACATATGCCAGAAGAATCTGGCAACAAACTCGGCTGGTACTGAGTGCTGAGCACTTCCTTTTTTTGGGGGGCACGTTAAGCTGTCGATAAAGGCAGTAACAGTTATAAAGCTAGGCATACATAGGCGCTACGTTGCGAAAGTTGACCTTTCTAACTCATAGAAACTTTAAGTTTGTTTTTCTAATTACAGATGTGACAAGCTTCATCATGGCAGCGACTGATGGCCAGGTCCTAGTCGCAGCTTCACGCTGGTCCGACGAGGGCTCCTACCTCCGGGAGTTCGTGGCCAAGAACCGACTGCCGAACGTCAGTAAGATCATCAAAGGCCAATATGGAGGCCTGGGAGTCCCTACTTTACCCAGTCCAGGTCTGCAGAGCACAGCACTTCTCATATCTGTTGGAAAACGGAGGAAAATCATCGCCCAAGCCATCAAACTGAAAGAAGGACGGAGAATGGTTTCTGTAGGTCCAAGATTAGCTATCCCCGAAAGCTATAAGGGCTACTTTGAGCTGCTGAGTGAAGAAGGAAGAGCAGTTAGATGTATGGAATCAGTATCAGAAGTAGCTAGAAGGAAGCTAGATGATGGATGCTTAGTCAGAGAGTCAGTGAGAGTTATATGTGCTAAAACAGACCTAGATGGTAACATAACAGCTGATGGCGCAAGGAATTTGCCTGCTGGAGAAGTTATCATGCCTAAAGGAGAAGCGTTTCTCGGTAAGAACAAATATTTGAAATGTACGGACTCGAAAGGAGATATGCTTCTGATAAGTCTTGATCAACGAGGAAAGTTCTCAGCAATAGCGAAAGAGGAAAATATAAGCGGAGTGCATACAGCGAAAACTTTGCTGACGAAACGATTGCCAATTACAGTCAGACTAGTGCATGGAACGCCTCCAAGAGGGCTGAAGAGTGCGAGTCATTTTCTCCCCGAGTTGAGGCTACTATCGATGTTCGAAGAAGAACATGTCTTCGCTCTACCATTACAAAAAGAAGGAAATGCATTAATAGCACTCCCATTAGCAGCACCTCTTAAAATGCAGAAGTGTAAGAACGAAGACCAAATCAAAAACTTCATGGAATTCTCCAGACTAGTCGAAAAGTGCAATCGTTTGTTAGTAGACGTGGTTGATAGAATACATGTATTGGATGGTAAATTGGGGGATCCAAAGCGACTGCTCAATGGTCCACTACATACCCCTCCTATCAAAACTGGGTACTTCCTCCGAAGAAGCGTATCATCAGACAGTGCAAATCAACACAAGCACCTGTCGAGACACAATCACATATACAGCAGTCATAGAGATGAGAACAGCATTCCTGATGAGTATGACGAAATCGACCAAATATATGACTACGTCAGAGGTTTCGCTCCACTTCCTAAAACTATAAAGGCGTCGTACTCCAACGAACCTAGTTATAAGCATGAATCTGCTCCTGTATCTCCAGCTGCTACTCCTATCCACATGCCCTTGATAAGTGAGATCAAGCCCGAACCGCCGCCTATAGAAACTATACCAACAAAGAAGCCGATCAACATCCAAAAAGCCGAAAAACGGACTCGAAAAGCCCCTGTAAAAGAAACCCCCGTTCTAGTTTACAAAGAAAAATGCACTGTTGCACCAACCCCAAACCTACCCAAGCTTTTTATTAAGAACAGCATTAACAACAACAAGACGAGGATGGTTTTCAGACAAAAAAGCAACTCACCCACGAAAGAATGTCCTAGTCCTATAGGTAGTCCAATACGAACGAGCAAAGACGACTCTCCCATCTTCAACATAAGGTACAAGAGTTTGAGCAACATACACAATGCCATGGAACTAGACGGTACTTTGGACTCGAGTCATTCCGGAGGCCGAACTTCCGGTGATTCGGGCAACGGGCCGAAACTGCCCGAAAAGAGGTCGAGGAAACTAAGCAGGCCGAAATCTTTGACGAATTTAGTGTGGGAGCTGAAAGGGTGTCCAGTGGAGACGGAGAAACCAAAATGTAGAGTTAAAAATGAAGGTTACAAAAAGCTTGGTAATAAGTTGTCGTTGGGAGCGCAGAAAAGGGTGCCCACGCTGTACCTTTGACTGTAAGTATTTAATATTATATAGTGGTCTAGTGGTAGTGCCTTCCGATCCGAGTATTATATTATGAGCGCAATCTCAGCGGTAAAGGAAAACTTCGTGAGTAAACCGGTTTGTCTGAGAACTGAAAATTTGAAATACGGGCTATCCACCAATCCGCATTGGGTCCGCGTGGTGGATTAAAACCCAATCATTTTTGATCGAGAGCAGGCTAGTTTCCAGCAGTGAGAATCATTAGAAGGAGACATCATGATTAATATTATATTAGCGCGCCCCCAGTTCAGACAAATTTCTTGGAAATCACTTTTCAAAAAAATACGTTTTGAACTAAGCGCAAGATGATAGATAGATAGATAAACACTTTATTGTACACAAGGATTACATAATAAATTTAAATGTAGCAAGTAGATATAGTACAGTGGGCGGCCTTATCACTCAAAGCGATTTCTTCCGGTAGGATAGCAAGAGCATTAGATTAGAGAAGCTAAGAGATGATAGGTTTTCTTTATGAATAAAGGCGCTAGCCTTTAATTCCATGTCAAACAGACTTGAAAGTAAATCAGTTAGCACTTTAACCACTGTTAAACGTATTCATACCAGGATAATATTTATGAGGTAGTCAAACTAGGATACTATTGGAAACTCCATACGCTGGCATATCACGAATGATTTCGAAATGCAGATTCACCGATGTTCACCTCGCTAATGGAAATAGTTGGCTAATTCCGCCACCGGCGCTTGCGCCGGCATTTACTAAAAGATCGATGGCTCTTTGTACTCTGAGGGTATTATGTTATCTGTGTCTGGGGTAACCTAAAAAACGCGTCAGGTAACTTTGCGGGTTTTAACCATCTGACCATTCTCAGCTCTGTTAGTTTGCGCTGTAGGTTGTGGGTTTGATTCCCACCCAAACATTTGTGTGATGAACATGTAGTTATTTTTATTATGTCAGCAAAACGACGACGGCCAAATCATTCACGTTCGTTCGTCTTTCTTTCTTTATTTCTGCAGTGTCAAAATTTAAAGTTATGTAGTTCAGCGTGGCACTGCGCTTGTCACCTCGAGACATAGTCAAAACAATTATTTCGTTCAGTAATTCCACTGCTTGCTGCAAATAAAAAACTTTATTTATAGTTACAAAACCAAAACAAAACAATATGTAAGTGCATAATTACATCAGGTATTATAAAATACATAGAAACAGCTGAAACTTACTTACTTTACTTACTTTACTTACTTTACTTACTTTACTTACTTTACTTACTTTACTTACTTTACTTACTTTACTTACTTTACTTACTTTACTTACTTTACTTACTTTACTTACTTTACTTACTTTACTTACTTTACTTACTTTACTTACTTTACTTACTTTACTTACTTTACTTACTTACTTTACCACGGAAGCGTTCCCAACATGCTGGCGGCATTACATAGGCAATGCTAACGCAGTTTATAATAGGTAGTAGATTCACACGAAACTTTCATTTACGAGGTCCGACTCGCACTTGACTACTTTATTTGTAGTTAATACAATAAATACCTATTGTCTTCGCGTTTCAAAACCAACGCGAATGGAAACTCACAATAACAATTCCATGCAAATCATTAATTACGAGAGCCTTCAATACATCCTTTTGCATCGGCCAATGACTCTTCAAAACTCAATCGAGTAATCTGTTTTATTATCTATCGATTGTATTACACAATCTTTAAATCGTTTTTGCGAGTAATTTTGAGGTTCATTTCAAAGAATGCGTGTCTAACTGCCTATCATAAAATCTTACTTACTTTTTTAGCATAAAAATCTAAATAAAGTTATAGTAGGTACTTACTTACTTCGTAAGTTCGTATGAGTCAGTCGCGAACTCTGCTGATGGAGTAAATAGACCGCCCGAAAGCACGGAAGCGCTCAGTTGTAATATGTTGTTGTAACCACTGGCGGTCTCCCATCAAAATGGTGCTTACGCGGAACAGTGCTTAACTTCGTTGACAAATTAGCCAGATACGTCACGAGCTCTTTTAGTTAGATCTATAAAAAAATAGAAAAAAATAACGTCCGTAAATCAGGATAAGATAAGGTTCTCCAGGTTAGCCTTCTTACATTATAAAAAGCCAAATTACTTACCTACATTATAAAATGTCGACCTCGGTGTGCTGTGGAGTAGTGGCCGAGTGGCCGAGTGGCCGAGTGGCTGAGTGGCCGAGTGAGTCGTTCGTCAACTCACACCATGAATCTTGTGTGAGACACACCAACTGAGTGCTTAGCACGAAAAACTCGTTTGACAATCGTAAACGTAAACTTATCGTCCAGCTGTCAATTTGTATGGAATTTTGGTAGTTCATTTAACG
The DNA here is from genome assembly GCA_951394395.1 of Colostygia pectinataria. Classification (NCBI taxonomy): domain Eukaryota; kingdom Metazoa; phylum Arthropoda; class Insecta; order Lepidoptera; family Geometridae; genus Colostygia; species Colostygia pectinataria. Next base: position 6,761,673 of record OX596373.1, on the reverse strand, counting down.
CACTAAAGAGGCGCTGTTCAAAATCTTATACAAATTGACAGCTGGACGATACGTTTACGTTTACGATTGTCAAATGTGTTTTTCGTGCTAAGCACTCAGGTGTGAGTTGACGATTCGTAAAATAAATATTATTTTCGTTCTGCAACTCGCACCACCCTTTGCTTCCATTGAATTACGAACGACTCGGCCGAGTGCCCGGTTGAGAAGCAAGAGGCTGTGAGTTCGATATCCGCTGCAGGACAAATCCGCAAATTATTAAGTTATATCCTTAAATTATAGTTTGGGCATGTTTAACGCACCTACCTCATTACTTAACTACCTATCTACATTTAGGGACGTGTACCTATCTGTGCCTAAGTACCTCCTACTTATTTAAAAGCTATAGTTACGTACTGTCTATATTATATTTTTTCTTACTTTTTTTATTGTGTACATTGTACATTTTTGGTGAATAAACGTTATTAGTATTATACATAAAATATAGTACAAAACAATTCACATGTTTGCATAAATAAGTTTGCATAATTTTATTTTGACATTCAAGACACGGAAGGAATCCCGCACCAAAAGCTGAGCGAAGTGGAAAATTCTGTGAAAACAACCAACAACACCCAAGTTACCTACTAGTAAAATCACTTTAAAACCTCACCTCGTTTTTCTGTAAACAATTAAAAAAACTAGGTAAAAATCTTGGAAAAAACTTAAACAAGACCTTTTATTCTAGAAAACATTGTTCTAGTTTTTTTCCAGTCTACACTTGCTATCTTTACAAGAAAAAGAAGCTTTTTACTAGCTAGTAGATAGTAGGTAACGGTTATGTTGCACGATCTGTAGTAGTTCGTGGTAGGGGGGCAGCCCCCCTACCATGAACTCTTATAGAAGACCTAAACTAAATTGTCACAAAATTTTGTACCATGATATCAATCAGACAATCATTTCATGGTATAAATTTTTTTGACAATGTATTGTAGTCATCTAGTACCCATAACACTAGCTCTGCTTAACTTGGGGCTAGATGATGCTGTGTGGGTTAACCAGCAATATTTATTTATATATATTTTACAGTCTTACTAACCATTTTTGAGTAGTGAAATTTTTCACGTTTCGTAACTCGACAGAAAGATCAGACCCTCAATAACAATAAAAAGTGGCTGAGCATAGTTATTTAATAAAAATAAAAAATAGCTGAGCATCTCAAACGCCAAAATTAGCTTAACAAAACAAAAAATTTATAAAAAAGCTCATGCTTAAAATATCTACCATTATAAGCTTAAAGATTAGGTAGGTAGTTAAATATACTCGTATCAAAACACTATATTATTTTTTTATATTCACGAAAATCAAATCTTAATTTTATGTTTATATATTTTATAGTTACAAAATTTAATCTTAATTTTATGTTTGATCTTGTTATCATAATATTGTGTTTTGTAATAAAAACTTTCTCGATTCTTAATAATATGTGTTTGTGATTTCACTGACGCGGCTGGCGCACCCATATTATGGATTAAGCTACGCTAGCTTATTTTTTTGTTTCAAAAGCTTACCTTTTGGTATTTTAATTGCACTAAGTGCTTTGCACGATATTAATTGAGCTGACTGATTATTACCTGCAACAATTCACGCTCATCAAATTCATAATCTATCGTGACTACTGCCGACGAAACTGCGCCATTTCGCCATTTTGCTACCATCATAATGGTTTCGGTATAAATAAACTAATTGGCTGGGTAATGTGGATAATGGAGGGAGTGTCTCCACGCCCTGACTTCGCACGATAGCTTCTACACTGATTAGAATACACCCAGTTTTTACCATTACAAGGTTATTAGATACCTATATACCTATACCTCTCTAGGTATACCTAGTGGTAAAGTTTTTTGTGATGAACTTATTCCTAGACAGTAAACCTGTTTCTGCCGTCAAGCAGTAAGTTTTTTCATGTCAAAACTCAAACTCAAAACTATACTAGCATAGGTTTTTGACATTTCCAGAATACTTTTATCAAATCGATGCTTGAGTCACGATTCACACGTCACGTTTCTTGAATACGGGTCTTAGGCAATACTTGCAATACCGGGTCTGATTCGAAGTGTTACCATTAAAATTAAGTCATGATATTTGTTTTTTTAGTAGCAGTTCCTATTCTTATGTCAAATATCTGTCCACCAGTGTAGTTTTACTTACGTTGTGTACAATAAAATCTTGTTAATAAAACCTATATCCACGATTGTTCAAGTGGGTGCGTTCAACTGTTCAAAAAAGACCGTGCAGAAGACTAAACGTATCTATAAATTTAGATCTCGATTCGCCCAGCTTTTTGCTCCATTATACAAGTTCTAACTCAATGCATAATTCAGATCTTATTTATAGATCTCTGGATACGCAGTTCTTGAGTTAGAAGTCCTGGAATCTAGTTTTTTCTAAAACAGACCAGTTTGATACGTAAGAAATATGTATTTATAATTTTGTATCGTTAAATGAGTTTTTGCTGGTACCATTAAAATATAATGAACCGGAGAACTTTTTTACAAGTTATAATGGCACTAGCTGTTGTCCGCGACTTTGTTCGCGTAATACACATTTAAACCATCCTCTTAAATCACTTTATCTATTGATTAAATCTCCATAGAAAACCTAATTTTCACTAAAAACGGGATATTTACCATGGTTTGTGAGTTTTATTGATTCACGATATTTCGGCGCAGTTACTCCTACATGCACCACGATCACGGGAGAACATGGTGCATGTAACTGCGCGGAAATATCGGGAATCGATAAAACTCACAAATCATGGTAGATATCCCATTTTTAAAATAATGTTAATAACCATGATAGTAAACTATACACAGAAATCCGTTATGTAGTTTACATGATCTAAGTGTACCATACATACATACAAAAAATACTGACGACGGGAAGCGACTTTGTTACACTGTGCAAAGAAAAGTTTTTTTTTTATTTTAAATTCCCATTGCAGCTTTGCATTACAAATTCATTAATTTATGAAATTGTACTAAACCGTTTTAAATAAATTATCAAAATTTACTCAAATTGCAGATGATTGCAAAACAAATTAGGTTTTCAGTCGATTATCAGAAATTGGTTTGATCAATGCATAGGTACTACCTACCTATTGCATAAGTTGTTAAGCTAATTTGCTTCAATTTGCAAACCTTTTTGCGAAATAACATTTAGATTTTAGTAGGTAGTAATAAAGTCTGATCTTATACAAGCATTAAATTTTATGTCAACAAAATAACTAAATAATATTATACAACATAATATTTATTTAATTAGCTAGCTTACAGTTAAACCAATTAACATAGACCATTCTCTTGACATTACAAGTTACTTATTACACGTTTGGTCAGATAGTAAAAAGTAAGCTCGTATGAGTCAGTGGCCAACTCTGGTGTCAGAGTATCTAGGCCGCCCGAAGGCCTCTGTCATGGCCTAAGAACTTTGAAAAAGCCGGAACCGATTGCACGAGAGCGCTCAGTTGAAATTGCCACTGGCGGTCACCCATCCAAATGATGACTACGCGAAACAGTGCCACAGATCAGATATTAGTACTACTTATATAATAGTGCTTAACTTCGTTGATCTGCTAAGAACAACTTAGCCAGGTACGTCACGAGCGTTCCAAAACCTCCAAAGGTCAAATAGTTAAAATAAATAAAATAAAATAAATAATGCTGGACAATCCACACAGCATCATCTAGCCCCAAGGTAAGCTGCTGTTAAACAGAGCTGTGTTATGGGTAACTAGATGACTGATATATATTTAATACAATTACAATACATAGATAGATATTTTTTTATTATATATAGTAATACCCAGAACACCCGGAACAAATATTTGAAGGTCGTACAAACATTTGTTCCGAGGCGGGAATCGAACCCGCAACCTCTGCGTCGCAGGCGGACCTGCGCCCGCTGCGCCACATCGGTCGTCAAACAAGTTAAAAGTAGATTTGATTACAGTTTAGATATTTTATTGTCCTATTTGACCTACATCAACAACAACAGTTATAAAATAAATCATTTTTACGACGAACCCACTGACCAAACTACCAGGAGCGCATAAAGATGCAAGAGGTCTCAATGCTCAACCTCAGTCCTCAGATGCTGTGATAGCGCGGTCAAAAACTTGTTTATCTACACGAATGATCGCATTACGCAAACCTATAGGTATTTAGATCTAGTTTATAGATAAGAAGGCGTTCAACTTTTACGTTTAGTTTTTGCTTTGTGATTGTAAAAAGTTTGCTGGTGGTGATTGAACTTTTGGAAATTGGAAGTAAAAATTGGTTACTGGAAATAACTATAGATATTGATAATAAAATATCAGGAAAAATAAGTAACTCAAGTAAAGTTGATTATTGGAAATAAATAGATATTAATAATAAAATATCAGTTACAATATTTTTTTTGTAAAATAATACGAAATAAGAGATAACTTGTTATTATACACAGTTTTAACTAGCGCGGGAGGTAAGATTTTTTGTTTAAACTGTATACCTACCGTCAATTGTTTTTGCTTGGATACCTTTGTACTATAATACTATCGTAATGATTATAAGCGTTTTTTTTTTTTTTATACAACTGAAGTAGCAACCAAGCGTACGGCCCACAAGGTGGTAAGCGGTTACCGCAGCCTATGGACGCTTGCAATACCAGAGGTATCACTCGCGGCTTGCCACCTTGAGGCTAAGATCGAAAGCCTCATGTGCCAGTAATTTCACCGGAAACCATACCCTTTACACCGGAACCTTTACCCTTTACAGCAATGCGAGCATTACTGCTTGGCGGCAGAAATAGGTATGGTGGTAGTCCTTCCCCGGACGAGCTCTATCACAGAGAACTCTACTACTCTTAAAACCTAAGTACCTATTGTTTCATAAGTTTATTTTTTGGCAAAATAAAATTATTCTTATTCTTATACACAGACTAAAGCGGATTATAAAAATAAGCCAGTGGCCGTCTCCAATGACAGAGTTTTTAATCTGCCGAAAGGCCACCCAAAAAACAGAAGATCTCCACAACCTAACACTAACTAAACACTGGTCCTTTAAACTTAGGACACACAGATCGCATGGAATCGCTCAGTTATAAATTCTACAGATAACAAGGAAGTCTAGTCCTTGACAGATAATAATAAGTTTAATAAGTTTAATAAGTTTATTTATTTCACAAAAAGCAATGTCTTACACTAGTATAAGTAGGTTTGTTAGCACAAGTTTGTTACAGTAGGTTAGTTTAGCTAAGGGGTAAGAAGTAGTGTCCATGCGGCAGGCATATAACCGTGACCCCACACTAGGATTCCCTGTATTGTAGTATCTAAGCCACATACCAACCCCATAGGCAACACTTATTTATATAACTAGGTACTGTTTATTTATAGTGCTATGCAGGTATTATATAGCCTCTTATTTATATGGTAAAGGGTTCACCTCTAAACTCCACACTAGGCTAGCCTGGGTTGTGGAGTTTAGTGCCCCCCGTTAGGAGCTTAAATTTAATTTTAGAGAATGAAAACAAAAGCAAAGTTAAAGTAGTAGGAAGGTATATAAGTACAGTAACAATCTACTAAGGTTCATAACTAACTATCACTTACATTACTACGTCCAAATACTGAAATGCCATTTAAAAAGTTCGGATCGTATTAACTGTTTCAAGATGTTATGATTATGAACAAGCGACAAAAACGTCATCACATAATATTTTATTAGTTGAGTAGCGTTTCGTGTATTTAGTCGATCTGTTTTAATTAGAACAACGTAACTAATTAAGATTATGTAAGTATATACTTACTTAATTAAAATATCTGTGTTAAATAACGTTTAACGTTTACATAGGTAAATATTATTATCAATGCACATAACTGCACTTTGTGTTCAAAGTCAGGGGTCTATCATGCGGCGATAAGCGATATATCGTGATAGTTTTCTTGGTTCAGCTTATGCTCGTGCATGCTCAGAACTTAGTTATCACCGACATAACTTGAACTACAAGGAATTGCACCACACTAAAGCTATAAAAATAAAAGTAAAAAAGTAAAAAAAAAAAATTTTTCAATCATATCACAAGGATCATTTTGAAACGTCCTAAAGCAAGGTGAATTTACGCCAGTTCCACGCGCTCCAGCCTAGAAGAATCTGGCAACAAACTCGGCTGGGTTCCTAGCTTTTTTTATGATGAAAAGGGATCATCTTATTTATTTATGGCGTAGAGATCATCAAAAAACTGTCTTGAGGGTTGCAGGGTGCGTGGAACTGTCTTTTATAAACTTTCGCGATCAGAGCTCATAGTTTTTTATAATATGAGCGGCGCGGGCAGACTCAGATGAGTCTGCCCGCGACCACGAAACGTCGGGTGAAATAAAAAGGTGACGTCGGGAGAAGTAAAAACTATGCGTGGAACTGGCGTGAATTCAGCTAGCTTTAAGACGTTTTAAAATGATCCTCTTTGACGTTGCCACGATTATTTTTTGTCGTTTTAAAGATAGACTCCGGTCCGTAAGCAAAATATCGTATCTCTGCCCGATACCCGGTGACCATCTATGCAAGCTATGCAATATAACGGTGCCTCCTTTTTTGGGTTTGTAAGAAAACCGCCTTATCATTCGATCGGTAACAGTAACTGGTGCTCGTGTATTTGTAAACAGACGCCCGGGCCAATTATTTATTTATGTTATGCGTTAGTGATGCGCGTTTCCGTACCCAAAGAGCAAATCGGTTCACATTATTAATCCTTTCTCTTTATTTTATGTTATTCACATAGATTAAATAATATACCCTACACTAGAAATCAGAGAGCGGTTTTGTGAAGAAGACATTTTAATCGCATGATGAAATAAAAATGTCAAAAAAGTTAATAAAAATATTGGTAAACTTTTTAAGGGTTTTGGGTGCCAGTGCAACTGTTGTGGTCAGGCTGAACATCAGGTTAGGCCTGTAACTATAAATCAATGTTGTTTTATATAATTTTTATTCAAGTTTTTTCCATTGTCGGACTTGTCGGACTAATGCCTCTTTTTTAATGCCGTATTTACTTACGTACGTAAGTTCATTGATATTGACATATTCAAATAGGTTAATAATTAACTAATTTACATACCCACAATTTTTTTTTAATGACAAAATATACAAAATACATATAAACAGTACCTACCAGTAATGTTTTTTTTTTTTATACTACTAAAGTGGTAATCAAGCGTACGGCCCACTTGATGGTCAGCGGTTACCGTAGCCTATGTACGCATGCAACATCATAGATATCACTTGCGTGTTACTACTCTAAGACCTTAGATGGTAAGTCTCATGTGCGTGTAATTTCACCGGAAACCATACCCTGCGAACCGGAACACAGCAATGCGAGCATTACTGCTTGGCGGCAGAAATAGGTATGGTGGTAGTCCTTCCCCTGACGAGCTCTATCACAAAGAACTCTACTACTCTTACAAAAAATACTAATTATTAAAAATACTAACTAATTATTACATACTTAACTTTTATAGTCTATTTTGTTGTCCGAACCTAGATTTTGAAAAGTATTGATGAACGTGTTACTCAATGAATAAACGTACAAAATAAAGTTGTCCAGCATTATTAAAAAAAAATAATTAATCAAAAGTATTATTAACAGCCAAGATAAGCTACTTTTTTGTATGCGTATCCGTACCAGCATTTACGATCACATCCCTACACTTTAGAAGAGTTAGACATCAACTTCTAACCGTTTCACGTCAACTCAAGTGATTGAGTTCATTTTTTATAATTATGGGGAATGATTTGAAAGTTTTTATATAAATAACATCCAACAACTTAATGAAACGGCGATAGATTTTTCACCAGTGTTAAATCTTTTTTATTGCTTCTAAAAAACATGGACATTCAATCTCGCTCGTGCTATAAATTAGGTATTAATTATGACGGCCCTCTAATGTTCCCACTATTGGGACATTGACTTTCTCTTGGGCTGGGAATAGTGGATGGCACATGTCTTTCGAATTTTTAATTCTTGGAAATGCGCTGAAATTCGAATTATAAAAATAGCCAATCTCCATTAAGTAAAAGTCAGTAAAAGTTCATCTTGCTTGGTTTAATTTAATTTATTGTTTTCAGATCCTGAAGAAATGAAAATCAACAACAGAACTGCAGCATCAACTACCCTCAGCTGGATAGGGTGAATGAACCCTTAAAATAAAAAAACACGGTTTCTTCAAGAGACAACACTTTTTTTCTTAACCATTGATTGTCTTAGCAACGATATAAAAACTAAGGCTTATTTGGCCTGAGTACCTACACGGCAGATAAATAATAATATAAGTAACGAATGCTCTTAGAAAATCAAAAGTCGCTTGGCAACCACTGTGTAAGATTTTGAAATTAAATCATCGAAGGAATTGTGAACCGCTGTTAGATGGGATTGATAACTAGTGTTGTTTGTAAAAGGTGTTTTCTATCAGTCTAAAGTTCTAAACAATAAATATGAAATCACAGCGAATTCGCTACTTTATAGGTGTTTTGCACATTATAAAAACATTGCTCTGATACAAATTGTAGTTGAATAAAGACGGAAATACATATCTACATATGTAGGTACCTACATCAACCTTATAATAAAGATAAATCTTTTAAAAGAAATAAGGTTGTGTGTGTAATCATATTGGGCGAACCGAGTGCAGATTTTTATAGCTTTGTGCCCTTATTCATAAAAGAAACTGTAAATATAGCAGCTCGCTAAGTATTTTTTTCTTTGTCATTCTGATGTAAATGAACAAGAGCGATTATAGATTTGAAAGACACATTTGCTAACAGAGGTTTATAGTTAGTTTATGAATAAGAGTGCTTGACTTGCATGGACATTTCCTTTGATACTAACTTATTTAAGGTAGCAGTTTAATCAACATCATTTTATTATACATAATAAGACGGTGTTCATCAACATTAAAAAATTCAACTGAACAGCGTTAGGATATTGTTGAAAATTGCTGGTATTGTTTGTTGGTGAACACATGCCTATAAGAGTGAAATACTTAATTATGCTAAAATAACTTAATTTTGATCTCTTTATGAATAATTATAAATGTTTTATTTATGATTTATAATGCCATATTAAGATGTAATTCTTCTTGGTGTTCTTATAGTTTAAGTAAAATAGTTCATTTTTTGGTTTTAAGAATTCATCGCCGCTAGATGGCGTTAAAAACTATAAAAACAATAGTTCCAATGTCATACTAGGCAGGTATATAGCTGTGCTAAGTTACTACGATTATTTTTATTCAAAATTTGTTGGAGCTTTAGATAAGACGCCATTGTAAAAATATTGCTAAATAAAATAATATTAAGACGCATTGTACCTTTTTTATTTAGATAAATAAACTGTGGTGCCTTATGTGAAATCAAAACTGTTTATGTCTTACTGCCAACTTTTGTAATCTTTTCATAAAATTATACCCATAATAATTTTATCTTCTATATTATGCATTTATCATAATGTCAGTCATAGTACTCATAAGTTTTCCTTTTTTTAATAAGAGCTAGTTTTGTAATAATAACGGATCATTACTAATATTGAAAGTCAGATAAATTGTCAAAAGTTCTTTATTATTTTGGTAACTAGATAAGTATTTTCTTAGGTATTAAAATAATGTGATTTGATAAATTTCTTGGAGTCTCAAATTAATTTTGATTCTTCGACTTTTTTATCAAAAACTAAGCTTATACTTGTTGTTTAAAACTGATTTATTTTCTTCCTATAGTTATGTGTAATAATATTATTATACCTAGCCTAATGTTGAAAACTAAGTTAAGTACCTACGCGGTAACGATACATGAATGGATATGTATAATTTCAAAAATAAGAAAACAATCTAGGAATAACGGCCAGACCAATGTGTACAGGACTATTTGAAACATGAGTTGTATAGTTATTTTTGAAAACAGCTAAATTTGTTAAAATTAATTGTCATAACATTTGAATTTTGTCATTATGACAAACAAACACCAAAAACCCAATTTTATTTTATCACTAGCACACTGACTGATCAGAAATAGTTGCTCTGTCAATTTTTGTCATTTTCAGTTGGTATGGCAAAACTGTCAAAATTCAACAATGCATCAAATTTTGATATGATTATAACAGTAGCAATATTATTGCAAGAAAGGTCGTAGGTAACAATCAAAGAACTTCATGACATTTTTAAATTATAGCCAACTTTGGTAAGTTAACAGCTTTGGTAGAAAAGGTCCGAAATCAAAATACCTAGGTAGGTACTAACCAATTTAAAACTTCATTTTGTATCCAAATCACATGTAATTTCCTCCTTAGATTATGCTAGGTGTTCATAAGAACTCATTATTAGATATAGTTTTAACTTTGTCATGTTAGTTGTAAGTTTTCAAGTCTCGATATTGTAATATCTACCTACTTATTAAATAAATGGAATAATATTGCACCCTTTGTTTTATTATTTAATTAAGTAGGCAAGTACTTAACTAAAACTTAAAATACTTACCTAAGTAGGTAGGTTCTCTTAAATTTAAATATTGACGAACTAATTAATTACCACCAAGGCCACCAGTAGTAACCTACTCTAAGCCTTCTGCTACAGCAGAGAGCTTTGCATGCTCTTCGAAGCACGAAAGCGTCTTGTGGCGGTCATCCATCCTCGTGGCTGGTTGCTTAATTTATTGGATTTAATTCTAGTGTTAAAACGGTCGCTGTTTCATTCATCAGAATACAATTAACGCCATCTTACAGAAAAGTTATAAACTAAATCGGATTTAAAACTCGAGGACTAGTGCGAAAACTTTACACTACATCGAAACTAGGTGGCAGCACTCAGGCAAATCAACTTGGATTGGGTGCTAATAGGGGGTAGCAAAGTTACTATGGAAAAAACGTGAACGTAACCGTGGGGAGAAACTAGTCAATTCTATAAAATGGAGCTGGCTAAGTTGTTCTTAACAGATCAACGAAATAAGGCACTGTTCCGCGGGGTCATCATTTGGATGGGTGACCGCCAGTGGCAATTGCAACTGAGAGCTACCGTGCTTCGGAGGGCACGTTAAGCAGTCGGTTCCGGGCTTTTTCAAAGTTGTTAGGCCATGACAGAGGCCTTAGGGCGGCCTCGAAACTCTGTCACCAGAGTTGGCCACTGACTCATACGAACGAACGAACGATTCTATAAAATAGCCCGGCTAGCATAAGGCTGCGTTTCCTCCAGAGACGTGCAACACTGGTGGAAACGCAACCTAGGAACAGTAGACTACAATTTTCTCTACGGAAATGTCTCACAAAGTTGAGGCGCAGGCCACACAGTCAGCTAGCAACCGAGTAAGTGAGCTAACGGTGTGGCCTGCACTTTATACTAGCTGGGCAGCCTCTGTGCCACGGCGCATGTTAATAACACCGTGTCTACGCACCATTATAACGAAACGATGCAAAGCAAGGCCATTAAAACTATCAGTAGGTAATCTATCAGTATGCAAACGGGTATGTGTTCTAAATTATGTAGGTATTCGACTGCGTTATTTCGCACGCAACCTTGACTGATTTCTATCTGATAACGTGACACCCAGACAGACATAGAAAGTTAGGTAGAGAGATATATAAGGTTTTTTTGGAAAAAACGAAACGTCCGCCGCTTACTCAGGCGGTAAAGTCAGTACGTATGTATGAGTCAGTGGCCAACTCTGGTGACAGTTTCTACGCCGCCCGAAGGCCTCTGTCATGGCCTAACTTTGAAAAAGCCGTGACCTGACTGCATTGCCACTGGCAGTCACCCATCCATCAACTCAGGCGGTATAACGTAACGCTCGTATCTGAACTTTGAAAGCTATAAAAATCCAATCAAAACAAGGATCTCTTAATTTTTTTGATCTAATTTAATAGGTAGGTAGGTACCTACGTATACCTATCATCCTAGAAGGAAGCAGATTAAATCGTTCTTACCCCATTTTAGTGTAAAAATGAGAGAGGTCGCTTGGCTAACGGTTGAGTGTTGCCACCTATAATTATAGGGGCCTCATAATACTTTTCCGGCAGCCAAAATAATAAAAAACTCTAGCAGGTATATTTGTTATATTTGATTGCATGAACTTGGTTAGGTACTAATAATGAAATGAAATTTCTGTACCTACTTACCTGATAATCTAAAGTAAAATAACTACCTACGGTAAAAAATAATTCAAACCCCCCAAATGCCCTTCATCCCTCTGCCTCTGAGCAATCAATCGCTCTTGATCTTTCCCATCGATCCCCAGCCCCAATCTCTCGATCAACTTTTCCCCTTTATCCCCATGAAGCTCTCTAAAAGCCTTTCTTCTCTTCTGGGAGACATCTGGTTCGAAAATCCACAGCTTTTTGTCGTGGATAACCGGATGGCCCACAAGGTTTGTTCGGAGGAAACCTGCTATTGGTCCGAGGGTATCCTGTGACGTCACTTGTCGGTAAAGCAGCACGATACACAGCGACAGCTGAAAGGTTATGTCAATGTCAAAATGAGAAAAAAATGAATAAAATCAATCAATCAATCAAAATCAGCGCAATGCACTGGTGGCCTAGAAACTCTGATGTTGGCGGCCACTGATCAGAGTTGGCCACTGATTCATACGAACTTACTTACTGTTGGCGTCTGGTGGAGTCCCCGCCAGATACTGCGCGATCGTAGGTTCGAAACCGGTGTTGCACCAATGGATTTTCCACTCGGAAAATGTACTTTCGCAGCGCAATTCGTGAGAATCGTGAGTAAACCGTCAATCGGCATGTCCAAGAACTAACCAAACGCAAAATGTGTGCCATCCACTAATCCGCATTGGGCCTGCGTGGTGGATTAAGACCCAATTGCTCGCGCTCGAGAGTACGCCAATGTCCCAAGAGTGGGAACATAAGACGACTGTCATGATGAGACAGTTAAAACTCTACCTTGTTCGGTTTGTCCAAAAGTATATATTTTAATATGTGATATACTCGCATTTCAAATAGTAGGATCCAGCAGGAACCTACTTACAACGTTAGATTTAATCAAAACGAAATTACCACAATAGTTAGGGATTCGTCTGCAAGCCAACCTCACAATATTAAAATAAAAAACCTTGAATAGCCCTAAAAATGTTAGTTGCTTGGAATCCAAGCTTTGGATTCATAATGAATAAAGTTAAGGCACTTTGCCACGGTTCATTTTACTAGGAAAATATGAAAACTTTTTGAACATTGAACACAAAATTTTATTTTTAGCCGACTTAAAAACTTAAAAAAGCCGGTTATTTTTTAAGTTCGTTACGCGATTTCGCACAATTAAAAAAATACTCACGATTATCCTTTTCATTGTTACACTTTTTCTGAATCCTTCTCCTAGGGTCTACTAGATCTGAACGATTTTACCAACTTTTTAATAGGTATATTATTAATTATTTAGTTAATTTGATATAACACAGCACTCAAAGACATGGATCCACTCGGTTCAGCACACGCGACTTGTTTATAGTTACTTTTACATTTTAAAAGCAGTTCAAGTTACTTAATCGCAGCGCCCCATTACGGCAGGGCTGTTCAACGCTGCGTCTGCGTAACACGTTGTCTTGTGTTCTAGATTTCTTTCGACAATAATTATTTAAAAAAGTAATCTGCCATACGGTCGTACAGCTCACTTATTGCACTTATTGGTAGTGATTACCTACCGTAGCGTAAGGATACGGACGTTTGCAATTTGCAATCGCAATATCGAGCGTCCTTGAGACAACAAATATTTTTAATTGACCGAGTGAGCGAAGTGAGCCAAGCAAGTCTACTTCAAGTGTGCCAAAATTTGCTTTTTTGACAGTTCCCTGGTACTCCTTTACAGGTCGTATTTTATAACTATTCTTGACGACTTTATGGATTTTATTTGTCGCTGGAGATTTCTGATTGGCTTTTTTTCCCCTTTTTTATCCAAAAAAAAGCATCATGACAGAAAAACATATTATGAAAAAAAATGTAGATTCCTAGTAGGAAGGAACCTACTTCCTAGATACTTCCCCGGGCAAGCTCTATCACAAAGAGCTCCACTAACTACTTACATTAATAAAAAATAGCTATAATAAACTTTTAAGTAACCAATCCGCGTGGCAACCCTAACGATATAATGATTGCTATTATTAAAGTTACAACATAGGGTTTATGACAAACACATCCTATTCAAAAGTTTTGAGCAATACCTAATTTATGGATTTTACAAAAGATTCTGACTAATTCGTTTGACCTGACGGTATATTGCGTAATTCCATTGTAATAAGGCTCTCACTAGGTATTTTAAAATTAGCTAGCACTAATCTTAGGATATAACGATATTTGTAGCAATTAGATTTGTCAAAAAAAATACATGAAGGGTTGGTAACTCTTAAAATTAACTTCCCATGGGACTAAGTAATTGTAATTTAGAAATGAATCAAAAAGAAAATTGCATGTAAAGTCAGTTCAGGGCATCCTTAAAATGTAGATAATAAACATGGCAAATAAAAAACTGTTCTACAAACGCTAATATCCGAAAACTACCATCTTAATATTATATTACTAAAATAATACCTAGCTAAACATACCTAGGTTTAGTCCAAATTACAACAACCAATTTATTTCAAGGTTTATTATGAAACTAGTGTCAACTGATAATTAGCTAACAGTAATGCAAAGGTAGTTAAGTATTGGTAGAAGGCTTTACTTAATTATAATGTCCTCTACATTAATATATAAAGTTTAATCCCACACCTTTTTTTTTTTATTCAGACACCTGCCCTAGCCATACAAGTAAGTATTTCACTATAGGTTTTCTGAACGTGAAAACCTATTATTAGCTTCCTGTTTGTTAAGTCCTTATAGTTGTTTCCGCTTTTGGTTTTTCCAAGAAATGAATATAAAAATAAATAAATATCTAAGTATTTTTATTTTATTAAAACGGCTCTATCATCCTCATATTTTGACATCAGGCACATTCCAACCATTTAAACATTTTACGTTGACTGACGATCCAGTTCCGGAATCATAGAATATATATAGATAAAAACGATATTCTCCCGCCAAATCACCCTCGCTCTCTGATTGGCTACTAGCTTAGTGCTGCTTTACCGACAGCGCCCACGTAAAGAGCGCGGAAAAATCAATATTTTTGTCAAGTTGACGTTTACGTTTCCCGATACCATTGCCACAACATTTGTAAACATTATCGAGGAAAATGATGCAGGAATATGAAGACGATTTCTTTTTTGAGGAAGATAAACTGTACGTAAATTCCATATGTTTTGAACTCAGTTGTACGTGTTCACTCACACATTTTGTTATCATTTTTGTGTTTATCTATTTCCTTTGCAGTTATCTTGTTTGAGCTTTAGCAGGGTTCTGCGAAATTGTATAATTTTGATGGTGAATAGTGTATATTGATGTGGAGACAGAAAGATCAGTTCTTTTTGCCCAATCCCATCCACCCGAGGATTTACCCGATGCACGCTCCGATCACCAACATGTTTGAGGATAGAATGTAATTTTTATTTTTCCATTACTTACCTGTAGTCAATTTACCTTCATCTATTTAATTAACTCCAATAAGTACTAAGCTACTAGATAATAACAAAGTTAAAGTGCTTACCTACATCTATCTAAAATTATATGTAGAGTCCGTTCGTGTCTGTGTGTTGTTCTTAATATCTATAGGAAAAGGGAGACTTCCTTTTATAACTCTTTTCAAATTTATACAAGAATTCTACCAAACATGAAAAAAAACGTTTAATTGAAGTTAAGTTGTTCATGAATAAATGAATGAAATACTTTATTGTAGGTAGGTAGGTACACCTTTGTTATAGTGACTTAAACAAAAACAAAACAAATCTTACAATTATTTTAGTAGGTACAATAGACGGTCATATCGCTTAGAAGCGAT
Source organism: Colostygia pectinataria (assembly GCA_951394395.1). NCBI lineage: Eukaryota > Metazoa > Arthropoda > Insecta > Lepidoptera > Geometridae > Colostygia > Colostygia pectinataria. The sequence continues at coordinate 6,745,754 of OX596373.1, read as the reverse complement.
TTCATTTAATGAAGTAGATACAGGTAAAAAATATAAACAATATTTTTTGTGTAGCAAGCCAGTGGAAAAACCAAAGAATAATCTGTTAGTGACAATGGAAGAAATGTAAGTTTTCTTATCGTTTTACTAAATCAATAAAATGTTTACTTAACTTACTTACCTACTTTACTTATATTTTTTGACTCAGTGCTACAGCATTATTACAAGAAACACCGAAAAATATATCCGAGGACAAACTACTTGAAGAGTAAGTTATCTTTAATTAAAATATTATTCAGTGAACAAACAATGCGGGGCTGAATAAAGCTCCCTGTGACACCCCAATATTTTTCATAGAGCTTTTCAGTTTTGGGCAATGGATTAGGTACTTATTTTTGTAATTAAATGTTAAAAATATAAATTTGTATTAAATTTTATACTGATAATTTATGTTGTCGTCTTTGTGTTATACATAATCAGCCTCGGACACCTAGAGCATATTTAAAGCCTATTAAAAGCAACCATATTATTATGTTTTAGAGAACATAAAGAAGAGACTGTCCAGGATGAAACAATCGCTTCCACCGAGTGCATTGTTAATGATTTAAGGCAAGAAAGATATATGATATATCACCAGGATCTGATGTAAGTCCCGAAGGATGTAGGATTATTAATGTCTCGTGTGTTCTTTCGCTGGATTTAACATATTACTTTTTATTCTGGCTACGAGAGCGAAACAGCAGGCAGCTAGTAGGTACATTTTTAAAGGTGCTATAGATATAGATAATGAATTCCATTCTTCTTGTGTTTTGTTTCAGAATTATGCAAGATTAGATGAAGCTAGTTTCCGTAGAAAATAGACGGCTGGTGTGTTTTACGTGTGGCTCATATTTTGCTAAGTAGTTGACATAATATAATAAATCATACATACATAACAGGAAACACTTTTATTTACGTTATTTAAATTACAAATATATTTTGTTTTACTAGGTTTACAACTTCACATTACATTTTTAACTTATCTACATAAACTGTACGTTTAACTACATAGGTAAGTCGTTTTTTTTTTATACAACTGAAGTGGCAACCAAGCGTACGGCCTACAAGATGGTAACCGGTTACCGCAGCCTATGGACGCTTGCAATACCGAAGGTATCACTCGCGGGTTGCCACCTTGAGGCTAAGATCGAAAGCATACCTTCACACTGGAACACAGCAATGCGAGCATTACTGCTTTGCGGCAGAAATAGGTATGGTGGTAGTCCTTCCCCGGACGAGCTCTATCACAGAGAACTCTAATACTCTTAAAAATTTAAATTTAAGTAAGTAGGGTACCTATTTAAAAAAAATAAGAAGTAGGTACATCATTACACTAAGTAGGTTCTAGTAAACAACTAGTGAAACATCCCGCGACTTTGTCCGCACTGACATTTTAATAAAAACTCCCTGCGTCTTAAAAGTTCAATTTCGGGAATTCCTTTCTTACTGCAGTGCACCCTTTCACAATGAATAGAAACACCAGAAAATTTAGATCTCTGTGGACCTCACCTACACTTAAAATTCACCTGTAACTTAATTATCCGCTTAACATTTAAGTTTGAGTACAAATTATAATAAATCTTACGATCAGGTAGTGGTTTTAATTTTACCCATAGCTTGGCTTTTTTATCATTTATTTAATTGCTTAAAATTATCTAGTTGCAATATTTTTTTTTGTGAAAATATTCTAAATATCTTTCAGGGGAATGACCGTAACATCGGGTAGTGTCGTGCTTGGTAAAGATGAGAAAAACCTTATAGGAATCAGTATTGGGGGCGGAGCACCCTTTTGCCCATGCTTATACATTGTACAGGTAAACCTACTTATAAAACCTCTGCAACTACTTGCCTGCTGATATTTATTTAAGTTTTAGGAGACGCGTGGGCAAAACTTTTAAGTTCATGATAAACTATTGGCTACGGTATAACATTTTATATTTTCCAGCCCGGCTGGCATACTCGATGAAATTAGTGAAATGTTGTTAATTTCCTTGGAAAAAATTACATTTAGATTATGTCTTCCGTAAAGAAAACAAGGCAGCGTTTCCTCGTAGTTTTGATGTTTTGTATCTATGTCAGCCAGTTACAGGACAGTCAAGACGTTTGCCTAATAAATAAATAAATAGTTTATTCAATTTTAACAAGGTACCTACAATATGATAACAAATGCAAAAACTTAGACATAGGTATACAAAACACTTGAGCCTGAACTAGGTAATCCTGTATGTCAGGCGAAATGAGCTAATTAGAATCTTAAAATAATCACTTACTTGTAAATGTTTACACTATGTCGCCTAAGCATACTAGCAGTTGCGGTACCACATAAAGTTTTTTGTGGCAGTCCACTGTAACTCGTCACCTCGAGACATAGTTATTAATTCTCCTCATTGCCAAAACTCAACCAATCCGCATTGGCTTTGTGTGGTGGATTAAGGCGGGCAAGTGGCGATGAGCGTCGCCGTTAAAGATACGGTAGTACACGTAAACAAAGACAGTCGGTGAGTGATTTTGCTTCAATATTTTAGATATCACCCATCACTCACTCGCCGGCGGTCGGACACCTGCCTAAGACCCAATCTAAGATGCAATCGCAAATAAATATCTTGAATCTTGAATCTCTAGCCAGAGATTAGGCCAGTGTTCCAACAGTTGAAACATTGGCAGCCTTGACTGCCAAAACGAATCCTGCTTTTCAGATATTTGACAACACACCAGCCTCTAAGGAAGGCACTCTTCAAAGCGGGGATGAGTTGGTCGGAGTTAGTGGTCAGTCGGTCAAAGGGAAAACCAAGCTCGAAGTGGCTAAGATGATTCAGTCAGCTAAGGTGAGTTAGACTACATATTTCACTAAGTATAAACTTAAGGAAGTAACTCAAAGCCCACCTGATATGGTAAGATGTAAGTAGGTAGATTGGCCAAATTACATTTGCAAACTTGGTTTTGCAGATGTAATTAGACCATAATCCAAGCATGAAGTGGCTAAGATGATTCAATCTGCAAAGGTAAGTTAGGCAGCCTCTGAGAAGATGCTGTTTTGATACCCCCAATGTGTTAGAGTGTTTAACGATCTGTAATAATCTGCATAACACAATGTGAGCTCTATCAAGACAGGATTACTGCAGTCTCTATCAAGTGCAGTAAAGATGCAAAGATTTAGGACACAGCATGTCAAATTAAAAAAAAACCACGCTTGGCTATTGGCTAATTAATATAAGGTACCAAAAAATAAAAATTTCAGGACGAAGTAACAATAAATTACAACAAACTCCACGCGGATCCTAAACAAGGAAAGTCTCTGGATATCATAATGAAGAAAATGAAGCATCGTCTGGTGGAGAACATGTCTTCAGGGGCCGCTGATGCCCTCGGCCTGTCTAGAGCAATCCTCTGCAATGACACGCTGGTCGCCAAGTTAGATGAGCTCAGAGATACTGAAGTCACTTATAAACGATTGGTGGAGAATGCTAAAAGGTATAAAGGACATTTTCTGAGGTATGGCACTTAAGGGTAACGCTTGTGGAGCCAATAACAAATCACTTGGCACTTTGACGTACAAAGTGATTGGTTATGAAAATGGTGAAGACACAAGGATTTTCAGAGATAAGGGTTTTCACATTTAAGGGTTAAAGAAACATAAAGTTAATATCCTTTAGGTTAAAATTAGATTTAAGGAAGCTTATGGTGATAAAAATAAATTAATATCGCAGTTTTAAAAAGCTGTTTGCTTCGCTCACACAAATCTTATATTGGGGAGCTAAGCAAGCCGCTCATAGCTTAATCTCTCCATCTCTACCGACCACAAACACTATAAATATCCTTATTTCCAGGATGCTTAAAGCCTACTTTGAACTGCTCGTGACATACAAGAGCATGGGAGATATTTTCGCGGGTATCGGAGTTCGGGAGCCACAAGCGAGGGCTTCCGAAGCCTTTACGAAGTTCGGCCAGTACCATCGGGAGTTAGAAAGAGATGGCATCAAAATGCTGAAGGCATTGAAACCGGTATGTTGATTATGTAGTAATTGGGTCTTAGCAGTAGGTAAGAACATTAGAAAGTCTAGCAAGAGGACTCTTTTTTAAGTAAAGTTAGTTGCCAAAGATTCCAAAACCTAATGTCAATCAAAAGCTTTTAATTAAATACGAAATAATAGCGACCAAATCTCCATAGGTAAATTCCGATTCCGAAAGAGTTTCCGTTTTAAATACTCCTAATGATCATGGCGCTTACAGCAAACGACTTGACTGTCTGATCACAGACATAACAAAAAAAAATCTGTTTAACTATGACATTTCAGATCCTATCAGATATGGGGACGTATTTAAACAAGGCCATACCCGACACAAAGTTAACGATACGCAAATACGCGGATACAAAGTTCGAATATCTGTCATACTGTCTTAAGGTGAAGGAGATGGATGATGAGGAATACGGGTATAATGCACTACAGGAGCCTTTGTATAGAGTTGAGACGGGGAACTATGAATACAGGTGAGTTTACCTTCTTAGGACTGGAATATCTTACGACCTTAGATTATTAGACAACCTCCTGTAAAATACGACCTGTAGAAGAGTACCAAAAAAATGACAGACGAAAGCAAGTTTTCCCAGACTAAAGCAGAGTCACTTCGCTCGCTTGATCAGTATTTAATCATTTGATTTCCAGGTTGATCCTGCGTTGCCGGCAAGACGCTAGATGTCGCTTCGCTCGGCTACGCTCGGACGTGCTCGTGAAACTGGAACTATTGGACAACAAGAAGACACAGGACGTCGCTTATCAACTGCGGAGGTTTATCGAAGGACTGGCTGTTTACCACAAGTAAGTCTGTCATGGCAAAACAACTGTTAAGTCTAATGACCTAACAGTTGTTACGTCAGCGTTAATTAATATTAACGCTTCGTGATGTAGCTAAGCAGGAGGGTGATTCTCGTGCCATAGATAAATGGTCACATGTGATATATTCAAAACTGTAAAAAATGTATAGAAATTTTGAGTTTTGACGATATATATATCACATGTGACCATTTATCTATGGCACGAGACATTAGTTGTCACTGACTATGACTATGACTAAGTTGAACTATGATATTTGCCACGATTATCGTGTGTCGCTTTCAAGAGTAAACCATCTCTAAGATTGTCTTATTCAGTAAGAAATAACATTATTTGCAGTGAAACGTTAGAGCAGATAAAGGAAAACACATCGCTGTTCCCGGTGGAAGTGGATCTATCACAGAATGCGTTCCAGTACAAATCTACTGGCCAGGTGATTCAGGTAATCTATTGTCATTACGTTCGAGCTTAGGGCTCATCATGTAAAACTTGTTTGACAATCGCAAACGTAAACGTATCGTCAAGCTGTCAATTTGCATGGGATGTTTTACAGCGCCTCTTTAGTGCGTGAGATGAACTATATAAATTTCATACGAATTGACAGCTAGACGATACATGAATGTTTACGATTGTCAAAAGCGTTATTTCTGATACGGCCTCTGATTAAGAAAAACTCGTTTGACAATGTATATTCTACCTCTACAAACTTTCTTCTTTTAACAGGACGACGAAGAAGATATTGAATTCGCTAAAGAAATAAAAGAGTACCACGATATTCTATCTGACAACGAACGGGAGAAACACAAAGTGACAAACAGACGGCCTAAAGAAAACACTACGGAGTCACAACAGCTTTTACCAGAGTTCGACACTTCTGATCAAACTTTCGACAGATCTGATCAAACCTTATACAATTCTGAGCAAACTTTCGACAGATCTGATCGGATTCTTGACACTGACAGATCGGAGAATCTGAAGCTTTTAACCGAGCTCGGATTAGCGGATGACTTCGGAGATTTTCAAAATGGTGCGATGGACGAATTTTTGCCAAAAAATAATGATGTTGATGATGTTTTTGAGAAGTTATTGAGTGATTTGAATTTTGGTAACTAATCTCGTTAAAAAAAATATTATTTACCTACACCCATTATTATATAAACATTGTTAAGAAATGAATACAGAATTAAATACAATAATAAAATTATTTAACAATTTATTTATTAAGTGCAATTAATAAATATTTGCAAGGCAAAATACTTACTGCTAAACGGTCACCTACTGAAAGCACTCAGATTTTATAAAATAGCTAAGTACCTACTTAACCTATAACTAGCCTACTTAATATTTTTTTCACACCATCATAAAACACAAATTGAACACTTACAAAATCTCAATTGCAAATTAATCTTACATAGTACATGACCATTACCGTAGGAGTAGTAGATTCCTTTGTGGAGGCTTGTTCGGGGAAGTGCCTGCATGCAGTACTTAATGTTCGCATTCTGTGTTCCAGGTCGTTGGTATGGTTGTCGGTAAAATTACAGGTAGGTAAATAAGCTTTTGATCCATGTCTCTGGGTGGATGCGTGGTTGATACCTCTTTATTGCAAGTGCCTATACACTACGGTAACCTCGAAATGAAACGAGAGTTTGCCATCTAGTGATATAAAGCAGCACAGTTCTACTTAATCATTAAGTGCACTTAATATTTGTAAGACTGTGTTCTGTTTACGCTCTTGCGTTTTTCAGGTTGTCATACAATTAGCTCTCAGACTTACACGGTCTAAATCATTCATCATCATCATCATTTATCTAGCTCGTAAGAGTTAAGTGCAGCAATTATGGCATTTATTCATATATATATTCAACTCTTCTCGTCACAACTGGCCATGGATACTTCCCTTCAAATGCCAGCTTCAAATCATTTCCATCTATATGCAAGCCTTTTACAGAACTTATATGATTTCCACTTAAACCAGCTCCATCACTTAAACCGGTACCACCACTTAAACCGGTTACACTGCCTAGAAATTTTATTTTATTTTGTATCTTGTGTTTTTTATGTAATACCCGGTCGTGTACCCTCGGAATTATGTTCAGAAAGTCAATTTTCTTTAGTTTTTCGAGGTCTATGCTATTTGCAATGTCATGTAGGTTATTTGAAGCATTTTCAGTGAGCTCTTGCAGTTTTGACGCCGCTTTTTCGTGAAGAGTTTGCAGTTTTTCTGATGCCTTGCCCGTGAATGTTTGAAGGTTCGTGGCTGCAACTTCGCTTAGTGCTTGAAGGTTCGTGGCAGCTTTCGCTTTGAGAGCTTCGACGTCGAAAGTGGCGAGTGATGTTTGTAATGTTATGAGCAGAGCGACCTGTGGATAGATAAGTAACAATCGAATACAACATTATACAGGATGGAAAAAATAAATGGGCGCTGCAGGGAAACCACTTTAAATCCATAAGATAGATTATTTATTTTTTACTTAAGTATAGAAATTAATTTAATGAAACTCCCGTCACTCTTATACTGATGACCTAGAATTGATAGAATTTTGATAAAACATATCCAAGAACCATCGCTAGAAAAAATACAAAAAACCGCATTCAAATCGGTTCACCAGCTTCAAACAGACAAGTGCAAGTTTACCAGTAAACATTTTACCAATAAATGCTTAAGACATGTAGCAGTCAAACTTATACCCTCTTCAAAAGGTTGCCAGGAAGAGATCGCTCTTAGCGATAAGGCCGCCCATTGTACCATTGTACCACCTCACACTTTTGTTAATTTTAGTTTTAGTTTACTTAATTTTTATTGTTGGCGTAATACAATAAAAAGTTATCTATCTATCTATCTATCTATCTCTTCGCGTCGGGGATAAAATAAAAAGATAAGTTCAACTCACCAATACCACAGACCCCTTCATGTTGACACGACTGACCCATACAGCAGAGGAACAACACGACTGAGCTACAACAGCGCAGGACTCGATTTAAGCTAATGGGTGCTGCAACCTATTAATTTATTGGCTGGTTATTCTGGTAAAGGGACTCAGAATAGGTTTTTGAGTCAAGTTTGAATCGTTTTAGAATCGCACGTTTGCGCAACGTTTTGAGCTTGAAAGACAAAATGGTGTACCTAATTTATGCATTTTGTTTGACACCAAGTTCTCACTTCTCAGTCATTGTTCATTTTAGCGCACTAAGTATTACTTACTATTTAGGTATTATTGGTACCTAAATACATTAATTCACATTCTAAATTTAGACCCAACTAAACCACTCTCTTTTGAGTAACAACTCTCTAGCGAAAGGTTGGGCATAAAGAGAACATAATGAAATTAATAAGGCATGAAAATATCAACACCTACATCGGAAGTACCTACCTAATGAAATATATTTTGCTTGAAGTACCGAGGTATACTTATCGTTTCGTTTTAGCATCGCTCTACTCACCACAACATAACCAGAATATGTACGGAGAAAGTATTAGCAGTCAGTCCATATATGCCGTCATCGAAATTCACCCCACATTCTGTAGCCATGCCATTCTGAATCCCAAATTATGTTCGACATGATGATTTATGTTAAAACTTATGTAATACCAACGTAAAGGATAAGTTGACCCGTTTCGGACTCAGGATGTTTAAAGGGAACAACGTATTAGGAAGTTAGAAATTTGGTTTAAGATTTTGCATTTTGACCACGTTTTTTTATTATGTCAGCGAGTGACAAAATGATCAAGTCGCCCGCCTGATGTTAAGCACCACGCCTGACCATAACATTGTCCTATTTTATTCAGGATGTAAAAACAAATCCCCTTGTTACAAAATTATGGTCTCCCTGTTAAACCGACCATCTTAAGTCTCAGATCCTCCATTGTCTTACTGTTTCAACCCCTGTCGACATTGACATTGGCAAAATTGCCAGACGCCACAGATTAAAAGAAGAAGAAGAAGACCATAACAGATGCAGTGCCACCCAAAGCTTCAGCATGGCACTGCTCTGAGCTCATCACCCCGAGACATTGTTGTTAAGTCTTTTGCCAAGTAATTTTACTTGCTACAGTGCCCTTCAAACCTAGACACAGTAATGCTTGCACACTACTGCTTGGAGTACAAACTTCACTTTCCCGATACGTCCTCTGAGTTTACTCGGGAGTACCCCAACACATTATTGACATATTTCAATTCAAAAGCGCTCGTGACGTAGCTGGCTAAGTTGTTCTTAACAGATCAACGAAGTTAAGCACTGTTCCGCGGGGTCATCATTTGGATGGGTGACCGCCAGTGGCAATTACAACTGAGCGCTCCCGTGCTTCGGAGGGCACGTTAAGCGGTCGGTCCCGGTTTTTTCAAAGTTGTTAGGAATTCAAGAAGAATTTAAGAAATATTCAAAGTGGAAATTGAAACTTTAATTATACCTTTTTGAATTGAAATTGAATTTTAAAACCGTGAGTGCCTGGTACGTTAAATTTCGTACTCTTTCGACAAGTAATGTCACTTGGTACAGCGCCCTTTAAACCTATACAGTATAATGCTTGTACACTACTGCTTAGGAGCTGAATATCTGGTGGTACCCACCAAGACGTACTCTTACTAGAGTCCATCCACAAGTCTCAAAAATTGCTTGCCACATGCCACATACACTACTGACACAAACGTAAGCATATCGATTTTTAATTATTTTTCTATTGCTTATTTTTTGTTTTTATAGTGTTAACCATCACACTAAGGGAATACTAAATAAATAAATAAATAATGCTGGACAATTCACACAGCATCATCTATCCCCAAGGTAAGCTGCTGTTAAACAGAGCTGTATTATGGGTACTAGATGACTGATATATACTTAATACAATACAATACATAGATAGATATTTTTTATTATATATAGAAAATACCCGGAACAAATATTTGTAGATCGTACAAACATTTGACCCGAGGCGGGAATCGAACCCGCAACCTCCGCGTCGCAGGCGGACCTGCGCCCGCTGCGCCACATCGGTCGTCAAACTAAAGATTATAATAATATCCGATAGATACATAATCATTAATTTTCTAGTATAATAAAACAATAAACACTTAAATTATAAAATATATTAGATAGAACATAATATGCACAACTTAATATTATAATGATAGCTTAATGTACATTTAGAGGCACTAATCATAGGTAAACAACAAAATACTAATTACCTATAGTACGGCCAGCGGATCTTGGCTGTCGTGAAGTTTGCCGTTTGTGATGCGCAAAGACAATTTAGTTCGAAAAAGCTCCACTGCGCATCGAAACGGCTAACTTCACGACAGCCAAGATCCGCTGGCCGTACTTATACTTATAAATCGAAAAGCTTTTGCCGTAAAAAAAAACAGTTATTCCCGCGCCGCCGAGGTCGGTAACTCACATAGAAGAACATATTTACCTGTAAGAACTTACTTGTAAGCATTTAATTTTAAGAACTTATAAGAACTCACTTGTAAGAACTTACTTGTATGATATTATCTGTAAGAATTAACTTGTAAGAACTCGCTTGAAGGCACTTACTTGTAAGCATTCAATTGTAAGAACTTACAACACAATCTATCAAAGAGAAAGAGATAAATAAAGTAGGTAGTTATAAGTTTTTCAGGCTTTTTGGAAAACATTTAAAAATAAAAAGTTCGTATGAGTCAGTTCCCAACTCTGGTGACAGAGCGCGCAGTTATACACCGCCCGAAGCTTAACGTGCCTCCTGAAGCACGGAAGCGCTCAAATTACAATGCCACTGGCGGTCACCCATCCAAGTATTGAAGACACAGAACGTTGCTAACTTCATTTGTTAGGAACGACTAATGCCGTGTTTCTATAATGTGCGAGCATTAATTAGTCCTTTTGTAATTTTTTCAATGAAAAATTAAAATTTCCCATTTTTATAGAACATTTATGTTCATTAATTATAGAACATTATTGTAATTTAATTAACTGACATAGTTATTAACGGACGCTCGTAGATTATAGAAACTCTGCATTAGTCAGCTACGCAAGAAGAGCCTTATTTTTGAGATTTCAACATATTTTTTTTTTTTTATACAACTGAAGTGGCAACCAAGCGTACGGCCCACAAGATAGTAAGCGGTTACCGTAGCCTATGGACGCTTGCTATACCAGAGGTATCACTCGCGGGTTGCCACCTTGAGGCTAAGATCGAAAGCCTCATGTGCCAGTAATTTCACCGGAAACCATACCCTTCACACCGGAACACAGCAATGCGAGCATTACTGCTTGGCGGCAGAAATAGGTATGGTGGTAGTCCTTCCCCGGACGAGCTCTATCACAGAGAACTCTACTACTCTTTATAATTTTAATGTTAGAATGTAATGAAAGTAAAAAATATATAATGGACCTTAAAAATAAGATGAATATAATATTTAAATGTATTTAACGTTTATATTAACATTTTATTATGTTTTACAAATCTTACATAAAAAATCTGAAAACTTACATCTTACTTAGAACACCAATCCGCATTGGGTTCGTGCATGACCCAACCACTCTCGCCCGTGAGTAGACCTTTCCCAACAGTTGGAGAATTTAGAAGGCTGACTTTGCTAATACCAAACCGACTGAAACGCTTTCAATATTTTTACTAATATACGAAAAAAACAACTACATTTAACCATTATCTAGTTAATTCTAATTCATTTAAAAATCGCACTAAGCTATTCATAAGAGTGTAATTTTTAGTTAATTTTAACAAGTATTTGCTTATTCAAACTAATTCCCGCCCGAGGCTTGGCTTGCGTGGTACCAGAATTTAAAGTACTCTATGTGGTAATCCGGTAAATGAACCTTATAAAATCATAATTTAAACCTATGCTAGCTAGCATAGGTTTAAAATATATCACATTTGTTTGTTAACATCAGAATGACAAGGAAAGACTGTACTTTAGCGACCCACTATAATAATAATGTTTTTTTTTAATAAAGGCATAAATCTATTAGTTTTTTAGTGTTAACTATCTAAAGTTTTTATGATAAGTATCCCAAATAAAAATCGACTCAAGCTGGTTTTGAACCCGCAACCTTCGCTGTATACGCGGGTGCTCTACCAGTTGAGCCATCGAGTCGTCGTCCATTGTCACAAATTGCCGATTTTAACCACTTTCGTCAAACGGAAAGTTGTGGGTTCAAGTCTCGCTTGAGCCGATAACTTTTTGGGATAGTGTAAAAAATACTCTAAGTTCCATCCAAATCCGTTCAGCCATTACGGAGTTGAGTGAGAACAAACAAACAAATTTCCGCATTCATAATATTAGTGTAATAATAATGCACAGCTAATGGTCAATGAACTTTGTTAAGCTGCATTTCCACCATAGCGGTGCGGTTAAAACGTCAGCATTGGCGAGTGAGTCAATACTTGCATAACCGTTATACAGTGTATAACGGTTATGCAAGTAGTAAGTTTTATATCATTGTCAGCAGGGTCGTTATTCGCTATGACATAAGAGATTCCATCTGTGTTGTTTCAATAGCGATAGTTTCGCCATCGATAGTTGACCTTGAAAAACAGTCAGACAACCCTAAAACATGGTCATAGTGAATAAGGCCCCCAGGGCGATTAAGTAACCGCTCGCATATATCGCATTGCGTTGTTTTGCCAGTTTGTTAGTGGCTTTTTGTCAAAAGTTGGCAAACCAGGCTTTAATAATGTTTGAAAAAGCTTCATAGTTTTCATTAATAAAAAAAATCGGGAGGAATGCGTTAAATGCGAGCCTTTACGTTATTACCCCACAGATGTGCGCAAAAACGACCGATTTAAAAATAACTAAGTGTTACCCCTCATTTAATAAAATGTTGTTTTTGCCGTAATTCGATCAAAGCCGTTTCTATACATAAAAAGGAAAAATACATATTTTTACATTACCATTGGCAGGATTGTGAAAAGTGCTTTTATGATAAAAGTTAAGTGACTTGTACACCAAAGCGGAGCTTTAGGACGATCATTCGCCGAAGCGGAGCTTAGCGCGACGATACGTTTACATTTACGATTGACAAACTTTTACACGATTTTATTGATTAACTTGGCTCCGCTCCGCTTCGGTTATAATAGTCCTTAATATCTGTGGAAACTTATAATTTAGCCCTTAGTTACATGTACTTCTTTAATTATATTATAAAACAAAAATACAAAAGTAAATAAAATTGTAAGCTCTTGCATCGCTTTAGTAATTTTACACAACGTTTCGCTTTCGTGGACATGCACCTCAATTTCTTATTACATTATTGAAAGGAAATTTAACAATTTGTATACTTAGGAAAACCTTCTAGCGGTCATTCCATACCTTAAATAGCCACTTGTATAAAGATAAAGAGCACTTTCCACAATAGCGGCCACTCCACACGTTATACATACGCTAGCTATATCACAAATGCAGCCCATCTTCTGTTTATGTAGCCCAGGATTGCAACTGCGCCAAATCGTCGTCATCTTCTGAAAATATTATAAAAAAATATTGGCCACATCAAAAGAATATTAGGTGAATAAATATAAGGGAATTAGAGGCTAGCTCTAACAGATTTTTTTATCATATAAATTTAATGTAAAGTACAAATTACTTTTACTTGCTTTCATGAGTGTAGTACACATTTTAAAAATGACGATTTGCTAAATAAATGTTCTGCTATACAGACCATCTGATAGTTGGACGTTTTGCTACATGGACATTGTGCTAATTAGGCTTACTGCTCACTGTTTTGCGTTGTTGGACATTTAACTACTTAGACCTTCTGATCAGGAGGGAATAGTTACTAGCTGACCAAAAATAAATAATGCTGGACATTCCATGCAGCATCATCTAGCCCCAAGCTAAGCAGAGCTTGTGTTATGGGTTCTAGATGACTGATATACAAACATATTTTTTGTTATACATACACTATACAGAAAATACCCTGAACTGAACAAATATTTGCAGTGTGATTAATATAAAAGATAAGAAGATTTAAGCATACCTGTCTGCTTAGACTTGCTCGGCTTTGGCTTGTCGTGCACCAGCTCCGAGTTGGGTACGTCCGGCAGGTTGTCTGATGGGACGTTGATACCCAACATTTCCTTGTCCAGATCCTCCTGCAAACACAGGTCTTATTAGACAATATGGTAAACCAGCGGGGCAATGCTACTAACACAATGCTATTGCTTAAAATTAATAAGCTCTATTTTAAGAGTAGTAGAGTTCTCTGTGATAGAACTCGTCCGGGGAAGGACTACCACCATACCTATTTCTGCCGCCAAGCAGTAATGCTCGCATTGCTGTGTTCCGGTGTGAAGGGTATGGTTTCCGGTGAAATTACTGGCACATGAGGCTTTCGATCTTAACCTCAAGGTGGCAACCCGCGAGTGATACCTCTGGTATTGCAAGCGTCCATAGGCTGCGGTAACCGCTTACCATCTTGTGGGCCGTACGCTTGGTTGCCACTTCAGTTGTATAAAAAATTAAGCTTTTTTCGGCGAATGTGACATAAAACGACAACGACTTGACTTGACTTCTTGATTTATAAAATCAAGAAGTCAAGTCTTGATTTTATAAATCAGTAAGTTGACTTGTCTGTAATTATATCCCACTAACGGCACACATTATGTGCAGTAATGGGAATAAAAAGTGTTCACTAAAAAGTGTGCACTAGAAAACTGTGTAGTTCGCGAAATATGCCTCACAATTCTGGTATGTATGCATATTCTACACAAACGGACACTGGCAAAATTAGGTAACTACCTTGAATATTGTAGATGGAAATGTTGTGGAACGGACATGCCACATGGAGCGGAAGTACCTTGAATATTGTAGATGGAACATTTTACTGAAAGAAGACATTATTTGAATTTTAAATATTTATGAATGCAGTTTAAATTGTTTTTAAAATTCAAATAATGTCTTCTTTCAGTAAAATGTTCCATCTACAATATTCAAGGTACTTCCGCTCCATGTGGCATGTCCGTGGGACGCCCTGTATAGTCACTTTCGCCGTACTGGATGTATCCAAATTAATTTTTAGCCACATGAAAATGTCAGATAAACTAAAGATGAGTGGGAATTGGTGTGATCTTAGGACTGACCTGTGTAATCTTAAAATTGACCTGTATGATATTAGACTAACCTGTGTGATTTTAAGACTGACCTGTGTGATCTTAAAACTGACCTATGTGATAAAAAGGTGAGCAAGTTCGTAAGAGTCACTGGCCAACTCTGGTGACAGAGTTAAGGCCACCCAAAGCCCTCTGTTTTGACCTAACAAATTTTAAAAAGCCAAGACTTGCTTGATGATCACCTATATAATCTAAGATGTGTATATTAAGATTGACCTGTATGTGATCCTAAAACTGACCAGTGTGATCTTAAGACTGACCTGTGTGATCTTAAAACTGACCTGTTCCAACTCTTCAAGCTCCTTCTCCAGTTCATCCTCATCAATGTCGTTGGGGAAGGCGACGTTGTTACTAATAGCGTCGGTGATCTCGCGGGAAATGTCGTGCTGCTCCGCGATATCGTCCATAATATCGTGGACTTTGTCTACGTCGCTGGAAAATAATAAACATTCCATAAACACCAAACCATAAGCTATCAGAACCAATAACCACTGGGGAATAAATATTCTCGAACGGCGACCACGAACTGGAAAACGAAATGGACGGCCCCCCCAACTCGATGGACCGATACCAATAAAGCGGTCGCAGGAAGTTGGTGGATGGTGAAGGCTCAAAGTGTTCTTCTCTCTTTGGCGCCTATGTCAAGCAGTGGATGTCTATCAGCTTATATAATGATGATAAAACAACAAACCAACATTTCTAAGTGCTCACTAGAATACCTATCTACAGCAGACTTGTGTTAGTCGCTTAGTTGGTATTAGCATTACCGGGTAAGGTAAATACTGCAGGTTCAAGTTTCACACGTCCTGAAACTTGTATGAGTCAGTGGCCAACTCCAGTGACAGAGTTTTTAGGCCACCCAAAGGTCTGTCATGGCCTAACAACTTTGAAAAAGCCGGGACCGACGGCTTAACGCTCCGAAGTATGGGAGCACTGTTTAAATTGCCACTGGCGGTCACCCATCTAAATGGTGAGTACGTGGAACAGTGCTTAATTTTGTTGATCTGTTAGGAACAAATTAGCCAGCTACGTCAAAGCTGTGGTGAAAATTCCTTTAGTAAAATCACATACATATCCTTGTGAGCCAGTTTCATAGCATTTGCCGCATCCTTCATAGTGTTCAGTACTTGAGCGTTGGTGTTGGCTCCTTCTAACGCTTCTCTCTGCGCTTCGATCTGAGTGAGGGTTCCATCAATCTGGGTGAGCTGCTTCTCATAGCGCTTCTTGCGTTTTAGGGCGGCGATGGCGGCTACAATACATAAATAGAACAGTCTTGAATGTAGCCTTGAACATAATAAGTATCTTTAGGCTGTATTTAGAATACTACTTTTGTAAAAATTTATTTCAAGTAACAAAACGGTCAAGCTGCCCGCGATGGTAAGCACCACGCCTGACCATAACAGATGCAGTGCCTTCTATTCAAAAAACTATGTGTGCAATGCCTTAAGGCCATAATGCCATCACTCTCATATGGCGAAGGAAAACAGTGTGAGGAAACTGGGATGTCCAAGTACCAAAAATTCGAAAAACATGAGCTATCCATCAATCCGCATTGTTGTATTAAGAGATTATGACCCAATCACTCTCAATCGAATGCTGTCATGATGATGATGAATTAATGTACCCTCCAATTTTGAAAATTTTTATGTCACTTTTGCTACCATAAACCAGATCTAAGAACAAGTTTCTTCGGTCATTTTGCCAGTACGACATGTTCCTTCCATTTTAATTGTTTTTCTCTAGTTATTTTGAGTTTTATTGTGTAAATTTGGTGGCAGTTTAACCAATACGACTCGTAGTCTTGGCACAAGTGTAAGTGATTGAAATGGAAGGGTGATGTTGGTTTATAATTTGGTCGAAGATTCTCCTAGAAAATTTTGAAAGGACGCCATCATTTCTTAAATTACTGGCACATGAGGCTTTCGATCTTAGCCTCAAGTTGGCAACCCGCGAGTGATACCTCTGGTATTGCAAGCGTCCATAGACTGCGGTAACCGCTTACCATCTTGTGGGCCGTACGCTTGGTTGCCAATTCAGTAGTATAAAAAAAAAAAAAAAAAACATCAAGGACGAACAAGTTCGAATTTTGAATTTGACGAACAACATTTTGAAAGTTTTTTTTTTTTTATACAACTGAAGTGGCAACCAAGCGTACGGCCCACAAGATAGTAAGCGGTTACCGTAGCCTATGGACGCTTGCTATACCAGAGGTATCATTCGCGGGTTGCCACCTTGAGGCTAAGATCGAAAGCCTCATGTGCCAGTAATTTCACCGGAAACAATACCCTTCACACCGGAACGCAGCAGTGCGAGCATTACTGCTTGGCGGCAGAAATAGATATGGTGGTAGTCCTTCCCTGGACGAGCTCTATCACAGAGAACTCTACTACTCTTAAATATGTATGATGTATACGTCGACACTACTTGACACTGGCAATATTGTCTAAACAGACAGACTGCCATTTAAAAAAGGAAAAAAAAAAAAATGATCTAAGAACCAGTGCAGTAAATAAGTAATAACAAGTATTAGTTACTGTATGTTTGTTAATGGGATTGTCATTTATCATTGTCTGATAGTTTTGAACTTAAACAAGTCAATGATACCCACAATATTCAGACTGCTAAGGTTTGTATTGGTAATTAAATACCCATTACCTTGATGTATTATCACAGTAGAAAATATACAGATATATAAGGTGACTACCTCTATGTAGGTTGAAGATTACACCAATAGCCACTAAGTAAGCGTTATTACACAAAGCATGTACATAAACTTCTTATACTTAGGCCTAAAGTTATCGAGTCGGTTCCTACTTTTTTATCTGTGAACGAGTTGATGTAATTCTGTTGATGTTGATGTTATATAGTTTAGTGAGTACTTACATAATTTAAAAGTAGATACTTGTCACTAAGCTCTAAACAGTTACTAGTTTTACGGTTAGGATAATTTAAGAGGATCAAAATACGCATATAATAGCTTCAAACCACACAAAACAAGGTCAAATAATATTACAAAAGAGGTAATTTCTGATCTAGTGACTCAGTTGCCTTTATTACCCAGTATACAGACCTCTCTTATTCTTGGTGCCATTTTTCCTAGCAGTACCGATTTCAATTTCAATTTTCTTTTCTAAAAACTCCTGTTTCTTGATGAGTAACTCCTCAGTCTCGCGTAGTTTCTGAATAGCATCGTGTGTTGTTGGGCCCTTTTCTTCCTTTTTACCACCGCCGAAGATTTTGCCAAGGAAACTCATCTTGGTGTACACAATTCACCTAATTGTTTGCAATACACAGAATACAAGTAATAACGTTGAAATTACGCAGAAATTGCGAATATCATGCAACTCAAACACTTCTCTTTTTTTGGAATATGCGTCATCTGGGAAACATTCAGAGACCTTGCATAACTTGCTTTCCTTTGTAGTTGTACTTCGTGTCAGTGGCTGACTCCAAATGAAGTCAGGGCTGTGCTGACTTATAAAACCGAAGTTGTGCTTGCAACAAATATTTTGATCCAATGCATGTAAAAAATATTTTATTTGGATTGGTTTGAATAAATATATTAACGTCAAGTAAATTATGTGATTAAGTATTGAACACACTTTATTACTTTTTTTAAATGGTATCTGTGGCATGCATGACATTTTTATTACCCAAATCGCAAAACGTTAAAGTCAACTGTCACGTCTTTTTTTACACGTCATTAATATGTCAAAATTGAAAGCAGCACTAGAAACATGGCAAAATTGTGGCAAGCCCGGCCATAGACTAGACGCCACAAATTAAAAGAAGAAGAAAAAGAAATACCCGGCCCGTTTTTTTCTAAGTCACGAAGTCTAAACCTTTACCTTTAGCTAATTAACGCATGTGTTTGTAGTTGTGATATTTCCAGTAAAACACTGCTATTTTTACTATAATTTTCTCTTACACTAAGCCTAAAGCTTGTAAATATGGTTCGAGTGATAACACAAGAGACCTACGATGAAGTTGTTCAGGAGAACATTGCTGAGTTCGATATGCCTCCTGAAGAGGCCATACAAGACGCTGTAGCTCAGTTTGAGGCTCAGGTATTTAGTTAAATTTATTTATTTTTTACTCAGAAATATCCTTTCTATAGTGTGGTAGTATAGCAGCATATTATGCTACACTTTGACTAAGTTCTAGCCAAAGTCACAGTTAATTGAGTCTACTAGGTCATGGTTGGGGACCGGTATAAGGCCTTCTGAGTCTTATTGATACTTTCTGAACTATATATAGTAAATTTAATTAACCACATATAATTAATGAGAGCTAAGTCCACACTCCAGTGGTTTATGACAAAGTTGTCATAATAGCTCTAAATAGCTAAATAAATAAATAATGTTATAACAGTTATATCCAACTGAATGTGATCATCATCAGTCATGCATTAGTCATATTGACTCATCTAATCATTACCTATTATTAGATAGATTTATCTATTATTAGATCTGATCAATTCAAATGAATCTGTAGGTAAACCTTGCTTTTATTTAAAAGCTATGAGCATAGTTTATTTATTCAAGGGCATAAATAACTAATATTAATCACAAATAATCTTAGATGTTTAACAAACTTAACTTATATTTTTCATTACAGGGTGTAGACCTGTCCCATATAATAAAAGATCTAGCGCTCAGCTTGGGAGATGACCACCTTGTCAGCACTACAATCAAGAACCTTAAAGCTCTTTGTAGTGCAGAGAAAGTTGATTCTGATACAGTTTTGAAAGAACTGGAGGTTTTAAAGGTAATTGATTAACAAACTTTTGGTTTATCTAAAAGTAATTATACAATAATAAAGCTATTAGGTTTGTTTTGATTTGAATGTGTGTGGTGGAGAAACCAAAATAATTATATCAAAATGGTAAATTTCAAGCAATTTTGACATTTCAATGGTTACTTTTCCTAATGCGTATGGACAGTGCGTCTCTGTGATGCGCGTAGTCGGGATACGCAGTCCACGCGTACATTGGATACGCGTACAGTTCTTGTACAAACCGCCGGCGCCGTGAAGTTGAACGCGAGGTCAATAGATCCATAGCGCTACGCGAGCCCCGCCATGACTCCGAGAATCTTTAGAACGATTAACACGCGTATCTATTCATATTGCCGTTTAAATATAGCTACCCGGGCGTGCACGTCCACTTTGACTCACGACCAAAAAGCAAAAACCGACTGACGGTAGATCGTGCGACAGTCGGCACGCGTTCTCCAAGAGTGTACGCGTTGCTGCAAGTATGGACTTGGCGTTCCAGGACACGCGTAACAGACTACGCGTAACCGACTACGCGTAATGTACGCGTTGTCCGTACGCAGCTTTACTTATAAGCTATTCCTGATTAAAAAAACAGAAGATTTGGGGTGTTTGAATTCTGAATTTTGATTGAAATTGATCTTGATGATTCATATAATTGAATCTATTTAATTATAGATTCCATTGTATCACATCTGAGTTCAAAACTAGTAATGTCAACAAACCTATGATAATTCCAGACAGAATGCGACAAAGATATAGCGCACAGAGTTCGCGCGGGCAAAGAAGGTGCTTACAAACTTCTAGTGGACCTACTCTACACAAAATCAAGCGTGTTACAGCAAGAGTTGAGAGAAAAGGACAGAAAGATTATTGAGAGTACGCTAAATGCGCTGGTCGCTTTGATGGACAGCCAACCGGACTTTTTGGATGCGAGAGGCATTGATATTATCAAGACGTAAGGTTATTTATTAGTTGGCAACTAATGCTTCAGCCCCAAAGTCTCAAGTGACATGAAAAATGTATTATTTGGCTAATTTAAAATCTTTAGACATAAAACAGACGAAAAATCTCTAGTACTATTCCGCTTAACCTTTTAACTAATGAGGTCACACAGTTACCACAGTTAAACTCAAAAGAAAAATATCGACATGTGTTTCATCCCTCCACGGGACATCCTCAGGACCATCGACTTGTTCTCCGGCAGACGTGTTGCTCCGTCGAGCGCTGGAGCCAAAGTAAAAAAAAAATAGTCTTTATTAAACAAAAACCGAAACTCTTGTCAAGAACTTAATATAAAATAACTGATTATTTAGATGACAAAAAAGCTTCAGACTGCTCCAACTCGGCATCCATAATTCTATATTCATTGTAGTCATCATTTGGATGGGTGACCGCCAGTGGCAATTTCAATTGAACGCTTCCGTGCTTCTAGGGCACATTAAGCTTTCGGTCCTGGATTTTTTAATGTTGTTAGGCCATGGCAAAGGCATTTAACTCTGACTGACAAACTTATTTATTTATTTTAATAACAGTCGAGCAGCTTTCGCTGATGTGTCTATGTCACAGTGTTGAAAAGTCAAGTTCACTTATAAGCACTGATTCTATTAAACTTGATTGTTTTTAATTGTTAACAGTTTATTTGTTCCCAACCAAGCATCGAGTTTATTCTTGAATGCTATTATCGAGGTGGCAGTAACTACTTCTTCTGGAAGCTGATTCCATCCTTTAAATGCATTTTTTATGTTACAGACATACTTTAAACACATACTTTACATAGTTTAAATGCATTTTTTTATGTTACAGAATCCTTGACAATGTTGAAAACGAAAACATAACTCTGGCAACACTGAAATGGACTTCTAACTGTTGTTTGAAACATGAGATGAACAGGCAAAGACTATTCGCTAAGAATATACCGGAGAATTTGAAACTGCTTTTAAATGTCACTGGCAATGAAAAGGTAAAAATAACCAGACTATTATATATATTTTTACCGCTAAAGTGGCAACCAAGTCTAGAGCCCACTTGATTGTAAGTGGTTACCGTAGCCTATGTACACTTGCAACATCAGAGATAGTACTTGCGCGTTGCCACCCTGAGATGTTAGATGGAAAGTCTCATGTGCCTGTAATTATTATTTTATATACTTATTATTTTTTTTACCACTAAAGTGGTAACCAAGTGTAGAGCCCACTTGATAGTAAGTGGTTACCGTAGCCTATATACACTTGCAAATTTTTTTTTTTTTTTTTTTTTATTGGTTATAGACCAACGTTTGACCACTACCTCACCTGATGGGAAGTGTTGGTGTGGTCGATGATGGAGCACGCTGGTCTAGAAAGAACCTGTAAAAAAAAAAAAAAAAAAAAAAATATCAGAGATAGTACTTGCGCGTTGCCACCCTGAGACGTTAGATGGAAAGTCTCATTTGTTTTTTTCTTTCTTGTGCCTGTAATTATTAATTTTATCATATTTTCAGCTGCTACTAGAGACACTGGTGGTGGTCAGACGTCTGACATTAGACGACGATATACGCCACGAGTTCGGCAAGGCGCACGAGCACGCTAGAGAAATGGCTGCTATGATGTTGGACCCCATTAAGAATCTACTGAAAGGTAATGCAATAAATATTATTAACTACTAGACCCGGCGCGGTTTCACCCGCGGTTTTTTTTCGCAAATAAATTTATACACCCTGTATATTTTCTCACCGTCTAAACCTTCCTTGGGCATCTACAATAGGGCGGTTACCGCAGCCTATGGACGCTTGCAATACCAGAGGTATCACTCGCGGGTTGCCACCTTGAGGCTAAGATTGAAAGCCTCAAAGTCAAAGTGATGATTTATTTCAATAAAATCACAAGGATCATTTTGAAACGTCTTAAAGCTAGGTGAATGCTTTGAATGCTTCCTCAGCTCCATTCCGCGGATATTTGGACTTCCCCTCGTAAATGGAAGCAATGAATGGATAAATATATATATATTTATATATTTTGTGCAGAACACCTAGACCCGCCGCTAGTGACGGAGCTGCTAGTGACGCTGTCATCTCTACTAGTTCGTAACGAGCTGTGCGCGGCCGCCGGGGATTGCGCGTTACTAGACGCCTTGGCGAGGAACTACGACCGCGCTGTAGTTGCTCAACAGGCTGCTAAATTGTAAGTAGTGACAGAGCTACTAGTGACAGAGCCACTAGTGTCAGAGCTACTAGTGACGGAGCTACTAGTGACGGAGTTGTTTGTGACAGAGCTACCAGTGACGAAGTTGCTAGTGACAGCTATTAGCGACGGACTTGTTAGTGTCACCGTCTTTACTAGTTTATAATAAACCAGTGATAGATAGAGATAATAATACTAGTGATAGAATTGTTAGACGCGTTGTGTTTGCACAATAGACTGCTAAATTGTATGTAGTGACAGAGTTACTAGTGACAGGATTGCTACAAAAACGATTGTTTAAAAGTGATATTTTCTATGCATTGTTTGAACGCTTTTTAAATTTAGATAAGAATTAAAAATATCAGTATTAAATTGTGCAATAAAACTTTAATATACTAAACTACGATATGTTAGTAATAAGTTACAAAACATAAAAAGTTTGACACGACCTAATTCGCAATCTTTTGTATTATTTCTACTATGCTCTTAGAATAGGCAAATTATTTTTATATTTTATTCCTTCAACTCCCAACAATTTAAATCAGCGCTACTACAACTAGTCGTCTTCAACACTGGGCCGAGGCGATGCCGATCTATTATACGGCCTAAACAGTAACTGACAGAACTGTTATTTTCAAAACCCACACATTTTCTCAGCAGACTGATAATGTGATCTCACAAATAGACACCTCTCGTTATCCAAGTGCAACGATTTGTTTTTAACTATTATCTCGTTTTCTATCATAGATCGTTCATGTATCAACTCAGCTCGCACTTTTTCTGTCTCCAAATACCGCTTTTGAAGCAAACTCATACTCTCATTCAAATCTCTCACTTCTTCTATAAGACCTATTAGAGATCCTTCTCTGCAATTCTCGACGTTTGGTCTACAGTTTTTTGTATTCAGTCTGGTCTGGGCAACTTGAATTCTCTGCGATACCTTCATCATTTCGTCATGCAACGTCTCTAGAATGTTCTCCGTTTCTACTATCTTTTGCAGTGTTAAACGTAGCTGATTTTCCAGTTCAGTTTTGACTTCTTCCGTTCTAGCTATACGTTCAGATAAAGCATTGTTGACTTTTATGTCTTGTGAGCGCAGATCTCTGGCTGTGTTGATGAGTACAGCGTCGACTTTAGCTCTTAGTTCTTTAGAACGATCGATTGCAGCCTTGAATTGCACTAACCCATCTACTGTGTAATGCTCCCAAGATTGTACATCCGATTGACCTTCTGACAGCCTGGTAGCCCCAGATGACTCCTTCACGTTTTCAGACTTAGTTTGCAACTCGTAATTGGCAGCTTCGTATTTAAAAGCCAGACATTTGTTGCTCCAATCTCGTTCTAGCGTGTTTTTGGCTGCCACGTTCATTTTCATCTGGTTTTCAATATCCCTAAGCATCTCTCTGTGGAGACGTCTACAGTTTTCGATCAAAGCTGATTCTGTGAAAAGGTGTTCTTGAGGCATATCGTATATCAGGTCCGATTGCATTCTTAACCGTCTCAAATCTAAACACTCCTGGTTGATATAATTGGGTATGTTTAGAGTATCCATTGCGTTTTTGAGTTGTTGTCTCTGTGCTTCTAATATATTGATTTCAGCGTCGATATCTCTTATAGCTCTTTCTAGTTCAGCTCTCCAGTAGTTGATGTGTCTCGCTCGATGTTTTAGTTGGTCAGTACTATCGCTGAAGTCTTCGCACGATGTTTGATTCACTTTCACGATGCAGTTCTTGGTTATAGAGGTGTTATCATCAGTGATGTGGATGATGTCTCCTTTTAGAACTCTCCGGTTGTGCTCATGCCATTTCTGGATGGTCGATAAGCCGTAGTTGTGGTCACCGAATGATAGGTAGTCCCCGTTTTCAGCGGTCGTCATTATTCTTTCTAGTTCATCCCTACCGGCCATTTTAGACGAAATTTGGAATTTGAATGTTTAGAAAGACCTATATGACTCGAAGCCGGATGATTCGAAGTGAACCAATATTTTACGGTTTCAGTCGAAAGGAAAGTATTGATTTAATGGTCGCCATAGGAATGGTTGTATACGGAAGTAACGATTTATGGTTATGGAATAAGGTTGAATCTATAAACTGGAATTAATATTCATTATGGCTTGTCACGCTATTTTTGTTGTTGAGAAAGCAAAGAACATAAATCTCATTTTCTTTTTTTTATTTAGTAGTCGACTGATTAAATTTAGTAGTCGACTGGAAAAAATCCTTGTAAACATAATAATTCTTGGATATTACCAATTATAACTTAGCTAAATAAACAAGAATTTTAAATTATGTTTTTAGTTTTATTTCCGCATATTAAGCTATCGACATTTTCTTACTTGACTTGACTAATGTGACAGGAGAGACTTTTTCTTTTTTAATTCTCTAATGAGTTATGTCTTCGGTGAGTAAGTTCGTATGAGTCATTGGCTAACACTGGTGCCGGAGTAAATAGGCCGTCTAAAGGCCTCTGTCATGGCCAACTTCGAAAAGCGAAAAAACTGGAGCGCTGGCTAACGAAGTTAACCACCGTTCCGCGTAGTCACTATTTGGATGGGTGACCGCCAGTGACAATTTGAACTGAGCGCTCCCGTACTTCGGATGGCACGTTAAGCAGTCGGTCCCGGCTTTTACAAAGTTGTTAGGCCATGACAGAGGCCTTCGGGCGGCCTAAAAACTCTGTCACCAGAGTTGGCCACTAACTCATAAGAACATTACAGGCGCATGAGACTTTCCATCTAATGTCTCAGGGTGGTAACACGCAAGTGATATCTATGATGTTGCATGCGTACATAGGCTATGGTAACCGTTACCATCAAGTGGGCCGTACGCTTGGTTGCCATTTTAGTGGTATAACCTATAACATTTTAGTGGTTTACCTGGTAATAGGACTCTTCAGCAAAAGTCCGTCTTGGGTAACACCGCAGTGTCAGATATTCTACCTCCAAGCAGTAGTGTGCAAGCTGCACTGTGTTTAGGTTCGAAGGGCACTGTAGCAAGTGAAATTACTGGGCGAAAGAGACTTAACAACAATGTCTCGGGGTGATAAGCGCAGTGCAGTGCCACGCAAACACTTACAAACTTTAAGCTTTGGGTGGCACTGCATCTGTTATAGTCAGGCGTGGTGCTTAACATCAGGCGAAACGGCGATGTTTATTTATTGTATAAATGTAGATATAAATGAAGAGTAGTAGAGTTCTCTGTGATAGAGCTCGTCCGGGGAAGGACTACCACCATACCTATTTCTGCCACCAAGCAGTAATGCTCGCATTGCTGTGTTCCGGTGTGAAGGGTATGGTTTCCGGTGAAATTACTGGCACATGAGGCTTTCGATCTTAGCCTCAAGGTGGCAACCCGCGAGTGATACCTCTGGTATTGCAAGCGTCCATAGGCTGCGGTAACCGCTTACCATCTTGTGGGCCGTATGCTTGGTTGCTACTTATGTTGTATAAAAAAAAAATGTTTTCCAGAGCGACTGCACTAGCTGGCAACGACGACGTAAAGCGAGATCTTGTTAAGAAGGGAATTGCGCCCGTCGTTATATCAGTGCTTAGCAGACACGCGGTAAGCATTAGCAGGAAGAAAGAACACACAACATACAGGGTTTTTCATTATTAGCGCGTTAAAAATTACGAATGATAAAGTTTATCTAGTCAATTCTTAGTTATCCTTGTTGGAAATCGAGACGGGCGGCATAATAATAAATATTCGTGATTCGATCCAAATTTTTGCATTTACAATAGTAGTACTATTTCAGAGTAACGCCGCAACAGCAGCGCTCCTGCTGAAGAGTATAGCGGCGCTGACTTTACGGGAGCCGGCGCACAGCTTGCAGTTCTTCGAGAACGGCGCTCCCGACGCGATTGTGGAATGTATGAAGATACATCCTGACAACGCGTCCGTGCAAGTTAGTACTGTTCCGCGGGTTCATCATTTGGATGGGTGACCGCCAGTGGAAATTTCAACTGAGCGCTCCCGTGCTTCGGAGGGCACTTTAAGCAGTCGGTCCCGGCTGTTTCAAAGTTGTTAGGACATGAGAGAGGCCTTCGGGCGGCCTAGAAACTCTGTCACCAGAGTTGACCACTGACTCATACGAACGAAAGAACGAGTACTTACTGATTCACCTGGTCAATCAAGGCCATGATGGAGGCCTTAAGGCTGCGTTTCCACCAGATATGTGCGAGAATGTGTAGCGAGGAAAGTGTTTTAGGAACCTATAGAATCCCTTCTAGATTCGAAAATTCTAGAATGGATGTTTTTCATCTAAAATAGTCAACTGGAGCAAAATGGAGGAGGCCTTTACTTACTTTAAAATTCTTTAAAATTTAGAAATCAACATATTTTATAAATCAATTTATTTTTTTGCATGAATTATCTTATAAAGTTTTTTTAACAAATGAATTGTAAATTAAATTATCAAGAAAATAAATGAGGCTTTATTATATAAAGAATCACTTCATTAAAATCAGAGCGAGGCACACTTTCGCTCGCGTGGCATGCGCGCGCTTGGACCTACACGAAATGCGTGCCTTAGCCCTTAGCTTCAGTGCCGGCAAACTCGCTCTCTGGGTGAGGTAAGTACAACCGGTGGGAGGTAGGGAGTGGCCTTATGTGCGTACTACTAATATCTGTTCTGTGGTTATAGGGAGGCGTGGCGCTAAAAGTTTTCTAGTCCCAAAGATATATCCATTATCATCCCTTTGCTTAGTTTGAGGTTTACTAGATAGCGCTGTTTTTTTTTTTTTTCAACTTGTGGGCATCATCTAGCTCCAAGCTAAGCAGAGCTTGTGTTATGGGTACTAGATGACTGATATACTTATCATCTAGTGGGTATTAGATAATAAGTATAATCAGTAAACACACAAGTTTACAATACATAGATAGATATTTTTTATTATACATAAAAAAATACCCAAAACACACGGAACAAATATTTCCAGATCGTACAAACATTTGTCCCAAGGCGGGAATCGAACCCGCAACCTCTGCGTCGCAGGCGGACCTTCGCCCGCCGCGCCACATCTGTCGTCAATAATATGCCCGCCAATATTTATTATTACTAAAGTTAGTTTTCTCTTACAGAAAAACGCATGTTGGGCGATCCGGAACATGGTCGCGAGATCTCGAGAGCAGAACTGCAAATACCTCGAGTTAGGTATAGAGGCGCTTTTGAATACGGCCTACGAGAAGTTCAGCGAAGAATTCGGCTTCGACATCAAATCCGCGCTCCGGGACTTGGAGTGTGAAGTAAAGTTTGACGAGCAGTGGACGGGCAAAGGAGTTCAGTTGGAAAAGTGATATCGAAAGCGGCTCAGCATTTTGGAAGCTTTGACATTCCGATGAACGTGATTCGCGCTGATTCGTTGTTATTTAACTTTGCGGTTGTGACGTAATTTAGCTCAGATAATTAAGATTATAAGCAAGTGGTCTATAGAAGGGGTTTGTACCATTCACACCTATTTCTGCCACCAAGCAGTAATTACAAGCACATAAGACTTCTACGTCTCAGGGTGGCTACCCGCAAGTGATATCTATGATGTTGCAAGCGTACATAGGCTACGGTGACCGCTAACCATCAAGTGGGCAGTACACTTGGTTGCCACTTAAGTGGTATAAAAAACAATATGATCGTAAAGTCTTTATGAAGAACTTTTAAATAGATTCGAAACGTCGGCATAAATGACAAAAACAATTGGTAAATAGCTGTTTAGAAATTTCAAAATGTTTTCCAATAAAATGTTTTTTTGCCCACTCCATTCCACTTTATCCTAAATAAGATCCTCCGCCTAAATAAGATGGTCGATCGAAAATTTCAATTCAGGTAAATGCTAGATTTCTCTCTCTCTCTTCTCTCTCACGGCCGCAAAGTTGTTTGAAGAGCTTTGTATAGCTTTCCAAAGTGATAATTTAAACATTGGAACATGCACTCATAAGATTTTACTAATTTTAGTATAACCTATGAATTAGCAGCTATACTACTAACAAATAATTTAATTGTAGGTAATAGTAGTGGTTATTCTTATACTTATATACTTCGCACAAATAGTCCTAACATTAAAACTTTCAATGCCACTATAATTTTTATTGATTATTAGCTGTTGCCCGCGAGTTTGTTCGCGCGGAACTCGGGAACCGTACTTTATTCCGGAATAAAAAGTAGACTATGTCTTATTCCCGATTCCCATTATCTATCTATGTTTTGAATTTCAGCTAAAGTTTAAAATCAGTTCTCTCTCTTTTCTGTTATATAAAGTTACGTCTTTTTTGTGTGGCCAGTCCCTAAGATTCCGTGTAGTGGGTACAAAGACCCACACAACATAGTGCCACAAGTCACAACAGACTGGCTGAATACTTGCAGATCATGCAATCAACCTGCAAGGGAATCAAACCCGCGCCTCAACCGGGTATTCACCCGCCGCTCCACTGCACAGAGGTCTTCAAATACTCTAATGTCCTAATTCATAAAAGAAACTGACATTTTAGCTAAGTATTATCCATCCTTGTCATTTTTATATTTGAAAGACACATTAGTTAGCAGAGGTATATTAAAAGTATGGTTCGTTTATGAATGAGGCCCTAAGAATGTATCTTATGAATAAATATTATTCAGTAACTAATATTATAAAATGGTGCTTAAAACTGCGTTTTCATAAAAACATTTTTATTGATCACATTCGTTTCATTACAAATTACATTACAGGTAAAATTAACCCAATGGTTGACCACAATGACGCTTTTCAAATTATTAATTTATCAGACGAATGCTAGACTCTAATTCTTCCTTTGTGAAGTTAGTCGTTTGTGATGCAAATACTCCAAAAAAATATATTTTGGTCAAATCCAACCTGGCTAGGCTGGCAAGGCTGGATTTGACCAACTTTTGTAATAACTATTCCGCGGAATAAGAAATGTCAAATACAAGGAAACAGTTAGTTTACTAGCGAATAACTACGATTTACTCGGGAGAAAAGCGCCTAAGTTTGGTCGAATCCAACCTTATTCGTAGTTGTTGGCGAGTAAACTAATAACTTGTTTTTGACATTTCTTACTCCGCAGAATAGGGATAACTATTCTGCGAAGTAAGAAATGTCTTCTTCTTCTTTTACTTATGGCGTCTGTGGCTGAGTTAGCCACAATTTTGCCAATGTCGAGTCGACAAGATTTAAAACTGTACAACGATGGAGGTTTGAGTATGAAAAATGGTCGGTCTAACAGAGGAAGACTCAACCATAATTTGGAAACAAAGTGATTTATTTTAGCCTGCAAGAAAAGGACAATAAGAAATGTCAATGCGGAGAGTAAACTGACTATTTCCTTTTATTTGACATTTCTTATTCCGCGGAATAGTTATTCCAAAAGTTGGTCGAATCCAGCCTAAATAGTATACATAATTCACGTAGGTGTATTAACCCAAGTGAATTAAGTTCGGCTAACTTCACGTCGGCTGAGATCCGCCGCTAAGACCTATTATTTATATCGCGATCCTCATTACTCAAATGACCTAGCTGCAATATCGTTGTACCACGAAATCGATGCCGTGCAACAAAACAGAGCGGAAGGCGACTACCGATTAATCGTGGTAAAAATCGTAGTTCAACTTATGTCGGTGACGACTAAGCTCAGAGCAATCACGGGCATAAGCTGAACCACGAACACTTAACGATTTTGTCCGAAGATACCTTGGTCCATTCGCACCGCTCCAACCACTGTGTGAATGGTCCCATTCAACAATAATACTTGGTCAATGTGTACCGTGGTTCGAATAGCTCATGATTTTCATTCAAAATGATCCTTGCGTTAGTAAAGAATAAAAAAAAGACCTTTACATGGTGCGAAACGACTAAAGCCTCAAGAGAAGAGCACTGCTTATGCGAGTGCCTATGGTTTATTTAGCGTCTAACCTTCGCCTCGAAGACATCTACTGCTCAACTTTCGTCTCCACGGAATGTCACATAATATCTACTAATTAAAAACCGTAATAATAAACGTAACTAAAGTATGTATTTAAAAGAGACAGGTACTAATAATATGGCATGATAGTAAAACAAAGCTATCTAAATATATCTTATGTAGTAGAGTTCTTTGTGTGTCGTCCGGGGAAGGACTACCACCATACCTACTTCTGCCGCCAAGCAGTAATGCTCGCATTGCTGTGTTCCGGTTTGAAGGGTATGGTTTCCAGTGAAATTACAGACACATGAGACTTTCCATCTAACGTCTCAGGGTGGTAACACGCAAGTGATATCTATGATGTTGCATGCGTACATAGGCTACGGTAACCGCTGACCATCAAGTGGGCCGTACGCTTGGTTGCCACTTTAGTGGTATAAAAAAAAGGTATGGTTCTTGAATACGGGCCTTAGCGTTATGAACTTAAGTCTGGAATCCTGCGACATAATGTCATTGGGAGTCAAATACGGTGATACCAGTCATTTTAGCATAACACCCTTTGTGAACCTCGGAATGAGACCTAAAAAGCTGAATTTTTGTATACATCTTAATTTTAGCTTTCTATCAAAAGTCACATAAATCTCGTGTCTGTCGCAAGTCATAAGATCTATTAAACAAATAGAGCACACAATTGGAACAATTCAGTTTATTATCTCTCACTCAGAGGTGAATCGCTAAAATAACACGCGGTTTCGAACTTATGTCCAGACCAAGATAAAGATAAAACACGACAAAAGACAGAATTATATTCTTTGAAAGGGCATACTATTTCTATTCCAGTAGGCAATATCGGTGGATAACTTCTTAAGTAACCTAATTATAGCCTGATCGGTATGAATGCACAAGTACGATCAGTTTTTCGTTGGGAAGCCATTCTGGTCCTTCGAGCCAGATTCAATATGGCGGCTACATCCGGTATTCGCGGGCCTTGTTGAGAAACTTGTCGTACTTCCACTTCCTGTAGTTCATAATACTGCGTCCGTTCATAATCGTGTGCACCATTATCCTCTCATTGTATTCCAAACTTGTCAGCAGCTGAAAACGTTATCAAATTAGGTCGAGCTGCGGTAGTGTTCCACGCGAACAAAGTCGCAACAGTTAAGAATAAGAATAACTATATTCATTTTCTTAGTGCTAATACAATTTAGTGCTAATTTAATATTATTATTTAGAGCTAATAAAATTTAGATATGCCTGAACTAGGAAAACCTGAATTTTAGGCGAAAAAAGGCTAAAAAAATATACTACATATATAATAAAAATTATAAACTACATATATCTAAACCTATACTTACATTACGTTAGTTGTAAGTAAGTTCGTATGAGTCAGTGGCCAACTCTGGTGACAGAGTTTCTAGGCCGCCCGAAGGCCTCTGTCATGGCCTAACAACTTTGAAAAAGCCGGGACCGACTGCTTAACGTGCCCTCACTAAGCGCTCAGTTGCAATCGCCACTGGCGGTCACCCATCCAAACGATGACCACGCAACAGTGCTTAACGTTGATCTGTTATGAACAACTTAGCCAGCTACGTCGCGAGCGCTCCTCAGTCAGTTGTAACTTACTTTAGGCGTCAACAGAAAGTACTGCGCGTTGTCGCATTCCGTCGTTACTTTGACGAGTAGCTGGAACATCTTCCGCTCGTTGATCGGGTCCATTCCCTGGTTGATCTCATCCACGCATCTGTTCACCAAAAATAATGGATTAGAAATCTTTTTTTACCACTAAATAGCAACAACAGCTCACTGAGCTATGATTCTAGTACAATGACTTCAAAATTAGTTGCTTTGAGTACCTAGTTAGTTACCTGAAAGGTACTGTAGTTACCTGAAGGGTACTGTATTCAGTATTCATTTATTTATTGCAGCCATTATGTGACATGGTAAGGTGTTAGTTTAGGAACATAATGAACCTTATTTAGGGTACAGCAACAGTTTGGAGTAGAGGCGGACCGATGTTTATAGATTTAATTATTATACGAACTGTAGTTGAACTGTAGTTATCTGAAGGGTACTGTAGTTACCTGAAGGTCACTGTAGTTACCTGAAGGGTACTGTAGTTACCTGAAGGGTACTGTAGTGAGGGACTGGAGCGCCATGAGGTAGAGCGCAGTGCAGAGCGCTCGCTCGCCCCCTGACTGCGCGTGGCGCGTCAGCTGCTGCAGTTGTTCTGACGCGCGGAAACTGACCATGATGCTGATGCCGTATTTGTCGTAATCATCCTGAGAATTAAATTATGAGAATAGGCATGAGAAACCAAGAATCACTATAATTACTCGGTAATTATATTATAATTACTTAATTAATTTATTTATTTATTATCTTGTAATTATATTATAATTACACTATATTCCCGTGCTTCGGATGGCACGTTAAGCAGTCGGTCCCGGCTTTTTCAAAGTTGTTAGGCCATGACAGAGGCCTTCGGGCGGCCTAGAAACTCTGGCACCAGAGTTGGCCACTGACTCATACGAACGAACGAACGAACGGACTATAATTACGCCTTCACCTTATGAAAAATGATTCAAGAAATATAAAAAAAAAACATATTTCTTTTTACATTAGATGCGAGATTTATAATATTTTTCATAAAATAAAACCACAAAAAACAGCAAAATTTTTGAATATGTTTGAAGCTAAAGAATCTGAACTATACAACGCCATCGGCTGGATGGTAAGAGTGACGAGCTCGCTACGCCGCGGCGCCGCTGTCAGCGCGCCAGCATTCGCTGGACATTCGGCCCCCTCTCCATACTCGTACTGGATGCGTTCACGGCGTGAACAACATGACTATTAAAAACTAGCAGTTCTCCGAACAGTAGACCTCGCAAGCACAAACTTGTATGCAAATTACTGCATTTTGATCAATTTACTTAAAAATGTTAAGGACAAAGTAAAAAAAGGTATATGTATTTTCTTTTGGGTGTGTGAAACTTATTAACCTATTAAATTAACTTATTCCTTGAATATTATTAATGAAAGGCCCTGTATATAGTGATGTGATTAGTCAGTACTTACATCACTGCCCGCTCGCTCCAGTTTGATCTCGCCCGCACAGCCGAGCTTCGCGAACATGTCCCCGAAGCTCTTGTTGATATTGCGCAGGAGAAACTCGAGCGGCGGGAGCCATTTGTCTCTGTTTATTCAAAACTTATTATAGTTTTGAACGGTTGAAAAGCGAAGGAAGATAGGATTTAGCAAGAACCTCTGAACTGAAGCTTTTTATAAATAAAACTAGCGACCCGCCTTGGCTTCGAACGTGTGCTAAGGCACATGTAATAATTTAATGTAATGTAAGTAGGTATAGCCTGCAGGCCGCTATTTAAAAAACTTAATTTGTTAACGCTTCCGTGTCTTTATTTAAAACAATTAGCAATTTTTATAAAAGAGAACCCATATTTATTTAAAACCCATCAAGACGTTCGTACCCGCCAACGTAGAACACAAACAAATACTAGGCTCTTTATTCCATTGTGTAAAAAGTCACTTCAAAAAAATGACAACTTTATGGACGCAAAAATCTTTAACAAACTACCTGAAGAGCTCAAAGAACTATCCGGTGACCTTTTTAAAATAAAACTACACAGATGGTTGGAGGTGTTTTTATTCGGTGGATGAATTTCTGAATTGGAAGAAGGTTTATTAGATGCAAACATTATTGTTATTATTTTTTTCATTATATTATACTCAAAATTTGGGTTTCTGACATTTTGTTATTAATTTTAACCAAGTAATAATTCATTAATTAGATATTAGTATTGATTTTTTTAATGATTTTTTTAGTAAGTGATCACATTTTTAACATTGTACCTACTACTCAGACCTTTATTGCTTTACCTCAACTATAATATTTGCATGCTTGTGAAGCAAAAACATGTTGTACTTCATATTATTATATTAGGACCTATAATGTATCCTACCGTGTTTTAGCAAATAAACTTATTTCATTTCATTTTATTTAATTTCATATAAATAATGTCTAATTAAGTACACAATGGTCCTTTGTTGATAAATAAATACATTGAAATTAAATAACGTATAAAATTTTCTCTTATAGCACTCTATAATATAGTTCAACTATAATATTTATGTAGATATGACATTTGTTATGATGCACCCCGACCAATCTTCCATATAAAAACAGACTCCTCTCCATCCAAAGGTTGTCTGGCAGAGATCGCTTACCTAGCGATAAGACCGCCCATTGTACGTATACATTTTGTTTTATCTTGTAGTCTTTAGTTTTAATTATTAAGTTTGGTGTAAGTACAATAAAGAATTTTCATTCATTCGTTCTATCTAATACTGAAAACAGCATTAAAATCCGTCACGTAGTTTAACCGTTCTAAGCGTACGACGCCCATGGTTGGCGATGAGCGACTTTATTTTATACTATGAAGATGTTTCATAAAAACATAAACATGGTCATAGGTTCGATCCGGTAGTCATACATACATCATACGGTGAAGGAAAACATCGTGAGGAATCCGGCATGTCTAAAAACTAAAATGTCGAAAGATAACGCCATCCACCAATCCGCATGTGCCATCCATCAATCCGCATTGGGTCCGCGTGGTGGATTATGACCTAATCACTTTCGCTTGGGAGTAGGCCAATGTCCCAGCAGTGGGAATTAGAAGGCTTGTCTTAAAGAATAGGTACCTTAGTTTCTTCATCTTGTCTTCGAGTAGTTTGTTCATATCACTGGAACTGTTGACATCACTCTTTAGTTTTGCAATCGTCTTCTCTCGTTCCTCGTACTCTTTGATCACCTGGACAAAATAAAAAATATATGGCAGACATTTTTAAACAGCAAATCAAACAAAGCTTGTACGAACACCAGATAACTCTTTGTGGAGGAAGTCAGGGTCCTGTGGTAGTTTGTTGTTGCAGCATCGCTTCGCTGCAACCAGTTTTTCTTTGTTCAAGTATACCGGCTCATCCCCTGTTCTATGCCATCATTCGACATTTGACGACCAATGTGGCGCGGTGGGCGAAGGTCTGCCTCCGACGCAGAGGTTGCGGGTTCGATTCCCGTCTTGGGACAAATGTTTGTAGGATCTGCAAATATTTGTTCCGGGTGTTCTGGGTGTTTTCTATGTATAATAAAAAATATCTATCTATGTATTGTGTTGTATTAAATATATATCAGTCATCTAGTACCCATAATACAGCTCTGTTTAACAGCAGCTTACCTTGGGCTAGATGATGCTGTGTGGATGCTAGATTGTCAGCATTATTTATATTCCTCCTTGTGCGAGAAGTCAAGGTCCTGCGGCAGTTTGTTGTTGAAGCATCGCTTCGCTACCACTAGCATGTCTTAAAAAAGCTTACCTGGGGGCTTATTCGCTATGACCTAGAAGATTCCGTACCAATAACGTGTAACTTAGTAACGTGTTCTATACGTGCCATGGTGTGGAATTGTAAAATTGTTATCCGTATCTGTGTTGTTTCAATAGCGATAGTTTCGCTATCGAAAGGTTGACTTTAAAAAACAGTCAGACGAGCCCTAAAACGTGGCTCATCAACAACGATTCCACGCAGATATCGCAACCAGCCCGCGTTTGGTTATAGCGAATAAGGCTCCTGCTCATACCCATGACATGCAATCATTCCTTCTTTTGCGGGAAGTCAGGGTCTTGCGGCAGTTTGTTGTTGCAGCATCACTTCGCTGCTACCAGCTTCTCTTTGTTTAAGTTTACCTGCTGATCCCTCTTTTCTATGCAATCATTCCTTGTAGAGAAAGACAGGGTCCTGTGGCAGTTTGTTGCAGCAACATTGCTTCGCTGCCAAGCTTACCTGCTCATCCCCCTGTTCCATGCAGTCCATCCTCGTCTGCAGCTCATAGCAGTGCTCGACTAACGCGGTGACATCCGATGGCAGCACATCGAACTCCTCTTTGTGCGGGAAGTCAGGGTCCTGCGGCAGTTTGTTGTTGCAGCATCGCTTCGCTGCAACTAGCTTCTCTTTGGCGTTGGATTTGGCGCGGTTGAGGCAGTTCTCTATGTTTTCTAGTGTCGCCTAGAAAAAGTTAATGAAATAAATAAAAACTAAATACAGTAAAATAACTCTCGTATACTGAAACAGAACGTTCAGACTGTGCTTATGAAGCAATTACCACCAAAACCGATGTAGAAAGTCATGGATGGCGAAGGCTCAAGATAGGTCGTCATGGCATTTTTTTGGGGAGGCATATTATGTTTAGCTGTGAACATCTGATAAAATGTAATGTGTAAGGCTGATTACTGAAATAAAAAAAATTTGTATCAAACTAGTCCCTAGGCGTCAAATCGTTACTAAACTACATACAATTTGTTCGAAATTATGAAGGTATGGGATATATCTATGTTTGTAGCGTTATGATTAAATGAAAAACACCTCACCTGAACATTATGCAGTTCACTCTTCAAGTCTCGCAGTTCGGCCTCTTGCTGAACTATTGCATCCCTGCTGAATTCTAGCTTAACCTGAAACAATACGTCATTAATTACAATTAGAATTTATTTATTTAATGTTATAGTTAGCTTACATAAGTACGCTTACTAGGTATCTTAACGAAATTAATATAAAAACTTAAATATATTCTTAGTGACTTAAATCTTATCAAAGGTAGTAACAGAATGTTTTATTAACGAGGAGTAAGAACGTTCGTATGAGTTTGTTACGTGTAGGTTTAATGAAATACGAAGTCACAACGGTGTAATATTTATTATATGTTAGGCGCCAGGAGGGTTTTTACAGATGGTCGACGGAGCCCTTCCACTCCAATTTTGCCGGCTATGGCAGCTAGCGGAGATCTATGAGTTGCACTCTAATGTCCGTAAATAACAGGGCGTTTCCGTAGGCTACAACAAAGGTAAGAATTACTTAGGATTTAGCACTTACTGGTATACGCTGTTAGGCACACAGGTGGCTCAAAAACCTATATAAACACTCACCCCTATGGCAAATAAAAGAAACACAACTCAAAATAAGTAGGTATCATTTAGCTACTTTCACAAAAGAATTTCATGAGATTGCACTTCTCAAGAACAACCGTGCGTGCGCACAATCCAAAGATATATCTCATAATGCTGATGCATTCAGCCTTGCTTGAATGCTTTAATGTTCTTGCTTCCTAACTGATCGTGGACTACCTGCTTTTAGTAATTTTATTTAGTAGGTAGACATTGGAACCATCATCGTTTAAAATAAATTAACACCAAAATCAGAAACATGAAAAAGTCAGCCTAGCTGAGATGTGAACTCCGTGCGTCGGCACCGCAGTCGAGCCATTTACAGCTGAGCCAATGGACAGTTATGATGAGCGTTCGAAATAACGAATAGTTAAAGCCTGTATGTAATGACGTCATTGAACTAACTAAAACTTTAGAATAATTAAAACGGTCATTACAATATCCCCCCCCGCAATAAAAAAAACTTTTTTTTTTTGTATTGTACCTAACTCTTTAAAATGACTTCAAATCCTTTGCATGCCATGTACCAATATCTTTTCCTTGTATGTTATTTAATCTGTAAATGTTATTTGAAATTTTGTCAATTATTATTGCTTTCTCAAATTTAGGTGCTAACTTTGCCATAAAACTATTTCCAGCATTAGATAAGTGTTTAGTTTTTTTCCAAACTGTGTCTCCTATATCAAATTTAGCAGGTCTTCGCCTTAAATTGTAGATTTTTTGACTTTGATTATGAGCCTCTCGGAGTCTATGGCCTACTAGTTGATAATTTTCATCACGTTTTTGAAGCTGTTCTAAAAATTTTTCCAAACGCAGGTCTAGTGGTTCTGTTAGTGCATCATGATTTGATTCACACGGTATTTCATAGTCTAATACACCTGTTTCTCTGCCAAAAAATAGATATGACGGCGTGAAGCCTGTGGTTTCATGGACAGCCGTTCTAATTGCATGACCTATTTCACCTATATGAATATCCCACTCAGTGTGCTTTTTACGCTTTACATATGTGGAAATCATTGTCCCTATTACTCTGTTAACTCTTTCTGTGGGGTTGCTTTGAGGATGATAATTTGGCGTAAACCACAACTTACAGTTGTATTTAGTTGCTAATTCTTTGAATAAGTGTGAGCTAAATTGTTTTCCATTGTCACTAATTATTGCTTGAGGGGCACCAAATAGTAACATCTGATTTTCCACAATTTCACAAATTTTATCAGCCTTAGCATTTCGCAAAGGGAACAGTAATGCTAACTTACTAAACCAACATGTAATTACCAGTAACATAGTGTTTCCTTTCTTACTCTTTGGGAATGGACCCATTAAATCTAATGAAACCACCTGCCAGGGCGCTGAAACTTCTCGATGTTTTCCCATTTGACCAAAGGGTAAGTTTTGAGTTACCTTATGTGTGGCGCAGACTTCACAGTTGTTGACGTATTGTTTTACATCCTTTAACATCTTTGGCCAAAAATAGTCTCTTTTTATTCTATAATATGTTTTGCGGATTCCTAAATGTCCTGCTTTAGGATTATCATGGCAAGATTGGAAAATTTCTTGTCGTAATGTTTCTGGTATGTATAATTTCCATAAATTCTCTTCATTTGGATACTGTTTCATGTGTATTTTCTTGAAGAGTAACCCATTTGAGATAGCCCACTCTGTATTATTATTTTGTCCTGCTTGTAGGTTCTTAACCTTGGCTTTATACCATTCATTCTTATGCTTTTCTTTAATTTCTAGTATGTTTAACTCTGCAGTGGCTCTGGACAGTGCATCTGGTACTGTATTTGTTTTTCCTGGCCTATGAACAATGTCAAATGAAAACTGTTGCAATTTCATTGCCCACCTTGCCAATCTACCATGTGGATCTTTCATTTTATGTAACCATTGAAGTGCGCTGTGGTCGGTAACCACGGTAAAATGCACACCGTCTATGTAAGGTCTAAATTTTTCAATTGCGTATACTACACTTAATAGTTCCCTTTCTGAAGTAGAGTATCTTTTTTCTGTTTCCGTGAGTTTTCTGCTTAGAAATGCCACTGCTTGCTCACTATCTTCTGTCTCTTGACATAAAACAGCACCAATTCCTTCATTTGACGCATCGCACTGCACCATAAATGGTTTCGTATAATCTGGACATGACATGACGGGAGTTGAAGTAAGTAAGGTCTTTAAGGATATAAACGCTTCCTCGGCATCCTTTTGCCATACGAATGGTTTTTTTTTATTACCCTTCGTAAGATTGTGAAGGGGTGCGGCTACTAATGAAAAGTTTTTTTACAAATCTCCTGTACCAACTGGCCAAGCCTATAAACCTTTTAAGTTCTTTAACATTCTTG
This sequence comes from Colostygia pectinataria, assembly GCA_951394395.1. Taxonomy (NCBI): domain Eukaryota; kingdom Metazoa; phylum Arthropoda; class Insecta; order Lepidoptera; family Geometridae; genus Colostygia; species Colostygia pectinataria. The sequence continues at coordinate 6,705,621 of OX596373.1, read as the reverse complement.
GGTCTAGGAAATTTTAATATAGCTGAAACCTTTTCTGGGTCTGTACGAAGGCCATCTTTGTCAATTATGTATCCCAAATAACGTAGGCTTGATCTTGCGAATTTGCATTTATCAACGTTTATAGTCAGGTTTGCCCTGTTCAAGGTTGCTGTTACTTGATTTAACAGCTTTAGATGTTCTTCAAATGTTTCCGAACATACGATAATGTCATCTAAATATGCCCAAATTTTATCCTCGTGTGACTGAAACAGAATATCCATAAGTCTCTGCTGTGACTGTGAAGCGTTGACAAGCCCAAATGGCATTACTTTAAACTGGAATAGTCCTCTTCCCGGCACAGCAAAAGCAGTCTTCTCTTTACTTTGGTCATCTAATGGTATTTGCCAAAACGCAGACTTTAAATCAATGGTGCTAAGAAATTTCGCATTTTTCAGATTGTCAATAATGGCAGATACTCGTGGCAGAGGATAAGAATCTCTCTTAGTAACCTTATTTAATTGTCGACTATCTAAGCACAATCTATTCTGACCGTTTGGTTTTTTTACTATGAGTACTGGAGAACACCATGCACTGTAAGATGGTTCTACGACGTCTTTCTCCAGCATATCATCCAGCTCTTCTTCTATCTGTCCTTTAATCATAGGCGAAAAATTATATTGTTTCTGACGTACTGGTTTATGATCCTCTGTATCAATAGTGTGCATCAATAGTGAGGTCCTTCCTAGGCCTGACCCCACAGTTTGCTTCATTTCTTCAATGACTCTATTAAGTTTCCCTTCTTGTACCTCATCCAGGTCGTCCTTACATATAATTGCTGGTGAAACTGACGTTGCTAACACTGATTCATTTCTTGAGTTAGAAGCGTTTCTAAATTTTAATGAAATCCCAAATAGATCAAAAAACTCTTTGCCTAGAATAAGTTCATGCACTGAGTTGTCCATTACCCTTAATGATACAACATGAAATTGGTTATCAAATCTAATCGGAACATCGAAAACTTCGGAAATCTTGTGGCTAACACCATCAGCTGTCGCCACATGTGTGTCATTTAAGGTGTATGACTCAAAACCCAGCGACCTTAATTTTTCAGCAAATACCGTGTTTATTATTGAGCGATTTGCGCCGCTGTCTAACATTCCTATAATTGTCTTATCCAATACATTAATTTCTATGAAAGGCCTATTATCGTTTCTTTTATTAATAACTAGGGAGCACACCTCCCCATATGTAAAGTAGTTATGTACCGTACGAAGCCAGGTCTGCCACTCAACACTATTTCTATCTAGGGAAAAATTCATTTGGCAGCGCTTGAATCTTCCCTCTGTTCGTTTCCCTTGCATGTACACTTTGGGGTTGTCGTGCCAAATTTGCCACATTTGTAACAAAACAGCCTTTGTTTAGGCAATTTGCATCCTCTGAATGTGTGTCCCATTTCTCTGCAGTTCCAGCATCTTTTGTTGCTGTTCGACATGGCGTTAATCTCTGGTATTTCCGCCACTTCGCATACTTCATTTCTTGCACCTTTTTTATAAGCCAAGTCTGGTTCAAGATTGCTTTTAAAGTTAACTGGTTCCTGAAAACGTTCACAGTTCACTTTAGTCCTATCCACAATACGTAAGACGTTTATAAGATCTGCCAGTGAACTAAATTCATCTCTACAAATGGCCCTTTGAAAATAAGGCTGCAAATTCTTTAAAATTATGTAAATTTGTTCACGTTCTTGTGGCTGTGTCGGTAATCTTTTAAACATGTTTTGCATCACCGCCACGTAAACCATTACCGATTCTTCTTTGCCTTGGGTCCTATCACGAATTTCTCTTAACAACTCATCTTGGTAAAAAGGTGCCTGAAAAGTACGTTTCAGAAGAATGACCAACTCGTCCCAGTTCATTACAGCATCTTTATTTGCTCTATACCATATGAGTGCATCACCCTCGAAGAAATCAATAGCATATCGCCAAAGATCCTCATCAGTTGCATTACGCGCGTCTTTGAGTTCGTCGACACGTTCAATGAATGCATTAACGCTATATTTACTGTCTCCTGAAAATTTTACCCCCCACTGATTAATGGGTACAAGTTTCCTTTTAATCCCAATATCATCAAACGTAGATGCCCTAAAAATCTTAGGTTGCTTCATTAATGAGTGATGTTCTAATTTCATGCCATTATTTTCCATTTTGTTAATGATTTCGTTGCCTATATCACCTAATGTCTCCTGCAGCATTTTTTTTATCGGCAACTGTTAAATTACCTTCATCCGAGACATCATCGCTTTCTTCTAACTTAGCCAGTAAGATAGCTGTTTTATCTTTTAGATCTGTTTGACGTTTTTTGTCCTCATTGGTAATTGGTACAACAAAATCTAATCGATTAAGAACGTGACAAAGTCTCGAAGTTAGTCTTCTAAACAAGTTTTTGTCTGATTTGTCAGTTATTTCTTCAATGTACTGCGTTAGAATGTTAACTTTAGTCATGCATACATCCAATTCTGAAGAAGGATTTTCGATACTTTGGCGCGGTGCTTTAACTTTATGGGACGTTTCCCCCATTTGTTCTGTATTTAATAGTTCTTTTAGTAATTTTTTTAGAACTGATACCACGCTTTTACTGTAAATACCTCGACACGCAAGCTCAAATTCTAACTCATCCTTTAAAAGAAAGGTAGGATCCATTGCGATTATGTGTATAAATAATTCTGTGTTATTTAAACGTTCCAATACCTTTACAGCACTTAATTCTACCTAAACTACTTTAATTATGATGCCTATTACTAAATATATTTTTATTACAACCAAAAAAAATATTACTAAACCGTACTAAATTTTACTAAATAATACTAAATATTACTAAATATTATGGTTACTTATAGTTTATAATATTTACAATACTATTACAATATTATTAACATTACTATGGTATTTAGCCGTATTGATGGTTTAAATATATTTATGGTTACTTACAACATTCTAAACTAGTAAGTAAACACCTAATACAGTATTATCTACACAGACCAAAAATAAATTATCTGTAAATATTATTTCACTAGTAAATAAACTAAAACTATAATTTTCACAATGTGGGCTGTTTGTTGGTTGACTGCGTAGTAAGTATTTCATTAACCTCAAATACGTAATTTAACGTTGGGCGCTATTTGTTACGTGTAGGTTTAATGAAATACGAAGTCACAACGGTGTAATATTTATTATATGTTAGGCGCCAGGAGGGTTTTTACAGATGGTCGACGGAGCCCTTCCACTCCAATTTTGCCGGCTATGGCAGCTAGCGGAGATCTATGAGTTGCACTCTAATGTCCGTAAATAACAGGGCGTTTCCGTAGGCTACAACAAAGGTAAGAATTACTTAGGATTTAGCACTTACTGGTATACGCTGTTAGGCACACAGGTGGCTCAAAAACCTATATAAACACTCACCCCTATGGCAAATAAAAGAAACACAACTCAAAATAAGTAGGTATCATTTAGCTACTTTCACAAAAGAATTTCATGAGATTGCACTTCTCAAGAACAACCGTGCGTGCGCACAATCCAAAGATATATCTCATAATGCTGATGCATTCAGCCTTGCTTGAATGCTTTAATGTTCTTGCTTCCTAACTGATCGTGGACTACCTGCTTTTAGTAATTTTATTTAGTAGGTAGACATTGGAACCATCATCGTTTAAAATAAATTAACACCAAAATCAGAAACATGAAAAAGTCAGCCTAGCTGAGATGTGAACTCCGTGCGTCGGCACCGCAGTCGAGCCATTTACAGCTGAGCCAATGGACAGTTATGATGAGCGTTCGAAATAACGAATAGTTAAAGCCTGTATGTAATGACGTCATTGAACTAACTAAAACTTTAGAATAATTAAAACGGTCATTACAAGTTATTGGCCAACTCTGGAAACGGAATTTCAGGCAGCCCTAAGGCTGCCATGGCCTTACGAGGAGTTATCTGCAAACAGACTTGAGGGTGCGATAGGGTTGGTTGTCCGACTAAAAAACGGCAGACGACTCACTAAACTCCTCAGTTGCCAGCCTCATTTATATGTCAAGTAGATCGGACGTCTAGCTGAACCTAAAACAACTTGGATGAAAATGAAAATGAAATGAAAAATATATTTATTGGCATCAAAATTAACATTCCAGACGTAGACACAGTTAATTATTTTTGTACTGTTTCAAATAAATTGATCTAGTTTGTATGGTTCCTGAGACAAATGAACAAATGCCAAGATGCCCTTGAACGACTCTACTATTGTTCGTGATATTGATTATTAGCTATAATGTGACTTATTATGACCTTTTATATGAATTGTCTATCTTTAATATCCGTGTTATACCCTAAAGAATACATAATTATTATGATCGCGAAAGTTATAGCCAACTGTTGTGAGCAAATAAGGTTAAGTAGTGGAACAGAATAAATATTGGTACTTCATACTAGTGGTTTCACCCGAAGTTTCAGCTTTAGAGCTCAATGTTAAGTTTTAATTTTTATTGTTATTTTTATTTTTATGTTAATTGTGTGGCGTTAAATAAATATTTTTCTATTCTATTATATTCTTTATTAATTAATCATCATCATGAGAGCCTTCTAATGTTTCCACTGTTCGGACACTGGTTTACTCTAGGACGAGAGTGATTGGGTCTTAATCCACTACGCGGACCCAATGCGGATTCGTGGATGGCACATGTCTTTCGAATTTTTAGTTCTTGGACATGCCGGTTTCCTCACGATGTTTTCGTTCATCGTATAAGAGCACTGGCTTTGCATATCTTGTAATAGATGTTGGTAAAGTTAAACCCGAATCAACTATACGCACATTCGCGATGAAGATGGATCATAGAAAAAAAGCCAAGAATCTGTGCTTGCTGTTAGGTTCTTCTGAACTGGGGCGCCTTAAACTGGTGTTTGAAAAACCTAGCTTGTACTGAACTATTCTAAACATAAATTCTTGTGCTCTTATTCATAAAATTTTTTTTTTTTTTATTGTTATTATTATCTTTCTTGACATTTTTAATTTTTTATTTTGTGTAATAATTTAAGATATATTTACATTTATATGACATGTGTTCGTGCAAATAAATATCAACTATCATTATCATCATCGACCTACGGTCAACATCAGACAGAACTCTGTTTTCTATCTGTAGTACTATAATATTACCGTTGGAAAACAGAGGTGAAATTGATATAAATAAATTTAGTTGTATTAATTTATTTTAACATTTGTGATAGTCGTTACATAGCATGTTATGAAAAAATAGTAATATTGAATCAAACTATCATGTCTATATCAACGTTGGCAAGACAGGTAAGTTGAATTTATTGATCACTAGCTGACCCGCCCCGGCTTCCCACGTGCTATAAACCTTCCCCTTGAATAATTCTATCTATTTATGAAAACCGCATTAAAATCCGATGTGTAGACAAAAGATCTAAGCGTACATACAAAGGGACAGACGGAACGAAGCTAAATAAATAAACGCGTGCTTTAAAATCTCTTACCGATTTCTGGAGTCATCTTTCATCATGACAGCCTTCTAATGTTCCCACTGCTGGGACACTGGCCTACTCTCAGGCGAGAGTGATTGGGTCTTAATCCACCACGCGGACCCAATGCGGATTGGTGGATGGCACATGTCTTTCGAATTTTTAGTTCTTGGACATGCCGGTTTCCTCACGATGTTTTCCTTCACCGTATGAGAGCACTGGCATTGTGCACATAAATTTTTCGAACAGAAAAATCCATTGGTGCACGACCGGGTTTAAACCCACGACCTTAGGATTGGAAGGCGGGGTCACTACCACTAGACCACCGGAGTCATCTTTAATCAACGTGTATTATATTGGTGCATTCGTTTCAGGTTCAATTCACGGATTAGCAGGCATACCAAGCATCTTTATGCCAGCCGTCATGCAGTGGAAAGGTCGAAAGTTCGCGTTCATCATCGCCTGTCTAGTTAGTATCACCGCGCACCGGTTGGATTCTAGCAAACACAGCTTCTAGCTTAATGGCCATACTGATTGGCGAATCTTTTCAAGGACTTGGAAACAACAGTATAATGGCTGTCGGTCTTCTGAGCATCAGCGAAATGGTAGCTCCAAGGTTCAGGAACGTGTCCATGGTCTCATACTTTTTATTTCAAGTATTGGGGATGGCAATGTGTGGAATATTAGGTCATTATCTACACTGGAAAACTGTTAGTATGATATTGTGTGCTCCCATATTAATTGCGATGGTGATGGCTTTTATCTGGCCTGAGTCGCCCTCATGGCTGGCATACAAGGGAGAATTCGAAAAATGCGAGAAAGCTTTCGCCTGGTTGAGAGGGATCGACGAACAATCCAAGCAAGAGTTACATGAACTCATCTGCGCTCAGAAAGAAATATTGTCAAGAGAACGAAACAAGAATCGTGGATTCAAACTTAAATTACAAGAGTTATTTAACAGAGACTTTTACGTGCCATGTTTGCATATGTTTGTGATGGTTTGTCTGACGTATTCTAGTGGATCTACTGTTATACTTATTTACACAGTTAAAATAATTCAATTAGCAACACGAAATAAAGACGCAGCATATTACGGTACTATATTTGTGAATTCTATTGCATTTATAGGTGTATCCATATTATGTGCTTTATTAGCAAGAGGATTTACAAACAAGATAATATTGTTAATAAGTATTACTGGCTCTGTTACCAGCTTATTGTGTTCATCTCTAGCGATCTACTTGCAAACTATTGACATTTTATCAACAGATTCATTGATTGGCCTGTACTTTTTAGTAGTTTATGTATTGTTTATAAGTTTGGGTATTATATATTTAGTCCTTACAGTGGCAGCCGAATTGATGCCTGTTCGACACAGAGGTCGAGGTGGAGCTCTATACGTTATATTTACTTGTTTAATGCATTCCCTAGCGTTAAAGACAGCGCCACATTTGTTTGAATATATACACTATTCGGGAACGCTTTTGTTATATGCTGTCAATGCCACAATTTGTGGATTGTTCATTTGGAAGTTTGTGCCAGAAACGAAAGGTAGGACTTTACAAGAGCTTGATGACTATTATACTTTTGGAAATTTTAGGATAACACGATCTAACGAAGTGAATGATCATTTGAACCCTTCTTAAAATAAACTTATTTCTTATGAAAATTTTACTCGTTTTACTATCTGTTTAGTCACATCTTTCAAATAACCACAGTAAATATTTGTTTGTGTTCTGTTCTCACCCCACTAGTCTGGAATAACACTAAATAAACTACTTAAATATAGTATACAACGTGTAACAATAATGTATTAAAATGTTTTTGTCATTCGAAAAAATATCTTATTATCTTAATATCTAAAATCTTTTGTTTGTTTTTAGGTTTTATGGTTGTATCTATCAACCTGCAAAACAGGTTAACACAGTTTTTTTTTATTCGATCACCATACATAAAATGATACTTGAACCATGAACCGGCACAGGGTGTATCATGTCGTCCGGAGTACCGTGCCTGTGTGAAAGCTCATTTTTAACTGTTTTCTCATCGTCTATCGTATGCGGTGTGTATAGTAGACGATAAACGACGATTAACGACCGATGTGGCGCAGCGGGCGCAGCTCCGCCTGCGACGCGGAGGTTGCGGGTTCGATTCCCGGCTCAGGTCAAATGTTTGTACGATCTACAAATATTTGTTCCGGGTGTTCTGGGTATTTTCTATATATAATAAAAAATATCTCTCTATGTATTGTATTAAGTATATATCAGTCATCTAGTACCCATAATACAGCTCTGTTTAACAGCAGCTTACCTTGGGGCTAGATGATGCTGTGTGGATTGTCTAGCATTATTTATTTATTTATAAACAGCTGTCGTGAACTCGTGGTGTGACAATATAAAAAGCTCTTATAATCGCTACTGTTTTGTCTGACATAAACTACAGTGCGAACCTGCTAATTCAGACAATGCTAAAATATAACAAGGTCAACGAACAATAAGTTATCAGACAGAACATACACCTGTCTACACAATTTAAAATGATCTGTACTTTAATAAAACTGTAGAGGTTAAAAAGTATTTTAATTGGAAATAATTTCATTAATTCGAATTTATTAAAATTCTATGTTGTCTGACTGTTCACGACCTACGCAATCATTATTATAACAAATGTTGATGGAACTTTTCACTGCAGGTATGTCTTTTTCCTGTAACTTAGTATAGTTTAACTTTAAGTTTTCGTTTTTCGTTTTTGTGATAGAGCTCGTCCGGGGAAGGACAACCACTATACCTATTTCTGCAGCAGTAATTTTTGGATTGCTGTGTTCCGGTCTGAAGGGTATGGTTTTCGGTGAAATTACAAGCACATGAGACTTTCGATCTACGTCTGAGTGAAATAGTGATACCTTTGGTATTGCAAGCGTCCATAGGCGGTAACCGCTTACCATCTTGCATCTTGTGGGCCGTACGCTTGGTTGCCACTTTAGTTGCATCATAATAAAAATAGTTCTGCTGTCGGATTTTGACGATCGTACAGTTAGCCGTTTGTGATTCGCAGACAATTCGAAAAGCTCGAACATTTGCGCTCCGGCCGTCATGTCATGGGGGTTTCATCACACCACCCTTGGATGGTGTGATGATGGATGGAATGGATTTGTATTAAGTTCGCTATACCGATAGTTCTAATACAGGCATAGCAGATAAGAGACGTTTAAATTTTGCCTAATGTTAAGCGCTGGCGCCTAACCATAATAGCTTGCGTACCCAAACTGCAGTGCAGTGTATTTCAAAGTCTCATTTTTTTGTAATTCTGATTTGTACCGCATGCACTGCGCCCAACTGAGACAAAGTTAAACAGTTGGCCCGTATTTTTCGTTTACTTAGCAAAAACTGCATCATAAACAATTTCTACACGGTTTAAAACGTCTGTTTTAAACCATCGTTTCAAACCGTGTAGAAATTGCTTTACATTAATATTTAAACATAGGTAATAATAAACCGGTTTTAAATACGTTTACTCGTAATTACATTACCTAGATATATTGTAATATTATGTAAAAATCTAATAGTCGTAAACATTTATTATTGAACATTATTTAAAAATGAGAGCACTGGTGGTCTAGTGGTGGTGACCCCGCCTTCCGATCCGAAGATCGTGGGTTCGAATCCGGTCGTGCATCAATGGATTTTTCGCTACGAAAAATGTATGTGCGCAATGCCAGCGCTCTCATACGGTGAAGGAAAACATCGTGAGGAAACCGGCATGTCCAAGAACTAAAAATCCGAAAGACATGTGTCATCCACCAATCCGCATTGGGTCCGCGTGATGGATCAAGACCCAAACACTCTTGCTTGAGAGTAGGCCAGTTTCCCAGCAGTGGGAACATTAGAAGGCTGGCATAATGATGATGATGATTTAAAAATGTATTTTTAACTTCCCTACATAATAATTGTATTATCTTCAATCTTTATTACTATCTTAATTACATCATATAACAGCTGAAAATACTGAGTTTTATTTATAGTTTATGTCATGATTCGGCTAAAGAAAGAAAACTTATAATCATTAGTAGAACTTTAAATTTTTTTTTTAATTTTTTTTTTTTATTTGCCTTTGAAATAATAGTACTGTGACATTCATTACATTTGAAATTGTTGTTTTCATGTTTTGTACTTAGCATAAGGTACATTAATTAGGTTTTAGTGTAAAAATTAATTATCTTGTTTAAAAACTGGAAATTTCCTTATATCTTAGAGAGCGTTGACCGATATGGAGTCACAAATTCGACAGGTATGTAAACTCTTTAAATTCAATTATACCTTTTACAATGGTTCATTTATTTAGGTAGCTTTAAAGCGCTTTTAGTCAATTAGAGCTGTAACTAGTAACATGGATTGGGATTATTTTATAAAACAAGACAGTTTTTAGTTTTTCGTTCTCCGTCGTTAGGTGAAATGTTAAGTTATGATAAAATTAATTTATGAGGACAAATAGGTTACTTACGGTTCACCTATGAGTCATGTCCCCTGCTGTTCCTGGCTAACATGGTCATCGAATAAGGATCACTTGAGGTGTTCGTTTAGTGTTCTGTGCACATACAGTTTTATTGTGGTACAGCGTAGAAATGCGCGCCTCGCAAGCGTTGGGCGCGGCGAACGGCGTCGTAGCGGGGTTAAGCCCTGCCGAGATGCCGCAAGGTAAACATAATTTTTCACGGTACTATAAGTCCACAGACTTTATATTTGGTATAAGAATATATTTGGTATTAATATTTGGTATTAAAAAAATAGAAAAAGGTTTTTTTTTATTATGTCTGCCAATGACAAGACTATCAAGTCGCCCGCCTGATGTTAAGAACCACGCCTAACCATAACAGATGCAGTGTCACCCAAAGCTTAGAAGTTTTTAAGTTCTGCGTGGCACTGCACTGCACTCATCACCCCGAGACGTTGTTGTAAAGTCTCTTTCGCCCAGTAATTTCACTTGCTACAGTTTCCTTCAAACCTAAACACAGTAATGCTTGCACACTACTGCTTGGAGGTAGAATATCTGGCACTGCGGTGGTACCCACCAAGATGGACTCTTACTAAAGAGTTCTACCACCAGGTAAAACTGAAAAAAAAGGTCAAGATAGACAGATCAGTCAATCAGGCATATAGATTATATTTTTCTATGGGGGTTCCATTTTTTCCTTTTGAGGTACGGATTTAACAAATAAGTGGTAATTATATTGTTATTATCTTACAAAATACTTTTAATAATTGATAATAATAGTACATTATGGTACTAGTGTGTAACATTGGTGATTACCGCTGAGGCGCCATTGAGTCCCGAGCCGCAGGCGAGGGTCTTAAGATAGCCGAGGACGGTTTAAAAGCAAGTGTGTTGAAAACTTTTTTCAACACACTTGCTTATAAAGTGGCTCTATGGTCATCGCAATTAGGCACAGAATGACACCCATAATCAAACTATGACTTTTTCACTGCTATAACTCACTAGTGAGTTACTTATAGATGGTCCTGAGGATGTCCCTTGGAGGGATGAAACACGTGTCGATATTTTTCTTTTGAGGTTAACTGTGGTAACTGTGTGACCTCATCAGTTAAAAGGTTAAGCGGAATAGTACTAGAGATTTTTCGTCTGTTTATCTTAGATTTTTTTTTATTTTATTCACAAGTGTGTTGAAACGTCGTATGATACACGTGTGTATTGATGATTACCGTCCTCGGCTATCTTATTATTATGCGGCGCGCAGTCGACAGCAATTCTTATTCGGCGCGTACGTCTACTACATTGACGACTTTTTAGGAACGACGACGCTTTATTTTTATTTGAGCGAATATAGTGCTTGTGATTACATGTGGCTCAGAATTCATGGTCAAAGCGCATTGTATGGTTTAGAAAATAAAAAAACGTCAACATGGGCTTTATACCTCTGCTTCGACAAGTAAGTGAATTTTTCTTCATCATTATACTTTTCTGTGGTCTAACTTGCATTGGGTTAAGGTTTATTTTATTTTAAGAGTATGTTTCTCGAGTCGTGGTTTCTAAAACTTTAGTAGCGCATACTTCATTGTGTTTGTTCATAATGATAGTGTGGGCAATCTGAAGTAAGTTGGTATGAGTCAATCGCAAACTCAGGTGACGGAGTTGATAGGACTCACGAAGGCCTGCGTCGGTCGTGGCCTAAGTGGTGGATTAAGACCCAAACCACCTCGCATGAGAGTAGACTAGCTCTTCCAGCAGTGGGGACGTTACAATTATAGCTAACATAATGATGATATAATGTAGCCGAAATAATTAGGTAGAGTCTGTTCAAAAGAACCGTCTTGAATCAATCCATTTCGATTCTTATGCCAAGTTCAAGTCAAGTCACTTGACGATGGTTCTCTTATTGGAATGACTAACAACTTGTCGAATTATTTCAACTTTTGATCGATCTTGCGTCTTTTCCAGTGCCTAGTGGCGTTTTCGCCGCAACTGGCAGCGATATCTCTCGGCGGCTCCGTAACGTATCCGACACTGCTGCTGCAACAGCTGAAGTCAAATGACAGTTCTATTCCGTTGAAACTGGATACAGAGTCGTGGATTGGTATGTTATATTTTCACGAAATCCAATCAAAGAACCAAAACATGATGCTATCACACACCAATAGCAAGTCCCTGTTAGCTCGCCATAATTCACAACACCGTCGCAGATGCTGGAACAGTGCCGCCATCAAACTCTCCCGTTATATTAGGAAGTTGGGCTGGCTAGGGCAGTTTAGCAGGGGGGACAATGCACAATACACCCCAGTCCCCAACGCGGGACGTCAGTGCAGATCTTATTTCCCCATCTAGAAATAGAATTAGTCACACCAACAGTACAATTCATGGATATCTAGTGAGCGGAACGGACTTATTACGCAGTGCGCTTTGCACTAGCAACACCAAATTGTATCTAGTTTAAAGTGTCTCGACTTTGCGGATCAGCAACTGGCTCATGTTATCAATAATGTCTAAAGCTTTTTTTTTGATGAGTTTGATGAAAGGCTAGCAGCCAATTCTCTAATTTTACAGGATCAATCTACGGCTTGGCTGGCATAGCAGCAATATTTATACCACTTCTCATGGCGTGGCTAGGAAGGAAGACAGCGCTAATCATTACTTGCTGCTCTATCGCCATCGGCTGGATCCTGTCATACTGTGCGACGAACATCGCAATGATACTAATCAGCGAATGCTTCCATGGCTTAGGCATCAATAGCCTACTACCCGTAGCTTTGCTCAGCATGTCCGAAATGCTAGCACCGAAATACAGATTCATATCTATGCAGCTCTACGGTATCAATCAAGGTGTAGGTATGGCTATAGGAGGCATCGCCGGACAATTTCTCGGCTTGAAAATCATGAGCATTATAATGATCGTACCAGTGACAGTAGCTATAATTATCGCATTAATGTGGCCGGAATCACCGCCGTGGTTAGCTTGTAAAGGAGAATTCGACAAATGTGAACAAGCGTTCGTCTGGTTGAGGGGGACAGACGAATCGGCAAAGAAAGAGCTAGCGGAACTGATCATAGCACAGAAAGAGAACTTGAGTTCACGGAAATACGGCAGTAAAATGACCTTTCAAAAGTTTCGGAACCAGATCACGAGCAGAGATTTCTACATGCCCAGTTTACATACCTATCTCCTTCTTAATCTTTTGTACTGGAGTGGGGGAGACGTTGTTTTGATATATTTCATAGAGTTCGTCTCAAAGTCTAGCCTAAATGAAAACGCTACTTTCTACGCTGGTATTATTTTGTATTCGATAGTTTTATCCGGGTGTTTAATAACGAATGTAACTGTAAGGTATTTTAAAAACAAAACCATATTATTGTGTAGTGCTTTTGGAGTAACACTTAGCTTGATAGGTATTAGTATTGTTACATATTTGCAAAGCGTTGGTATAATACCTAGAGATTCTTTGATATGCATGTATTGTTTGATTTCGTTCATGGTATGTAACAGTTTAGGTATGAATGCTGTTGTGTTTTACATTGGTGCTGAACTAATGCCCGTGAAACATAGGAATATAGGAGGATCATTGTACATCGTATTCAATTGTGGTTTATATGCAACAACTTTGAAAATATCACCATACATGATTTACTATTTTGATATGTGGGGAACGTTTTCTATATTTACTTTAAACATAATAATTTCCTCATATATGGTCTGGAAGTATGTTCCAGAAACAAAAGGTAGAACTCTGCAAGACATAGAAGATTACTATACGCATGGCAAATTTATTCAGAGAAATGTTGAATTACATGATTCGATTAATATCTTGAAAATAAATTCTATATGAATCAAAACCGAGCTTTCTTTTTAATTAATTTATTTATTATTTGAAACACGTATTTACAAAAATAAATGTATGCTATCAGTTACCTGGTTCCCATACAAGCTATGCCATAAATTTGGGGCTAAATGGCGCTGTGTTAAAATGTTCGCCAGTATTTGATCGCAATTTAGAATCTTATATATGACAACGAATTCTTGTACGTTAGGCTCGCTAAAACTCGAGAACACAAAATGTTTGTATGAGTCCAGGAAAGGTTTTCTCCTCCTTAATTGGTTCCCCATAGTTGAGGATCGTGACTCCGTGCAAGGACACTATCTACAGTATTCCTCCATCTACCATAGTCTTAGGCTTGATGGAGGGCGACGTTGACGGGTGTCTCAAGGAAGGTTTAAAAGGTGAGGTTATTATGCAAAGAGCCCTGAAAAATACAAGTGGCTATTGCGTGTGACTTTTTTAATGTCTTGGCTATAAATACATGGTGATGTTGTGATCGTGGGAAAATATATATATATAAAAATAGACAACAATTACCATGCCTTACAATAACAGTCGTGTTTTCGGTTACACGCAAACCGCAAACTTGACTTCGGTTATAAACTGTTAATTAATAACAAATAACGAATGTTAATTAATATAAATAGATAATATATAATGCTGGACAATCTACACAGCATCATCTAGCCCCAAGGTAAGCTGCTGTTAAACAGAGCTGTATTATGGGTACTAGATGACTAATATATTTAATACAATACAATTACAAAATACAAATGTTTGTACGATCTACAAATGTTTGATCCGGGTGTTCTGGGTATTTTCTATATATATTAAAAAATATCTATCTATGTATATTTTTTAATATATATAGAAAATACCCAGAACACCCGGATCAAATATTTGTAGATCGTACAAACATTTGACCCGAGGCGAGAATCGAACGCGCAACCTCCGCGTCGCAGGCGGACCTGCGCACGCTGTGCCACATCGGTCTTCTAAAAAATTAAAAATAAATTAATATAAATAAGTTGCAAGTGCTTGGTTTGTTTGTTACTCAATCTGCCATACCAGCAGACGACAGATTTTGATAAAATTTAGTAAAGCTTTTTAATTTTTGCACAGTAGCAAGCTTTTTAAAATATCTAAGTTCGAGTTAAATTTCGGGAGTTTCATTCTTAGTGCCTCCCTACACATCGAATGGACCACATAGTTAGGACCACCCTGATAGTTTTAGGTCTTGACTTCCGTTTGGGCTGTTACGGATGGTTAACGATGTTACCGATGATGGTTATCAATCGGTAACGAAGTGATTTTATATTATTTACTAGCTGACCCAGCGCGGTTTCACTCGCGTTATTTTTTATCACAATTTTTCCATAATTTGAGAAATTATGAAAACAAAACCGTTTAAACCATCCCTGGACTCCTACAAACAATTCAAGACCAAAATCAGCGTAATCGGTCCAGCCGTTGTCAAGCTTTAGCCTAACGTACAGCATACCTATTTCTGCCGCCAAGCAGTAATGCTCGCATTGCTGTGTTCCGGTTCGAAGGGTATGGTTTCCGGTGAAATTACAGGCACATGAGACTTTTACATTTAACGTCTCAGGGTGATAACACGCAAGTGATATTTATGATGTTTCATGCGTACATAGGCTATGGTAACTGCTGACCATCAAGTGGGCCGTACGCTTGTTTGTCACTTTAGTGGTATAAAAAAAAACAGCAGTTAATTTTGATATATAAGCAGATGTGTTATTGTTAGATTGTATTGTTAGAGCACTGGTGGTCTAGTGGTAGTGACCCCGCCTTCCAATCCTAAGATCGTGGGTTCAAACCCGGTCGTGCACCTATGGATTTTTCTGTTTCGAAAAATTTATGTGCGCAATGCCAGTGCTCTCATACGGTGAAGGAAAACATCGTGAGGAAACCGGCATGTCCAAGAACTAAAAATTCGAAAGACATGTGCCATCCACCAATCCGCATTGGGTCCGCGTGGTGGATTAAGACCTAATCGCCTGAGAGTAGGCCAGTGTCCCAACAGTGGGAACATTATAAGGCTGTCATGATGATGTGTCATTGTTTGTTTCCAGCTCCTCGTGGCGACTGCACCACAGCTGGCTGCGTTATCAGCAGGCGGAGCAATAACATATCCAGGTGTACTACTTCAACAACTGAAAGCTAATGACAGCTCTATTTACCTTGATTTTGATACGTCTTCATGGGTAGGTAAGCGTATAATGTTGGATACGACCAAACTCGAATAGACGCTATTCTCCGAGTAAATCGTAGTTATTCGCTAGTAAACTGACAGTTTCCTTGTATTCGACATTTCTTATTCCGCGGAATAGTTATTCCAAAAGTTGGTCGAATCCACCCTTAGAGTTATTACATCTTCAGGATGTGCCCGAAGAAAAGAATATACGAAACTCAACCTTACTACTTTAAAGGACGTAACTGGAAAGAAAGCATGAAAAAAATCTGTGCGGAGTAATTCTCAAGACATTCCACAAGTTATCTAATAATATTTTCGTTTTCAGGCTCAATCCATGGACTGGCGGGTATCCCAAGTATTCTAATGCCGTCTATAATGCAATGGAGAGGACGGAAGTTCGCCTTTATCTTCGCATGTATTTTATTAATAGCTGGATGGGTTACAGCCTTCACATCTAATACCATTGCTGCTATATTGATCTGCGAGGCCTTCCATGGATTGGGAACTAACAGTCTTCTTGCAGTCAGCTTCTTTAGCCTAAGCGAGATGATTGCGCCGAAGTACAGAAATGTATCGATGCTTATGTTTGGAACAACGCAATCGTTAGGAATGGCAACAGTAGGAGCCCTCGTTAAATATGTGCACTGGAAAACGATCAGTCTGATTATGTGTATGCCGATAATTCTCGCCTTGATAACGGCTTGCACGTGGCCGGAATCACCGTCGTGGTTGGCATATAAAGGAGATTTTGATAAATGCGAGAAAGTTTTTATCTGGCTTAGAGGAAGTGATGATACATCGATAAAAGAGTTGACAGAATTGATAAAAGCTCAAAAAGAGAATATATTCGCGATAAAACGAGCGGATCAGTCAACGATGAAAAGGTTTTGGACGCAAGTGACAAGTAGAGATTTCTATTTGCCAGTTCTTCATATGTTTTTACTTTTAAATATGATGTATTGGAGCGGAAGCGCTGTAGTACTTATATATTCAATTGATATGATAAAGAAAGCTACAAACAACGAGAACGCTGCATTCATTGGAGGACTTGCTATAAGTTCGATTTTATTTTTCGGAGTCGCTACTACTAACGTCTTAAGAGTCCGTTCCAAGATCCAGCGCTGTCAAGTTTAGGTATTTACGGGCGCGCGACGCGAGGCTCTACGTGTGCGCGGCTCACCGTTGTGTGCGTTAGTAACTTACACAACTAAGTAAAGGACAAATACATTTGATCCTTTGTCATGTCGACTGGGTGATTATGTTTAAAAATAGGTGTCTACTGCATACTCTTATGTTCCTACCTAACTCTACTTGTTGAACAGATAATGACGTGAATAAAAATAGGTAGGTAGGTATACATATTAAATATATATGTAAGTACCTACCTACTTACTTTTTTTTATTAAAACCTAGGTACCTACTCTAGCTAGGTTAGGTACCTACTTACCTATTATTATGACTGGGGACCACACGCTCTTTTCAACGTTATACCTACCTACTCTCAGTTTTGTCCTCAAACAGGAACCATTACATAGTAGGTAGGTAGGTAGGTAATACCCTGTAGTACCTATTTCTGCTGCCAAGCAGTAATGCTCGCGTCTGTGCTCTAGTTCGATGCTTTAGTTCGATGGGTATGGTTTCCGGTGAAATTACAAGCACATGATACCTACCTACTTTTGATTGTATTAGCGCGTGTAGCGCGGCTACCATACAGGCAGGGCTGGGGTTGGAGAGTACTAATACCTGTTCTGTGGTTAGAGGTACAAATAAGGGTGAATTGATGAAAGTGCCCGCGCGGCACTTTGCGGCTAATTTGAAATCACACTAACAGTAAGTACCTAGGTAGTTACCTAAAACTATTTATCTCGACGAGACGAGACAAGATAAAATAGTTTGAAGCGTATACAACTGCCTGCCAGGGCGGCAGCATAGTGCATAAGTGCGGTTGAAAAGCGCGAGTGCTATAGCCGCCGTACTATGCGAACGGAGCAATATAAACTTTCGGGGAACTGTGATAGAGCTTGGAATCGCTGGTAGTCCAATTCTTGAGAGAGTGCAGTTTTAGTCATGGTCATGAAATATTTGAGTTAGTGTTTTTCATTACCTACCTACCTATTTTATGATGCGCTTGATAAAAACAAAATCGTACTGATTATTATCTAAGTACCTACTAATGTTTTACAATACACATGCCATAATTTATGATTTGGAAGAACACATAAACCAGGTAGGTACGCGAACGGATGCTAGTAATATTTTTTTTTTTTTTTTTTTTATACAACTGAAGTGGCAACCAAGCGTACGGCCCACAAGATGGTAAGCGGTTACCGCAGCCTATGGACGCTTGCAATACCAGAGGTATCACTCGCGGGTTGCCACCTTGAGGCATAGATCGAAAGCTTCATGTGCCAGTAATTTCACCGGAAACCATACCCTTCACACCGGAACACAGCAATGCGAGCATTACTGCTTTGCGGCAGAAATAGGTATGGTGGTAGTCCTTCCCCGGACGAGCTCTATCACAGAGAACTCTACTACTCTTAATTAATTTAATTAATCTGGTATGATGATGTATGATATCTAATTATTTAAAACGTGTAACATAATGTACCTATAATCCCGAAAGGGGGGTATTCCACCCATGCACGTGAACACTTTGACGGTGCAAAAGTTGAATTAGTATATCGTATTTAAAAAGTCCAATTAGTAAGTAAGTATTCATTTCATTTACCTACGCATACAGTACGCATTTCATGAATGAAAAACTTTAAAATTTCAAAAGTCATAGTGCATAAAAGAGTATTAGAGTTCTTTGTGATAGAGCTCGTCCGGGGAAGGACTACCACCGTACCTATTTCTGAAGCCAAGCAGTAATGCTCCCATTGCTGTGTTCCGGTGTGAAGGGTATGGTTTCCGGTGAAATTACTGGCACATGAGGCGTTCGATCTTAGCTTCAAGGTGGCAACCCGCGAGTGATACTTCTGGTATCACAAGCGTCCATAGGCTGCGGTAACCGCTTACCATCTTGTGGGCCGTACGCATGGTTGCCACTTAAGTTGTATAAAAAAAAAGTAATTGAAATAACATTGGGGGTATTTTTTTTTATTTTTATCGAGAATAGACCTTCGTTTGACCACGATCTCGCCTGGTGGAAAGCGATGATGTGGCCGACGGTGGAGCACGAAGGTCTATGAGACACCTATTCACTCTAGCCTTGAATAGGCCCGGATTGTCAGGAAAAACAGAAAACGGCAGAGTATTCCACACCTTGGCAGTTCGCATAATAAATGTTGAGCTGTAACGCTAGGTGCGAATGGGTGGTATGCTGACAAGGTACGGGTGGTACTGCGCCGTACGTCTGCTACTCCTTTGATGAAAAGGAGATGGTGGGATAAGATCATGCAGTTCCTGGGCACATTCACCGAAATGCAATCTGTAGAAGATAGATAGGCACGCAACTTTGCGGCGGTGCTCGAGACTCTGGAACTTAGTCTCCGCAACTTGTTGCTCACCCACAAGTCTCAAAGCCCTTCGCTCAATCGAATCTAAGGCAGCTGGTGTTGAGCTGAACCATCCCATAGGTGGCAGCAATACTCCATACCTGACCGGACTTGTGCTTTGTATAGAGTGAAAAGCTGTCCAGATCAAAAGCTGTCAGAGTATTCCACAGATCTTGCCAAATTTTGGCAAGACCTGTGAATACCCCCTTTTCGGGCATAGAGACATTAGGTTACACCATGTACTTATACAGGGTGTAAAAAGACTTCTACCGTGATTAATCAGGTGTGAAAGATCAGACCATGATTCTGAAAATATTTAGCGGAAAAAAACGCAAAAAATAATGTTGTCTTGTTTACGTCCTTTTAGTTTTTTTCTAGTTTCATACACATAGTAGAACAAAATAAGATCACAACTTTATAATTATCTCTAGTCGTTTTTTTACACGCTGTGTATTTTGTATCTTGAGTATTTTCTTTTTCTAATAAGTAGGTAACCTCATAATAATTATGAATTTTTTTCTTGCAAAAATAAATAAACAAGAACAGTTTGACTGTACTTTCATAAGGTTATTTTACACTAAAACAAAAAATCAAATAACCCCTCAACTGTGTCGCAGACTATTTATATAAACAGAGTATTTATTAAACGTATTTATTAAAACGCAATATTATGTTGGTTTCTTGAAGAAACCTAAACGTTGGAAAATATTATCGAGGACACGAAAAAAACCTTTGCTTAGTGGATTTTAATATACTGATTACAGATAACTATCAACTTGTATTATGCAATTTATTATTACTTCATCTGAAATAACTGTGTCATAATCATCCGTGTCATCGATCATTTCATCATCTTTCTCCTGAACTAATCCAATATTGTTATGGTGAATAAATCCACTGTCGTTCTCAAAAACCATTCCATCATTGTTCTCATGAATAATCAATCTATCGACGTTTTCATTTGTCAATATGCTCACATTTTCTGTGGCTATAGAGTTCACAGTATCAGGGGCCAAGAGTCTGTAATACAAGTAGCATTTTATAAAGGAACATTCGTTTTATAATTTTACCTATAATTCTACAGAAATGTTAGGTACAATATCTGAAATTCCGAAAATTTGGAAGTGATCGGAGGTCACTACAGCTTTTAAGTGCATTGGGCACTCACTAGACCAAGAATGAATGGGGAAGCTCAGCTGTGGTTTATGGGCTTTGGATGATGATCCATATTTTTTTTGTGAAGTTGATATAAACTTTATTGAACTACAAAGGTTTCACCAAAGTGCTACTACTTCTACAGCGAACTATTATCGAAAAGTACATAACAAATAAATTGAAAATAAAAAAAAAAGTTTCAATATGTTTTTCAAACCTTTTTTTTCTTTTAACGCAACCGAATTTTTCGGAATAATCTGAAAGTTACAAACATAAATATGTTATTATTTACGTAATTACATAATTTCACAAAGAAAATGACAATTATTTTCATCTATATCCATTATATTATTACATTTTCATTTATATCCATTATACCAACTGCTTTGTACTTTATTGAAAGAAGTACTTATGTATATTAATATTTTATGCTATAGGTATGTTACTACTTGATGCACTACTATGCTATACTTTTTTTGCTTTTATTGCTTTACTATCTACAGAGTGAATACTTTCAACCGCCCGCTGAGGGTAAAATCTAAACGACAACATTTTTCCATATCTATAGCCGTTTTTTTTTTTTTATACAACTGTTGTGGCAACCAAGCGTACGGCCCACAAGATGGTAAGCGGTTACCGCAGCCTATGGACGCTTGCAATACCAGAGAGGTATCACTTGCGGGTTGCCACCTTGAGGCTAAGAACGCCTCATGTGCCAGTAATTTCACCGAAAACCATACCCTTCACACCGGAACACAGCAATGCGAGCATTACTGCTTGGCGGCAGAAATAGGTATGGTGGTAGTCCTTCCCCGGACGAGCTCTATCACAGAGAACTCTACTACTCTTAAACCGTTTAGATTTTACTCACAAAGGGCGTTCGAGAGTAGGTATTCACTTCATACACGGTGTATCATAATGTCACTATAAACTCGAAAAGAGGCTATTCCACAGGTCTTGGTGAACAATGTTTTTTCAACGACTTTTGACGACGTCGATTTTTCATTCATAAATTAATAATAAATAAATTATCTGTGTAAACTCCAAGTTAATTAATAATGTTACATTAACTTTTGTAAGGTAATGAATGAATTACGAATTTATGTATACCTATTCAACTTTTGCACACGTCAAAGTATACACGAGGACGACGTGTATTATACGTGCTTCGGCGGGATATCCCCCTTTCGGGTTTATGGGGACATTTTGTTACCTACACGTCTATGATACTAGATCATACCGTACCATACCGTCGTGCTTATGTTTTTTTTAAACTAACTAAGTAAGTGTTCTCATTTATTCTACCATACCATACACCATCATAAAACAAAACATACCATACCATAACCTATGTATTATTCCAATACATAAACTATGTGTATTTCAAGTATCAGCCAAATCCGTTCAGCCGTTACGGAGTAAGCGCAGACAAACATACACTCTCACTAACTCACAAACTTTCGCATTTTACCATAAAGGATTCTGTTTTCTATTAGATTCAAAAGAAATTGAGGCTATCTACTTATACAACTGCTTCATCTATCCTGTCAATAATTTTATTAGTACCTAGGTAAGTACATAGGGAGGGTGATACTTACATAAGTAGTTACTTTGGTAGGTAAGTCTAATAATAATTAAATAGGTAGGTAGGTACCTACTAGTAAGTATATAATAATAAATAAATACCTACCTACATGATTTACGGGAAAGAGACCCCAGCTAGTGAAAAAAAAACGGGTTTGACCCGAGTTTGTCATTCCGTGGTCGTTTCTATGTTTACATTTTTTTACATAGAATTTGGCCGGAGCACTGGTGTTCTAGTGGTAGTGAGTGACCCTGTCTTGTGATCAAGGCGCAGGCCAGATAGAAGACGCGCGGGCGCGCGGGGGCGCGCCCCGCCATCGGCCAGCGCACATTATTCTTCTATCTGTTTTGCACCACGTCCCTCTCCCTCTCCTATATTTTGTATGAAGTGGTGCGGCGCGCCCGCCCGATGCGCGCCGGTCGCTTTTTTCTGGCTTGCGCCACAGAGTTGCGCTGCGCTTCGAACCGACCGACGACCATAAGGTCGTGGGTTTGAAGACGGTTGGTCGCACACCAATGGATTTTTTTATTCGTAATAATAATGTGCGCAATGCCATCAGGTCAAAGAGGCGATTCAAAGTTTTGATTTTATCAAGAGTTAGCGAGCTCGGTAAGTGCAAATAATAACATACCATAACCTGTGACAATAGAGTCCAAATTTGAAAGACAACCTAAGTCCAGCGGTGCTGGAATGACATTGAATTTAATTGTCTATCTTTACCTACTTACCATAAAAAGATAAAAACCATATATAGATAAAAACTTAGAATCGCTTCTCAATGATCTATCTCACACGGTGAAGAAAAACATCGTGAGGAAACCAGTAGGTACAGTACCTATGTCTAAAAACTAACATTCGAATAACGTGTTATTCATCATACCTATCGGTACTTGTATAGTTACGGTAGGTTCATTATTTTGCATACCTACCTACAGATACACCTACCTGTACTTATATAAAGTTGGTACCAGCTCTCCTAACTAGATTCTAGTTAGTAAATCGATAAATGCAATTGTATCGCAAATGGAAAAGTAGGTACCTACTTATTTCATTTCAAATTCCTAGGTATCTATTTGCAGAACACGCAAACATAATAACCACTGCAAGAATCGAACCCGCACTTCATGCGTCTCAACTGGACACTCGCCAGCCACGTCACCGAGATCGTCAAAGTAGGTCTGGTAAGTTTAGTTTAGGTCTAGTGTCTACCTACTTAGTAGGTAGCTAGATTGTGTAAGTACCTATGGTATAGGTACCCATATACGTAGGGACATCCGTGCCCTTTGTAAGCTTACGTAACACAATTTACCTAGTACCTGATCTAGGTCACAGAGCCTAGGTACTTTGACGATCTTGGTGGCGTGGCTGGCAAGTATTCAGCTGAGCAGCTGAACTGAGCTGAGATGCAAGAAGTGCGGGTTCGAATTCTGCAGTGGTAAAAATGTTTACGTGTCCTGCAAACACCTAGGAACTTACTAGGAACTTGAAATGAAATAAATACTTTTACTTGACACGTAATTGCTTCTTCTGTCTGGGTCTTGTATTACCATGGTAGGTTGGTACTAGAGTTTCTGATACCCACGATTTAGCTACTAAGTAGGTACGTAGGTAGGTATCTGTATCTAG